>JAQSUU010000265.1:0-1200000 GCA_038087645.1 Saccharum hybrid cultivar R570
CGGCTTGTTGCTGCCTGCTGCGATAGATGCCTCTCCTGTGTACAAGCCAACTTATTATTGTTTCGTTTTTTTATGGGTTATTGCTTCATTATTGTATCTTCCATCGTATCGTTGGATTGCATGGCAGATTTGGATTATTTGCGTGTAGGCGGGTCGTCGTCGTTGCTGTACGCGTCGTGTGTGTTGTGTTCGGCTAAAGTGTTCATTCGTCGTTGATGGATGATGGACGCAGGTTACTGTGTTCCGTCACGATCTAATTGGTATTTAAGCTATCAGGTGTTATATATATTCAGTCAGTACGGTGAACTGATCGACAAGAATTAATAAAACATGGTCAAATTTTATTAAGCGCGCCGGCGGAACGCCGCCCAACTCCGGCGTAGTCAGTTTCTGTAAGTCCCGAGCCACCCACCCTCTAAATTACCGACCCACAACAGTAATTGTTACTGCCAATCGGTGTAGTATAAAAAATCGTCCAATCATAACTCTCACTTATTTCTCTTTCACTCCTATGTTTTTGACCTCACGCGTGGGCGACGACGACTGACGAAGGCACCGCGCCCCCGGCCCGGACCACGACGCGCCCTCCCCTTCCCCTCCGGCGTGGTGGCGGCGGCGGCGAGCCCCCTCCCCCGTTGGATCGACCGTGGCTCGCCCTCCCACTGCCCCCTCTGTTGGTGGCGGCGGCAGCAAGACCCCTCCTGTGCATCCGGCGGCGGCACGGCCATCCCGTCGGCAGCGGTGGTTCGAGAGGCGGCGACGCCCCTTCCACTCGCTCGGCGACGGCGGCGGTGGCCGGTGGCGCTCCTCCCGTGGCGGCGGCGGCGGCAGCGGCAGCGGCCTCCCCGTGACCATACCCGCCGGTGACATCCTGAGGAAGCGGATCCAGGCGGCCAGGACAGCGCCCTCGGCGGCCCTGGCGACGGTGTGGCCAGGCCCGCGCGCTCGGCGGCTCCTTCCCCGGCGACGACGGCGAGCCCTTCTCCTTCCGAGCAGCGGTGACGGCGTCCTCTCCCCCAATGGTGGCGGCGCCGGCGAGCCCTCCAAAGCGGATCTGACTGCGTCGCCCCTCCCCTCACCGATGGTAGCAGATGTGAGTGTTGTGAGTAGAATTTATTCTAATCCAATCCGTTTTGATGCACAGCAGATCGATAATGTACATCGCTGGATGCATCCACATCTAGATGGTCATCCTCTCAACTGCAGTGAGCGACATTTAGTCCAGGTTCCTGATAGCACAAATCAGAGGTGTCCGACCATTCTAGGGGCCGGTTTAGTTGCAAAATATTTTGCAAAATGACACTGTAGCAAATTTCGTTGTTATTTGGTAATTAGTGTCCAATCATGGTCTAATTAAGCTTAAAAGATTCGTCTCGTCTATTTCGTCTAAACTGTGTAATTAGTTTTGTTTTTTATCTATATCTAATGCTTCATGCATGCCTCCAAAGATTCGATGTAATAGGAAATGTTGAAAAATTTTGCAAAATTTTTGGCAACTTAGATTAATTTAATAGCATAGTCATAAATTTGCATCCATGGTTTCTTTTGGCGTGATCTGAGATGAAACCCTAGTTACTTATTTGGAGCTAATTTCGTTCCAATTGATTAGCACACCAGCATGTAAGCTGTGCACTCCAACATCTAGTAGTAGTAATATTTGTCGTTTCTTAGTGGCAATTCTCAATATTTTCTTCTGACTATAACCATTTTACTACTACGGTCGTGTTTAGTTACCCGAATCGGGTGACGCCGTTTCTGTACAGCGCTGCACTGTAGCACTTTTGTTTTTATTTGCTAATAATTGTCCAAATATTGATTAATTAAGCTCAAAATGTTCGTCTCGCAAAGTACAACAAAACTGTGCAATTAGTTTTTGATTTCATCTATATTTAGTACTCCATACATATGCCGACATTTTGATGTGATGGGAAATCTTCTTTTTTATAGTGGAATTTGGGGGTGAATTTGGTTATCTAAACAAGGCCTACAACTATATACCACAATGACTAGATGTGATGTGGATTCAACGTAGCAATGATGAATAGAGAGGGATAAGATGGCAACGGGTACGTACCCGACGGGTAGTGCTCACCCGTACCTGTACCCGCACCCGCAAAATTTTACCCGTCGGGTTACCCGTACCCGCATGCGGGTAAAAAAATAGTTCCATACCCGTACCCGCCGGGTAATTCTCACCCGACGGGTAACCCGTACCCGATAACATACCCGAAAATTACCTAAAAATATCAAATAGTCACATGCAAAAATAAATAATTCTAAGCTTCCAACAAGTTATAAACATGCTAACAAATATTATTAGCATCATTACAACAAAAACAATGTACTAGAAATATAGTGGATGTCTCAATGGGCCAAATTCATGACTTATATGCGCTAAAATAACTGAGGTTGGCTAGTTATTTTTGCGGGTATGTCTTACCCGCGGGTATGCGGGTATGGGTAGTATACACCCGCACCCGTACCCGTATACCCGATGGGTATAGAATTTTGCCCAATAACATACCCACGGGTAGAAAATTCATTCCATACCCGCCTTTTTATCGGGTAATACCCGTCGGGTACTCGGGTTTCGGGTACCCGTTGCCATCTCTAGATATGATAGATACTCACAGGCTTTGTTGCACCCTACCTATTTCAGGTGGTGGTAGCGTAGACATGGTGGACCTGAATGGTGCTGTTGTAGAGTGGCTCCTATTGTGATACTGTCAATATTATTGCTGCCAATTCAACGTGAAACTATCTCACTGATGATGAGTGGAATGAACTAAAGGGCACAAAATGAGCCATCCAATGAAAACGTCCAAACAATTAAATATCCGAATCTCTCTCTTTTCTTGGAGAAAAACTGAAACTCTCAGCAAAAAGACTCAAATGATTTCATTCGTTTTTTCTACAGGAAAAACGACTCCTTTCTTGCTCTCTTGTCCGATTCAGAACAGAAAAAGAGGCCAGATGCTTAGGACCCGCGGCTACGTCTTCTGTTTGCTGAGCCCAAACATTAGGCCCAGAGTGAAGCTGATGGGTCCCAGTCCTCCGGCTAAGCCTGTTCGCATGAGCTTTTAGCTGCTTATTTTAACCAGCCAGCAGTGTTTTTCTCTCACCACAAATCAACCAACAGTATTTTTAGCCGCTTATTTTTAGCCAAGTGAACAAGCTCGACGGTTCACAAAAAAAGAGGTTAAGGCCCAATAATTTAGCCCAACAAGCGATGCCTCTTCGTTTTCTGTTTTCTTCCTACGTTTTTTTTGAACATGGAAGAAACTCCATTACTCAGAACCTGATGCCAAATCATTGGCCACCAGAACATTTATACAAGGTGGAATACTATCCATAATTGGATTAGTACCCAGACATAACTTCGCCCCAAGGGCAGCTAGATTGTGAGCAACAAGATTACAAGAACGGGATTTATGTGCTACGACAAAACTAGAAAAATTGATATGTAAGCACTCCTTCAGCTCCCATAGCAACCCGCTAGCCGAGCTTCGGTCAAGAACGGGCGCAACCATCAGTGTGTCGGTTTCCAGGACCGCCTTCTGAATTCCCAACATCATAGCCTGCTGAAGAGCTTGTAAACAGGCAATGATCTCGGTATGAGCAGCCTCCAGAACCTTCCCTAGCTTCCCATATCCTGAACAAACAACAGTGCCATCGGCTCCTCTCATGACATATCCCCAACCGCCAGATAGGTCCTCATGGCTAAAAGCCCCATCACAATTAATCTTGATAAAATCAGTCGGTGGCTTAGACCATACCGGCTTCCTTCGGCTTTGGACAGGTTCAACTTGTACATTCTTCAGAGAGGCCCATTCTTCAGCATAGCAATTTACTAACTGTGCAATCTGTCCTAGCCCTCTTGGTGCATCCCCTCGCGAATCCTGCACCGTTTCGACCACCAAATGTACATGAGAGTGATCACCCATCGCTGCACGTTTTCCTTCTGTTTCAGAATTTCCCAAACTAGCTCTTTAACCGAAATAGCTTGTGCCAGCCGATCCCTCACTTCTTGCAATTGCAGATCATCCTAGACCCTTTTCACATGCTTGCACTTAAAAAACAAATGAGCTCCATCCTCCTCCAGACGGCCACAAAGGACACAACCGGTGTTTAGCTTAATACCCTTTCATTTCAGATTAACATGCAAAGCCAGGCTGTTATGGCTCACTCTCCACATAAAGTGCAGCATCTTTTTCGGACAGTCAACTTGCCACAACTGTTTCCATAGCTGGTCGCCATTGTTTCTGGTAAATAAAGAAGATCCACCACTTCTAGCTGCATTGCATCTCTCCCTATCTGCAACATGGACTTTATAAGCTGACCTCGCTGAAAACATACCATTTTTATTATAGTGCCAAGCAATCATATCATCCATTCCCTCATGTACAGGGATACTTAATATAATCTCCGCATCTTCTTGCCAAAATGTTTCTCGAACCAGCTCCTCATCCCAAGACCCAGTAGCTGGATCAAAGAGTTCATGCACTCTTGTTAAAGGATTTCCACCCCTCGGTGTATATGGTTTCCTCCATTGATCTCTTGGAATCCATTCATCAGTCCAGATATAGGCACTTATCCCATCACCTTTTCTCCGGATTAAACTCTTTTTCAGTACCTCAACCCCAGCCAGGATACTACGCCAAGTATATGACATATTCGACTTTGGTTTAGCTAGTAGCACATCACCATCAGAGAAATATTTTGCCTACGTTTTTGTTTAAAGGACTTCTAATTTCTATTTTTGTGACCCTGAACCTATGCCATTATAAAAATAATGTGATAACAGAGGGACAACTGTCACAGAACCTCCTAATTATGACGACTCATATATACTTGTCATTGTCATAATGACCTCTGACAGTCGTACTTATGTTCCTCATAACTTAAAAGGCCTGCTATCCTTCGAACAGGATCCAATTACAAGAGTATTGCAATATTACAACAGTTTATTCAAAATACCATCAGAGTAAAGTAGCCGAAGTCTTACATAACTTAAGTTTACAAACCATGGTTTCCAAATTTCAAACCTTAAGTAATATTGTTACAAACTAGTAGTAGTGGAGTATCAGTAGTAACTTTATTATAACACCCAAACGAGGTGCCTTGCCCAGAGGCCACATAGCCTACTCGTCGTCACTTTCTTCAACGACAACGGTCATGCAGCAAGGCTCAAAGCAGACTTGCTCATGCACCGCACCTGCAACAAGGGTTTAACAAACCCTGAGTACGAAGAGTACTCAACAAGACTTACCCGACTAAGAAAAAGACTCCAAGGGCATGGTAGCTTTAGGGAATCAAGGCACGGGTATTCAAGAATCAAAATTTCTTTTGCAGAAATGCTTACTAAAGTAAGTCCTTACCTTCAATATTTTATGTTTATCATTGATGGTTCATTAACCAATTCTAAGTGATCTGAATCTAGATCAAAGTAATTCTCATCAAAATCTTTCTGATTCTTTCAACATTTTTCATTTCTTAACTATGATGTTGGTGCAAGGCCAAGACTCATTTCTCGTGGAGTAACGATGATTCGAACCGCTTGATTTACCCGGCTGGTGAAAGCTCCATGTTTGGTTTTGGATAATTAATGACAACCTAGGACTAACCTTTGTGCTAAGTGGTTGAATTAGACAAGGTGGTCCTATCCAAGTGATGGAGCTAGATGATGCATCATGATGGATGGTGATGGTCCAAAAGATGATCAAGTGCTCATGCTTGGAAAAGAGAAAGAGAAAAACAAAAATAGGCTCAAGGCAAAGGTATAAAACCATAGAGCCATTTTTGTTTGACACTCAAGACACCATAGAGGGTGTGAGTGATTTAGGTTTGATAACCATACCATTAAGAGGGGAAAACTATAATTTCTTTACTCATCTAGTGCCACTAAGTTGAGTTTCATTTTGCATGTGCATTGGGGCTTAGTGACTTGGTGAGATGGTTGAAAATTTCCTAGAAATGCCTCGGAGAAATGCCATCTTTTTCACTAAATCTTGTTTGGCTTTGTTGAAGTGAGATAGCTTTTAAAAGGCTAAAATTAGAGAAGAACAGAGAAATTGCTGTTGCTTCTCCTGCTGGCATATCAACCAGAGCAAAACTAAGAGAGGCTGTGCTGCTGCTTGCTTGCTTGCTTGTGTTTGAAAGACGTCGGTGCTAGGCTCCATTTATTCTTCCTGCTATTTTTAGCCGAGCAGGCATGCATTTCCTGTTGACTCCGTGAAAGGCAGAGCAAGCTTCGTGGGTTACTTCGTGCATGCTTACAGCTTGTGGGGCCCGCGGCTGTTGGTTTTTTGGCCTGCAATGTAGGACGAGTAGGCATTAGAAGCTGCTTGTTGTTCCTGCAGCGCACTGCTGACTGCTGCTGCGCTGCGCGTTGGGCCGCTACTGCTGTCACGCTGCTGCATTGCTGCTTGCTGGGCCGAGGCACCCGCGTCGAGCTAGGCTGCTTGCTCGCTGGTCTGCTTGCTGGAGCGCTGCTTGGCCCTTGCTGGACCGCTGCCGATGTTACTTTGCTAGCTGGCCCAGGTGCTGGCCGCCGCCGCTGTTTGCTGTGTTGAAGCCGACGCCGCTGTCTGTTCGAGGCAGAGAACGATGCCTTCACCTTCCACCCGTTGCGAGTGAAGCAGAGGAGCTCGTGGGGAGCGGCGATAACGGCAGGAGGTGGTCAGTAGCCGTTGGGGCCTGGCCGACCTGTCCTGCAGGAAGATAAGGCCGAGCAGCAGTACTCCCGTTTTCCTCTCTCGTGGTTAGTTTCACAGAGATAGGTCCTCCTCTCTTGTTCTCCCCATTGTAAACCCTAGAACAAGAGGCTCTCTTTTTCCCTCTCTCAATCCTTTGATTTGTGCTTCAATCAAGTGAAAGAGCTTGTGCTAGAGATCGATTTGAGAGCTCCAAGAGGATTCCCTCCCTCTCCTTTCCATTCCCATGGTTGGTGCTTGCTATTGAGAGGAGTTGGGAAAACCCTAGTGCATGCGTTTGTGATTCAATTTGGTGGCACTAGGTTGTGATTGCAATTGTGGTATTCTTGTTACTCTTGGTGATTGCCGTCACCTAGATGGTAGGTGATTGATTGATTGGTGAGGGGATTTGGTGATTGTGTCCGCCCCCAATCAAGGTGACATTGTGAGGGGTTGTTGTGGTTCCCCGGCGGAGTGCTAAATACCAATTCTAGTGGATTGCTCGTGTCATTGAGTTACCGCACTTGTGTGTGGGTTCTTGCGGTGCCTTGCGGGGCGTTGGCTTGAGGGCCTTCTACCGAGGAACCACCAAGGTGTTGGTCGACACAACGGGGACGTAGCTTGCCGGCGAGCAAGTGAACCTCGGGAGAAAATCGTTGTGTTCATCTTGTCTCCCGGTGATTGGCTTCATTATATATCTATTGCTTGATTGATATACATCTTGTTGGATTTAATTGTTTGGTGATTGGCATCATCCTCTACTCTTCTTCGTCGGTATAAAAGTCAATTTTCCCTCTCTTTCATACTTGCAATATATATTGTGTTAGAGTAGCAAGTAGAGTAACATAGAGTAATTTATTTATCTTGTTAAGCTCTCTAACTAGTCGGAGTAGAGACATAGCTTTTTGAGTGCCATAGAGATAATAATTATTAGAGTTGTAATTAGGTGGCTTGCTTAACATTAGAGCTAGAGCAAACCGCTTTTATCGCCATTTGTGTTACTAATAAATTGCTCTAGTGTTTTGTAGAATTCTTAATTAGGCTATTCACCCCCCTCTAGTCATACAAGGACCTTTCAGCTAGGGCTTCCTAACCACACGACATATGTAGAATCAAATCTTGCATATATCAACTCTTACTCGGGTAACCCAAAACCAGAACGTGTCCATCGCCACCTGAGAGCACAATACTCCTCGAACCCGGCCCAATTCTAGCCCCGAGGGTACACGCTACTCTCGCCATCTCTCCACTCCCAGTGCGAGATTAGACGTTCTCGTAATGGAATAGCCGAAGTAAGGCTTACCCAACATGGGTACATGGCTAGTACTAATAAAAACTCCTTGACTCAAGGGCCAACAACGTACGGTCCTTAACTGATAAGGCAGAAATACTACATTGAGACTCCTTTCCCAATGCTAGTTAGCAGTGGCCAAACCACCTGCTCGATCTTCAAGTTCATTCCTATATTTTATTCATCAAGTATGCCATCGTGGTCATATAAGCATTTCATTTTAAAAGCCTAACTTAATAAGCATGGCGAAGCATACTACTCATTTGTACATAAAAAAGGTACCAAGGGTGATATCACAATAATCAAGGATGATAATGCAGCAATTTAGTTATCACTCAATTCCTAATTACTTAATGCAATAAACCATAGTACCAGTGATAAAGATTTGTAAAACTCAAGAAAGGGTTTGAATGCACTGGAGCTTGCCTTGATCAGACGAGACGACTGGTTTCGGCTCAACAACTCTGACGTCCGGCCCAGAATCCACCGGCGACTGCTCTTCTCCGGAGGCTTGCTCAACAACGTCGACTTCCTCGAAAGCGGGAACTACATGAGCATATGACATGTTTCAACATGATGCGGTGATAAACATGATGCTTAATGATGACATGCCACGGTTAACAACTTGAGTACAACTTTCCTTCACGGTACAGTTGCAAGACAAAAGAACCTACTAACTAACAACGATTACTAAAGCAACACTAAAGCTTCTTAAAGAACATGCTACTCCCGAGTTCAACCAAGTAATTAAGGTGCCAAGGATCATTAAGGGTCAGTGACCCAATGTCATCACTCAATCAAAAGAGCACACAACACTTAAAGTTATTGATTTCACATTTATTTAATCACTTAAATAAATTAAGGCATAAATTAAGAATAAATTAAACTTTATATAATTGAGCTTAAACTTTTTATATATGTTAATCATGGACTAAAACAGTGTCAAAACAAATGTCATGATTTTTGGATTAATATTTTATTTACTAAAATTCCTGGAAGTTGCATTTAACATTTAATTGAGCTAATTAAATAACTCATAAAAAGTAATAAAAATTGGCATTTAATATTTTTTCTAAATAGTTTACACCTTGAAAAGCTTACACAAAAATTTTCACTATTTTTGGAGCTCTACAAAAATTCTATTGAAATAAACAAATACTACTACTATTTATATTTTTGAAAAAAGAAAAACAAAACCGCAGCTCGGGCCGCTTCTCCTCTTCTCCTCCGGCTCGGCCCAGCAACGCGCGCAGCCCACCCGCGTGCAGTTGCCCGCGCCCGCGCTCGCTCGCGCCCGGCCTAGTGCCACCAGGTCGGCCCAACAGCGCACACGCTCTCTCTCTCTCTCTCGCTGACAGCGCGGCCCCGCATGTCATCTCCCTCCTTCCTCACTCGTTCTCTCCTCCCGCAGCCCGGCCATGACGGCACGGTGGCCGGCCAGCGACCACGACACCGGTGACCCAACCAACCCAACCAACACGGTCTACTCCACACCGCGAACCTCACCGGACCACTCTCACGACTACAGACCCCCTGGAGGTAGCACCTCACTGGCCATGGCGGCACGGTGGCCGTGGCTCACGGCGTCCCGGCGATACAAGCTAGTAGCGACTAAATTGGAGGCACGATAAGCAACAACAGCTCACCGTGAGTGCAGCGAAGCAACTAGTAGGCGCTGAGAGGCGGTGGAGATGGCTAGCCACGTGAGGCGGCTCCCTGGCGCTCGGTCACTGGAGATGGGAAAGGAGGCGGCCGTGCGGGTGATTAGGGTGAAATTGGTTGGTGCGAGCGGCCGAGGAGGTGTACGGGAGTGAGGCGAACGCGATGATACGATTGCTTTAGCCGGAGACGGCTCAACTGTAAGGTCCAAATAGGCTAGAGGGGGGGTGAATAGCCTAATTAAAACTTCTACAAGAATTACTTAACCACAAGTTAGTACGAAAGGTGGCGAAGCAAAGGCACTAGCTCTAACTAATTAAGCAAGCCACCTACACAAGTCTAGTACAAGGCTATTCACTAAAACACAACAACAACTACAAGCTAGAAACAAGAAGTAATACGAAAGAAGAGCTTCGAGTGATTATACCGCCGTGTAGAGATGAGAAGTACCAATCAATCAATCACACAAAAGAAATCCTCGAGAAGAGAATGACACAAGAATTTATTCCGAGGTTCACTTGCTTCCCGGCAAGCTACTCCCCGTTATGGCGATACACCCACTTGTCGGTTCACGAGCTAATCGACTATCAAGAGTCGAGCCCTCGGCGGGCGCCGCACAACCGCACACAAGATGAGGATCCTCCAAGCCACGAGCTCCACTAGAGTATCCAATTCACGAACTCCCGCGGGGAAGGATCAAGAACCTCTTACAACACTTGGTGAGGGCTCCAACAATCTCCAATTGCGAGCTCAATCACCTCCGCTGCTCCAAGCCGTCTACCGTGTCAGGAAACACAGAAGAGTAACAAGAAATCCGCTGCAACTCGAAGATCAAGTGCCTCTAGAATGCAACTCTCAAGCAATGCACTTGAATCTCACTCAATCTCACTCAAGATGTGCAACTAAGCAAAGAGATGAGTGGAGGGGTTGTTCTCTAGCTCAAAGGATGTCTCTAGTTCTCAAAAAGTGCAAGAGTTCCCCTCAAACCCCGGCCAACTTCTATTTATAGACGTACCCCTTCGAATATAGCCGTTAGGAACTTAAACAGCCGAAGTCACGCTGACCAGACGCGCTGGTCAAACTGACCGGACTCGTCGGTCGCACAACGGCTAAATTTCGAAGCACCGACCGGACGCGCTGGTCGCGCAGACCGGACACGCTGGGTACGACTGGACGCACTGGTCCCGTAACTAACCGGACGCGCTGGTCAAGCCTGAGTAGCGCATAACGAAACAGCGACCGGACGCGCTGTAGAATTGACCAGACGCCATAGTGCCAGCGTCCGGTTTGAGTCCAGTAAGCTCCCTGAATGACCGGACGCGTCCGGTCGACAGTGACCGGACGCGCTACGCGTCCGATCATCAAACTGAAACAAGCGCAGACGCTGAACGCTGACCGGACGCGTCCGGTCACCTCTGTGACCTCTGTTCGCCTCCGTTTCTTTTTCCGACTTCCGGCGCAGTAGAAAATAGGCATTTCACTTCCCCAAAAAAGCGCCGAACTCCACCGCCTTCGCAAATGTGCTAACACCACTAAGTGTACACCACCATGTGCATGTGTGTTAGCATTTCATAAACATTTTTCAAGGCGTTATGTTAGCTCTTTACTAGATCCTAATGCATATGCTCAAGACAATGATCTAGTGGCACTTGATTCCCGAGCTAACCATGATTGCCCCTCTTGATAGTCGGCTATGTATCCTAAACCCGGTCAATCACTTCTCTACTCATCTTAGACCGGCAAAAGGAAAACCCTATGGTTATACCTTTGCCTTGCGCTCTTAGATCCTTCTCTTCCACTTGATCATCATGTCCATCACATTATATGCATTTTCACCATGATCATCATTTCATGTCCATGCACCATCTCTTTGTGATCTTGTGGCCACCACTCCTTGCCACATACACCATCATCACATGTGTTGCTTATGCCTAACTCAAAATACTTAACACATGGCATTAGCAACTTGGTGTTATTAATTACCAAAACCAAACTTGGGCTTTCATCAACGGCGGCAACGGTGAGCGGCGAAGCTAAGCGGCAGTGAAAGCAGAGAAAAGGAAAACGAGAAGAGCGAAGGCGACTGTGCGGCTCACTTAAGTAGGCGACCAGGGCGCTTGGCGCGGCTGTGGGAAGGCGCGCGCGATGCCGAGCTGGCCAGCTGGGGTACGCGAGAAGGCCATGGAAGCAGCCCGGTGGCTCGCCGGTGCCCATGCCGCTCGGTGCCCGGCTCTGATTTGTCGGTTACTGTAGCACCCCCCCCCCCAAATTTTTAATTTCAAACTGTTTTTGCCAAATTACTCCCAAAATCATGTAGTGACTTGAAAAATTCCCAAAGTATGAAATCTTCAGAATTTCAAGCTCTACAAGTTCCATGTTGAAAACTTTTTCAAATTCGAACTGGATTTTGAAATTTAAATTTGATATCAAAAGGGGATACTTTTCTGGAATTTGGTAATTTAGAAATTACTTTAAATTTTATATTGAAACTTCAAAAACTCCAAACACCAAAGTTGTACATCTAGCCAAGACCTACAACTTTTCTATTCAAACTATTTTCAAATTGTGCTTTTATTTTGAAATTTGAGTTTGGGGATAAAAAGGGGTCAAATTTGGAATTTGCTTCTTTTCAAAATTGCTCCACATTTTACACTAAAACTTTGAAAACTCTAAACACCAAAGTTGTAGCCCTTGAAAAGATCTACAAACTTGGTTTTAAAGTTTTTCCCAAATTTTGCTTAGATTTTGAATTATTTCAAAAGGGGTAAAATCAGGGTTTTGGATTTAGGGTTTTCAGAATAATTTCAAATTGAAACTTGTTGCTATTTTAGTTGGTGATTATTTAGTGATCACACCATCATCCAAGGGCATCATTGATTCAAGCATCACATGTTTGACCAAATGCCACTCTTGGTTGACCAAGTTGAGTTTTGAAAATCTTTTAATAATTTCCCCAAATGTGAATTCAAATTCGAATCGCAAAACTCGCGACAAGTTTTGGATTCCAATTTCAAACTCAAATTTGAAGCTCCATTTTATGAGTTGGACTTGAGTTCATACCCTACACTTGGCAGTAGTGTATAACACAGTCATACACCTCAAATCACGCAGGGCATAAACTAAGTATTTGCGGTGACATTCGAAATTAGGGTTTTCGATTCGAGTCACACAACTCAGAAGCACATCCAACCTAAGAATGTAAACTCGTTTTAGTTAATGCATATTGTAGTTGACCTAATCATGGATGCTTTGTGGTGCAATATGATGACATGACATATTTTTAGTCTCCATAACACCAGAGGTGTTACAACAACAAAATAATCAAATTTAGCAAACTGATTTCTCACAAGCATATCATCAAACACCTTGTCCGCATAACTAAAACAACCCCTAAAAATAATTCTGTCAAACCACAAGGTGTCCAAACCTTCCAACAACAATATACTTTCATCAATTAGCTCACTAATACATTAGCCTCATCGTCTTCAACCCACCATATCAAAGAACACACAAACCATCTTTCATGCCAACTCATCCATACAAGCAACCACTTCACATATGAACCAATAGCAAGCAAGATGGTGACTTAATCAACACAAATGGCAAGAGAAATACCAAATCAAGAAGGAAAATCGAGATTTAAGTGGAAACCCCTTGCGGGAAAAACCCACGGGCGACAGTGAGACGGTTCCACTATGAGATGAAGCAATGCACGAAGTGGGAGCTAACAAATGAGTGGAGGCTGCAAATCCCCCACAAATCTCTCTTTTAGTGGTGGATTTGGTGGATCGAAGACCCCCCCTCTCTCAATCTCCATAACCCTAGCTTTCTCTTCTTCTCTGTTTCTCTCAAGAACAAAACAGAGCACGCACTCAAGTGTGGGAGGCTCAGCTGCCCCCTTTTGAGCTGTTTTGGTCACTTTTCTAAAGAGTCCTTGTGGTTGTGAGATACTCCAGAAGAGCCCATCTCAATAGGAGCTGCAATCACAAATAATAATCGTCCTGTTCGTTTGGCTGATAAGTCATGGCTGAAAGTACTGTTCGCTGATTTGTTGTGAGAGAAAAACATTGCTGAATGAATGGCTGATTTGACTGATAAGCTTAAGTGAACAGGGCGAATAACTCTCAACCCGTTTCTGTTCTCACCTTTGTTATTAGTTTAGTTTTACCGCTTCTGTCTAACATAAACATCTTGAAACATGCACTTTCCTTTCATGAAAAAATAGTTTTCTATGCTTGTCATTAGCCTTGTGTAAATTAGGAGTTGTGACAAACTATTCTTCCTAATCACAATGATCGGGGGCTTTGGAACTGTTGCATGGGTAGATGTTAAAGAGTACAAAACCACCCAACCTGACAAGAATACAAGATAGCAGTTGATGGTGTTGATTTGCAGAGTTTAAAGGTAACCATACTAGATGTAGATGCTTTGTTTATGGAATAATGACCGCAGTGGGCGGTGGGGTAAGTGAAGGACAGGAGACTAGAGAAGAGTCGGGAGGAGTAGTTTGGAATTTCTCTCTGCTCGTCACGGCCGTGATTTCTGAACAAAGTATAGACTATAAATAACTGCAAGCTAGGTCTATATATTTTTTAAAGGAACTAGAGTCTATAATTATAGTGTTTTATACTAATTTCGGTCTACTAAAGATATTGCCCACATTGTTACAGACATAATTTTGTATGAAATGGTGTAATTAGGAACACTTGATAAACATATTATGATGGATATAACATTTCCACTTTAATTCATCATGCGCAAGAGTTTACTTCAGTTTGATTTAATTTGTTTGGTGTGGAAAAGCACCGAATAAGTCTTTTTAATTACATTGTTTAATACAAAATTTATATACAGTAGCAACGTGCGTGTCAATACTATCTTCCTTTAAATGAATATATACTAGCTCAATGGGCGCGCTCCGCTGCGCCGGCCCTATTCTCCTACTCTCACATGCATGACTTTGTTGGTTCGTGGTTGCTCAAAATGTATTACAGGCAAACAAATCTTCGATGCCATGCAAAGTTGCAAATGCAAAAACTGACATAGTACTTGCGTAAAAGACGTTGCACACAGATATAAAAACAGGGTAAGCTTCAGCTTCTATAGAAGGCATTCCAGCCGATGCGTTTGAAGGCCAACAGAAATCAATAAAGCATAAGGATGAATAATTCAAACATATATATACCCACTTCGCTCAGTTCTAAACTGTTTTGGCCTATGCCACATGGGCACAAACAATAAAACATGAAGATGAAGGAAATGATAAGTTATAGCAGAATAATAATAAAAAGAAAAGGACCAAGCACAAACAGAATATAGAAAACAATAATCTTCTCTGGCTGTATTCTAGGGTGCATGGCATCCGCTTTCAGAGCTCAGCATCATGGCATCAAAAAGTCAATGCACCATTGTAAGGATCCCTGGTAAGCCTAGAGGGGGGGTGAATAGGCGTATCTAAAAATTTCTACACAAAACTCAAAGTCACTTGTCAGCAACTGTCGGAAGTCCCCACAGTTTATGTCAGGACTCCCGACGTCGTCAGAAGTCCCGACGTCAGCTGTCAGCAGTTCCGACGCCTACGTGGAATGAACTACAAGTGCTCAAATGAACTTTGTGAAGCCAATAACTTACAACCCCACTTCCTAGTGGTAAGATGAAGTTGTCCAAGTGTTTCCTTGCCCTTGGAGCGCCACCAATTTGTAGATCAGGACCAAAACCTAAGAAATAGCTTGAGAGAGAGACAACAAAGACCAAATAATCTCAAGTAATCACAACAACAATAAGCACGCGGGACACAAGGATTTATCCCGAGGTTCAACTCGCCACTAAGGCTTGTCTACGTCCTCGTTGTTGAGGTGACCACTAAGGTCGGAGTCTCTTTCACCTCCTTGCCTCTCTCAAGCAACCACAAAGGTAAACTTGAGTTCTTCACTAGAAAATCAAGGGTAATACAAACTTCCTAAGGTTCTCCCACAGATCGGGAGCTCTTGGGCGACGCCTAGCCGGCTAGGGTTTCAAGAACCCAAGAGTAACAAACGCAAATCCAACCGGCTTGACGAAGAAATCAAGTGCTCAAGCTTTGAATCAATGTTTTTCTCATCAAATCCCTTCTCTCAACTCAATCTCTTGGAAGATTTGAATCTAGGAGCAAAGAGGAGAAGAAAGGGGGAGCTTGAGAGTTAGAGAGCACTTTCACTGAAGGTTTGGTCGAGTGAAATGAGTTCGTAACGATTAAAAGTGAAGAGATGGCTATTTATACTTGTAGTAGAAATCTAACCGTTCAGATCTTGGGACTGCTGACCTGTATAGAAAACACTGTTCATACAAGGTCAAAGTCACTGCGCGAAGGCCAACGTCGGGACTCCCGACGTATGTCGAGACTGCTGACAGTCGGGACTGCGGACGTACGTCGGGACTGCTGACATACGTCGGGACTTCTGACCGTCGGGACTGCTGACGTACGTCGGGACTGCTGACATACGTCAGGACTTCTGACCGTCGGGACTCCCGACGTACGTCGGGACTTCCGATGCCAAAAGTCACTAAAAAATATTCTATGTGCTCGTGAATTGCTAGAGTGTCTTTCTTTAGATTTAGTTTTAATACTTGAGCACTCTATCTTCCTCAAACCAACTAGATTAGCATCCCCCTTTATAGTGCGGCATAGCCTAAACTCAAGATCAAATATCAAATAATTTAAACGCTTTTGAGTCCATTACCGCGTCATTTTGTAACTCGGGCTCTACCATCTCATGCATTATCCTCATTCTTATTTTGCCTGCTTGTCATCTCGATAAATCTCATTAGTCCTCTAATCGTGTGGTCATTATCATCAAAACCCACAAATAGGGCTTGATTGCACTTACAATCTCCCCCTTTTTGGTGATTGATGACAACACAATTAGAGCTTACAACAATATTTGAAATGAAACTGAGATTTTCAAATCATGCGTGTAGAGACTCCCCCTAAATATGTGAATAGAGAAATGAATTCTCAAATTGGCATAAGAGGCCAAAATTCACATATAGAGTTAAGTGATGGGGCTCCCCTACATCCATGCTTCTGTGGGGTGCTGCACATAGTGTCACAAGAATATACGTGATGCATATGACAAGTGTGCACATAAGCAACCAAGGCGACGAAAAAGAAAAAAAAAATTGTACCCCCCTCTCATTCTCCCCCTTTAGCAACAAGCACCAAAAAGTGGAAAAAGAAGGAAGAGGGATACAACAAACTTAACAAATTATGGTCACCAACAGATAAACAAAAACAAGCAGTGACCATAAAGTGCAAGTTCTCTTTTGATAAAGCATTTTAAAACACATTATGAACTTTTTGCAAACCTTTTGCCTAGATACTAGTTGATCAAACAAGGTGTGCAACATTTCAAACCACATTACGAGAGTCAAGTATATTTAGTTCACTACGCAAAACACAAAACCTTGACTCGTCGAGAGGCTTAGTGAAGATATCGGCTAGTTGCTTTTCGGTGCTCACATGGCAAATTTCGATATCTCCTTTGGTTTCGTGGTCTCTCAAGAAGTGATGTCGGACGTCTATGTGCTTAGTTCTTGAGTGGCTTACGGGATTGTTTGCAAGCTTTATGGCACTTTCATTGTCACACAATAATAGGATTTTGGTAAAGCGACATCCAAAATCACGAAGGGTTTGCCTCATCCATAGTTGAGCACAACATGCACCGGCTGCAACATACTCGGCCTCGGCGGTGGAAAGGGCTACACAATTTTGCTTTTTAGAACTACAAGACACTAGGGACCGTCCAAGGAATTGACACGTCCCTGAAGTGCTTTTTCGATCTACTTTGCAACCGGCGTAATCGGAATCCGAATACCTAAGTAGATCGAACTTAGAGCCCTTAGGATACCACAAGCCAAGGTTAGGAGTGTGTACTAAATATCTCAAGATTCTCTTAACGGCCACCAAGTGGCACTCTTTCGGGTTAGCTTGAAATCTAGCACACATGCACACACTAAGCATAATATCGGGCCTAGATGCACACAAATAGAGTAAAGAGCCGATCATGGAGCGATATACCTTTTGGTCAATGGCTTTCCCTTCCTCATTGAGATCAAGATGTCCATTGGTTGGCATGGGAGTTTTGATGGGCTTTGCATTCGCCATGTCAAACTTCTTGAGCATATCATGAGTGTACTTTGTTTGGCTAATAAAAGTCCCTTCCTTCAATTGCTTGATTTGAAAACCGAGGAAGAACTTCAATTCACCCATCATAGACATCTCAAATCTCTTGGTCATGATCCTACTAAACTCTTCACAAAATTCATGGTTAGTACTACCAAATATTATGTCATCGACATATATTTGGCACACAAATATATCTTTATTGACTTTACGAGTAAAGAGGGTAGGATCGGCTTTGCCTATTTCAAAGCCTTGCTTGAGCAAGAATTCCTTAAGGCATTCATACCATGCTCTTGGTGCTTACTTAAGTCCATAGAGCGCCTTTTGGAGTTTGTAGACATGGTTGGAGAACTTGGGATCTTCAAAACCCGGTGGTTGCTCAACATAGACAAGTTCTTGTATAGGGCCATTGAGGAATGCACTCTTGACATCCATTTGATATAGCTTGAAGTCATGATGGGCAGCAAAGGCTAGAAGCATTCGGATTGCTTCAAGTCTTGCCACCGGTGCATATGTTTCTTCAAAGTCTAAGCCCTCCACTTGAGTGAAACCTTGAGCGACCAATCTTGCCTTGTTCCTTGTCACAATGCCATTCTCATCTTGCTTGTTGCGGAAGACCCACTTGGTGCCAATCACGTTTGTCTCGGGTCTTTCCACCAATGTCCACACTTGGTTTCTCTCGAAGTTGTTCAATTCTTCTTGCATGGCCATCACCCAATCCTCATCCTCAAGTGTCTTTTCTACCTTGACTGGTTCCACAGGAGAGACAAAAGAGTAATATTAACAAAAATTTGTTAAATGTGAACGTGTCAATACCCCCTTTCGAAGACTCCCTAGAATATTGTCAGCGGGATGATCTCTTTGAATGGTTTGCTTGAGTCTTGGGTGCTCAATGGCCTCTTGATTATCTTCTAGATTTTCAACTTCTTCTTCAAAGATTGGTTGCAGGTTCTGTCCTCGAATCGGAGTTAGACTTGCTACTGCTCCTAGAGGGGGTGTGGCACTGTCGCTCCTAGGTGCATCACTGCTGCCCTACTGGACTGCAGCAGGGGTTTGCTCCCCCTCAGCATCAGGTACGTCAGCGGAAACTTCTTCATCAGCAGCTAGGGGAACCACCAAATCAGTGGCTTTATCTTCTTGTGGCCTTATATCGCCGATAGCTAATTGCTTGATTGCCTCACATGGTGAATCCTCCTTTCCTACAACACTTGCATCAACTTGCTCTACTTGAGAGCCATTAGATTCATCAAATGTCACATCTACCGCTATTTCAACTCTACCGGAGGTTTTGTTGAAAACACGATAGGCATGCTCATTTGATCCAAAACCAAGAAGAAAACCTTCATCAACTTTAGGTGCAAACTTAGAGGTTTTGGGTCTCTTGTTAAGTATGAAACACTTGCACCCAAACACTCTAAAGTAAGACACCTTTGGTCTATTACCGGTTAGAAGCTCATATGAAGTTTTCTTCAACTTCTTATGTAGGTAGAGGCGATTGATGGCATGACAAGCGGTGTTGACGGCTTCACACCAAAATAAATCCGAAATCTTGTACTCATCTAGCATTGTCCTTGCCATATCAATGAGTGTCCGATTCTTCCTCTCTACTACACCATTTTGTTGAGGGGTGTATGAAGTTGAAAACTCATGCTTGATGCCCTCCTCATCAAGAAACTCCTCAACTTGAGTGTTCTTGAATTCGGTCCCATTGTCACTTCTCATTTTCTTGATGGGGAGACCAAACTCCTTTTGAGCTCTTCTAACAAATGTCTTCACCTTGTCCCTGACTTGACACTTATCAAACAAAAAAAATACCCAAGTGAAACGGGAATAGTCATCAACAATAACAAGACCATATTTGTTACCCCCGATACTTACGTAGGCGACCGGTCCAAAGAGGTCCATATGGATGAGCTCCAATGGTTGAGTGGTGGTCATGATGCTCTTTGGTGGATGAGATACGCCAACTTGCTTTCCAGCTTGACAAGCGCTACATATCCTATCTTTCTCAAAGTGAACATTTGTTAGTCCAAGGATGTGTTCGTCTTTTTGAAGTTTGGCCAAGTTCTGAAGTTCCTCATCCCAACATGAGCTAGCCGGCGATGCCATAGCCAACCCATGCTAGATTTTGCCACTAAACAAGTCTCAATATTAGCTTTCTCTTTGTTGAAATCAACTAGGTAGAGCTTATTCTTTAATCGACCCGTAAAGACAATAGAGGAATCCTCCCTTCTAAAGACTTCCACACCCTTATCCGTAAAGAGACAATTGTAGCCCATCTCACAAAGTTGAGAAACGGATAACAAATTGTAACTCAACGAATCATCATGTAAAACATTTGTAATTGAATGCTCAAGGGTTATAGCAACTCTACCGAGACCAAGCACATCCCCCCTAGAATTGTCTCCAAAGACAATATTTTCATTTGAGTCCAACTTTGGGGAATATGATTGAAACATACTTCTTTCTCCGGTCATATGATTTGTACATCCACTATCAAGCACCCAACTTGATCCACCGGAGGAGTATGCCTGCAAAACAAGTTTAGTTCCTTGATTTAGGTCCCCAAATGTTCTTGGGGCCTTGCATGTTAGTCACAAGAATCTTAGGAACCCAAATGGAAGTGTTAAGATAAACATTTCTATTATTGCCAACATATTTGGCAATCACTTCTCCCTTGCTGTTGTTCTTCAACACAAAGCAAGAACTCAAGCTTTGTCGAGGTGCATGAGCCTTCGGTTGATAAGCATACTTGTTAGGATTACCCCCAAATCGATTTCTTTGGTCTCTGGGGCTCTTGCTTTGGTTGATACACCTTCTTTTTGGGCTTGACAAGAGCAAAGGAAGAAGAGGTAGCCTTCCCTTTTCTATGGGGGGTGGCACTGCCGCCCTTCACAGCAGCACTGCTGCCCTGGGCTGGCTATGCTGCTCGGGGCTGCTTTTGTGCCACCTTCTGTGCAGGCTGTTCTGTACCTACTTTTCCCTTGCTCATGAACTGGACACACTCATATCCATTAATGACCTTTCTTCCATTTGTTTTGGCTCCTGCAGTGTGCCCAAGCTCATGCTTGATTGAGGGGTGTCTCCCTTGCTTGAATTTAGGCACTCTTGAATCATTTGTTTTCTTGTCACTTACTTGAGCCTTACCACTCAAGCATCCCTTGCCAATGATCTCATTGAGCCTAGCAATCTCCTTTCTCATTACCTCCATGTTTGCAAGGTTAGTGGAATAAGCATTTAAATCAAGATTATAACATTTTCCACAACCTTGACTAGTGGAGGGAGTAGAGATGTCCTTTGCATTAGAGGGCTGTGGGGTGCTCTCCCAAAGAAGACTATATTGCTGCCCAAGTTCTTTGTGCTTTTCATCTAAGTCACAATACTTTTGGTTGAGAGCAATATTTACCTCCTTTGTGAGAGCATGGTCTTCTTGCTCTTTGGCCAAAGCCTTGCGCAAGGAGGCCACCTCACTTCTCTCTAATGCAAGAGCTTCCTTGCTAGCAATATAAATATTTTCTTGTGCAATAAGATCATCATCTCTAGTTGCTAGCTCAGCTTGGACACTCTCTAAATCCTCCATTAGCTTAGATATGAAGAGTTTGGTTTTAGGATCTAAATTTTTAATTACATTATCAATCTCTTCACCACTAGGTTCATCATCACTAGAGCTATCACTAAGTTCGCTACTAGAGATGTCACTAGGAGGTGAAGGAGATTTAGCCTTTGTTTTTACCTTCTCACCCTTTGCCATGAGACAAATGTGAAGGGAGTAGTAGTCATCATCGGACATGTTGTTGAAGAGCCTTGGTGTGGAGAATGGCTTGTGAATGGCCACGGTTGCAATCTTCTTATCCTCCTCACTTGAGCTATCTTTTGTTGAGTCCCATTCATATCCAATGTGAGCCTCTCCCATGTTCCTTTTGCTCTTTTTGTAGTCGGTCTTGCTCTCTTTCTTCTCTCTCTTGTAATTGTTGTCTTCGATTTCATGAGGGCAATGAGCAATGAGATGTTTGGTGCTTCCACAGTTGTAGCATAGCCTCTTCTTCTTGTTTGGGAACTTCCTCTTCACTACCTTGTAGCCTTGCTTTTTGAGTCCCTTTTGATATCTCCTCAAAAAGAGAGCAACATCTTTCACTTTCTCATATTGTTCACTATCACTTTCATCTTCACTTGATGATGTTGTCTCTACTTCTTCTTTGACTTGCTTCGGTGCCTTGGGCTTGCTAGTTGATGCTTGCTTGTTGGACTTGGACTTGCTTGTAGAGGACTGCTTGGTTGACTTGTTGGCTTTGATAGCTACATCATCGTTGATCTTGATGCCTTCTAGCTTTGCTTGCAACTCACCAAGCTTCTTTCTTTCATTTGCTTCTTCTCTTTGCATGTCAAATATCAAGATCCTTCCAAGTACATCATTTGGTGTGAAGTACTCAAACTTCTTCTTGTCTCTAATTAGAGTCACTACAGTCTCATTTCTTGGTGAGTAAACTTCTAACATAATCTTGATAACCTTGTGATCATCTAGCTCATCACACTCGTAGCCTCTAATCTTGCCCACCATGGTCATCAACCTATCAAACATCTCTTGTGGCCCTTCTCCATCTAAGATAACAAACCGGTTGAGCTTGGACATCATCAAATCAATTCTTGCCTTTCTCACTTTGTCAACCCCTTCATGTGCAAGATGCAAAGTATCCCAAATTTGCTTGGCAACATCCACACCAATCACTCTATTGTACTCATCACCATCCAAAGCACTAAGCAACACACTTGTGGCTTGACCATTTAGGTGAATGATTCTCATCTCTTCTAGTGTTGGATTCTTGGGATCAACCGGTGGCTCAAATCCATTACAAACAACCTCCCAAATGCCGGGGTGGAGACCTATAAGATAAGCTCTCATCAAGTGTTTCCACTTGGCAAAGTTAGTCCCATCGAAATGAGGTAACTTCCCCGTGGGCACATTGATGAAAGACTTGCGATCATGGTTAGTCATAGACATAGAAGAATAATTAAAGGATACGGCGGCATATTTGTTGTCGTCGTTCTTCTTGCCCTTTCCTTTCTTGTCCTTCTTGCTATGCACTTGATAGGACTCATCATTATCACTGTCTTCGGAGCTGCTAGAGAGCTCACTAGAAGATGTGTTGGAAGCTTTGGCTTCTTTTTCTTTCTTCCTTCTAGCTTCCCTTCTCTTTCTTCTTTCTTCTCTCTTAAGCCTTCTAGCTTCTTTTCTTGCTTTCTTTTCATCTAGCCGCTGCTGCTCCTTCTTCTTCTCTCGTGCTTCTCTTTTGAGCTTTCTTGTTTCTCTTCTCTTTTTCTTCTCTTCTTCATTAAGAACTCTTTCGACATCGGTAGCCTCAAGATGTGGGAGCGTGGAGACAGTTGTTGTCGACACGCTTAGCTCGCTGCTATCGGTGTCATGCAGCTCAACTCGCTCTGGATCGACATCCACCGGCTTCACACCACTAGTTCCTTCTCCGGGCTTCATACCTCACGCGGTGAAGCGTATGCGAGGTAACCGGCTCCGATACCACTTGTAAGGATCCTAGTAAGCCTAGAGGGGGGTGAATAGGCGTATCTAAAAATTTCTACACAAAACTCAAAGTCACTTGTCAGCAACTGTCGGAAGTCCCGACAGTTTATGTCAGGACTCCCGACGTCGTCAGAAGTCCTGACGTCAGCTGTCAGCAGTTCCGACGCCTACGTGGAATGAACTACAAGTGCTCAAATAAACTTTGTGAAGCCAATAACTTACAACCCCACTTCCTAGTGGTAAGATGAAGTTGTCCAAGTGTTTCCTTGCCCTTGGAGCGCCACCAATTTGTAGATCAGGATCAAAACCTAAGAAATAGCTTGAGAGAGAGACAACAAAGACCAAATAATCTCAAGTAATCACAACAACAATAAGCACGCAGGACACAAGAATTTATCCCGAGGTTCAACTCGCCACTAAGGCTTGTCTACGTCCTCGTTGTTGAGGTGACCACTAAGGTCGGAGTCTCTTTCACCTCCTTGCCTCTCTCAAGCAACCACAAAAGTAAACTTGAGTTCTTCACTAGAAAATCAAGGGTAATACAAACTTCCCAAGGTTTTCCCACAGATCGGGAGCTCTTGGGCGACGCCTAGCCGGCTAGGGTTTCAAGAACTCAAGAGTAACAAACGCAAATCCAACCGGCTTGACGAAGAAATCAAGTGCTCAAGCTTTGAATCAATATTTTTCTCACCAAATCCCTTCTCTCAACTCAATCTCTTGGAAGATTTGAATCTAGGAGCAAAGAGGAGAAGAAAGGGGGAGCTTGAGAGCTAGAGAGCACTTTCACTGAAGGTTTAGTCGAGTGAAATGAGTTCGTAACGATTAGAAGTGAAGAGATGGCTATTTATACTTGTAGTAGAAATCTAACCGTTCAGATCTCGGGACTGCTGACCTGTATAGAAAACACTGTTCATACAAGGTCAAAGTCACTGCGCGAAGGCCAACGTCGAGACTCCCGACGTATGTCGGGACTGCTGACAGTCGGGACTGCGGACGTACGTCGGGACTGCTGACATACGTCGGGACTTCTGACCGTCGGGACTGCTGACGTACGTCGGGACTGCTGACATACGTCGGGACTTCTGACCGTCGGGACTCCCGACGTACGTCGGGACTTCCGACGCCAAAAGTCACTAAAAAAAATATTCTATGTGCTCGTGAATTGCTAGTGTCTCTCTTAAGATTTAGTTTTAATACTTGAGCACTCTATCTTCCTCAAACCAACTAGATTAGCATCCCCCTTTATAGTGCGGCATAGCCTAAACTCAAGATCAAATATCAAATAATTTAAACGCTTTTGAGTCCATTACCGCGTCATTTTGTAACTCGGGCTCCACCATCTCATGCATTATCCTCATTCTTATTTTGCCTGCTTGTCATCTCGATAAATCTCATTAGTCCTCTAATCGTGTGGTCATTATCATCAAAACCCACAAATAGGGCTTGATTGCACTTACAACCATGCAAACTTCAGTGCAGGAATGGTTGCTCCTCCTATAAAGATGAAAAAGGACCATTTCAGGATTTGTATATTAGTAGAATAATAATAACAATGGTTAATAATAACAGTTATCTAAACAATGACATATGTTGCATTATTTTATTATTAGTTCTGCACCCCAAAATTGCATACCCTTTTTTTCAAACATACCACAAATCAGTAAATCACTGGTGTGGAGACATGCCTATCTTGGTTTGACAGATATCTAAGCAAAGGCTGCTAGCACCAACAGGATAACCTAGGTGAAACTTTTGTTTCATAAGGGAGAGGCAATCGTTTTTTGCAAAAACAAAAAAAAACAAAAAACAAAAAAAGGCATCAAATTGTATCCACCTGTACGTGAAGAAATAGAGCGAAGACAATGCACAAATCATTTGAAGATAAAGGACAATGGCATTTTGAAGATGCAACACAGTTAAAGTTTTCAGATCACAATCATCCAGTGAGACTGTGAACATAGTAACAAAATCAGCTAGTGTCTTTCGATTGAAGCAGCCACATATGTCTGCACAAATCATGCAACATATTTGTGCACAAATCATGAAAGTATACATTTACAATATAAGCACTACCCAATCTGGCTGAGTGAAATTAGTATGGATGATGCGTGATAAGTGTTAATCAGCCTGTCTCGTATCTATGCCATACAAATTTAGGGCAAAATAATCTATGACAACGAATGAATAAAAATGATATTTAGACAACCCACTGTTGTTACTACTTTGCCAAATAATTGAACACACTTACAACATGTCAAGTTCGCGGAATGCCTCCATCGAGAACTATATATGATCCAGAAACTGGACCTTGTTGAGCTGTTTGGTTTGCGTTAGAAGTTGACCTCATCTGTCACCGTGTAGTGCTCCTGCTCCTGTGATGGTAATTTAGCAGGATGAGTTCATTGAGGAAAAACGCTAGACCAGCCCCATTCTGGTTGAGCTGGTGCCACATGAACAAAATCCACAAACCAAACATGCTGTTATGGACATACAACAGGTATAGCAACATATTGTTTCATGCAGAAGATGTCCGCAGTCCCAATTTACTTGCCAGAAAAACATTAATGCACTGAAAATATGCTTTGTCAACAAGAAAAATCTCTATATAAGCACCATAAAACAACTTTTCTAGTAATCTGAATATGAGCTGGGAATGCATAAATGACTCAAAATATTGTTGCAGACCACCAGAAGTCACAACTTTAATCAGACTGCAGAGTAAGCTCACATGGTCGTCACCTGACATCGTAGCTGCATCCTAAGAACATCGAGCAGCCCCAACTCCGAGTCCTTGTCGGTAGCCATATATGCTTGGTCGAGTAGGCAGCCAGGTCAACAGCTATGCAGCCCCTGTGAGATGTAGCATCTGGTTGATAGTACCCATGAGTGTGCTATTGAGCCAGTGGAAACGGTAGCATTGACCCCACCGGAATTGGCATGCATGGCGAGGCTGTTGTGGTTGTTGCCATGGCCGTCGATGAGGGCCGATTTGGTCAGCACCTGCAAGGGCAAACAAAAGAGTGTAAACTCTGAGAGGGAAAAGGGCAACGGTATCTTACAATCAAGTAGGAAGCTAACAATGACAAACTAAAATTGTGTCAGTGCAGGGACTAAATCATAAGGCAAACAAAGAAAGGGAACGACACATCTAAAAACCAGGTTTGAATATATATATATATATATATATCTGTGTGTGTGTGTGTGCTGCCACTGATATGAAATCAGTTTAGACTTGGAGGAAATCTAGCTGATTGACACACTTAAATCAGAAAATGCAGATGTGACAAGCTTGCATCAGAAACATAGAATAATCCGTACTTTTCAGCTTGTTTTTTTTCAGCTGGAACAATATTTTTCTTTGACAACAAATCAGCCAACGGTGTTTTTCATCCGGCTTATCAGCACAACCGAACGGGGCCGGTCGTTAATTCATGAGAAATTTCAGACCTGTTACGCAACAGAAATCTCACATATGTAGACGATATGAACCAGTATAGGAAGGATCTATCCACAGTGAGGCAAATGAAGCCATGGCAAAGATACGATAAATCAGAGGAAGAAAAAATTGAACGGTAGATTGGTCGCCACTTTATAGAGATGAACCTAGAATTTCAATCTGATTTCATTGTCCATATAGTAGCAGAGGGAGAGATGTGCATAAAAGGTGGAAGGCGTACCTAGTAGCACGGGCTGAGGATTACTGATGCCGCGTACAGAGAGACGGAGCTGAGATCTTGGGTTCCGTAGGTGGACTGTTCATGTCGCCATGCTCGAGGATGCAAGGTTGTCCTCGGAGAAGACCACCAAGCCACCATTGAGAGCCCAACTGACCTCGGGCAAGCAAGGGTTTGAGATTCCATCCCTCCTGAAAGGATCCGGCCCCGGGGGGCGGTGGCTGAGGTTTCGGATGGGATAGATGGCGACGGAGGCAAGCTCGCGGATTGGGCGAAGGCGGCTGCTGAGGCATGGTGACAGCCCGCTCCGTGGGGGGAGAGCGCTGGCGTCAGGCAACGGCGGCGTGGATGAAGGGGAGAAAACTGCTATTCTAGGACTTCAAAAGACGTGGCTTCGCTAGAATATGATTTTTAACATTGGCTCTGCTAAAACGATATCTAAAACATTGGCATTTTGTTCTCAATGACATTTTGATACCTTTAATTATTTTTCTCCTCTCAAATACATGTATTTTCCCGTATTGACCATATTGCCCTTCTGCTTCTCATCTATCTTATGTGACCGATCACTTCACCTATCATCCCCGACGTTTCTTCTCCCCTGATACGCGACTCCCGCGACGCATTTGCCATGTCAACATGTATTGGCCTATATAACCCGCCAAAGGGAAATTGACCTAGAACAGTTTGTGCATGACTACTACTCGGTGAATAGGTTTAGAGCGGCTTATGGAAGAGAGATTGAGCCGATGACAGATAAAACACAGTGGCCACAGGTCGACCTACCATTTGTAGTTGGTGCACCTCTAGCTAAATTACCTGTTGGAAGACTCAGGAAACTAAGAATTAAGGGATGGATGGAAGGTGGACACAAGAAGAAAGGTTCCAAAGATGATAAATTTACCAATGAGGGTGAAGGTGAGAAGGGATGTGACATTGATACTGCTCCAACAAATACAAAGGGAAAAAGATGATTAGAGGACCTATGACTTGCAAAAGATGTGGAGAAAAAGGTCACCGGCAAGCTAGTGCCAAGTGCCCGCTTAATGGAACTGCAAAAAAGAGGTAATTCATAGTGTACATAGTCTGTACAGTATACACAAAGGTGCTACCATGAACGGCTACTATGAACTTTTCTTTTCAAGTGTACATAGTCTATACAGTATATACAAAGGTGCAACTTTCTGACAGCTAATATATGCCCAAGTAATTCATAGTTGACATACATATCTCTTCTAGATATCTCTTTTTTTTAGTTTTTTTTGCTGCAAACATTGGCTCTGTACGTTGATGCATAGAGGGTAGTGTCATTTTCTTATATTTTCTTGGATTGTCTAGGAAGCGTAGGCAACCTATGAACAATGTTACAAAAGCGCCAGCAGAACCTAGTACTCCACGGAGGTCGACTAGAGAAGAAATTCTACGGGGTAGTCCAGGAAGGGTCACAAGAAGGTAAGAATATTGACACATTTACCATGCACTAATTTTTTTCATACATCTAATTGTCGTATCGAATTTATGTGCAGCATGCTTGCGACATTATTAGGGGAGGGCACATCTTCACAAACCGATGCAACTAGTCCTGTGAGGATGCGTACAACTGCAGCACCAAAGAAGATGACTCCAAAGAGAAAGCTACCCATTGGATGAATTTTTTTAGTTGTGTGTGATGAGATGAACTCATGATTTATTTCGTATGACTTGGACCTCGTTTGGAACTAAATTATGGTCTTATGAAATGAACTTGTAATTGCTATAATCATGGTTTTATGAGATGAACTCATTTGTGCTAAATTTATAGTTTTATCCATTGCTTGGATCATCATTTTCCCATTTGTATTACATATTTATTAGACTGTACATGCTGGCTTGCAATGCCCAGGCGGCTGCCAGCCATCCCAAGGCCACGGCCAGCCCTGGCCAATCCACGGCCAGGCAGGCCAAGCGGCGGTCAGCCAGGCCAGGCGGCGGCCGGCCGGCCAGCCAGCCCACGGAACGGGCAGCAGCCCCTGCACACGTGTTATGAGCATAGTTGTGAATTCCATTCCGGTACCGGCCGGAATGCCTCGTACCGGCCCCTAAACAGGTATAGAAGAGCCTCAATCACGTACCGGGTCAAATACCGGTCAATACCGGTCAACGCCGGTCAATACCGGTCAAATACCGGTCAACGCCGGCCAATACCGGCCAATACCGGTTAAATACCGGTCAATATCGACCGTGACTGCATGTATTATATTTTTCCATGTATGAACTTTGGAGTTTAAACTTTGAAATAAGGTCTTATGAACTTGTTGAATGATATCTTAGTTTGGTAAAAATGTTAATTACGCCGTAAGTTAAGTCAAAATATATTTATATATACATTTATGTATAAGTTTATTCACATATTATTATTATTATAAAGTCTGGAATGGTACACCGGTATGGGCCGGTACCGGAATGTTCCATTCCCGTAGCCAAAACGGAATGGGCTCCGGAATGGAATTTACAAGTTAGGTTATGAGGGCCTGAGGGTAAAATGGTCAAGTCATAGCAAAATACATGTATTTGAGATGAGAAATACAATTAAAAGCACATAATGTCATTGAAAACAAAGTGTCAACATTTCAGATGTCGTTTTAGCAAAGTCGACGTTAGGAATCCTATAATAACAAAGCCACATGTTTGAAGTCCTATAATAACAATTTTCTCGGATGAAGGGTGAGGCGACGGAGGCAGCGAGGAAGAGATGAGGTTGTGGATAACTCCAAGGCGGCTATTTTTTTTTTTTACTTATAGTGGAGTGGACCGGTCCAAAGCGGATACCGGCCAAGGCCACTGGCAGGCAGAGCATGACCGGCACCAGCGGTCTCCCAGGGACACGTGAAACACGGTTATCGGTCACCAAAACACGTTTGTTACGGTAACAGTAGCTGTGCGCTGGTGAGGGGTGTTTAGTTCGCGAAAATTTTTGGTTTCGGGTACGGTAGCTTTTTGTTTTATTTGGCAATTATTGTTCAATCATGGACTAATTAGGCTTAAAAGATTCGTCTCGCGATTTCACGGTGAACTGTGCAATTAGTTTTTTTTGTTTCGTCTACATTTAATGCTCCATGCATGTGCCACAAGATTCGATGTGATGTTTTAGGGTGAAATTTTTTGGGAACTAAACACTCCCTGAGTCTCCCATTTATACACTAGCACGTGGGGACTCCGCAGCGCCGGTCTTCTGTATGTCAGCTACAGTAATAAACAGTGCACGAATGACGGTAGCGGAAGTGCTGAACGGTACCTAAATGACGTCAGCTACAGTGCTGAACAGTGCATATGATTAAGGTCGTAAGTAGCAGGATAGATACCATGGTATACAGTACTACCCAAGCTGGATGATGCATGTCCCTCCGTTATTCCTTTTCGGGTCGAAACGATCTAAGATACAATGATATGCAAAAAAAAACTACCTAAGACCTCAATACTAACAACTTTTTATGTAGTGATTTTTTGCTAATCTCATGGTTTACTGACTCAGTCTCTTGACAAACGGTGCTTAGCTTCAGCAGGGGAAAAATCATGATGGACGGGCTGAATAAAACTTATTTGTTGAACGTCCTTTCGCAATACCTTCTGACGCCTGCATTATCATAGTCTCTGGCATCAAAGGAGTGATCGTCCTGTTTCTCATGTTGAACACACCACTGTCACATAATGGATCTGGAGGACAATCTCCCCAGCCATAGTCACACATGAAGTATATGCAATCTGCCTGAGCTCCATACTCTGAAGCATGAAAAGCCTTGGAGTATGGGCCAACAAAGAGTGCTTCACCTTCTAGAGAGTTGAGTCGCCTCCATTGAACAGAAGAAGAGGTGGAAAATTTGACCTCAAATACGTCGAATGAAAAGGTACGGTTCATCTTATCTTTCTTCGGCGACACAGACCATCCAACTAGTCGCTTTACATGCAATAACTTACCACCACTGGATTCTGCAAGATAGCTGAAATACACAAAGTATGTTTCTTACTAGCAATGGTTTGGCGTATGGCGTCATTTGTGATGCATTTCATGGATGAGATTTTTGGCTTGCACTTGCCGCTTGACTCAACCTCAAGGACGAAGAGCTTCCTGGCTAAGAGAGCATATAGCTTCCCATCAACGAGTGCAACATCACATATGCGCTCATGGTCGGGCACACGGAATGTAGAGGCGGTCAAGGGCTGGCAGATGGAGATTGCACTCTCCTTAGTGCAATCTTTGATGAGTACCGCGAAAAGAGAATCCGGCGATAGGTCCATGGACGAGAGCAATACTAGCTTGAGCAAGATATGTCGGCTGCGGTAGTGAACTACCGGCTCATGACCTAAGATGGTGTCTACATTAGGTAGCTGCATGACATCCTTGGAGAAAGGGTTCATTAGTGACAGCAGTGAGCCCCCGTCGCCGGTGTGCTGCTTGAGAAAGAGCTAGTTGCCCACGGAGCCAAGGCACCGAGAATTCTCTGGTGGTACTAAAGGCAATCGGTGAATTTTACTGTCCACTTGTCCAGGATGTTAAGGAAGGTGCTGTCATGAAAGGTGAGCCACCGGAACGGAGGGGGCACGGGCTCTAGCTAGGCACTGTGGCGCCATGGGCGGCAGACCGCTGCCAGTCGAACGTGATCCGCTAGGGAGGGTAGCCGTGCGAGGACAAGACCCAGAAGCTCTGGCCACAAGTCTGCCCAAGATGGGCAGTGTCTGGCCGTCGCCATCACGTGAGATCGAGTCGGGCAAGCTCCTTTCTCAACGAGCTGGCTTTGATTTTGAGCGTGCCCTCAAGGAAAGGAACCAGTCAATTGTGAAGGTGGAGACGATCACGGCGGCGGACGATGGTTCCAATGTACGGTGTTAGGACTTTTTTTATACGAGGGTTGCTGCGACTTGGGAGGCCCAGCGGAGGCGCCACGGATGGCTGATAAGCCATGGCTGGAAATACTGTTAGCTGATTTGTTATGAGAGAAAAAAAATACTATATCATGGCCGATAATCTCAAGCCAACAGGCTGATAGCCCGGCAACTCGGCTCCAGCCCGGCACGAAGTCAGACACTGCAGAAAAGTGGGCCACGCGGCTCGCACTCGGAGCACGCGAATACACCCATGGCCGATGCCCCATGGAACTTTTGGCCCAGCTGTACTCGAACTTGAACTCGAACCGTGTAGCCGCCCAACCGTGTGCGAACCAGGACGCCGCCGCCGAGGGCGAGGAGGAGGTCGCGGTGGTCGACGAGGCGGTGTTGGCCGGAGTGCTGCACGTTCTGGGCAGGACGAGGCTCGAGGCCGAGGAGGGCGCGGGCTTGGTAGAAAGGGTGATGCTGGGCTTCTACGAGTTCTTGCACAGAAACTGCAGGCCTGCCGAGGCTGGAACTTCCGGCCCAGGATCTGGAGCAGATCGGCATGGTGCGCGCGGGCCGAACCCGTCAGACGCGTGATGTTTGATGGCTCCTGCGGCTTACTGCGTCTGCATGTTGTGCGTTTTTGGAGCTGGATTGAAGGGCAGTTTGTGGCTCTTGTATTATCAGTGATATGTTAAATGTTGATGCAAGTATACACTTACTTGTGAATCTGCGTAAGGCCCCAAATTTAACTTTTTGCAGAAATATAATTTTCAGGATCCTAGAACATCTCAAATAAAAAAGGCCAGGTTATGCTTACTCCTTGACACAGCACATTCAGAAAAAAGGCTCACTTTTACATGACCATGGACCGGGCCACGATTTCATTCCATTTACTGGTAAGACGACTTAACCGGCCAGTCCTTAAAAAGAAAAAAAAAGTTTGTTCTACCTCCTGAACCATCGTCATAGTTTGATGTTCCTTCTCATCAAATTTTAAAGAGTCTGTCTAGCCAACAACTAAGTGTTTTGAAAGCTCCTGACACCTGATTTTTTCCCCCCATGAATTTACATTGTCTTTTAACTATATTTACACTGATTTGTTCAATATAATTTATTGGACAGAGTGATGTAATTTGGGGGAGATTGCATATCTTAGAAAAATATATGCCAAATTTTTAGAAAAAATTACAAATTATTTCTATAATTGCAGATATCATAGATATATATGTCAAATTATTCACAAATTGTAAAAAAACTACAAATTTTAAACAAACTGCAGAAAAAATTTCAAATTGCTCACAAATTACGGTGGACCCACCCTCTCCAACCTTCTCCCTTCCCTTCTGTGAGCCACACAAGCCTGACGCTGGCGAAGCCGCTGCGGCTGCCTAGCCTAGGGGCGGCGATGGCAGGCCTGGGGACAGCGGCCGGCCTGGGGGCGGCGGCGCGCGGAACGGCGCTGCCGCTAGCCGCCTGCGTCGTCAAGTCGGGACGAGGCGGCTGTGTCGAGGAAGCGGAGCTCGCCGGCGTGGGTGGCCGCGAAGTGTGCACCTCGAGCTTCCACGACGACGTGGAGGAGGGGACCCCGAGCATGCCCCTGAGCCCCGGTCGGATACAGGAAGTGATGGACACGATACGAATCTGTGAAAAGCAACGGCCAGAAAAACTGTATGTGAAAAGCGGCTAAAACACACGGTTAACGTATAGCAATCCTGAATTTTAAAATCAGACATTTTACTTGTTGAACTTTCTAAATTGTTCAAGTTATCTCCCTGCCTCGGTTTGGCATGGTTTTGAAGGTGGTTTTATCTTTTTTAGTTAAAAAACGATAAATATTTTATAAGGTTTTTAAACCACTAAAAATGTCTCTAAACTTTAAAAATTCTAAAAAAACTCTAAAGATATAATGGGATATGGCCAAATCCAAATAAATTATTTAGAGCTCACGAAAATATCTCTAGATTTGGCATATTCCATGAGCGCTAAATATTTTATTTAGATTTGGCATATTCCAATCTATCACTAGATTTTTTTTTCAGGATTTTAAATGTGTAGAGACATTTTCTATCGTTTAAGAACCTTATTAAGTATTTACTGGATTTTTATAACTAGAAAAAAAAAGAGAAAACCACCTTCAAAAAACACTCCAGACTAGGCTAGAGAGATAATTTGAATGGTTTCAAGAGTTCAGGGGGATAAAATATATTGTTCCATGCGCTTGCTAGTCGACATACCCACGTGAGCATTGGAGTTTTTCCTTTTTTTTAATTTTTGTTTCTCTTTTTCCTTTCCCTTTTCTTTTTCTTTTTTTTCTCTTTTACGTATCCATCCTACACCTTTGCTCCAACATGCTATATCTAATTTTTATCTCCACATTTTTCAAAATAAAATCGGTTACAAAACTTATTTGAAAATGTGTCCTGAAACTCTTTTGGTAGCATAAGTTGTGTTTGATAAATTGTTTTAGAAAACTAAGTTTATCAAACTGCTATAAAAATCTTTGTACAAAATCATAGCTGAAGATAATTTTTTTCTTGCCCATTCGGTTGTAATTTGTAGGCGGTTTAGCCCCATACACTCTAGAGTTTGTTACCGGACGGCAACAGTTACTAGCCAACCGACAATACAAGTTGACGACAACATTTGCACACGTTATAGCTTCGCCAGTAAGCAAGTAAATAGCTACAAGAGATCTCTCCTCCCTCCCTGACAACAATATAATCCTGCTCCATCAACACAAGTACTATAAATTTTGGAATCAAACTAGCACGATGTAAAAGACAAAGACCAATCGTCAATTTTGCCATAAATGTGTCGCGCTGCCTTCAATATTGCATCTCGCTTCATTGATGCTGAGGTTATGCCTTCAATATTGCATCTCGCTTCATTGATGCTGAGGTTATGCCTTTAATAGCAAGGTCAGTGTCACTGCTGCTGGTCATTAGTCCGCCAGCACTTTGATCCTCATCATCAGCACCTAACCGTTGCGCGCCAAAAAATAAAAGAGGATCATCAATACTGCCCAACTAAGGTTCAAGACAACAACATTTGATGAATCAACGAAACTGCACGTCACTGCAGGACATATGCAAAGATTGGAGCAAAGCAATATGCTAGCTGTAGAGCAAACTGCCACTGCTACTCAATAGTTAACAGTATATATATATGTGTTAGCTGATAATTATATAGAAAGAACGGGCAGTGCATGTTTTTGAAAAAATAAATTGAAGGGCTGCAAAATCTTTGCCACAAAAATTACTAGAAGAAGAGGAACAAGGGGGGAAAAACATGCCAAAATTCTGTACAACAAGAAAGGGTAAATTCAAGTCAACTCAATTCAGCCCCCAAACTATAACACTGAGCAAAAGTAGCACCTAGAAAGGTTTATTGAAAATTCAACCTCTTGTATATTTTGATTGACCGGCGCTAGCTTAGTTAAGATATGTAAAAAAATCCATACACCTAGATTGATGATTGTGCTAAATAAAATACGCCCTACATATATTTAATATATATATTTGGACAGTGATGGAGTACTATCAACGTATTGATGGTAAAAAGAGCAGTATCGCAATCATTATCGGATCTCCAAAGGCACGCACATATTTGCATTCATGCACGGGATTCGGCTGCATATCATTGAATCAAGGCCCTGTTTAGGTTCCAGAAAATTTTGCAAAATTTTTCAGATTCTCCGTCACATCGAATCTTTGGACACATGCATGAAGCATTAAATATAGATAAAAAATAAAACTAATTACACAGTTTAGACGAAATAGACGAGACGAATCTTTTAAACCTAATTAGACCATGATTAGATAATATTTGTCAAATAACAACGAAACGTGCTACAGGACCATTTTGCAAAAAAAATTTGGAACTAAACCGGCCCCAAATCATATACGCCTACGTTTCTTTTCTCCTTTAATTTATGGTGCTCGCTCGATCGATCGACTGGATTTTAATAATTTCCGTATGCTCTACGGCATGTCTGCGTTAGTGAGCAGTGCGAGGAGAGAGACGAGAGACCGATAGCTGCCCGCCGTACCGCTATCTAATACTCCCTCCGTCCCAAATTATAAGGCATTTCAAAAATCTTGAAGAGTCAAATGATCTCAAGTTTGACCAAATTTATATCATAAGATAATAATATTTATGACACCAATTAAGTATCATTAGATTCTTTATTAATTATATTTTCATAGTATACCTATTTGATGTTATAAATTTTTGTAATTTTTCTTATAATTTTGATCAAACTTAAAATACTTTAACTCTCCAAAATTCTTGAAATGACTTATAATTTGAAATGGAGGAAGTACTCAAGAGATGCCCAGCCGGCCGGCCACGCATTAACGCCGGGAGTCATCCGGCGATCCCCTCGCTGATTTGCACAAACACGCATGGCCGTGCTACTCTACTGCGGAAGATGGAACTGAAACCAGAAATCCCATACCATACATTGCATGGCAGCGGCATGGGTTCAAAATCAACATCCTCTACTACAATAATCACACATCGCGTCGCATTGGCTCCACAATGATTTGCAGGGCCGTGCAGTTAGTACCGCCATTAACCCCTTCATTAATTCACTCCCGCTTGGCCACTCGCAAAGAACAGTGGGCCCTTGTTTAGATTGAAGATTTTTTCAACCTGATAAATAGTACCACTTTCGTCTTATTTGACAAATATTGTCCAATCGTAGACCAACTAGGCTCAAAAGATTCATCTCGTGATTTTGAACTAAACTGTGTAATTAGATATTTTTTTTACCTACATTTAGTACTCCATGCAAGCGGCTAAAAATTGATGTGATGGAGAGAGAGTGAAAAAACTTGGAATTTTGAGGTGATCTAAACATGAGCTGGGATCGAAAACCCATGCATGTCTTTCCTAGCTCTCACGTACGCACGCATCTCTCCGATTTCGCCTCCCATCTCGATCGTCACTGAAACCCACCCTGCAGCAGGGAATCTGCTTTGAATTAACAGCTAGCTAGCCCCTCCCAGGACGATCCATGGACGAGCGAGGACACAAATGCCCCCTCGCTCCTCCGGCCATTTACTGGGATCAAATGCACATTTATTTGCTCGCGAGAGAGGGACGGAGGGAGGGAGGAGAGAAGCAGGGAGTTACTTCGAGCTCATCATCATATCGCGCAACAACCCTACTGGGGGAGCTCCAAATGCGAGGCCTCCATCTCCTCCTCATCTAAGAGCATCTCCAGCAGGACCCCTACTTGACCCCCTACTCCAGATTTAGGTAGTGGAGTCTAAAAAATCAACTCCAGCAGGCCCCCTACTACACCCCCTACTTCTGTTGCCCCCCTACTTTCTCCCCCAAACCCCCTACTTCTGTTGGCCCCCTACTCCACTCTCCCTACTTTTTTCTGTGATGGGACCCACATGTCATTCTGTGCTGGGATGAGTTTAGGTAGCCTATTTTAGGTAGTGCTGCTGGAGCAAACCACGAAATATAGGTAGTATGAAAATAGGTAGCACCCTAAATAGAGAAGTAGGGGGTGTGTTTTAGGTAGCATTGCTGGAGATGCTCTAATGATCGCTGTCCTCGTCGTGTGCCCTGGCCGGAAGCCCGGAACAGGCGTGCGCGCGGCGACGAAGTACTACTGTCTTTCCACCGTCACCCGGCCGGCTGTTTAAATGGACTTGACGCGGAGGTTCGGATGCTAACGAGGAGGACTAAACATAAGCTAATTACGTTGCGTGCTCCGATCCACGATGTTGATCGCGTCTTCTGATCTCTTAATTACTATTGTTTCTCATCGGATTCAGATGGGTTTATTTCGTTTTGGATTGTATAAGTCAACTTGTTCTAGCCGGTAACATACTGTGCCTCTTCAGTATGCATATGCATCCGTCTGTCTTTCTGTCTGCAATTCAGACACCTAATATTTCTATTGAATGCTGTGGGTGCAAACCCTATCAAAGTGTTATAATGCTTCCCTAGAGGGACCATGATGAGCTTTCCTTCAATTAAGGCCTGGTTTAGATGCACCCTAAAAGTTAGAATTTTTTCACTCTCTCTCCATCACATCAATCTTTAGACCCATGCATGAAGTAGTAAATGTAGGTAAAAAAATAATTAATTACACAGTTTAGTTGGAAATCATGAGATGAATCTTTTGAGCCTAGTTGGTCCACGATTGGATAATATTTGCCAAATAAGACGAAAGTGGTACTATTCATCAGGTTGAAAAGATTTGCAATCTAAACGTGGCCTAAACAATCCATGTACTTTAGGCCTACTACTTTGCATTGCATGGAGAGAAAAGAAAATGCAATCTCAATAATAGTTTCATATATAAGAACGCCTATTTGCTGATTTGTTTTGAGCGGGAAATACTATTCGTTCGCTAAAAAATACCGGTGAAGTAGTGCAGCAAAACAAAACCAACCGTCATAACAAAAAACATGTGAAATCATTCCTGCGTTATGATTAGGTACCTCGACCGTCAACCTTGTTTTTCCCCTTGTGGTTATGGTGTGTGATCGGGGCATGTACCTTCTGCTGTGGCTTCTCAGCTAGCTGCTGCCTGCTGGGATGGGATACTTGAAAGCGCGTCTAGCGGCGGAAGAAGAACTGTGGTGATGGTGGTAGTTGGGCGCCATTGCTGGCACAGCATGACATGTTTCTTGCAACGACAGGGGACACGGCTAGGGCATTGGACTGAAGCTGCAGGTGGAACTGGAAGCGGTACTATTTCTCTTTCCAGACATACTGCTTGGGGATCTTTTCGGTTGAAGATGCTACACTTTGGTGGTTCTGGAGATGAAACAGCCCCAGAGAACCAGGAGTCAGTAGTTCATGCAGGGACCATGCATGGGCCGTGTTTAGATCCAGAGTTGGGCCGGCGGAATCGGCTCTGGCTGCTACAGTGTTCCTGGCAGCTTTTGTTTTTTTAGTGCAAAAATTTTTTCAAAAAATGATTAATTAGACTCAAAATGTTCGTCTCACAAAGTACAACAAAACTGTGCAATTAGTTTTTGATTTCATCTATATTTAGAACTTCATGCATTTGCCGACATTTTGATGTGATGAGGAATCTCCTTTTTGCATAGTAGAATTTGGGTGGTGGAATTAGGAACTAAACAAGGGCATGGTTGGGGAGAACCCGGCCGGAGCTTGACTAATTGGAGAACCAGTTGACCCAAAGAGGAAGGAGGAAAGCGTTATTGTAGCAGTACAAGAACTTGAGGTGGTGTGTACAAAACATAAGGCTATCGACAAATGAATTCAGAAGTGGTGTGTACCAAAATAGATGATTGTTTCATATTGTTAAAATAACTATAGCTCTTTAAAAGAACGTGGAAACGTAAAGGCAATGCTTATTTGAAATGTGAAGGACAAGGCAGAAATGCAGACTACAATAAGGACACAATATGCTACAATAATTATTATTCCATCCACTACGGCTACTACGCCCACAAAGGGCAAACGTTAGTGTAAATGAAGTCCAGGTCATAGTACACAAATCAGGAAAATACATTTATTGACTAAGCATTCATCTATGAAAAATTAAATCCCAGAAATCACACAAGATCCGTTTGCCTAGATAGCTAGCAAGATGACATGCAATATTTGTAATTACAAGGACAACTTCAACAAAACTTCTACTTGGAACCTATTCTATTTTTTAGGACCATGGAGAAAAAATCAAGCTCCATCAAGGCCCCTATTCACACCCTCAAAATTCAATCCTAGAAATTATACAAGATCTGTTTTCCTAGATAGATAGCAATATGGCACACTGATATTTATAATTAGGGAATTGCTGGCGCACATACGTCCAATGAGATATGATTCCTTCGGACGGTACCGAATGGCCCAGCAGAACAGCTCATTAGAAACGCACCGCACTCTCACTGTATCGCTGCAGTCCTTCCCCATCTGCCTCGTCCCGCCCCACACGCGTACCCTGCCCCGGTCCGCCTCGCCCCGCCCCGCGCCCGCCGCTTCTTCCCCTTGACCCTGTTCTCTCTCTCTGCGCAGGTGGGACCCAGGAGCCGGGATGAGGACGAGCATGTCCCGTCTGCAGTACCCTAGCTAGGCGCGTCGCGCGCCTCATCCGTCGGCCCCCGGCTCACCGCTCCCCTTCCCACGGCTCTCAGGCCGTGCCCTAATAACTCTCTGAACATACATCTAAAACACGAAACACTTGCAACATTAAACACTTGAATGCAACATACGTCTGAAACAGATGAAACATTTGGAACATACACTTGCAACATGTGTGTGAAACATATGCAACATCCATATAAATCATTTGCAACTTGCAACATGAAAACACTTATTGCAACATAAGATTAAAACATCTGAAACATTCTGAACATACCATTGCAACATATTGTGAAACATATGCAATATTCTGATAAAAACGTTTGCAACATACGTGTGAAACAGATAAAATATTTTGAACAAACGCTTGCAACATTCCTCTGAAAAACTTGCAACATGCCTCTGGAACACTTTGCAACTTATGGAGCATCCCAATCTATTTTTGCAACATCCATATGAAACGCTTGCAACATACCTCCAGAACATCTGAAACACTTGACATATACGCTTGCAACATGTGAGGCGCGACACTCTAGTGGGAGGCGACCACCATGTCAGTCGCGTTGAGGAACTCGATAACCACCTCGATGGGCAGATCGGGGTTGGGAGGTGGTGGAGCGAAGTGCACCACGGGCTTGGCTGTCGCGAGCTTCTTCCGCTTGGGGCACCAGGGCATCGAAGCCTTGATGGAAGCGCAAAGTACGGCACGGCCGTGACGTCCTCGTGGTCTCCAGCTGCAGGAGGAGGTGACGAGGAGGACGCCGGCGCCGGGTCTGGCGATGAGGGCAGGGGCAGGCAGCAGGCGCGACTCCAGCGACACAGCTTGGCGTCGCGGAGGCGAGCGAGGGCCTCGGGGCGGAGGGAGCGGAGGTGGTCGCTGTTGGAGAAGGAGAGCGGCGGGCGAGTGGTAGGGAACGCCGCGACGGTCGTGCTAGTTGGAAATGTCGCCGTCTTTTTTATTTTGAGAAACAGTGAAAGAATGAAGGTAAAGGGAAAAAGATTTATTGGGCTGGTAGTGCATAGGGCTAAGAAACGCGGATATAGGAGCAACTCTAAGACCCTACTTGAGCCATATCCTACTTTTGAGGGATACGTTGCAATAATCAAGCTCTAGTCTAGCATGGACACCAGTTGCCATTCTGCTTGACAAAACAACCTACACTTTGTAGTGCGCATTGTAGGAGTGAGTGCGGTATCGGGCTAAAATCATAGCGATCGACACTTCGCACGACATGATTCGTTCTCGGCAGCTGGGCTTGCTGGTGCTGCTGGCCTGCTGTCAGGCCGGGGGAGCCAGCCAGGCGTGCAGCCAATAGCGGTTGGCCTGTGCACGCTCGCTGAGCTGTGAGCGGTGACGTGTCAAGGGCGCGTGCCAGGCCCGGTCATCAGCAGCCTTGCCCGCTCCCCGGCAGAAATCGGGCATCACCGCGCGACCAGGCATCCGTCGACGGTCGCCGACTATGATTAGTCCGAGATTGGAGGGGTCCGAACCACGGCCTTCTCTCTTCGTCACATTAATTTTTAGCCATTTATATAGAGTATTAAATATAGGTAAAAAAATAACTAATTACATAGTTTAGTTGGAAATCACGAGATGAATCTTTTGAGCATAGTTGGTCCACGATCGGACAATATTTATTTGCCAAATAAGACGAAAGTGGTATTATTCATCGGGTTTACTTTTTTTTTTGTTTTAGGCAAAGTGAACAAGGCCTAGCTAGACTGTAGGCAGCGGGCTTTTACTGTTTCATATGCCATTCCACTGCACTGCCTGCATTTCGATGATGTCACGGTGGACTCGATCTTTTAATAATCTTCTCCCCTAGCTACTGCTTTGGGGTAGCCATATATACGTTGTGTGTAAGGCCTTTATAGAAATATACAGCATTTTCCACATGAATCAAAATTTTGAGGACTACAAGGGAAATTGTTTTTAACATGGCTTCTTAGGGCACTCCAACAATCGACTTTTAAGTTAGTTCTAAGCGTTTTTTTTATATTTTAATAGAACAAAGAGAAAACTAGCTCTTGATCACACATTTCAAGATCACGTGAGAGAGTGTCACGTGACGCTATCCAAATTAGTTACCTAAAATATTGTGGTGCTATTAAATTGTGGTCCGGCAATAATGTTTGGCAATGAACTAACAGTCATATCATTCTACTACAAAGACAAATTTAGGGGACTAAAAGAGTTACGGCTACTGGTATTCATCTACTCGTGTTGCGATGTGGACACATTATTATAAGAGACATAAGCGATATACATTCACAGATAAATCTAGGGACTACAACTAAACAAAATTGTCCATCTTTTTATCTATCTCATTTACTCATATTCTAACACAATACTCACATAGATGATTTTTCTTATCTCTATATGGTTGTGATATATAGAACTTTGATACTCATTACTCTATATATACTTTTCCACCAAAATTCATAGTTTTCCCCTTTATACGCCCTGTTCGCTTGGCTGAAAAGTCATGGTTGAAAGTACTGTTCGCTTATTTGTTTTGAGAGAAAAACACTGTTTGTTGACTTATTTCAAACTCTGCCTCATGTCTTCATTCTCTACAATACTGATACTCAGGCTTTCTTATCCGAGTGTTGATAGATTTTAGTTACCAATTACTTGATATTCTTTTTCATCCCTTTCGTAGTATTTCCCCTTCGCATCACACCTAGAAGTGAGTTAGACACGTATTAAATTGAAACCTTAGTTTGAACAACGTGCTTGGCATAGAAATCAACATGTGTTCATTGCTTCCTCTGCATAGATATATATACATACATTGTCTACATTATGACACACTTAATGCATATATAGCTTGAGTTATTTTTTTTTTCTATATTAGCAATCATAGAATTCAGATCTCTGCACTTATTTCCTATATGAAAGCATATATAGATGTGCTTTGGAGTATTTTTATAATGACATATGTAGGTTTAGATGCAATTTTACGGTTACTTTAATTGTTTTTCTAATAATAACGAGTTAGGTAATTTAGATGCAATATAGGGATAGTTTACTTAGGTAATTTTTCATAATGACGTGTGTGGATAATATAAATAATGGTTTGATTTTATTCTTTTAAAAATGGCATATATAGATAATTAATTTAGATATATGTTTAAGGGTATACTTTTATATTAATTTCGTACTGATAAAGGTGGATGATTTTTCCAATTAAACAAGATAGATCCGATAGCCATTATCATTAAAGTTGATTAGAGTTTATTGAAATTGATGACATGGGTTTATTTTTTATGAAATTTTTAGAATTTATTTTCTTCGGTGGAGGCTAACTTTATATTCTATATGAAGATTCTTGTAGAGCTGCTAGGGAAAGGAATTCATGTGTTCCAACCACACCCTATGCACCTAAAGAAAAGGCTGCTTGACAACCGCCGCAAGGAGACACCGCCGTTGTCGGGCCTCTGTCTAGGACCCCTATACTTCTGTTCTATTTTACCTCAACTTTTAGATCTTGTTTGCTTAAAACTAGTCCAAATACAACGAAATCAGATTATTTCATTGGCAGGAAGCCAATGTGTGGTCATTAACTACAGGGGAAAGGGTGCTCTTGGGCACTCTTTATGAGGGCAGTAACTTCGGGTCTTCATCGTCGTTGGTTGTAGAGAGGAAAATAGACATACATGGCGAACCAGGGGTTGGAGGTGACGAATCTGCAGCCTACGTTATACCCAACGATACAGGCGATGTTTTTTCATTGTTTCAGATGTATTTTGGATTGATTTTGGAACGTTGGATCTTATGACATGTCCAATATTTTGGACTTGATCGTTGGATTCAACATAAGGACAACACTTTGGCTTTAGCGTTCTGTAAAGCTCTATTTTGCATCAAATAAAGGTAATGATGAAAAAACTGGATAGAATACCGTATCTTTTTACTTTGGTTTTTTTATATATTATTTGGAGATATACTCTATTGAGTTCTAATATAATTTCCACTCCACTCAGCAAAAAAAACCGTAGTAATATAAGGGATGGTTTCAAGAGAACACTTGCTAGTAAGGCTGTGTTTGGCAGGGCTCTAGGGGGCTCCGGCTCTGGCAGTGTTCATCACTGCCGAGGAGGAGCTGCAGGAGCTCCAAAACGTGGCTTCTCCGGCTCTGGCTCTTCTCAGTTTTTTTGCCTCGATTTCTGTGCGGCTCCTGGCTACCGTGATCAACAGTGTTGCTACAGTGTCACGTGAGGAGGACCGGTTGAAGCCGCGCCGAAGAGGCCCTAAAATGAACGGGAACGGCAAAGCACGCGTAGTACGTACGCTCCTCCCGTCCCGTGTAATCAAGGCCTCGTTTAGATGAGAGAATTGGAAAGAAAAACACTGTATCAGAATTCCTGTAGCATTTCGTTTGTATTTGGTAAAAATTATCCAAATTTTAACTAACTAGGCTTAAAATGTTCGTCTCGCAAAGTACAACAAAACTGTGCAATTAGTTTTTGATTTTATCAACATTTAGTACTTCATACATTTGCCGATATTTTGATGTGACGAGAAATCTTCTTTTTTATAGTGGAATTTGGAGGAGAATTGGAAGAACTAAACAAGGGCCAAGTACCTGTACCAAACCAGCTGCGGGCACTGTATACGTCCCATTTCCTCTTCACCAGATCGTCGCGAACGGTCACTGACAAAGGGCCCAGAGTGAGCGCCTCGTCAGCATGCATATGCATGGCCCCGCCTGGCCTGGCGCGATCTGGGACTAGGCAAATCGCCCGTACCCGACTACGCGTGTGCCAGAGTTTTTGCTAGGGTTTTCGTCGACATCCATGTAGGCAACAGTGGTGTAGTTGGAGCGCGCGTACGTCGGGTGATCTGCGTGATGACTGCGTTGTATTGCCAGGCCCTGTTTAGATCCTAAATTTTCTCCCAAATTTCACTATGCAAAAAGAAGATTCTCCGTCACATCAAAATGTCGGCACATGCTTGGAGTACTAAATGTAGATGAAATTAAAAACTAATTGCACAGTTTTATTGTACTTGGCGAGACGAACATTTTGAACCTAAGTAATCAATGTTTGGACAATTATTACCAAATAAAAACAAAATTACTACAGTAACCAGGGCGCTGTTCATTTCCCAAATCAGGCCCGAATTCAGGCATCTAAACAGGCCCCAGCCTTCATTCATTGCTTCATTCACCATCGTCTGTCTTCTCGCTAACATAATTTAACCAGGTCATTTTTTATTGTATATAAAATGGTGGGTAGGTTAGCTGACACATCGCTCCAAGAAACCTGGAACTAATGTTCAGATTAATTCGAGGAGATAGCATACTGCATCCTTCCCTGTCTAAATGTCATCATAAAAATCGTACTGGTCAAAAATAGATTAACTAAAATTTTAAAAAAATATTAGTATCTTTTAATAAATTTATTATGAAAATGAATTGAACTATCTATCTAATGACACTAATTATGTACTTTAAATATTAATATTTTATTTAATATATTCAATCAAATTCAAATACGTATGATTTCTTCGGATGCGAGAACCACGTATAATAAGGGACATATATGGTACTCTTATATTAGCAAAAATCTTACTAGTCTGGAGTAGTAGTGATGTGAGATGATATGACCGGATTGTTAGAGCATATATATGCAGATAAGTACAATATTAATCTGCGATTCCGGAGCATTTAATATATTCTCTTCGTTTCTAAAAAAATTGTCGTTCTCGATTTTTTCAAGAAATAACTTTGACTGGTTTTATTTAAAAAATATTAATATTTATGGTACATAATTAATATCAATAGATAGATCGTTGAATCTATTTTTATAATAAATTTATTTGGAGATACACATGTTGTATGTATTTTCTATAAATCTAGTTAAACTTAGAGTACGAAAAGAACGACAGTTATTTAAGGACGGAGTGGTTAGACCAGAGCGGAGAGCCGAAGAGCACACTAGGCCTTGTTTGGATCCCTTTAGTTTTTGCTAGTTTTTAAGAATCTGGTTTTTGAAAACTAAATGGGATCCAAACATGCTAGTTTTTGCTGTCAGTTTTTGCCATATTCATAAAACCAGGAAGCTATTGACACTCATCTTTTGCTAGTTTCTTATGACCTATAAAACAATAAATGGAGTCAGATTCTTAAAAAACTGGGAGATCAAAACACTCTCACCAGTTTTTTTCTCAGAATCCAGATTTTAGAAACTAGAAGCAAAAACTGGTTTTTAAGAATAGTAATGCTGGGTATAGGATGTTCATCCACTCGGAGAGTACCGATGGTGGGCCGCAACGCAGCCCATGACTGCTCATTCACTCGCCCTCGCCTCCGACCGTTCTAAAAAACAAGAAAAAAACCATCTTATCCCTTCTGCTACCTGCTCTCCACCATATCACCTTGCGGTTGCCACGTCGCGCCATCCCATCCCGAACGCGGATGCCACTCTGCCTTGCTGCTGCTGCGTGCCCCATTCGGCATCGCTCGCTTGCCCCCATCGTAAGCACTTCTCGCCCCCTCCCGTCGCGAGCGCTTTCTCGCCCCTGTTGTCGCACGCGCTGGTGCTAGTGGTGCTTGCTCCGCCTGTCTCGTGCGCCGCCCGCTCGGCCGAGCCAAGACCGATGCTAGTGGCGCTAGTGGAGGTGGTGTGCGCGCGTCCTGGTGCTAGTGCGCCCACCATCCAAACCAAGCCCACTGCTGGTGGCGGTGGTGCTTGCGCTCCACTGTTCGCTGCCGGCTCTGGCCCTAGCAGCTGGAATCGACCGACCCCAGTCTTTCCCTCTTCTATGTTGCATATGTATGTTTAATTGATTTAGACGTTTCAAATGTATGTTACAATTGTTTCATTTTGATGTTGCAAAAGTAGATCAGGGGATGTTGCATATATTGCAAGTATTTCAGATGCATATTGCAACCGTTTGTTCAAAATGTTTCATTTGTTTCTAGATCTATGTTGTAATCGTTTTTTATCTTAATGTTGCATATGTTTCACAGTATGTTCCAAAATATTTCAGCTATTTCAGCCTTATGTTGTATCAAGTGGTTTCATGTGTCAAGTTGCAAGTGCTATTTTTTTGTATGTTTTATGTGTTTCAAATGTTTTATTTGTTTCCAGATGTATGTTGCATTCAATTTTTTTCTTGTTTCAAGTGTTTTATGTTGTTCGATATGGGGGGCAGGGGGTGAGAGGACGGTGCGTGCGGCGCTCCGAGGGCGCTAGGGGCGGACGGACGGGTGCTCCGGTTGGGGCATGCCGAGTCCTGGCTCTCGAGTGCCACCCACGTGGAGAGAAAGGAGCGGGAGCGGGTCTGGGGATCGAATGACCGGCGGGCACAGATACGGAGAGCGCACGCGTGGGATGGGAGGGTGGGATAATAGCGAACTGGGGCGGGCTCCGGGCACTAACCACGTAGTTTTAAGAATCCGAAACTGATCCATGGCCCAGAAGAGAGACGGGCAAGGGAGGGAGGGATAATGACAACTACTCCCTCTGTCCCCAATTGTGTGTCATTTTCGGTTTTTGTGCCCGCAAGTTTGACTCGATTTGTATAAAATACGTGCAACATTTGTATATCCATATAAATTTATTAAAAACTAGATTCAAAGACCTTTCCAATGATACTAATTATATATCATAAATATTAATATTTTTTAATATATATTTAATTAAAGTTATTTCTCGAAAAAAACGTACAGTTCAGTGAGTGACAGAGGGAGTACGTACGAGCTCTACGCTGCCGCAACAATATGGCAAATTTAAGGCATCATTCAATACTGTCGTACACATATTCTCCAGCAAAAACAATGCCGACCGACGCCCAATGCAAAACCTGCTCGTACGTATGGCGTGTGACGCTGACGCCACCTTTCAGCTGCTGGCTGATCGACGCAGTTTGACTTGGCCTACGATACGAGGCTACAAGGATCGAGTTGCCTCTGCGAGTTCGTGCTACAGTGTTACCTAGCTAGTGCTACGATGAAGCTCACGCAGGTCATGAGAGTGTGGGAGGCGGCGGCGGCGGCACGCGGCAGGGTGGCGCGCGCGGAGCGGCGTGATCTGGATTAGGTGCCCGGGACTAATTTTGGTCCCGTGGCCGGGTCAGAGAGAGGCGGACGGGCGAAGCGGGAAGGGGTGACCTGGTGCTGCGCGCCAACAAGCGCGTCCGCGGGGAAACATTGCGGCGGCAGCGCAGCTACCATGCATCAATGGCGCAGTAATGGGAGGTGGGAAGGGCCGGGGCCGGGCGAAGTGCGCGCGCTTCAAACTCGCCACCTGCTCCGATCCTGTGCCCCTGCTCTCGGAGCCTACGTGGCCGGCCTCTGCCTCGATCGGCCTCACGTTGCATGGCCCGGATCGATCTGCCGCGGCGTGCCGCGCTGGAGTCATGTACGTAGGAGACATGATGCACGAACGCGGCACGCAACTGGTCGCCTGATTTGGTGGGAAGGGAAGGGAATAAATCAACTGCTGGGATCTAGTGTGTTGTGTTGACAAAATATGTGGGGCTGGGTGGTGCACCAGGCCCCGTGGCTGCTGTGTTGGAGACCCTTGTTTCCTTTCCACCCAAAAGTAGGATTTGGAATGTTAGAAGTTACAGAACTTATTCAAGCGGCGAGCCCGCGTCTTGCTTCCTACTCTACGACAATTATAGTAGCGGACTTGCCAGCGCCTAGATGACTGAACCAGGACGCTAGCGTCGGACGGTGCTCCCGCACCCGCTCTGTCGCACGTAGCTCCGGAGCTCCCTCACCCCACGCCCATCCCGCTTCGGAGATTGTGCGGGCCCACGCATGCACGCGGACCACCCGAGCTCACTCCATTTCACACGCCCACATGAACACAGCAGCACCAGCAGGCACGCGCGGTGACACAGCAGCGCACTAGCAGCAACAACATGTGCTTCCCCGAGATCTATTTTTGAAAATATCCAAATAAAATACTTGCAACATACGTCTAAAACAGATGAAATACTTGAAACATGCGTTTCAAACATATGTGTATAGCCATAGCAATATGTGCAACACTAGATCAATTTTAAAACATCTAGATGAAATATTTGCAACACTTGAAACATGCGTGCATTGCCATTGCAACATGTGCAACACCAAGATCTACTTTTAAAACATCTAGATAAAATATTTGCAACATATGTCAGAAACACCTGAAACACTTGAACATAGGCTTGCAACATGCATATTTTTTCGTTGCAACATGTGCAACATCCTGATATACTTTTGCAATATCTCGATCTACTTTTGCAACATCGATATCAAACACTTGCAGCATACCTCTGAAATACTTGAAACATACGTTTGCACTTGCTCTTTCAGCCCAAACATCCCATTGCTGCTTTGCAAATAGAGGCTCATCGGCGCATGTAGGTCATTGATGTGCTCACCGACAACGTAGAGCTAGGTGGTGCCGCACAGAGGGGGCAGCATGGGTGGTGGTGCGTGCAGAGGGTGGGTGGGTGGCATGTGGAGGTCACCCTCATTGGCGGCGCGGAGCTCATCGGCAAAGCAGAGCTAGGCGACGACGTACAGAGGGCCGAGTAGGGGTGACACGAGCGGCAGTATGCAAAGTGTGGGTGGGCACGATGCGGTTGGGCCGGAGAGTGGGTGCAGCGTGTGGACGTCAGACGCTCGGGTTAGAGCGTTTCCGTTATAGTTGGGCATCTATTGACTTTGAAACGTGACGCCGTCATATGAACAGGGATGGATTTGGATGTCCAGATATTGAGACATTCGATATCCGTATCCAATTTTAGTGTAGATATGGATATCCATATTCGTATTTGATTTAAATATGGATGTTAAATAGAGGTATCTATATTCATTTTTAAAGATTATTCTCTATCTGATTCCATGTCAGTATCCGACAAAAAATATAAAATATCCGATAATATTTGTATCTGTGAAGTACAAATTATTTTGAAACCATCTAAATCTTACAATTATGACTAAGTAACTATGTAAATGAAAATAAATTTAATGTAACCTATGATATGTATTATTATTTAGAAGTTATCTAAGGCTAATGTAATTTAAATATTATTAACAATATATAAATCTTAAATTTAATTAATTCTAATATGGCTAATCATATTACTTAGTATTTTATTTATTTATATATTTTTAAAAATTATTTTTATTTATTCAAATTCAGTAATTAATATATATAATATATAGTTTTCTTATATTTAAATATTAAAATGTTGAGTAAAGTATTTCCTAGTAATACTTGACCCTTTTGAGATCCTTAGCCTTTGATCTTGAGTCCTAACTACTTCACAATGCTTGACTCCCCCTTGATCCTCGTTATCTTGAGTCCCGAATTGCTTTGGATTGCTTGACTCCTCCGACATCCTTTGTCATGACCTTGAGTCATTGGTTGACTTGCTTGACTCTTTCAAGATCTTCTCCTTCAATCATGAGTTCTAGGTCACAATGACATCAACTCTAAGTATGTCACCATCTTCATCACCATCGGTTGCATTTTGATCTAACATAAAAATGTTTCTCATGAACACACATGTTAGTCATAGATGCATGGTTATCTTTAACCATCGAAACCACTTACCTGAGGGGCCTAAAAGATTACAACAACAAATGATTAACTACATCTAGAACTGTCATGTGGCCTTGATATCGTCGCTACTTCCACTATTATCTATAATGCGGCATGTGTTGCACAAATACAAACAAGTTATGTGAAGAACAATTTAACGAAGCATATAGCTCCCAAGTTCATGGGCCCTTATGATCTCTAGGAGCAAGGCAAGGTAGAAATACTGCAAGCTAGGCCATGTGACAATCTAGTCAACTTATTCATAAAATCTCTGCCTGCTACTATGTTATGAAAATTTGTCAAAGCGAGCGACATTAGAATTTTTAAGAGTTAAATACACCAGCAGTCCATGAACTTATCACGGTATGCCATTTAGGTCAATGAACTCTCAAAATTCATTTCTGGATCACTAAAGTTGTTTTGTGGTGCACCATGGGTCATTTAATCCATGTCAGCACAAGTTGGCTATGTGTAGGGATGAAAACGGATCGGATACGGACGGATATCACTGATATTGTATTTGTTTTCATATTTATGTCCGGATTCGGATTCGAATACGGATAATATAAAAAATGCCGGATAGGATACGATTGGATATCGACATCATAAATATGTGATTTAAATATTCGGATATGAATACGGTATCGGATATTAAATATCCGGACTCGGATACGGACGGATTAAAACCCCTCTAAATGGATTCGGTCTCGAATACGGTCGGAAAATATCCGTACTGTTTTCATCCCTGGCTATGTGGCATGGCTGACCTAGACACTAGAATGTGAGCCCACATGTCAGTGGCACGTATCCCTCCTCTTTTGTCCGTCCTTTGGAGCCATGGAATTATCAGACTAGGAGGCCGCTGAGCAAGAGGCTGCTAGCGGGCGCACTGGCTCCTGCTCGATCCGCATGGCATTCCCAGACGCCCAGACCACCTCCCATCATGTTCCGTGATGAGGCCTCGCTGCTCTTGCAGGTGGTCTCCGTCTCCCTTGGTATGGGTGTGCGTGTGCAGGAGTTGGCCCTCGGCTGTCGCCAGAACCTCACCGCTGGCGGCACAGCATGTTGGGCTTGAAGCACGTGTCGCTACTCGCTACTTGCTAGGCTGGATGACGTAACAGTCAACACCCACCTGCGATTTCTGCATATGTGGTGCCGTGTCTATAGTTGGCCATCGGGCCGTGCCGGCCCGACAAGGTACCGTGCCGCAGCGGGCCGCCGTGCCTCACGGGCCGTGCCGGTGGCGTGCTCGTGCCTGGCCTCCGGCCCGAGGCACGGCCCGTGGGCTGTTTGGCCGTGCCGTGCCGCCCGTTGGCACGGGCCTTTTTCACCAGGCCGTGCCGGCCCATAGCCCGGCAGCATGAATCACACTTCACAGTTTTTCATTTTCATAACACAAACAGTATCACACCACACATGATACATCACAGTTTCATTGTCATCAGATTTTCATACTTCACAGTTTCATTTTCAAACATCACATGAATCACACTTCACAATTTCATTTTCTTAACAGTATCATACATCACAGTTCACATATATCATATATGAAAATGGATCACAAAAGGCAGAACACAAGACACAGATAAGAGATAATAAGATAATAATCAAAATGAGTTGTTTTGTGAAATGCTGCCTCATTAAAAACATTTCTAGGTAAAACTTACCCTTGTGAGAAACCCTAGAAAGGAAAAAAGAGTGCAGCCAGCTCTAGAAAGGTTCAAGTTTAAGTTCTATCCTATTACAATAGCCATCATCAGTGGCATGGCAAACTGGCAAGTACTAGTGACTTAGACACTTAGTGAGCTAGTGTTTGTGAGTTTACTTTCACTCCACACACCTCACAGAATCTCACTACACTCTCACCGTCAGTCACAATCTCCAGCTATAGGACTCCAGACTTGCACCAAAACACCAAAATTTTCTGCATTAGATTAAGTATGTTAGTTCTTTTGCCGCTGCACCAAAACACCAAAATCTCCGGTCACAATCAAAACAAGATGCCGAACAACCCGGCGGCGTCATCACGCACGTCGTCGTCGTCCTCGATCTCCAGCTCCTCGTCTGGGTGCGGCGCTAGGTCCTCGCCGTCGTCGAGGGGGGGATGGTCATCCTCATCTGCCCCCCGCGTTGCGGGCCTAGCACCAGCACAGGACGGGGACGGCCGGCCCCGGCCACGACCTCCAGCTCCAGCTACAGCGGCAGCTCCAGCACCGCTCTTCAACGGACGCTTTGGCGGCCTAGCCATGTCTACTCCAGAGGAGCAAGACTCGGCGTCAGGCACCAACCTACAAAGAAAAGACAGAGGCAAGGCAGAGAGTGAGGTGAGACAGTAAGTAAAAAATAGATCTAGGGTTAGGGTTAGGGACGACGAAAATGAACCTATGCTCCGGAGCCTGGTACCAGAGATGAAGAGGCCAGCCAGAGGAGGAGACAGACAACGATTAGAATCGACGGCGAGGTGGGGGTGGGGGAGGAAGGACTGCCATGAACAAGAACTCACATGCTTCATCGAGAACGAGAGGAGAGAGGAGAACAGAGGAGTAGAAAGGAGGGAGGAGACGGGGTCACGGGGACGGGGTTAGCGAGGTGGAGTGGAGAAGCACTGGCGAGGTCACCGGAATACCGGATCCTAGGATGATGGTCGATGGCGGTGGTGGATCGAGATCGAGAGCGAGAGCAGGGGAGCCGCAGCCGCGTCGCCGCGGTGGATCGGATCGGGATCGGGGGGAATGAGATTAGGGTTAGGGCAGGGGAGCACCGGCGAGGTCACCGGACCGGATCCGAGGACGATGGTTGATGGCAGCGGTGGATCAAGAGCGAGAGCGAGAGCGAGAGCAGGGGAGCCGCAGCACGGTGGATCGGATCGGGATCGGGGGAAGGGGGAATGGGGATTAGGGTTAGGGCAGGGGAGGCACCACCGGTGGCTCGACGCTTATATGGGGGGCGGGGTGACGCCTCATGGGGTGGCCTGGTGGGCCGTGGCGCGTGGGCCGGCCGGCCGGCTGGGCTGAATGGGGCATCGGGCCACCGCCAGGCCGGCCTTTTTACCGTGCCGTGCCCGGGCCGTGCCACAGGCCAAGGTGGCGGCCCAAGCACGGCCTGGTGGATTGGGCCGGGCCGGCACGGGCACGGTGCCACCGGGCCGGGCCGTGCCTCGGGCCGGGCCGTGCCTCGGGCCATAGGCCGGGCCGGTGGGCCGCGGGCTACATGGCCAACTATAGCCGTGACGTCCCTATCCCTCCCCTACTCCCCTAGCATTGGGGCGCTCCCCTCATCGTTGGCGTCGTGGAGCTTAGCTGCCTAGCATTCTAGCTCCTCCAAACGGCAGTTGCCATGAACACACGATCAGGCGAATCGATACATCGTCTGGGGCTCTAAAAACACACAAGAACACAACCACATCGAGTACATGGCGTGAACTCTTAGTGCCTGCTAGGGTTGCCTTCATGATCCACGCCCGAACCCTAGAGGACATGAGGGACACCTCCGTCGCCGCGTTCTGAGATGCCACAGTCAGCCATCAAGCCCATGCTCAATCCACCCATCCCCCTCTTGCTTGCCTCTCGTAGTATTGTTGTAACGCCATGAAGGCAGGGTGAAGGGCGGCAACACTTTTGCAGGGTGGAGTGGGTGAGAGAAGAGGAGGGATACGTGCCAATGATGTGTGGACCCACATTTCAGTGTCCATGTCGGTCATGCCACGTAGGCACATAGCCAACATATGCTGACATGGATCAAATGAACCTACGGTGCTGTCCAAAAATGTATTTTGAGAGTTCGTGGACCTAAATGGCACACCATGACAAGTTCATGGACCGCTAGTTTATTTAATTCTTTTTTTAAAAGATTTGCAGTGTTGAGGGGGAGAATGCCCCTAAATATTTGCCCATGGTTTAGATCTGAAAGATCCCTAACTGTATAATCATGAATATTGTATTTTGTCTTAGAGACATTCTTTGAACTCTTTTTCCCATTATAAGTTTTCCTAAAGTTTTTCTCATAAGCTTTTTAATGAGACAACAAGTGCGGTAAGGCTGCATCATTGCACCCTCTTCTCCATTCTTTTTCTCCCGGTGGGCTTTAGACAGAGTTTTTAATGAGACATGAGCTGGTTGCGCTATTTGCTCAAGGAAGAGTGTTAAGATATCACAAGATTAGGGATAATTATGGGTTTATACCGAATATACTCCTGAATGGTTGACATTGTATAAAGGAGCCTTTACCCATCTATTCTGTGAATAAGAGATCAATTCCTTCCTTATTTCTTGTCTCTCGTGTGTTTTTCAAACGTGCTTCGCTTGGGATAGAAAAGGGAGACAGGTCATCTACCACCTTGTCAACGTCTAATCTCCGCGGTCGGAGGGAAACACGAATGAGGACATTCATCGATGACATCTCATCTCAACATGAATATCTTTGAGCTCTTCGCACTTTATTTCTATTCTACTCTGCTCCAACTACAATAGTTGAGGCATTTCATGATCATCCCAAATATATCTTGTAGCAAAATTTCATGAATTTCATTAATTTCGGTGGTGGCCGAAAGAAAAATCTGAAATTTTGTAATATACTAATACATATGCTATATAACTCTAAATTCATATTTTTCTATTGTTTATATTGCATATTCTTCTATTCAATAGATGTGTAGTCATAAATCATACTAATATTTGTTTAGATTTATTTTTTTAGAAAAAAACAAACTTCATGTGCTAGTCTCTAAAAAAATTCATGAAATTCGGTAATTTCGAAGGTGCCCGAATTTTTTGCAATACCAAAATTAAAAACCTTGGCCTCAATGACCTCCACCAATCCATCCTGAAGTAAAGGTTTAGCTGTAAGGTTGCCTTGTTGTTCTATTAGATTTGCTTGTTGCACGATCACCACCAAAAACAATATAGAAAAGAAAACGCGACCATCCAAACAAAGACTAACATATGTTGGGCAATTGCGCCTATAGATGGCCATATGGCCCAAGGCCCATGAGAATAGCCCATGACCCTGTAAAAGGTCCTAATATGGCTAGAGGGGGGTGAATAGCCTATTTAAAATCTCTACAATGCACTAGAGCAATTGATTAATATAACAAACGGCGTAAAACAATTTTGCTCTAGCTCTACAAGAGTTGTAAGCCACCTACCCAACAATTTCAGTTGCTATGATCACTATCACACACAACAAGCTAGGTCACTACTCACTAAGCTAGTGTGCAATCAAAGACTAACTAAAGAGCCACACTAACCAAACTAACAAGCTCTCAAAGACTAACTACACTAAAGAGCTTGACAACTAGTTTGCGGGAATGTAAATGAGTGGAAGGGTGATTATACCGCCACGAAGAGGAGTGAACCAATCACAAGATGAACACCAATTCAATCACCGGGAGAATAGTAAAGGGCAAGAGACAACCAATTTTTCTCCTGAGGTTCACGTGCTTGCCGGCACGCTAGTCCCCATTATGTCGACCAACACTTGGTGCTCTGGCAGCTAAGAGGTGTTGCACGAACCTCATCCACACAATTGGACACCGCAAGAACCTACCCACAAGTGAGGTAACTCAATGACACGAGCAATTTACTAGAGCTACCCTGCAGCTCTTCGCCGAGAAAGGTGCAAGACCCCTCACAATCACTGGAGCCGGCCACGAACAATTACCAACACATGCCGAAGCTCCTCTACTGCTCCAAGACATCTAGGTGGTGGCAACCATCATGAGTAATAAGAAATCCTTAGCCACAACGATCCTCAAGTGCCACTAGATGCAATCACTCAAGCAAATACACTTAGAATCACTCCCAATCTTACTATGATGATGAATTAATGATGGAGATATGTGAGAGGTGTTTGCTTAGGCTCATAAGGATATCAAGTATGTCCAAGTGCCAAGAGAGTGAACCAAGGGCTAGCCAAACACTATTTATAGACGCCCCTCGAAATAGAGCTGTTGGCTAGCCACGAGCCTGCCGAACGCACCTGACCGGACGCTGCTCCACGTCAGGTCGCCTAGTCCGGTCGCTAGATGGCTGCCACGTGTCCCTCCATTCAACTGCATTCGTCAGATTTCAACGGTCAATGCTTAAGTTAAATGTCAACCAGACACGCCCCTCGATCGACTTGGAGCCACGTCGCGCAGAGTCTGATCGTTTTCAGAGATGATCCAGAGCACACAAATAGCGACTGGACGCATTAGGTCAACGCCGACCTGACGCGCCCCAGCGTCCGGTCCTCTTACTATTCTTCCCCGCGTGCGAGCCAAGCTGACGTCACTATACGTCATCATCCAACTGACGCATTAGCGTCGCGTTCGATCATCGCCAACTGTCAGCAACCAACAAGTGACCAGACGCACAGGTGGTCAGCGTCCGATCACTCCTCGGCCCTCTCGGCCAGCTGCGCTGCTTGGCTAAAAATGACCGGACACGCTCGGGGTGAGTCCGGTCACCCCGCGATCAGCGTCCGGTCACGGACTTCCTCCTCCTTTTCTTTTTCTAAGTCCACAACCACTTCACCCTTGTTTTCCAACTTGCTAACCACAAAGTGTAGAACTTGTGTGCATGTGTGTTAGCATTTTTCAAAGTATTTTACAAGGGTTAGAAGTTAGCACACTAGGTCCCTAAATGCAATGCATGAATCATGTCACCTAGTGGTACTCGATAAACCATTTAGCCAAAGATTTTCCCTCTTTATAGTACGACTATCGATCCTAAGTCACTCACACCCTTTATGGTGTCTTGAGTGCAAAACAAAAGCCTATCTTATACCTTTGCCTTGGTCATCTTGGTTTTTGTTTTTCTCTTTCTTCTTTTCCAAATTGAGCTTGATCATCATCAACACAAGTCCATCTCCATCTCCATGGACCTCATCTTGCTCAATCACTTGTATTGCACCAACCTAGATTATATCACCACTTATGACAAAGGTTAGTGCTAGGTTTCATCAATTATCCAAAACCAAACTTGGGCTTTCAATCTCCCCCTTTTTGATAATTGATGACAACCTATTTACAAAGATATTCAATGAAATCTTTTTGGATTCATGTTGCTTGCCCAAGCATATTACCGTGTGTAAAGATTATGGACAAGTTTCCTCAACCCAAATTGGTAGTATTAGCTGCCCCTACATATGTGCTTAGAGTTTGGATTTGAAAGATTGCACATATGCATGGATTGAAAGTTTGGGAGAGTAATAGCTATCAAATGATGCTAAGGTGTAAAGAATGGACCTTTGAAATGTGATACCAATCGGAGTTGCCATTTGAACACCATCCTTAGCACCATGGTTAGTTAGATAGCACTTGCAAAACATGAACACTAGATATCCCATGAGATCAATATTATAAGCAAGGCTCTAGTACCATTTGTAAAACATGCAAGGCACATCTAACTATAACACCTCCGGTGTTACGAGCCACTTAGCACCTCGCTTAAAACCTAAGAGAAATTATCCCAACAAGTTCTCAAATTTTACAATTTTACCTCACATGAAATGATAAACGAATAATGTAAGTTAGTTTGTTTCATGTGAAATCATGCTAATGAGATCTAAGTTGTTTGAATTAATTGACATGAAAAACAATTTTTATAAACAAAAATAAAATATGACTTGTGTGTAGCACTTAAGTAAAAATTAATGAGAAAGTTGTGTAGATAAAAAATGCAACTCTTATTTTGGAAAAAAAATAAATGTTGCTAACTAGTATTTTGCAAGCTCAAAAATCAAATTTGAATTCAATCCGACCTCAACTCTAGATCTCGTCTAAGTTGGAACCGGCGTTAGACAATGCTATTTTGGCATTCGAATTCTAACAAAAATGTTTAAACACTAACTTCATGATTTTGCACGATTGGTGGCATCATAGTGAGTGTTGGAGTACGGTGTACATCCGAGTTGCGTTGGGTGTCAAATTGCTCTCTTAAGAAATTCCCTAGATCGCTAGAACGCATTGTGAACCCCTGAGTTGATGTTCCGTTCTTGAACCGGCAATGTCAGTGATGAGCGTATGTTGGTGTTATGATCCCCTCCCCGTTAGTTGCCCTCTTATCTTGGCAATCGATCCAATGGTTAGCTACTAGCATCGACTTTAGAGCATGGGAATTGTTTGAACCATAGTTGAGTCGTTCGTCAACTTTTGCCTTGCTTTAAAAATTTGTACGCATCACCACATATGCTTGTTCGGCTAGTGTCTGTGGTCACCGCGCTTGGGCACCCTGTGTAGCGCGTCTGCGCACTCGGCACACCGTGCTGCCAGCCAGTTGCTGCCCTGCAACTCTAGTCGCCCTTGGCTACTTCCGCGTGGGGTCGCAGCTGCCGTCTCGTCGCGTCGTACGGCTCCACCTGCTGCCGTTGTGGCGTGGTCGTCACGCGCTGCCATTCTTCTCGCGCGCGGGCTAGGCCAATGCCACGGTGTTCATCGCCGAGTCATGGTGGCGCTCGCCTCTGCCATTTGAGCTAGCTACTCACCAAGCATGTGAACGTGGGGCACGGTTATGCGCCTGGCCATTGACCCGGTTATAGTGGTGATGGTGACATCTCTCTACCTTGAGTGTTTTCGCTCGATGACATCGGCAACTCACTTGGGTGGGCCGCCCTGATCCAGTGCATTCCACCATGTCCTCTCCCGTCTCTTCCCTGTACACACGTAGGTGCACTGCCGCTTGCGACTGGAGCCGCACCTTCATAACTCATCGGGTTCACTCGTGTGCCCCCTCCATAGTCACGCGCTAGAAACCATCGCCCGCCCAATTCGCCTAGCTTGAGGCTTAATGTTTCGATTCCTCGCATCAGTAGGTAGCTGGGGAAGTCGGCTAGCCAAGCAAGCCCTATTGGGGCCTTGCCGTGCCTCGGCATGGTCAGGCTTGGTGTTTCCACGGCCGTCGGACGTCTTGCCGCCAAACCCGGAAGATTTGGGGGGTGAGGCTCGCTCAGCTAGTAGCAGTTCGATTTCTCGTACCCGTGGTTTTGCCTTGAATCCCTCTTCACGATGCTCACCCTATCTTGATCAGTCCGCCCGTCGGTGACGAGGTGTCGCGTTGCTGTTCGGCTCAGGGCACCGTCGCGTGGTGCAGTCGTACGTGGCCCGGGTTCCTCGGCCGTCCCCTACCTCAACCGGTTACGCAGCTGGATGTGTGGTGAGTCGCTTATGCTCAAGTACCCCTTTACTTCGCCTCGTCGTAGACTAGGAGCGCTGGAGCGGCCCCGCCATCACCGGAGCGGTGCAGGTTTCGCCTGCCACTGTAGCCAGATCGCGGTGGTGCCCCATTAGCCGCCAAATCACCGCCTATGGTTCCACTTTTGTTCCTAGATGCTTGTCAGCCCGCTTAGTGCGCCAATTCGGCCCCCGGGTGGTCGGCGTGGCCGCGCAGCGCCGGCCGGAGCCGCGCCGTCGTGCTCGGGTGCACCGGGGACCTTCCCGTGGTGAAGGTAGGTTAGTTGGGGGTGCTTGCTGCAAAACACGTCTCTAGTGCAAAGGTGAATGAAAGCTCCGCGTAATAACTTGTTGAACCAAGGACTCTTTAGCAAAATATGCCGAGCGCTCGCGGGTTGGGCCTGTTGGGCCGGCTTGTTATGCGCATAGCGGTTTCCGCGCGGGCCAAAATGAGCCGCTGGGCCGAATGGGTTGCCACGGCCTTTTCTTTTGTCTAAATGCATTTCTAACTTAGTTCTGAAGTAAACTTGTAAAATCAATATTAAATGGAATAGGAACCCTAAAAAAATTGTGAAACCAGTTTTATTTGGTTTCTAAAATCATTCTCTTTATGTTAGTGCATTTATTCCACATAGTCTGATAATGCTTTTAGAAGCTCGTTAATTAATTTGAGAGGCTTAACATTTCAAAAATATGAACTTGTATGAATCTCCAAGATTAACCTATACTAGTAATAATTCTAGAAATTTCACAGTAAGTTCCTAGCATTATTAAGTGCTCACTATAATTTTTGTAACTTCAGAATACTTAGTTTGTTAGAATAGTTAATGAGCCCTAGTTGAAATATATACATTAAATCAATGAAATAATAAAGCAATATCTTAGATCTGTATAACTAAAATACTTGTCGGGGTATTAGCACGTTGCTGATAACAAAAATATGCGGCTTAGCACGTTAGTCGTTAAGCTAGTGCGCGCGAGAGATGAAAATCGTATTTTAAGTTGCGACTGTCATTGATTATTTATATCTATGCGTTATATCCACGAATATCATACTAGGAATATCGATGGATTGTAGAGTCAACTGGAGTGGCGGAAAAAGATGGTGCCTTGATGATCATGTCATCGTGTTGGAATGTTAACTTTTGGTTACATGTTATCCGGGCAAGCCCCGGTGCATAACCCTTATTATTCTGCTCTTTATATTATGATTGTGCATTAAGTTTAAAGGAGTTGAATGAAACCCATATATATATATATATATATGTATATATATATATATATGTATGTATATATACATATATATATACATATATACATATATATATATACATATATACATATATATACATATATATATATATACATATATATATATATCCTATGAGTCTTATATATATATATATATATATATATATATATATATATATATATACATATATATGTATGTATATATACATATATATACATATATATACATATATATATATATCCTATGAGTCTTACTAGTATGATAGGATCGTGTAGCGTGCTATGCTATAGGATTCCGATAGAAGTTGATTGATTACCAGTCACTCGCGAGAGATAGGAAATATATTATTGTTACTATTATCATGTTACTATCACATGGAATAAATATGTATAATAATTGGAGACCGGGCGGGACTGGGCTTGGATGGACTTGGACTTGGTTGGGCAACAGAGCGGGGCTCTGGTTGCAGTTGTCCCGCCTGTGTCGATTAAGGACCGTTCGTTGCATTGGATTCCATAGTCAGGTCATAGACCTACTTGTCCCGAGCATATACTTGCTTATGGGAGCGGAAAGACTTGTTTCTCTCTTGTCATGGGTTCTAGCTCTTTCTGGACCGGCTTTGTAGGCTGTTATATATATTGAGTTGAGGAGGTCTAAGCACCATACTGAGGCTGGGCCTGCAGTGTTAGGGGCTTAGAGTCCGAGCTTGGACGGGAACTTGGACCCCTTGACAAGAGTGGAATGGGTTGGTCTTACTTGTGCTCGGGGTACAAGCGAGGCGTGTGTTTTTGGGGCACCCAGCTGGACACATTGATTCGTGAATCATCGTCAATTTGATGGTCTGACATGACTATAATCTAGCATCGTAGTAAGGACTATGGAAGATGGTAAAATGGTTCCGATTGCTTACCTCTTGCTTAAAAGTAGCCTTGGTGCTTACATAGAATGGTCGGTTAATGAACTAATGATGACTGCTAATAAAAAGAAATATAAGAATGCACATTTAGTATTGCTTCCGGCAGTTACAATGAACCCACAAGCCAAATAGCCTTGTATAACCTTGGAGTCTTTTATTTTCTCCTGTCAGGTAAGTCTTGCTGAGTACAATTGAGTACTCAGGGTTTTATTCCTCCAGTTGTAGGTGACAGGCATTTTGGAGCTGGTACTTGTGTGTGGAAACCTCCTAGTGGGCTCAGAGAGGATTTTCTTTACGTGCGGACATAGAGTTTATTTAAAACTTCCACCAAGAATGTTCTTCAAAATAAAGACTTATAACCTATTATCATTTCATGTATATAAATGTTCTTCATGATAAGGTTTGACTTGGCATTAAATGATTTCCATTTCGCCGAAACTCTGATAATATTTTATGTTCCACTGTTAATCGAATAATGAATTACTCTGATGTTGTACTATAAGTGGTGTAAGAAATGGCAAGGATGTTGTAAGCTTTACTCTCTCGTTTATGATCCTGATGTAAAAATGTGGATTTTTGAGTTCTCCCTTGTGGTGTGCTCGACAGAATCGCATAGTTTAGTGCTCTCTCTTGGGTACATAGTGTCTAGTGGAAGACAAGTACCCTTAGGAGGGCATTAGATTAGGCGGCTCTTCCACACTAACTATCATTCTAAGCATACTAGTTTTTATTTCATAAATCATATTCTATAATCTAGCATACACCACACAAGCATGGATAGGAAATTTTAAAACTTGTGCCACGCAAGCAAACATATGTAACACACATTCAAATGCAACATACAAGTTTATGTGCTTGCTCCCCCTACTTGTGTGCTTCAAATTTTAATTGATCCCCTTACAATGTCATTTCATTTGTTTGCTCCCCCTATCTCTCTATCTTTGTGAATTTCTCTCTCCTTTATCATTGATGACCACAAAAGGTGAGCTCAAATTTTAGATAGGTTACGTGAAACTATGATAAGTTAGGATCATTTTCCCAATTTGATTCAATCTAGATCACTTGCAAAAGATATTTAACTCGGTTTGATCCAAGGGCAAGCTTCTTCACACCTCCAAATATGGGCTATCATGCACCATGTTGAGTTAAACACTTACGACTCATTCTCTAGATCAAACACTAGGTTCACAAGCCCACAAACATGTCATATGCTACCAGTAGATCATATCAAGCATAGAAGAAATAGTGGTACCATACAAGCATCAAACTCATTTGATTTTCATGAAGGATCCTAACACATGATAGGAATGACTAGATGCACTAAACAAGTCCTTAGCAATGGATGAATGACATGTCAATCAACTTTTACCTTGCTTTGCTCGAAGGAGAGGCATGTCACATAATGAGGGTGTATCAACACATATTTGAGAAGTCAAGTATGTTCAATTCATTCCTTAGCTTGCAAGTTGATCATCGGTGCCCATATTCTCAATACAAATATCTCTTTTTTGTTGGTGATCTCTAATGAAGTGATGGCGGACATCTATGTGATTTGTTCTTGCATGTTGAACCAGATTATTGGTGAGCTTTACGGCACTCTCATTGTCATATAGCAATGGTACTTGTTTGAACTTGATTCCAAAATCATTCAAGGTGGCCTTTATCCAAAGAATTTGTGCACAACAACTACTGGTGGTTATGTATTCGGCTTCGGCAGTTGAAAGTGCAATACTATTTTGCTTCTTTGATGACCAAGAAATAAGTGATCTTCCCAATAGTTGACATGTGCCCGATGTGCTCCTTCTCTCAACCTTGCATTCCACATAATTGGAGTCCAAATATCCAATCAACTCAAACTTTGCTCCTTTGGGATACCACAATCCAACATTTTATGTATGCTTCAAGTAACTTAATATTCTCTTTGTTACCTTCAAATGACTTTCTCTTGGTGAGGCTTGAAATCTAGCACACATGCATACACTAAACATCACATCCGGCCTTGAAGCGGTCATATAGAGTAGGCTTCCAATCATAGACCAATACATCTTTTAATCCACCATGTTGCCACTTGCATTACTATCCAAGCTTCCATTTTTCCCCATTGGTGTACTAATGCCCTTTACATCTTCCATTCCAAACTTCTTGAGCATGTCTTTGATGTATTTGCCTTGACTCACAAATATGCTATTCTTTATTTGCTTGATTTGAAGACCAAGGAAGTAACTAAGCTCTCCAATTATGGACATCTCAAACTCATTTGCCATCATTTTTCTAAACTATTCACAAAAATCTTGATTGGTTGATCCAAATATAATATCATCAACATAGATTTGTAACACAAACATGTCATTGCCTAGCTTCTTAGTGAAGAAAGTGATGTCAACCTTCCCCATAATGAATCCCTTGAGAGTAGAAAATCCCTCAATCTCTCATACTATGCTCTTGGTGCTTGTTTCAATCCATACAAAGCCTTTCTCAACTTGTAGACATGGTTGGGCTTCTTCTCATCTTTAAAATCAGGAGGTTGCTCAACATACACGATCTCATTGATGTACCCATTGAGAAATGCACTCTTTACATCCATTTGGTATAACTTGATGTTGTGGGCACAAGCATAGGCTAACAAGATCCTAACTGCTTCCAATCTTGCAATTGGGGCATATGTTTCACCAAAGTCAAGACTTTCAATTTGAGTGTAACCTTGAGCCACTAATCTTGCTTTGTTCCTTACAACTATCTCATCTTGATCTTGCTTGTTCGGAAAGATCCATTTTGTTCCAATCACATTATGATCCTTAGTCCTCTCAACTAATTTCTATACTTGGTTTCTCTTGAAGTTGTTTAGCTCTTCATGCATGACATTGACCCAATCAACATCCTTCAAAGTTTCATCTACCTTCTTAGGTTCAATGGATGACACCAATGAGAAGTGTTCATAAAATGATGCCAATCTTAATCTTGTTTGCACACCTCTTGAGATATCACCTATTATAGAGTCCAAGGGATGATCTCTTGCCACATTGGTCGGTTGGAGGACTTGAACTTAATTGCTTGCACTTGGTTGGTCATTTGGTTGAGATAATGTACTAGCCACTTGTTGATCTTGCACTTGAGATGATGAACTAGCTTGACTTGTGTTAACTTGCACATTTGAGTTAGAGAGCACTTGATCTTTGTCATCTTCAACTTCAATCACTTCTCTAGGCCTTATGTCACCAACATCCATCTTCTTCATTGCATTGGCCAATTGAGTGCCTCTCACAATATTTAGATTCTCATCTTACTCTTGAGAACCATTGGTTTCATCAAATTCCACATCATGAATCTCCTCAAGTGTACCACTAGCCAAATTCCAAACTCTATAAGCCTTACTAGTAGCGGAGTAACCAAGCAAGAAACCTTCATCACATTTCTTCTCAAACTTACTCAATCTTGTGCCTTTCTTTAATATGTAGCATTTGCAACAAAAAAATCTGAAAGTATACAATATTGAGCTTTCTTCTATTCAAGAGCTCATAAGGTGTCTTCTCCATCATGGGGTGACAATAGAGTCGGTTGCTCTAGTAGCAAGACATGTTGATTGCTTCGGCCCAAAATAAATGACTCACATTATACTCACTTAATATTGATCTTACCATGTCAATTAAGGTTCTATTCTTTCTATCAACTAGGCCATTTGATTGAGGAGTGTACTTGTCCAAGAATTGATGTCCAATTCCAAACTCATCACACAAATCATCAACTCCTGTGTTCTTGAATTCACTTCCATTGTCACTTCTCACTTTCTTGGTGGTTGTTTCAAATTCATTGTGAATTCTCTTGATGAATGACTTGAAGATTGCAAACACATCACTCTTGTCAATAAGAAAGAAGACCCAAGTATATCTAGTAAAATCATCCACAATCACAAATCCATATTTGTTTCCACCAATGCTAGTGTATGTGGTAGGTCCAAATAAATCCATGTGTAACAACTTAAATGCCTTTGATGTGCTCATCATGCTCTTCTTAGGATGTGTGTTGCCAACTTGCTTTCTGGCTTGACATGTACTACGTAGCTTATCCTTCTCAAATGTGACATCTTTCAAGCTCTAACTAGATCATGCTTAATCAACTTATTCAATTGTTTCATGCCAACATGACCTAGCATTCTATGTCATAACTAACCCATGCTAGACTTAGTGAGCAAACATGTTGACAATTGAGCTTCTCCAGCATTGAAATCAACCAAGTATAGATTTTCATATATAAATCCTTTGAATATCAAGTTAGAGCTATCTACACTTATGATCTCTACATCATCCATACTAAATATGCACTTAAAACCAAGATCACAAAGTTGAGCTACCAAGCCCCTTGACCTTGCCTTTGCCATTGTCACCTAATGTGATACTATCAATCTCATTGCTATCATTTTCATTGATTAAAGTGAACATTCTTAAATCATAGGTCATGTGTTGTGTGCACCCACTATCAAGCACCCAATGTCTTCCTCTAGCTTTATAATTGACCTATAGGAGAAGAACAATTCTTTTTAGGTACCCAAACTTGCTTGGGTCCTTAAAGGTTAATTACTAAGGTCTTTGGTACCCAAATAACCTTCTTCTTTGGGCCCACAATTGGTGTACAAATAAACTTAGCCTTCACACCATGGGCACCCTTAACAAGCATGTAACAAGAATCAAATCTAATTGAGGATACATTAGGTTGCTTGTTCTTGTTAGTCTTGCAATATTTGCTCTATATGCCCAAGTTGCTTGTATCTATTGCAAAACTGACCATTGCCCATCACAAAGCTAGCTTTGAGAGTGACAAAGACCACCTTGCCTTTCTTAAGGGTATAGCCTAATCCCTCTTTGTTGTGAGAAAACCTTTGGCTACCTAAGTACTTTAGCAAGCGGGCATCTCCACCATAGGCATTGCCTAAGACACAAGTGAGGTCATTCACCTCCTTCTTGAAGGTCTCATTTTTCACCATTAGTGAGGCATCACAAATGAAACCATCTCTCAAAGGTGAAGTAGAAGTAGTAGTGCTATAAGAAGGGTTAGTGGGAGCAACAATAATGGGCTTATAAAATGATTCATCAAGAATATCACATGTTAGTCTCACATCACATGACACAATCACTTGCCCCTTCTTGGCTTCCTCCTTGACTTGCTCGAGGAGAGAGGAGTGAGCTCTTTCAAGCTTAGTGTGCGCATTGTCAAGCTCCTCATGGTCTTCCCTTAGACTCTCATGAGAACCATTGAGCTCATCAAAGGATCGCTTGAGAGCTTTGAGTTCTTTTTGTAATTCTTTGCACTCCTTTCTCTTCATCTCAAGACATGTGTGGGCATTCTTCAACATGTCCATGAGATCCTCCTTGGAGTCCTCATCATCATCATCGTCATCACTCCTACAATCATCACTTTCACAAGCATCATCATCACTATCATTATATTTTACCTTGGGAGACTTTGCTATGAGGCAAGTTGATGAAGTGTCAAAGATGGAAGACTTGTTGTTGATGGCTATGCTTGCAAGTGCTTTCTTCTTGGATTTCTTGTCATCATCACTTGAGTCATCATACTCCAAAGAAGCATCACTATCCCACATCACCACATAGCCACCACCCTTCTTCTTTTGGAAGGTTATCTTTTTCTCCTTCTTCTCCTTCTTTTGCTTCTTCTCATCATCATCATTGTCATTATTGTAGGGACAATCCACCGCAATATAGTCCGGGCTCTTGCAACTGTAGCATTTTCTCACATATTCTTTGCTCTTGTTGTTGTCTCTTCTCTTTCTTGCACCACAGCCCTTTTTCTTCATTAATTTGCCAAACTTGCACATAAAGAGAGACATGGCCTCATCATTAATGTCACTATCATCTTTATCATCACTTGATTCTTGCTTATTTGACTTCCCCTTGTTCTTGGATGATGAACTAGCCTTGAATGCTACACTTTCTTCTTGTCTTCATCTTCCTTCTTCTCATCCTTGTCAACCCCCTCCCTTTCCACACAGTATGTCTCTTGTGTCATGACATCACCTAGTACTTGGTTAGGGGTGAGTTGCTTCAATCCTCCTCTAACGATGATCAATCTCAATGTCTCAAATCTAGGAGATAAGCACATAAAGAACTAATGAGACATCATCATCATTGATCTTCTCTCCCAAAGTCTTCAAGTCATTGACAATTACTTGCAATCTATGGAACATCACCGGAATGCTCTCATCATCCTTCATCTTGAAGCTTGTCAATTTGTCCTTAAGGATGTATAGCTTGGCAGTTTTCACCGCCGGTGTGCCCTCATAGGTCTCCTCCAATCTCTTCCACACTTCATTGGCTTTCTCACAATCCTTGATTTTCTCAAATACCTTGGAATCAATGGCATTGTAGATGGTGTTGAGAGCCATTGTATTGCATTACTTGTTGGCCTTGTCGGTGTTGGTGAGATTATCCGGATCAAGAATCACATAGTCACTCTCGGTCACATCCCACACTTGGTCATTATTTGAACCAAAATACATCTTCATCTTTCTCTTCCAATAGTCATAGCACGTACCATTAAAGAACGGTGGTTTGCCCCCCACATGATTAAACACAATTTGAGCCATCTTTTCACACTGAGGTTGTTAAGCCTTCAATCAAACGATGACCACAGCTCTGATACCACTTGAAAGGTCCTAATATGGCTAGAGGGGGGTGAATAACTTATTTAAAATCTCTACAAAGCACTAGAGTAATTGATTAATATAACAAACGAAGTAATGTAATTTTGCTCCAGCTCTACAAGAGTTGCATGCCACCTACCCAATAATTCTAGTTGCTATGATCACTATCACACACAACAAGCTAGGTCACTACTCACTAAGCTAGTATGCTCTCAAAGAATAACTAAAGAGCCACACTAACCAAACTAACAAGCTCTTAAAGACTAACTACACTAAAGAGCTTGACAACTAGTTTGCGCGAATGTAAATGAGTGAGTAGGGTGATTATACCGCCACGAAGAGGAGTGAACCAATCATAAGATGAACACCAATTCAATCACCGGGAGAATACCAAAGGGCAAGAGATAACTGATTTTTCTCCTGAGATTCACGTGCTTGCCGGCATGCTAGTCCCCGTTGTGTCGACCAACACTTGGTGGTTCGGCGGCTAAGAGGTGCTACATGAACCTTGTCCACACAATTGGACACCGCAAGAACCTATCCACAAGTGAGGTAACTCAATGACATGAGCAATTTACAAGAGATATCTTGTGGCTCTTCGCCGAAGAAGGTGCAAGACCCCCTCACAATCACCGGAGCCGACCACGAACAATCACCAACACTTACTAAAGCTCCTCTGCTGCTCCAAGCCATCTAGGTGGCAGCAACCACCATGAGTAACAAGAAATCCACAGCTACAACGATCCCTAAGTGCCACTAGATGCAATCACTTAAGCAAATGCACTTGGAATCACTCCTAATCTCACTATAATGATGAATTAATAATGAAGATGAGCTAGAGGTGTTTGCTTAGGCTTACAAGTATGTTAAAGTGCCAAGAGAGTGAGCCAAGTGTAACACCCCTAGTGTTACGAGCTCACTTAGCTGCGAGGTTAAGGCCGGAGAGAAATTACCCAAACGAGATCCTTAGTTTTTGGATTTAAAACTCACCTGAAATGATGAACAACTCTTATGTGACCTCCTTTTCTGGTTGAGAGAAATCAAATAAAAACCTAAGTTAATTTATTTAGTGCAAAAAAATGTTAGTGAAAATCCTAATAAGAAAAATAGAATACGTAGCTTTAATCGTTTGGCATGAAAAACAATTTATATAAACAAAAATAAAATAATACTTGAGCATAGTGCTTAAGAAAAGTTGATGAGCAAGTTATGTAGATGAAAATGCAACTTGGATTTTTGGAGAATAAATATTGTTAACTAATATTTTTGGGAGCTCAAAAATCCCAATTTGAAATTCAGATAAACTATTTTTGTTAAGTCGGCAAACACTTGAACTTATGTTTAAAGTGTGAATTTTGTCAAATTATATTAAGAAAAATAATTAAATAGTGCTTAAATATATTATTTCTATGGACTAGTTTGGAGTGTGGGCTATTGCATGAGATAATTGTTGATTGAAATTAACAAGGTTTAGACCTTTTAAAATTGTACCAAAAGTGCTAATGGTTGTTAGTCCTAACCACACTCACGAATTCTCTCAAGTCTGCAGTAGTGATGGACGATGCCATTTTGGCATTTAAATTTCAACAAGAATGCTTAAGCACTAATATCATGTTTTTGCACAGTTGGGTACATCAAAGTGGGCATTTGGGCATGGTGTAGGTTGTGGTCGGGTTGGGGTCATGTTGTCCTCTTAAAAATTTCACAAACCTCCTTAGAACACGATGTGGACCATGTTTCGGTGCTTAGTGCGTGAACTGGTGTTCAACGCGATGAACTCGTGTTGGCATTCTTGTATCTTCCTCTCTAGTTACTCTTTGGTCACCGTGTTTGCCTTGCTAGATAGTTGGTAGCATTGGCGTCAGGCTAGTGGAATTGGTTGAGACTTTGCTGTGTCATAGAGTAGTTTTGGACCGCTTTAAAAAGCATGCATGGCACCGTCCCTAGTCTTGGCTAGAGGCCATGGTCACCACGCTCTCGAGTGCACTGCTGGCGCCTGGCTCAAGCCGTTGAAAGGTCCTTGTTTGGTTTTGGTAATTGAGTGACAACTTAGGTAGACTAATATGTGGTTATGTGAGATACACAGGAGATTAATCCACATGTGATTGTGTCATGAAGGAGCTTATTGCATATGAGACATGATATGGAGTCATGTGACCAAGGTGGAGAAGATCGAGATAATGCTTGGCTCGATGGACCAGTTGCAAGTGTGAAGGGCAGGTCGGAGGCTTTGAAGCGAGGGACCACGTGTGACGGTGAAGCTTAGGCAAGACTTGGCGCCGATGGACCGAGGCAACGGTGAAGAGCAAGTGAGGTCAAGATCAATGAACCAATACAGTCACGTGATGATATGAAGTGGATCATATCATTTGGTGATTGGTTGGTGCATGTGTTGCATCAACGTCGGAGGAGTTAGAATAGAATACACAAGGCAAAGGTATAACCATAGGGCATTTTCATTTCACCGGTCATAGGTGTGTAGAGAAGTTGATGACCGGGTTTAGGATAGATGGTCGTACTATCAAGAGGGTCAAACTTATTTGCATATCGGTCATCTAGTGCCACTTGAGCGATCTAACTTTGCATACGTGTTAGGATCAAGTGGCGTGGCAAGTTGAGTGGTTAATTCCTTCGAAGAAAATAATTGTAAAAATGCTAACACATGTGCACATGGTGATGTTCACATGGTGGTGTTGGCACATTTGCGAAGGCAATGGAGTTTGAGGGGTAGAGAGGGGTTTGGGGTCCTCTCTCCCTCCTACCAAGCTTGCGAGACAGGATTCAGGCGTTTTCGAGGAGATGAAATGACTAATTTCCTTTACGCCGAAGGTCGAAAGAAGTGGCGAAGTCGCGGAACGTTTTTTAGCTGAAAAGTGTGCGACGGACGCGGCTTACGCTGGCGTTGGATGTTGGCCAGGGTGTCTGTCGCCTAACCCTAGTAGCGCGATGCTGACCAGTGTTGGGCAAGGCGTTGGATGCATGGATGCTCGAGCGACAGATGCTGGCATCAGCGTCTGTCGATCAGTTCGTGGGGACGGCTTTGATGCGCAGGAGCGACGAATGCTGTGGTGGTCGTGTGACGGACACTGGGGTCAGTGTCTGTCACGCGTGGCATCAGTAGGGTTGCGAGCCTCAGCAGCGACAGACGCTGAGCCACGTTTATTGATCGACCGACAGACGTGTCTGTCGTGGCTGAGCGCAGCGCGGGAGCTCTTTGTGCCGCGTTTGTCGCGCGACGGACGCTGAGGGTGCGGAGAGTTAGACGCGTCTGTCGCATGGTGAACTCGACCATTGGATTTTGAAGCTTAGGGACACGTGGCGATGAGCAGTGCGTCAGACGTTGGGGTGCCACGTCTGTCGGTGGGCATCCCCACGTCTGTCGCTCGTGATTTTTGCCCAGTAAGGGGACTAACGGCTATATTCATTTGTGGGCTTATAAATACGAGTGGTGGCCGGTCTTGGTAGTAGTTGAGCACCCTTGGGACTTAGTGTCCATGCTTTGGGAGTGCTTGGAGAGCCTCTAACTCACTTGTGCATGCAAGAGTGCGAATCGATTGCGAGTGAGTTGATTCTAGTGCGTTGCTTTGAGAGATTGCATCGAGTGGCACTAGGTGATCGTGTTGCAAGCCGGTGGTGCTTGTTACTCTTAGAGGTTGCCACCTCCTAGATGGCTTTGTGGCTTGTGGCTCCATCGAAGCTCGCAAGAAGATTGTGCGAGGCTCTGGAGAAGCTTTGTGAGGGGGATTGTGCTCACCCCGCGGGGATCGCAAAGAGCAACTCTAGTTGAGCGTGTCATTGAGCTACCACATTTGATAGTGGGTTCTTGCGGCGCCTTTTGAGAGGCTCCGTGTGTGATACCAATTAGCTGCTGAACCACGAAGTGTTGGTCGACACAACGGGGACGTAGCTTGGTGGCAACCAAGTGAACCTCAGGAGAAAAATCATCATGTCAACATTATTCTTCATCTTCTTGGTGGTTTTCCTTCGTGCAACACAAGCTTGTATTTACTTTCATATATACTTGTGCTTGTGTAGTTGCTCTTGTAACTAGTTTGCTTGTGTAGCTTGCTAGTTGTCTTCTTGCTTGTGTAGCAAGAAGCTTCCCTTTGCGTGGCTAATTTGGTTTGTGTAACCTTGTTAGTCACATTGCTTAGTTTGTGTAGCTAAGTAATTTGTGCTCTCTAATTTGGCATTTGTTGCATTGTTATTGAGCTTTGCTAGTGAGCTTATGAGCTTTGTACTTTTGCTTCACTAGTTATGTAGGAGCTCCCTCGATTGGCAAAGTACTAGTACATAGGTTTGTGTGACCTTGCTCTAGAATTGATTAGGTGAGCTCTTGCTAAGCTTAGCACCTTAGTTGTTTAATTAGGATCTTTGCAAGGTGCTAGAGAACTTAGATAGAGGGGTGTAGTCTTGACTAGACCGATAAATTTAATTCCACATTTGTTTCGGTTAGACAACGCGTTTAAGTTTTAGAAAGGACTATTCACCCCCCTCTAGTCTGCCATCTCGACTCTTTAGCCGTGTCAGGCCCGAGGCCATGGGCCAGCTCACACGTCCGGGTGGTGCCGCGCAGCGTCTCGGCCTAGCGTTGGCCGGCCCCGGCTGGCTGTGGCCTGGCTCTCGCTACTACGTGTGCACCATTGGCCGTTGTGCCACGCGTAGGGCCATGCTGAGGCCGCAGTTGCCGCTGTGTGGCCATCGTGGCACTCGCTCCACCTTTCGATCCACCTACCGTGTCGAGTCCTTAGACATATGCCACTGTCGTCATGTCTAGTCGCTGGCCCAGACACAACATCGATAGGATGCCCCCCTACCCTGCTTGCCTCGCTAACCGCCATCGGAGGGCTCTGCTCGGGTCTGGCCACTCTGAATCAAGCACATCATGCCAAGCTTCCCTGCCCAACATCGGTGCACATGTATTCGCATTGCCACCTTCGGTCATGCCGTCCTGCCTTAACCTACTTGGGTTCGCCCATGTGCCCCCTCCGCGGCCGCACCACACGCTGAGTCACTGCCCTCTACCTTCTAACGTTTGAGGGCTCCGTGGTGCAATTTTTGCTCCAGTGGGTAGCTTAGGGAGTCGACCAGCCACCCTATTCTCCTTAAGCCCAGTCGTGCACTACTAAACGACAATTTGGCATCTTGCTCGCCACTGGCCTTGAGCGCCGCCGCGGTGAGAAGGAAAGGAATCAATTGATGGCGTTTCTGAGCTGATCTTGATCCCCTAGAGCTGGTGCTCATCTTCTTTTGGCCAGGGCGCTTGTTGGCGGCGTGGTGGGCCAAATTGGTTGCCGCCGGCCCTTTTCGTTTTCTAAAGCATTTTCTAATTTAATTCTGAGGCAAACTTGTAAAATCAATATAAATTTGTGAAGTAGTCCAAAAATTGTGAAACTAATTTTGATAGTTTTTCAGAATCATAATCTATCTGTCGGTATATCTTATCCACATAGTTTTATAACATTTTTAGGAGTGCTATAATTAAACAAAAAGGCTTAATATTATTAAGGCACAACTTGTAGGAATTTTTATGATAAAATGAGGATAGTGTTAGCCTTGAAAATTTTATAGTAGCTTCATAGTTTCTTATGTGCTCTCTGTAATTTTTGTAGTTCCAGAATACTTAAGCCCTGTTTGGTTAGGCTTTTGAACCTGCTTTTGCTTTTGTAAAAGTCAAAAGCCAACCAAAAGACCCAAAAGTCATAACTGCTTTTGTCCAAAAGCAGCTTTGCTTTAGTACAAAACTGAAAGCAAGTCTTCCCCTGCTTTTAGGCCAAATATTTACCCATTGCCACTGGGTACTATCAATACCGGTTCGTTTCTATTTTGCAATTCCTCTCTCACCCACGAGTACGAACGCATCAGCGGTGACTCTCCTCTGATTCTTCTCTTCTCCGGTGACCCCACGACCTCTGGCACGGGCAAACAAGCCCCAGTGACCCTCACCTCCTTCTCCGCGAGCTCCGATGACCATCCCTTCACCGACGCGGGCAAGACCAACAGCCGACACGAGATCCTCACCGCCTGCAGATCCTTCAGCCCCTGCTCCAGCCCCGGTCCCGGCAGCGTGACCTCCTACTCGAGCTCCGGCGGCCATCGCGTGCGAGGCCACTGCCCTAGCAGCCGACGCGAGTGCAAGCCCTGCCCCGGCCTAGTCACGGCGGCGCGAATGCGATAGCCGACGTGGATGCAGCCCCCTTCCCCGGCCTGGTCATGGCGGCGCGAATGCAACTCTGTCCTCCCCTTCAAGGCACGGGTCCCAGCCCCGGTGGCCGGTGGCGGCACCTGCTCCCTCCACGCGGTCATGCAGTGCTTGCTATGTAATGGACGAGGCATTGTCATCTTACCATTTTCCTATAGAAAAACAAAAGAAAAAATACACCTAAAATACAATTATACCTATCATATACAATCAATAAGCGTGAACCATCTATCTCTAGATGTGTGGCCAGGATCACCTAGCAAGCTGCCCCTTCATCATGCACTCCCCACCAACCAGATGCATGCAAAACTTTGAAATTTTGTTTTTTTCTTTCTAAAATATTCATTCATGCGAATAAATAAAAAGATTAGCTTTAGGAGCAATTTGCATATAAACTGTCTCCTAGGCCTTCAGGATATTATTACAAGTATTTCTTTCATAGCCTACAATTTCACAGCTGCTCTAACCAAACAGCCTTCTCCTTTTCCCACAGCTGCTTTCCCACAGCCCATAGCTCACAGCAGCTTTTTCAAAAGCCACAGCTCAACTAAACAGGGCCTTAGTTTGCTGGAATAGCTAATGAGCCCTAGTTAGAATATATATTAAATCAATCAAATGTATAGAGAAACACCTTGGTTTGTATAACTAAAATACTTGTGGGAGATGACGCTTATTTCGATAACATGGGAACATAGCCTAGTACATTAGCCATTAGAGCTAGCTCGTTAGCTTGAGAGGCGTAATCTTATTTTAAGCGTTGCGGTTGCCGTTGATTATTTATATTTCTATGTTGCATCCACGTATGTCCTAATAAGAACCATGATGAGCAAGGAGTCGACCGAAAGGGCACAAAAGATGGTGCCTGATGATTGAGTCGCCCTGATGGAATGCTCACTCTTGGTTATATCTTACCTAGGCAAGCCCTGGTGCACAACCCCTATTATTTTGTACTTTACTTTATGCTTGTGCATTAAGTTTAAAGGAGTTCAATGAAACCCACTTGCATATATATCCTTATCCCATGAGTTTTACTAGTATGTCAGGATCGTGTAGCTTGCTATGCTATAGAATTCCGGTAGAAGTCGAGTGATTACATGTCACTTGTGAGAGATAGGAAAGATATTATTGTTACTATTATCTTGTTGCAATCATAGGGAATATAAATGTATAATAATTGGAGACTGGGTGGGACTATACTTGGATTGGATTTGGACTTGGTTTGCCAACTGAGCGAGGCTCTGTTGCATTCATCTCGCCTGTGTCGATTGAGGACCGTCCGTTGCTGTGGATGGTAGTTAGGTCATAGACTTATTATCCTGAGCATATACTTGCTTATGGGAGCGAGAAGACTTGCTACTCTCTTGTCATAGGTTATGGCTCTTTCCGGACCGACTTTTAGGAGTGGGTATTAGGTGGAGGTCTAAGCAACATACTGAGATCGGGTCTCAGGTGTTGGAGGCTTGGAGTCCAAGTTTGGATGGGGACAGGAGTAGAACGTGTTGGTCTTTGTTTGTGCCTGGGGTACAAGTAAGGCGTGTGTTTCAGGGTACCTAGCTGGGATACATTGATTCACGAATCGTTATTTCTGAGAGACGGTACCGACTTGGCTATGGTCTAGCACCGTAGTAAGAACTAGAACATAGAAGAAGAAAATGGTTCTGATTGCTTACTATCTGCTTGAAAGTAGCATAGGTGCTTATACAGAATGGTTAATTGATGAATTAAGTATGACTGCTAATAAAATCGAATATAAGGATGCATGCTTAGTAATGCTTCTTGTGGATGCAATAATCCACAAGCCAGATAGCCTTGCATACCCTTGGAGTCTTTTTATTTTCTTCTGATAGGTAAGTCTTGCGGAGTACAATTGAGTACTCAGGGTTTGTTCTAGCCTGTTGCAGGTGACAGGTGCTGATAAATCTGACCATGTGTGTGGAAACATCCTGGTGGACTCAGTGAGGATTTCCTTTACGTTGTGGGCATAGAGTTTATTTAAAATTTCCACAAAAACGTTTCATAAAGAAAAAACTTATAACATGTTATTATTTCATGTATATAAAAGTTCATCATGTTAATGCTTAACTTGGCATTAAATGGTTTTATATCCGCTGGAACTCTGATAACATTTTATATTCCACTGTTATAATCAATTGATGCAATACTCTGACGTTGTATTAAAAGTGAGGTAAGAAATGACTAAGAATGTTGTATGCTTTATCTCTTATTTATGATCCTGATGAAAAATGTGAATTTTTAGGTTCTCCCTTGCGGTGTGCTCGACAGAACTGCTTGATTTAACACACTTGTGGGGTGCTTAGTGCCCAATGAAAGACAAGTGCCTTCGGAAGTGTGTTAATTTAGGCGGTTCTACCACACCAAGGGCTGGCCAAACACTATTTATAGATGCTCCCTCGAAATAGAGTCGTTGGCCAGCCGTGAGCCGACTAGATGCACCGACCGGATGCTGCTCCGCGTCAGCTCGCCTGAGTCTGGTCACTAGATGGCTGCCACGCGTCCCTCCATTCAACTACGTTCGTCAGATTTCAACGGTAAAAAACGGTCAGCACGTAAGTTAAATGATGACCAAACGCACCCCTCGGTCGACCTGACGCAGCGCCGCGTGGAGTCCGAGCGTTTCTAGAGATGATCCAAAGCGCACAAATAGCAACCAGACGCGTCAGGTCAACGCCGACCTGACGCGCCCCAGCGTCCGGTCCTCCGGTCCTCTTACTGTACTTCCCGGCGCGCGAGCCAAGCTGATGTCACTGTACGTCATCGTCCAACTGACGCATTAGCATCACGTCCGATCACCACCAACTGCCAGCAACCAACAAGTGACCGGACGTGCAGGTGGTCAGCGTCCGATCGCTCCTCAGTCCTCTCAGCCAACTACGCTGCTCGGCTAAAAATGACCGGACACACCGGATGCACCCGGGGTGAGTCCGGTCACTCCATGGCCAGCGTCCAGTCGCGGACTTCCTCATCCTTTTTTCTAAGTCCACAACCACTTCATCTTTGCTTCCTAACTTGCTAACCACTCAATGTGGAACTTGTGTGCACGTGTGTTAGCATTTGACAATGGTTAGAAGTTAGCACACTAGGTCCCTAAATGGAATGTGTGAATGTTGGTGCTTCTTAGCGTAAGCAGAAAAGTCCTCAAGCGCACGAAAGTACCATGGTAGCACTTCACCCGAAAATATTCAAGATATCGTATTTTCCCAAAGGAACGGTTTTGTAAGTAGTCTCTTGGCTAGTTTACCTAAAGAAAAGGATGAACGGTAACTTGGATAGTGAGGTTCCTCTAAAGGCTAAAACCTTAAGTGAAGCTAACTTTGCTACTAAAGACTCACTTCGGGCACCAGCTTACGCTTGGTTTACCAAGCGATACCGGCCTGTAGCTCTACGCCGTATTTGAACGTGGGGGATTACAAAGGACGGACAGGGCTGTCACCACCTACCATCTATCCCTCAACCGTGGGATACGAGGCAAACGAGGGTAACATGTAGCTTAGACACCACATCTACTCTAACCGCTACTACTCTAGCGTTGGCCAGGAACTTCCGTCTTTATTAGGAGTCCTTTACTAGAGCACCCGTCATGAGGACGGACAACAAACCTGCAAGTAGCAACAATGATAACTTAACTTATGGAATCGTAACCGAAACATGAACATGAACTTCTTACTCCAATTAGTAAGTCGATCGTAGAGGTACAAGTGTAGAGGGAGCCAACAAGTCCGGCACTCCGTCCACCCGAGGTACAAGGCTCGTCGAGCACTCGAGGTAGAAGCTACCGCTACTTCGCTCTTTTCTCTAACTCTTTTCCTCTCTCACTCTCTACTCTAATCTAGCTAGAAGCTAATGGAAATGCGTGTCGCCCTTCTCTTCTTCTCAAGTGTGTATGATATGATTGATGTGAGGAGGGGGTCTTCTTATATAGTGTGGAGATGGTCAGTTTGCTCATGTATTTTAGGAAACACCACATGCAACCGCCTCCATGTGCATTGAATGCACCACCTTCGGCCTGTGAGCTCCTGGTTGGGCCTGGATGCCTCCCCGCTGGTGTCTCGATCCAGTTCTGAGTTTGAGTGGGCTTTTGTATTTGTTTTGCTTAAATATGTCACTTGGAAAGCATATTTTGTTGTTTCCCGTATTTGTGCCTACAAAACATACATACCAAAACCTGTGAAAATGTTAGTCATAAAGCCCTATTCCTAAGTTTTGGTAGTCATATTTCCTTTATTATGTTCAAATATTGGCGGTATAAATGTACGTTAAGAACTGCCAACAATGAATCATGTCACCTAATGGCACTCGATAAACCGTTTAGCCAAAGATTTCTCCTCTTTATAATACGGCTATTGATCCTAATTCACTCACACTCTCTATGGTGTCTTGAGTGCAAAACAAAAGCCTATCTTATACCTGTGCCTTGATCATCTTGGTTTTTGTTTTTCTCATTCTTCTTTTCCAAATTGAGCTTGATCATCATCAACACATGTCCATCTCCATCTCCATGGACCTCATCTTGCTCAATCACTTGTATTGCACCAACCTAGCTCATATCACCACTCATGACAAAGGTTAGTGCTAGGTTTTATCAATTATCCAAAAACAAACTAGGGCTTTCCCCCAGTGATTCGACCAGGCCCAAGCATGACACGGTCCAACACTCATCGTGCCCATGTCAGCCAGCCTAACAAGAGGATCGCTACTACAGATTTAGTCACCTCAAACGCTGTCGGTTTTATTAAAACCGGCGATGATAAGAGTATCACCGCCGGTTCATAAGAGCGTTGGCGTTGATAACTATCACCGCCGGTTCGCATTACCATCCGGCGGTGATAGTCCATCATCACAGCTGATTTGCACCACCAACCGACGATAATGTTGTGCTCCTTGTCACTGCCGACTCACCGTTTGAACCGGTGGTGACGACGTTTTTCACTGCTAGCTTATTGTATGATACAGCGGTCATAACCATGTTGCAACACAATAAAGTTCATAACTTTTTCAAATGAAGTTGGATAAAAACAAACTTTATATCAAAGTTGTAGATCACAACGAGATCTACAACTTTGTAGTTTATGACTTTTTCATTTGAAATCGTTTACGGTCCCAGAATTCTGCTGGAAGCTCTCAAATTTTGAAAATCAATTTTTACGAATTGTACAAATGACCTTAGATGGAAAATAAATGAAAGTAAAGTTGTAAATCTCGATGAAATGTAAAACTTTGTAGTTGACAACTTTCTCATTAGAAATCATCTATGGTCTCAAAAGTGTGTCTTAAGTTCCAAAATTTTGAAATTCAAAATTTTCAAACGACTTCGGATGGAAAATCATTCAAAACTAAAGTTGTAGATCTCGATGAGAACTACAACTTTGTAGTTGATGAGTCTTTCATTTGAAATCATTTAAGGTCCCAAAAGTATAGCTGAGTTTTGATGATTTGAAATTCAAATTTATCGAACGACCTCGGAGGTCGAAATGACCGAAAACAAAGTTGTTAGAACAACAAATTTGTAGTTTATGACTTTTTCATATGAGGTCGTTTAGGGTCCTAAATATCCATTTTAAAATCCTGAAAAGTGAATATTAGAGGAATGGATATGCTATATAGACACATGTGACCTAGGGTGGGGTCGTTAGAGGAGCTACACACGAGGACAGAGGTCTCAGGTTCAAATCCCATCACGGTGCTTGCTTGTGTGGCTTCTTGGGATCAAAACAAAAAAAATTGCTATTTTTAGTCGTTTTTGGGATTTCTAGGAATCCTAATCACCGTTGGCTGGTAAGTGGTGAGACAAACCGACAGTGATAAGCTATTATCACCGCCGGTTGCAAACAGGCTGTGATGGCCATGCCATCACCGTCGACAATTCACCGTCGAGGCCGAAAACCGATTGTGATGGGGGGTTTACGAACCGGCTGTGATAGGTCTGCTGTAGTAGTGGACCGTGCCTAGGTTGCTGTCTAGGTACAACGTACCGGCCTAGCTTAGCCCAACTAGCCTACACCTATATGAATAATAAAATCTATCTCAACTTCTAAACTCTAGCCCAACACTCTCACGATTCACACCACCGGCACCCCTTCGGCACCTCTTTCCCCTCCTGAATTTTTTCGTCGCTCACGATTCCTCCTCTTCGACAACACTGCTCCCATCGGAACCCCCTCCCATTTCCTTCCGACATCCCCGCTCTCGAGCAGTCTCTCTCTACACTCTACTCCATCCCGTCTACCCTCCCCTCCTTTCTCGACTTCACTAGCGCAGGCAGCGGCACCCTGGCAGTGCCGGTGCATGACCCTAGCCTTCTCGGGGGCAACAACAGCGGCGGCAGCCTAGCAACGCCGAAGCACGACCTCGGCCTTCTCAGAGCGGCAAAGCAATGCAGGTGCATAGCCTCGACCATCTCGCGTAGCAGCAGCGCGAGGCGCGTAGCCTGGCAGATCAGTGGGCTACTGGGCTCAAAGGGCCATCGGGCCGGCTCGACACAATTAAGCCAGCTTAGTGTCGTGCCTGGGCCGAAGGCACAACCCGTGGACAGGCATGACACGGCACGGAAGGGTCATCGGGTTGTGCCAACCGGATAGTGGTCATGTCATGCCTTCGTTGGGCCTGTGTCGTGTCGGGCCAGGCGGCCCATTTGGCCATCTATAATTGTGACATATGCATAATCATTCCTAAACAAAAATTGATCGTGGAGTCCTTCGGACCTCCAAATGCGATGATTTAAACTGTTTCTTTATCGGCTTGACACCAGGAACATTGTCACGATGTCCTTTGTACGCCTTGTCCACTTTTGGTGGTTGTCAAGAACACTCAACGCTAGGTCGATAAACCCAAAGTTCTACTAGTTTGCGGTAAACCCTAAACCAGCACCCTAAAAAAGGGTGTCAGAGGATCGCGGGCGTAATAAGAAAAAAAAAGTGACTTAAAGTCTCGAACAGATCCCTAGGCGGAACGAAGTAGGATCACGATTTCGTCTTCCGTTTCATGGCTCAAAGAGCACGTACTACAAGGTAGCGAGTCTTTCGGACGTCCGTTGCCGGTCGCTGATCCCACGGGCCCAAGACGCGCGCAGTCACGCCGTGCGGGATACCATGGAGCATGGACTACGGCCTGGCCTCGTGCATGCGTGGGATGCCGATCCCATCACGCTGCCGTAAGCTCTGTAGCCTTGCCTTGATCCCGGGCTGGCGGCCCAGCCAACCACCGTATTAAAGCGACCGTCGCAGGGGCTGCTAGCACGGCGATGTGTGTGCCAGTGCCACCCACTTACGACTGCGCGCACTTGAATCGCACGTCCGCCGCGTCCAAATCGACCGCCACCGCCTGCCGTGCTGCAGTGGCGACGGACGCCGCCGCGCGCGGGCGCGGCAGCTAGAGGACGTGCCACCTGCACCTGCCTGTCAAAGCGCGCCTCACAGGTCGGTTTCTTGACGATAAGAATCCGGCGCGCGCCGGCCTGGGCCGCCGCCGTTGCTACCGATGAACGACAGCGACGAGACAGGCTGAGGGCAAGCAAGCCGAACAACCAGTCTACCGGTGCTCCAGCATAGCATCACTCGGAAACGGAATCAGGGGGGCTATCAGGCCATGAACACACATGCATCACACAGCTTTTTACCAGAACTTGTTTTTTTTTCTTTCCATTTATAATCGAAATGAATGTTCATTGAAGGCTTTACATTAATGGAGAGAAGTCAATACCCGAACCATTCATCCTCTGCTGCGGCACCAACGACAACGGCGACATGACAAGGATGGGCATGCAAGTTTACTCCAAGGAAAAGGAAGAAGGAACTGTGGTGGTGGCGAGGAAAAAATGGCTGCAGCGAGAGGAAAGGGACAAGGTAGCATGGTGCGTTCTTGACTCCCTCAGTCTCATAAAGCCTTCGATGGATCGATCTTTGGCGCACGAACGAATGCCTAAGGAAGAAACAAGGAAAAAAGAGGAAAACTTGGCGAATCCTGATGCGAATTTTAAGCAAAGGAAGGAAAACGACACTGAATCTAAAGGAAGAAAGCTGTTATGGTGGTGGTGGTGATGGATCTTGGGGATAGGTTGATGGAGAGTGAGAGAGTTGCGTCAGCTTCGGGAGCAGCGGCAGGTGGACTCCATGAATGCGAGCATTCAACGGGCCAACCAACTCTCCTCAGTCACTGTGGCGGCGGAGGGTGGCGGCGGCGAGGCGGGGCGGGGCGAGGCGGCGGCGGCGGCGGCGGTGGAGCGAGTCGATCAAGGGCCGGCGCAGTTGAGCGCCGCCTTGATCTGCTGCACGGTGGTGCCGATGAGGCTGTTGACGGTGGCGACGGACTCGGCGTTGAGCCTGGACGACGGCAGGTTGCTGACGAGGATCTGGAACGCGACGGTGACCACGCAGCCCTGCGGCGACGCGAGCGGGACGACGGCGCTGCTGGACGCGCCCGCGCCGGACCCCGGGCGCCCGTCCGGCAGGATGGCGAAGCCCGACGGCAGCAGCGGGATGCCCGACGGGTCCTCGCCGCTCATCACCACGTTCGCCGCCGGGATGTCGATCGGCGAGTACACCACCAGCGCCCCGGACGCGTCTGTGCAGCTCTCCTGAAGGATCAGCATGCTGTTCTGGTTCGCGTTCAGCCCCTGCATGCGACGTCGCACACACACGCCATCATCAATTCATCATCATCACCATCGTCAACGACAGACACGTCGTCGACGGGGGGATTAATTCAACAAGCACAGCACAACGCGCGTTTAATGGACGACGGAGGAGAAAGAAATGATTGATTGGTTGCTCACTCTCAGCAGGGAGATGCAGTTGCCGGGATTGGAGCCGTTGGGGATGCGCGACACCTCCTGAACCTGATTGCCGTGCGACAGGACGTCCCACTGGCAATGCAGCAAACCATTCAAGGCGTGAGCGTTAAATGACGAGCGCGATGCATGCGGCCGCGGGTGCCGGGTGTCGGAAGGAAAGGCGCGTACCTGGGAGCGCGCGTTCTCGTCGCGGACGAAGGCGAACACGTGGTCGCCGGGGACGGGCAGCCAGATGGAGGTGGCGGCGCTGAGGACGACGCCGTTGGGCTGGCCGGAGTCGGTGCTGCGGTGCGTGGACACTCGGACGCTCACGTCCGTGGTGCCGGACAGCAGCGTCCACCGCTGCAGCGGCGACGAGCTCAGGCTCGCGCAGAAGCTGCCCACCATCCGCTGCGACAGCTTCATCATGCTCCGCTTCCCCTCCGGCGTCACTGCCAATCACGAGAAACCAGGAAAACGCTCACATTCTAATAATTCTATCCACAGAACTGCTAGCATGGATGGACGGTGCGGTGCGCAGCATACCTCCGGCGACGTCGTGGTGCGGCACGCCCAGGGTGGCCAGGGCCGCGAACCGCTCGCACGCACGATGCAGCGCGGCGAGCCAGCGGTGCGCCCCGAACGCGGCGCCGCTCAGCACGAGGTTGCGGTACAGGACGTTGATCGGGAGCATCTGCTCGATCTCCATGTGTTCGACCCAGGTCACCTGCAGCACACAAGACACGAATGTGTCAGGTCAGGTCAGGTCAGGGGCACCAACCATTGTAGTGTAGTGTAGCACAGGGCAATGCACGTGCACGTGGAGCACAGCCTGCACAGGGGCATGAGCGTCGATCACCTTGGAGTAGCCATTTGACATGTCGGCGATGAGGCACCCCGACGGCATGCGACGGGAGCGGGACGGCATGCCGTAGTGGGCGTCGCGCTGCCCGTCCAGGGAGACGTCGGCGACGGCCCACAGCCCCTGCTCGATCTGCTTGCAGTAGCGGAGGAAGCTCAGCTCGCGAGTCGGGACGACCGGCGTCATGATGTGCAGCTCCTCGTACATCTGCGCGACGACACGGCGCCAGCCATTAGTTTTCCTTCCAATCATCACATATTCACATCACACGAGGAGAAGGCAGCATTGTTTCCAATGCAAAGATTCGACGGCATTACCATGATCAAGGAATCGCTCCTCCCGCCCAAGCCGTTCACGAGAACATCGACGGTCTGCGCCTTGGACACGATGCCGGGGAAGAACTCCATCCACTTGTTCTGCAACAACAACAGCCTCGATCAACCATCGCCATGGGCACTGAAAGACGAAGGGAAAGGAAGCAATGCGCAAGTGTACCGTGTCCATGAAGACGTCGACGAGCGCGACGGCGCTCATGAAGACGAGGCCCGAGTCCCTGGACCCCTCGACGTTGATGTCCGGCGGGCGGAACGCGCCGCCGGGCTTGGCGAAGAGGCTGTCGTAGGTGGCGACGTTGAGCACCTCCCTGGCTTCCCCGGGCATGCCCTTGACCCAGATTTGGTCGCCGGCCTGCGCGAGCCGGATGAGCTCGTCCATGGCGCGCGTCGCCATGTCCACCATCATGGGGCGCTCCATTTCCGTCACGGGCGCCGGCATCTGGTACGGCATCCCGGACGAGCAGCCGCTGAGGAGGTCGAGGTCCAGCGACGGCCCGCCGAGGGGGCCCTGCTGCCCGGGCATCCCACCCATGGACAGGTCCAGCGACGACACGGACATGGTCGGCACCGGCGGCATCTGCGTGAACGGCCGGCCGAGGTACTTGGACGTCATGCTCGACACCCGGTCCAGCTGCAGGTCTCGGCAGGCAGGCAGGCATCATTCAGAGACGTACAGTACAGAAATACACGGGGACCGACGGACAGACCGGCGAGGACGTCGCCGGAAACAGCGCGTGGTTGGTCAACTCATGATTTACCTCTTCTTTCAGGCGGGCGTTCTCCATGCGCAGCTTCTGCTCGTCGAAGTAGTCCTCGGCGACCGGTGGGCCGCCGCAGTTGGGGCAGATGACGTTCTTGATCGCCTCGCGCATGGTGATGTTCTCGCACCGGATCTTGTCGTTCTCCGCGCGCAGGAAGCAGTTGTCCGCGCGCTCGTGCTGCGCCTGCAACTCGCACACAGCAGCGTCGTCATCCATCAAGAACCCGTGGAAAACAAGCCAACAGAAGGTCGGAATGAAACACGGCGACCTCGTGAATGGAAGGGAAAAGAAATCAAAGGAACTGGGACACTTTACCTTCATCTGGGTGCGGCGGTTCTGGAACCAGAACTTGATCTGGCGCGGCTCCAGGCCGAGCTCCCGGCTGAGCGCGGCGCGCTGGTTCTCGTCGGGGTGCGGGCACTCCTTGAACATCCTGCAGTCACCGGCGAACACGCACCATTACATTCCTTCCCGTCAATCATCACGACGACGACGACGACGATGAAGTCATCAACAACCACAAGGGCGCGCGGCCGGACAGGATGAAGAAACAGCGAAAGAAATGGAAACAAAAAACGAAACAAGAGAGAATCGTACGCTTCGAGCTGCTGAATCTGGCGCGGGGTGTGGCGGTGGTAGCGCTTCCGCTGGCGCTGGCTGTCGGAGCCCTCAGGTTCGTCGCCGAAATCCATTGCCGGAGGCTAGCGACCCACCTACTACTACTACTACCAAACTTCTCTTCTCCCTCTTGCTCTCGCTCGCTCGCTCTACAGCTGTAGGCGAAGGAGGAGAGATCTCTGTGCTGTGCTGCTGCAGTGCCTTCTGTGGCCTGGCCCCCTGCTCCTATTTATACACGGCGATGAGCAGGCCGGGCAAGACAGCGCCGGGGTGGTAGCCGCCTTCCAACTCGAGACGAGCGCTGCAGAATAGGAAGGGTCTCGTGAAACCTTGGATCCAGCCATGCTTCACGCCATTTCCCCCACCTCCGCTAGCTTCCACCTGGTTTCCTTCCTTGCTAGCGCTTATCCCTCCCTCCGGCGGCCCGTCTATCTCTTTCTATCTCTATCCCTATTCCACGGCGACAGTTACACTTGCTCGCGCTCGCCGTCTCTCTCTCTCTCTCCTCCGCTCCTTGTTCTATGAACTGCTGCTGCCTACCAATCTTTCTTCCTCCTGCCTGCTCTGGCAGGAGAGGGACGGTGGTGTGAGGAAGCAGAAGCAGTAGTAACCGGTGCGAGCGAATTAAGGGCCGAGGTTTTTAAGCAGGGCAGGGCGCCCGGCGAGGCCATGACTACTCTCTTTCTCTCTCTACAGTCCCTCTGTTGGGTTTGGATGGGAACAGCTGGAGCCATTTAAGGCCAAACGGGTCGGGTCTGCATGCTGCATTTCCTCTTCAGATTCCCCCCTCCCACTCCACCCGCAGACCTCTCCACGGCTGAATAAATGATAAATTTGTTTTATTTTATTTATTTATTTTTCAAACTTTTTCATATAAATATTTGACGACTTTTTTTACATGGGATATATAGGTGTAGTATGTGACTGCTCATATTCTTACTGAATTTGGAGCTCGCACTGATCAACCATAAGTCGGTTAATTCACGTAAAACATTTTGTTTTTATTCATCTGGGCATATAATCCTGTAACGTAAATTTGCAAATTTGTGTAATGTTTAGATCTTGTAGCGTAAATTTGCACGTTTTGTTTTTATCCGTGTCGGCATCTAATCCTGTAACGTAAATTTGCAAATTTGTGTAATGTTTAGATCTTGTAACATAAATTTGCACGTTTTGTTTTTATCCATGTCGGCATCTAATCCTATAACGTAAATTTGCACGTATTATATGGAGATTTAATATTGTAACGTAAATTTGCCCATTTTGTTTTTATCCGTGTCGGCATCTAATACTATAATGTAAATTTGCACGTATTATATGGAAATTTAATATGTTGTAACGTATATTTGCAAATTCGTGTAATGTTTAGATCTTGTAAGGCAAATTTGCACGTTTTGTTTTTATCCGTGTCGGCATCTAGTGTTTAGATCTTGTAACGCAAACTTGCACCTATTGTTTTTATCCGTGTCGGCATCTAATCCTGTAACGTAAATTTGCACGTATTGTATAGAAATTTAATCCTATAACATAAATTTGCAGATCCGTGTAATGTTTAGATCCTGTAACGTAAATTTGCACGTATTTTGTTTTTATCTGTGCGGGTACATAAATCCTATAACGTAAATTTGCACGTATTATATGGAAACTTAATTCTATAATGTAAATTTGCACATACTATTTTTAATCCGTGCATATACCTAAAATGCTAGTAACGTAAATGAACACGTATTATTTTGTTATCTGGATGTCTAGTATTGTAACGTTAATTTGCGTGTAGCATGTAGTGCTTCTTTCTTATTAAGAGAACCAAGTTTCAAAACTTAACGTGTGAATCAGAGGATGGATATGCTAAATGTTCTGTTGTCATGTTTTCATGCTTTCATTCGAGCGGGAAATATGCATTTGAAGGATGTAGTTCTTTGTACTTACTAACATGACTAGAACTCTATGTCAATTAGATTATGGATGAATGAGCAATGCTCCATCATTCTCATATATTTTCCATTCAATCAAATTTACATAACATAAATTTGAAGCATGCAATGGTTCATACTTGCTAATAGATTTCGGTTAACAAATTGTTGATCCAAGATTGTTTAAGGTTGAGCAGTATTTTTGTAATGTAAATGCATCATACTTCAACTTAGTAAACTCTGTTGTGAATTTTGTAACTGGTTATCGAAATGCTCCATTAATGTTGTATGCTTACCATCAAGAGAATTTTGTATTTTTTTAGTGTTGACTCTCCATTTTAGAGAAATTTGTATGAATTTGACTGTATGCTCTCTATTTGAGACAATTTTGTATTGATTTGAAAATTTTGGAGCTTCATACCAATGGAAATATTTTTTGAACACTATGTGCGAACTACGTGATGGATGGTCAATAAGCTTTGCTAATGATTTCATATTAATTCACTGTTCATGGTGCACAGTTGATATTTTGTACTATAAAATTTACATCGCTTGGATAACATGTGAGGTTCCATTTGTATTCATACATACACCTTGTAATATATAGCGTGGGGATTAGAGACGTATTGCTAAAAGTAACATCATAGTTATTTACATTACACCCACATGTCTATTCCTATCAGTGTTACCAACTACCATGTAAACTCATAGTATGGTGTGAATCAATGAAAGAACCAGAGATATGATATTGACAACTCCATTAGTTTCCATCTCTATTCTACTTGATCTGAGGCTCTTCAAGTAATTTATAGTCCTATAATCACTCGGAGCTTTTCTTAATGTGATCAGAACTAGAGAAATGATTACTACAACAATGCATTATTGTTATCGTGTTTCCATTTGCATAGTTATTTCGAGTGGCAATTCATCTTAATAATTTAAAGTTCTAGCTTTTTATTTATGATGTTATTTAACTAACTGAAGTTTGAAATTCATAACAATGAGCTAGAACTATGAATTGTATAAAATGTAGCATGACTTATCTTCTGGCTTCAATTTCTTCACATCACTATTTCATTGTGCAAGATGGTTGCCTTCGTTAGCACAAATTATTGGTTATTTCTCACATTCTAAAATGAGCATACTCCTTTGAAGATATGGCATGCACATCAAAGAAAATATTATCAAAATGTTAAATGTTGGTCTTGGATTATCATTCTAAAAGTCAAACCTATATATTCAACCGCAACCAACACGGCCTTTTAAAAAAAATAGAACAATTACCATGGACATGTTAAAAACTTATTGTATGCAAATAATATAACTGGATTGGCATTCAAAAAAATTCCTTATGGTTATATTTTTTATTGCAAATTATAGTATAAGAGAAATTATATTGTGAAACAGGAACTAGCATCAACGGTAATATTTCATAACCATGACTTAGCACTAGCAATGATATAAATCAGTATAATTCCTAAAATGGTTAGAATTGATTATGTTGGATTCGGGTGCGAATAGATGGAGATGCTTTGACCAAATAGGCTTATCGGGTTTGCTTTCTTTTTTCTTTACATCCGAAAATCATTTCCCGCATGTCGTGCTAATAAATCTTTCCATAGTTTAGTAAGTATTTAATATGCCAGTAAGTTTTTTTCTACTTTGATACCATCTTAATATGGCAATCTTGATTTTCATACTAGAGAGGAAGTAACCAATATAGCATCATATCTGTACTCTAGAAGTTAGAAAGTTGCATATAATTGGTGACACTATAATTGTATGCCTAGCAACTAGCATATTAATGTAAGCATTGTGACGACCAAGAATGGCTAGGTGTGATGATATGATGGACCATAATGCATTCTTCTAGTTTAAGATGTAGTCATTAAATTTAGTTGTAATCAGGTTAAAGCATAAAACCTATATGTTCATCAATACAAAATTTAAATCTTGTTTTTAATTGGTGTCCTTGTAAAATAGAACGACTTAGGTACATATATTTTATCCTAGATAGCATACCCCCATAAAGTTGTAGTTCAACTATTAAGTTGCATCTATCACTTTAATTTGTGCAGTCAAAATAAACCATACATGGATGTAAAGAAACTAAAATTTTAAAAATAATACATCTCTATGGTAGTTGACGATCAATATGGCTGCCAAAAATAAACATACGTACCTTATTTTTGCTAATAAAGGATGACAAAAGGAAAAATAGCAATCAATGAGGATATAATTCAGTGCTCTTGTTCCTTGTTCCTTAACTCGAAATCACAGTTGATTGAAATTCATATGTGTGAGTTATTGATAATCTAATAAAGTTTCCACTATATTGTGCTCACATAATGGATGATTGTGATTTGTATATATACATCAAAGAGTATATTGTTGGATTAAACGATGCGCATACAATTTATTGATTTTTAAATTAAAACAAGATATTAAATATATTTATAAGAAATGTGTCAACATAAAGTTTAGATATTTTTTTATATATTATCAAATACACCTAGTTCATAACTAAACTCTAGCACTATGTATTCATAGCTTAAAAATTGTAAGACCATGGCTTAAAAATGAATGACCCTTGTGGCTTTAAAAGTTCTTTTTGGATTAACAACATCTCACAAAATTAACTAGCACTATGTATTCATTTGATGTAGAGGCAACATTTCAATAGGTCATTTGGTTATCAAGTATTTCAAATACAAAAGTAAAGAAATTTTATTTTGTTTTTAATTATTTTGATAAGTTATCAATATGTGTGATATACTTGATAATTTTTTAATTTTATAGATTTGGAGAAGAAGTACACAATCCATGTCATTGGTTCTTGGCAGTGAACATCAAAATTTTCATGTTCTACAATATATAATTATAGACCATGGGTGTCCAGATTACTATCCAATCGAGCAAAATTCTAAAAAATAGTTGGATACAAACATATGCGGCTGCTTTGAATTAAACAAATAGGATTATCAGATTTGATCTGCTTTTCTCTTTCCGTCCACAGCTGGTTCTCCAGAAAATCATACTACTAAAGTTTTCTGTCTTATAGAAATTGGCAAGCATTTAATATGGCATTAAGTTTTTGCTAATTATGTTACCACCTTAAAATAGGAATCTTGATTTTGATACTAGGCAAGAGTAAACAATATAGGATCATATTTACACTTAGACGTTAGCATATTAAATGTGCTACTATATTTCAATGCATAGCCACTAGTATATTAACGTGAGCACAATTGTGAAAAAAATGGCTGTGTATCATGATAAAATGTATTAGCATGTGACTTTCTAGTTTCACAATATACTTATCAAATTTGGTCGTAGGAGACTTTACTGATATATGTAGCCCATATGTTATCAACTTATGAAGATTGAGGGCTAGTTTGGTTCAAACCCTGGATTAGTTGCCTAGGTTCAAAATTTGCCTGTGAACTGCCTGTACACGATTACAAAATTGCCTGATCAGGCACATGTCTAGTACCATTTGGTTGGTGACCTGATACATTGCCTGAATGGCCAAAGGTGTAGGCACCGTTTGGTTGTGTTTGCCTGTGTCGATTGATGTTGAGAAAGTAACTGTGAGCATTAATTGGAGTCAGGCAACTCCCAAGAGATCCCAGGCGATGGATTTTGAAGGACTGGCACCAGGCAACACATCCAGGCAGCTACAGCCTACAGTCAAGCAATAATCTCAGGATTTGGACCATAAACATATCACAAGAAGATCTCAGGCAGAGATACCTACCAGACATTTTTTGTCAGGGTTCCAACTAAACATGCCCTAAATCTTAATTTTGCATGGAGTCCTCAGAAAATTGATTGGGTTTGATAATTGTGTTGTATCCTAGGAGAGTCCTTTCAAGATCCAGTAAAACTCTTAAATTAGATCCATCTTTTCTATTTTTGTGGTGAAATAATTAACTAGACACTAATCTAAAATAGTCCCTAGATTAGTTTTTTTCTCATTTGAGGTAGTTGGTGGTTAAGACGACGATTGCCCAAAATAGCTTTTGGTGGTTGCGTTTCTATTAAAAAAAAGTGTTATAAAGCAAAATAAGTAAAGAGGATTGTTTGTGACAAAGCCTTTCTCCTTGCATCTACTTTGATCTAGTGCTCCTATACCTAAACTCCATATGACTATTGGTTGAACTCTCAAGTCTCAATACGTAAGTTATTGACAAGTGAACAAAATTACCTGTAGGACGAAGTGAGAAATTAAACCATATTCTTTATATGTAAATCAAAGAAGATATCGTTTGATTAAGTGTAGTGCAAAAATGTTATTGCACGACAAGACTGAAACAGGTTTGAGATTAGATCTATTAATAAGAAATATATCAGCACAAATTTAATTACATGTATACTTTCAGTCATGCAAGTAGTGAAATAAATACATCTAATATTGGACTAGACATATTGTGCGTAGCAAGCAATGTTATAATTAAGTATATATGACCCTAGATTAAAACAAATAATGGTTCTGTGTTGAATGTTTTTTTTGGATTAATGACATCATACAAACTTATGGCTTTTATAACTGACTGCAGGCAGTGGTAATGTTTGTGCTTGGAACCTTCCTGGTCAAAACGGTACCAGTTTTTACGCAGTGGTTGTCGAAGCGTGTCTTCTGAAACTGAAAAAAAAAGTCTAGTAAATCATTCCTTAATGTATTTGCGTATATACTAGGTTTCAAAATGCAGAAATGTAAAAAGTGTCATTATAAGGCATCGAGAAATGTAAAAGAAAATAAACAAAGAACAAATTCAATTTGACCCGCCGTTCATTGTTGAGAAAACCATGGACGCACGAAGACAAGAGTCTAATACAAGCAAATGAGATCCCACACAAAAAAAAAGTGACGTGCAGATTCTTCTCGTGCGGCTACAAATGGGTTCGAGGCCGTCGGCCTCGCGCTATTATGAAGATGAAGCAGCCTACTACTGTGTCAACTCGGATCGCAGGGCAACGACGAACGGTGGTACATACAGCGTATGAGCACGCGCCGGATCGACACGAGCATTTACCGATGAGCAGTGACGCTGCAGTGCGTCCATCCATCCACCTCGGCTGCTCCAAGCAACAGAGCAATGGCATGTATGATGTATGTGCAACACAACGAGACAACGACGAGGGGCTCGCATTTTCCTCTCGATCGACTGGGCACTGGGCACAGGTCCTCCCCCCGGTTGCCCGGTTGCAGGCGGACAGCTAGCCAGACACGGTGGAAGTCCAACACACGACACGGCGCCGGGCGGACCGGCGGGACGTTGCCGTCACCGATTGGGCGTCACGTTTCGGGGCAGCAGATTTGGACGGGATGGACGGGGCGATCCAAGGGGCCGGGGGTCGAAATCCTTGCCGCTTCCGGGCTGCCCGTCCCTGTACTTGCGGCACCCATGCTCGGTTCGGCAAATCCGCGCGGCCGCTGGAGAAATGCCGCTTGTCCACACTGCCGAGATGGACGCGCGCTCGCTTTTTCCTGTGGTAGCGGCCTTGCAAGCCGCGGCGTTCGCTCGCTTCCGCCGGCAGCGGTAAAAGACGCCTTTGGCTTGTAGCCCAGGATGATACGATAGCACTAGCAGCTGCAGGCTCTGGCAGCTCGCAAGTGGATACGTTGGAGAAAGGGGGCACGAAGAAGGCTGGATCTATCGGACTGGACTCTGGATGCTACACTTCCTTCAGTGACAGCTGACAGTTCGATCGTTGCATTTTTGTTTCACGTTCAAAATCAACAATCATAGACAAAGTCAACAGGAATGCTCTGGTCGAGCTCGACCCGTAGAATTTCGTCACTCGCTCGGTGCCAGTACTAGCAACGACTGGACGAGTACTGGACCTTGGACCAGCTCACAACGCATCTCCGCCTGACGACGAGGGGTGTGTTCACTTCGCGAAAAGTAGGTGAAAAGTTACTGTAGCAGCTTTCGTTGTTATTTGGCAAAATTTGTCCATTCATGAACTAACTAGGCTCAAAAGATTCGTCCCGACATTTACAGACAAACTATGCAATTAGTTATCTTTTTTATCTATATTTAATGTTCTATGCATGCGTTAAAAGATTTGATGTGATGAGTGGAAGAGAAAATATTTTGGGTTGGGATGGGGAAGTGAACGAGGCCGAGGGAGAAGGGCTCTCCGGTCACCCGCTCACGCACACGTGGCGCTGGGCGTCCGGGGCCCAGTGCCACGGAGGCGCCTGGCCCCGCTGGCCGCTGGCCCTGGGGGGACTAGCACTAGCACTAGCAGGCTGCCCAAGCCAACCCGCAAGCGACTGGGCCCCGCGGCTCATTAGATTTAGTGGGCCCAAGGTGGCGGGAAGGGTTGATTCAATCGGGCGGGGCCCGCGCCCTCCCTGGCGGCCGTACCCTCTCCGCGTTAAGTCCGTCCTCAGTCCTCCTTTGCTGTGCTGCGCTGTGCGCCCCTGTAGCTGTGGTGTGGGCCTCCCCGGGATCGGAAAGCCTCGCAGGCGCAGCATCTGAATTCTGATGGTCGCTGCAGCGATCGGATGAGAGTGCACGAACGAGCGCGCGCCCACGAACACTACAGGCCCAGCGTTGATTCTCGGCCCATCGAACTTGCTAGTATTACCGGTTCCCAATCCGGAATGGGTGCAGGAGCGTGGCCACAGGCTTTGCACCCTCCTCTCTCGTCACGGTCTTTTTTGGGAGGCCTTCTTCCGACGTGCGTGATGAACGAAAGTTGGGACGGCTTCAGAAGGTCAGGTATCTAGGGACTAATTGAACGAAGGTTTAAGTAGGGAGGGAAACGAATCGGATTCGTATGGAATCGGGTCTGGACGTCGCCGTTTACCATATTTTAATTCAGATTCGAATATGGATACAGATCTTATCGAATACGAATGCAAAACGAATTTCTTGCATTCGAATATTTTAATCAATTCAACAAATATATAATATTATCAATTAAATTAATTAATAATATTTATCAATATATTAATTAAACCATCATTATTTATATAAATATTTATCATGAAATTATAAATTGTGTAAAATAATTTACATCAACAAAAAATAAATTAAATTATTAAAATAATTTGCAACAGCAAATATATTAGCTTTAAACTTAATTAGAAAAATACTAAAACTAATTTAATATTTATATATCATTGATAGTATTAAATTAATATTAAATTTTATTTATAGATATACTACTGAATAGTTCCAATACACCAATAATAATATTGAAATGAAATAATTAGTCACTAGTCTTGGAGAGAAAACTTTTAAATAGATTGATTGTACCTCGTTCTTTTGCAGATTAGGATACAAATCGGATATTCCATATTTTTGTCGAATACGGATCTGGGAATCAGATAGAGAAAAATACTGAAAAACGAATTCAAATACATCCATTTAGTATCCACGTTAGAAATGGATACAAATACAGATATCCATATTACACGTTATAGCGGATACAGATTCGGATAATTTGGACCTCCAGACATCCATTTCCATCCCTAGTTTTAAGGGCATGTTTGGTTGGAACCCTGATAAAAATATGTATCTCTGTCTGACATATGGTTTAAACCTGAGATTGTTGCTTGACTGTAGCTGCCAGGATGTGTCGCCTGGTGCTAGTCCTTCAAAATCGATCGCCTCGGATCTCCTGGGAGTTGCCTGGCTCCAATTAATGCTCATAGTTACTTTCTCAACACAATCAACATAGGCAAACTCAACCAAATAGCGCGTGCCCCTTTGGCCATTCAGGCAATGTATCATTTCACCAACCAAATAGTACTACGGATTTGACATGTGCCTAATTAGGAAATTTTGTAATCGCGTCTCTGCCTAAGATCTTCCTGGGATATGTTTGATTCAAACCGTGAGATTATTGCTTGACGTGTTGCCTGGTGCTAGTCCTTCAAAACTGATCGCCCCAGATCCCTTGGGACTTGCCTGGCTCCAATTAATGCTCATAGTTACTTTCTCAACGTCAATCGACACAGCAAACTCAACCAAACAGCGTGTGCCCTTTTGGCCATCTTGGCAATGTATCATTGCACCAACCAAATGGTACTCCAGATTTGGCATGTGCCTGGTTAGGCAATTTTGTAATCGCGTCTCTGCCTAAGATCTTCCTAGGATATGTTTGGTTCAAACCCTAAGATTATTGCTTGACTATAGCTGCCTAGATGTGTTGCCTGGTGCTAGTCCTTCAAAATCGATCGCCTCAGATCTCCTGGGAGTTACCTGGCTCCAATTAATGCTCATAGTTACTTTCTATAAGGTCCTAGATGGCTAGAGGGGGGTGAATAGCCTATAAAAGATTCTACAAGAACCACTAAGCAAACTTGTTAGAAAAACAAACGGCGTAAAGCGAGTTTTGCTTAGCCTACGGTTGTGATGCAAGCCTCCTATCCACAAGTCTAGTAGACTATGATCTCTAGTTCACACAAGGGCTAAGTTACTAAACTTACACTAGTGAGCAATCTAGCAACTACTTAGCAAAGGCTAACACTAGAGCTACACAAGATAACTAGTAAATGTAAATACGAGAGATAGGATTGTGAATCTTATACCGACGGTGGAGTGAAGATGTTGCCAATCACCAAGATGATATACAATCAATCAATATTGACAACAACACAATATGAAGACCAATCATCGCGAGACAAGTGACACAATATTTTTGTTCACCCGGTGTTCACTTGTGCACCGACAAGCTACGTCACCGGTTGTGTCAACCAACACTTAGATGGTTCCTCGGTGTGACCCTCAAGTCACTTGCCCCTCAAGGCATGCCCCGCAAGGCACCACAAGACACCACTCTCAAGTGAGGTAACTCAATGACACGCACAATCCACTAGAGTTGCTTTTGGCGCTCCGCCGAGAAAAACACAAGAACCTCTTACAATCAACCGGAGGTGGCCAAGAACAATCTCCTTCTCTTGCTAACACCTCCAACAATCTCCAAGCCGGCTAGGAGCGGTACTCTCCAAGAGTAACAAGAAATCCACCGGCTAAACCACCCACAAGTGCCACTAGATGCCCTCAAGCTATGCAATGCACTTTGGGATCACTCAATCTCACTTTTGATTTGCAACCAAGCAAGAGAGAAGAGTGGGAGGAGAAGATCTAGCTCAAAGGATGCACAAGAATGTTAGAAATCACGAGAGACCTCCCCAAGGGCCGGCCAACAAGTATTTATAAGCATCCCATCCGAATAGAGTCGTTATACCCCTTCACTGGGTCTTTTTCGGGATGACCGGACGCGCCGGTCATAACTGATCGGACACGCTCAACCGCGTCCGATCCTCCAACGGTCACTGCGCCAACGGTCAAACCCCATGACCGGACGCGCTTCTCATAACGACCAGACGTGCCGGTCCCGAGTGACTGGACGCGCCGATCGCACAGCACCGCGCGCCCGTGAAGTAACGACCGGACGCGCCCCTCGCAACGACCGGACGCGACAGTGTCCGCGTCCGGTTAGAGTCCAGTAAGCTCCCTCAATGATCGGACGCGTCCGATCGTGTGTGACCGGACACGCCTCGCGTCCGATCGTTCTTGCGAACTTTAGTTCCTTCTGGGCACCTGACCGGACACGCCGGTCCCACGAGTGACCGGACGCGCCGGTTGCAAACCCTAGCACCCACGCGCCTAACTGCTGACCGGACGCGTCCGGTCATACCATGACCGTGTCCGGTGCAGCGTCCGGTCACCTCTGTGACCTCCGTTCGCCTCTGTTTCTTTTCCGACTTCCGGCATAGTAGAAAATAGGCATTTCAACTCCTCGAAAACGCATGAATCCCGCGCTCGCAAGCTCGGCGGGAGGGAGAGAGGAACCCAAACCCTCTCTGCCGCTCAAACTTCAACGTCTTCGCAAATGTACCAACACCAACAAGTGATCACCACCTTGTGCACGTGTGTTAGCATTTTCATAATCATTTTCGAAGGTTTTCCAGTTAGGTCACTAGGCCCTACATGCAATGCACTTCATGAATTCACCTAGTGGCACTCGTGCATCGAATAACCGATAAGACTTCCCCTCTTAATAGTTCGGCTATCGATCCTAAACCACTCACACCCTCTATGGTGTCTTGAGTGCAAAACAAAATGGCCCTATGGTTATACCTTTGCCTTGAGCTCATTTTGTTTTTCCAGACGATATGATCCACTTCATATCATCACATGACCGTCTCGATCCATCGACCTTGACTTCACTTGCTCTTCACCGTTGCATCGGTCCGTCGGCGCCAAGTCTTGCTCAAGCTTCACCATCGCATGGTCCTTCGCTTCGAAGCCTCGACTTGCCCTTCACCTTCACAACTGGTCCATCGAGCCAAGCATCATCTTGGTCACATGAGTCAATGTCATGTCTCATATTTAATGACCACCTTTATCTAAATCATCCACTTAGATACAAAGGTTAGTCCTAGGTTTCATCAATTAGCCAAAACCAAACTAGAGACTTTCAATCTCTCCCTTTTTGGTAATTGATGACAACCCTTACAAAGATGATTTTGATAATAAAAGATTTGAACTTGTCATACTTGTCCAATCATTTTGCTCATAAGTAAAGTTTGGACAATTATCACAAGCTCGGTTTTGGTAGCATTAGCTCTCCCTACATATGTGCATAGAGTTTGGATTGAAAGCTTTGCACATATGCATAGATAAAAGTGTTGAGAGAGTAATTCTACCAAAATGATGCTAAGGTGTAAGAAATGGACCTTTGAAGCGTGATACCAATCGGAGTTGCCTTTTACACCATCCTTAGCATCATGAAGTAACTAGACAACCATCACAACTCAAGAACCCCGTGAGATCAATATTATAGTAAAGGTTCTTGGACCACTTGTAAAGTTTAAGGCATGTCTAGATACCACAAGTAAACTATTCCTATGCATGCTAGTAGATCATTTCATCATTTAAGTTCTATACTAGCATTGCACCACACAAGCATGTATATTGAATTTAAATACATGTGCAATGAGCAAGTCATATGAGAATGCACAAACAAATGCAACAACTTTGTTTATGAGCTTGCTCCCCCTACTTGTGTGCATCAAAATTTTATTTACCCCTTTATCATGTTGAATCATCTTTTTCTCTCCCCCTTTGTCAACAACTTACCCAAAAATGGGATCAAATTATGGAGAGAAAAATAATGTTTGATGGAGTAGGTTAGAATTTATCAAATTTGGTTCAACCTAGAATACTTGCCAAAGATATTTAATTCGATTTGAACCAAAGATAAGCTTCTTCACTCCTCATAATAAGGGTTATCTTGCCTATGTTGAATTAAACACTTATAGAAAATCTTCTAGATTCAACACTAGGTTTGTAAGCTCACAAACATGTCATATGCCACCACTAGAACAAAGCAAGCATAGAAGCAATAGTGGTAACATATATCCATCAAATTCATTTAATTTATCATGAATGCTCATGCGTACCACTTATTATGTCTACATGCTCTAGTAAGTCCTTAGCATAGGATGAATGACATGTCAATCAACTTGTACCTTGCAATGTCGAAGGAGAGGCATGTCAATAAGTGGGTGGGTGTATTCAACTCATGTTTGAGAAATCAAGAATGTTTAACTCATTCCTTAGCTTGCAAAACCTCTTTTCATCAAGTGGCTTGGTGAGAATATCGGCAAGTTGATCATCGGTGCCAACACTTTCAATGGCAATATCTCCCTTTTGTTGATGATCTCTAATGAAATGATGCCTTATGTTAATATGCTTTGTTCTTCCATGTTGAACCGGGTTTTGTGTCATCTTGATTGCACTTTCATTATCACATAGCAATGGCACATTCTTGAAGTTGAGGCCATAATCCTTCAAAGTTGATTTTATCTATAGCAATTATGCACAACAACTCCCCGCACTCACATATTTGGCTTCGGCGGTAGAGATTGCCACACTATTTTGTTTCTTTGAGGACCATGACACAAGTGATCTTCCAAGTAATTGACATGTGCCACTAGTGCTCTTTCTATTGATCTTGCAACCCCCATAGTCGAAGTCCGAATATCTAATCAATTCAAACTTTGACCCCTTGGGATACCATAGTCCAACATCTCTTGTTTGCTTCAAGTACCTCAATATTCTCTTTGCGGCCGTGAGATGACTCTCTCTAGGTGAGGCTTGATACCTAGCACACATACAAACACTAAACATGACATCCGGCCTTGATGCGATGACATAGAGTAGACTTCCAATTAAAGACCGATATTCCTTTTGATTCACCATTTTGCCATTAAGATCACTATCCAAATTGTCATTTGTACTCATTGGAGTTGAAATTGGCTTTGCATCTTGCATTCCAAACTTCTTCAACATGTCCCTTATGTATTTCCCTTGACTCACAAATGTCCCATTCTTTAATTGTTTGACTTGGAGACCAAGGAAGTAGCTAAGTTCACCAATCATAGACATTTCAAACTCTTTGGCCATCATAGCACCTAATTCTTCACAATAAGCTTGATCGGTTGATCCAAAGATGATGTCATCAACATATATTTGCACTATGAATAGATCATTCCCAATCTTCTTGGTGAATAGAGTTGTATCAACCTTGCCCATCTTGAATCCCTTAGAGAGAAGGAAATCCCTTAGCCTCTCATACCATGCTCTAGGTGCTTGCTTTAAGCCATATAAAGCCTTCTTCAACTTGTATACATAGTTGGGTTTCTTGTCATCTTCAAATCCGAGAGGTTGCTCAACAAAGATTAACTCATTGATAATCCCATTGAGAAATGCACTTTTGACATCCATTTGATATAGTTTGATGTTGTGTGCACAAGCATAAGCCAATAGAATCCTTATTGCCTCTAATCTTGCCACGGGAGCATATGTCTCATCATAGTCAAGACCTTCTACTTGAGTGTAACCTTGAGCAACTAATCTTGCTTTATTTCTCACCACAATGTCATCTTCATCTTGCTTGTTTTTGAACACCCATTTGGTTCCAATCACATTGTAGTCATTTGGCCTTTCTACCAATTCCCAAACATCATTTCTTGTGAAAATGTTAAGCTCTTCTTGCATAGCCATGATCTAATCGGCATTCTTCAAAGCTTCTTCTATTTTCTTTGGTTCTGTGGTTGACACAAATGATGCATGCTCACAAAACATAGTCAATCTTGATCTTGTTTGTACACCACTTCTAATATCACCAATAACACTATCAATGGGGTGATCTCTTGCAACATGTTGTGGTTGGAGTACTTGCACTTGATTGCTTGAGCTTGGTTGATTACTTGATGTATCTTGATGAGATGAACTAGCACCATGATCTTGCACTTAAGAGTCATTAGCTAGCTTGAATGGAGAATTGAGCACTTGATCTTTATCATCATCTTGAATATCAATTACTTGCTTTGCTCTAATGTCCCCAATGTCCATGTTCTTCATTGCTTTCACCAATTGAGTTCCACCAACATCATCTAGATTCTCTTCTTCATCTTGTGACCCATTGGTTTCATCAAATTGCACATCATGGACTTCTTCTAGAATGCCACTTGAGTTGTTCTAAACTCTATAAGCTTTGCTTGTAGTTGAATAACCAAGTAGGAACCCCTCATCACATCTCTTGTCAAACTTTCCCAATCTAGTGCCCTTTTTCAAGATATAGCATTTGCAACCAAATACTCTAAAGTAAGAAATATTGGGTTTTCTTCCATGAAGTAGCTCATATGGGGTCTTCTCTAGCAATGGATGACAATATAGTCTATTGATGTAGTAGCAAGCGGTATTGATTGCTTCATCCCAAAATGATTGACTCACATTATACTCATGAAGCATTGATCTAGCCATATCAAGCAATGTTCTATTCTTTCTCTCAACTAGGCCATTTGATTGTGGAGTGTACTTGGCCGAGAATTGATGTCCAATGCCATAGTGATCACAAAGTTCTTCAATTCTTGTATTCTTGAACTCACTTCTATTGTCACTTCTCACTTTCTTGATTCTAATCTCAAACTCATTGTGAACTCTAGTGAGAAAGGTCTTGAAGGTGTCAAACACTTCACTTTTGTCACTAAAAAAGAATACCCATGTGAATCTTGTGAAGTCATCCACTATGACAAATCCATACTTATTACCACCTATGCTTAAGTATGTTGTTGGGCCAAATAGATCCATGTGCATCAAATCAAATACTTTGCATGTGCTCATTGTACTCTTTTTTGGATGTGAGCTTCCAACTTGCTTCCCGGCTTGACATGCACGACAAAGCTTATTCTTCTCAAATTCAATATCTTTCAAACCATTGACAAGATTGTGAGTTGTAAGCTTCTTCAATTGTTTCATGCCAACATGACCAAGCCTTCTATGCCAAAGCCAACCCATGCTTGATTTGGAGATTAAGCAAGTTATCAAAGAAATTTCTCTAGCATTGAAGTCAACTAGGTAGAGATTCTCATATCTAAAGCCCTTGAATGCCACATTTGAACCATCCATACTAATGACTTCCACATCATTAACCCCAAAGATACATTTGTAACCAAGATCACATATTTGTGCCACGGATAGAAGATTAAAATCCAAGCTTTCAACTAGCAACACATTGGAGATACTCAAGTCATTTGATATTGCAATCTTGCCCAAGCCAATAACCTTGCCTTTCTTGTTATTGCCAAATATGATAGATTCAACACCACTATCATTGTCATTGATTGAGTCAAACATTCTTGATACACCGGTCATGTGTTGAGTGCACCCACTATCAATAATCCAATACCTTCCTCCAGCTTTGTAATTGACCTACAAGCAAATCAATGAAGCTTAGGTACCCATTTTTGCTTGGGTCCTTATAGGTTAGTAACTAAGCTCTTTGGTACCCAAATAGCCTTCTTCTTTGGGCCAACAATGGGTGTACCAAAAAACTTAGCTTTCACACCCTTCACACCTTTGGTAAGCACATAGCAAGAATCAAAAGGTATAGCATTAACAAGTTTCTTGCTTTGGTTCTTTTTATTGCAATTATGCTCTAGGTGCCCAACTTGCTTGCATCTATTGCAAAACCAACCATTGCCCTTTACAAAGCTAGGCTTTGAAGTTGCAAAGGCCGACTTGCCTTTCTTGGGGGTGTAGCACAATCCCTCTTTGTTAAGAGAGAACCTTTGGCTACCCAAGCACTTAAGCAAGCGGGCCTCACCACCATAGGCCTTGCCTAGGGCGTGAGTGAGCTCATCCACCTCTTTCTTGAGAGTCTCATTCTCAACCATTAGTGAGGTATCACAAGTGAAACCATCACTAGTAGTGGAGGTAGAGTCGGTGTTGGTGGATGAAGAGCTATAAGAAGGGTTAGCATTTGACATGATGATAGGTTCATTAGAGGATTCATCAATTATATCACATGTAACACCTATATCACATGATACAACAACCTCCTTCTTTGCTTGTTGCTCAAGTAGCAATGAGTGAGCTTTTTCAAGCTTGGAATGAGCCTTATCAAGATCCTCATGGTCTTCCACTAGACTCTCATGAGTGGTCTTAAGCTCACTAAGAACTTTCTCAAGTATTGCTACTTTCATTGAAAGCTTCTTACACTCCTTGTCCTTGGCAATAGCTATGTCTCTAGTTTGTTGCATCAAGTCATATAGTTGTTCTTTAGTTGGTTCATCATCATCATTTTCATTATCATTATCATTATCACTATCATGAGCATATTCCATTTCACTTTCATCATCACTCTCATCATATAATACCTTAGTTTCTTTAGCCATGAGGCATGAAGAGGATGAATCAAATAGTGATGGCTTCTTGTTGATAGCAATGGAAGCAAAAGCCTTGTTGGATGATGATTCTTCTTCTTCTTCATCATCACTCTCCCAAGTGACCACATAAGCTCCATTCTTTCCCTTCTTGAAAGTCATCTTGGCTTCTCTCTTTTTCTTCTCAATCTTGCCCCTCTTGTTGTTCTTCTTCTTGTCATAGGGACATTTGGCTTGAAGATGTTCGGTGCTATCACAATTGAAACACTTCCTTTGTTGCTCATTGCTCTTGAAATGGTCATTTCTCTTTTTGAAGCCTCTTCTCTTAATGAACATGTGACCCATTTTCTTGACTACAAGAGCAAGTGCCTCATCATCAATTTTAAAATCTTCACCTTCATTATTGTCTTCTTCTTCTTCTATGATGATAGCTTTGCCCTTGGAGGAGATGGCCTTGAATGCCACGATCTTCTTTTTCTTTTCTTCCTCCTTCTCCTTCTCATCAACAACTTGATCATACTTGTCAAAGGTCAATACCTCTCCAAGCAAATCATTGGGCTTCTTTGCATCAAGCCCATCTCTTTGTAGCATCATGATCAACATTTTGAATCTTTTTGGTAAGCTCAACAAGAACTTGTGGCAAAAATCTTGGTCTTGTGTCTTATGCCCTAAGCTCTTGAGATCATTCACAATGACTTGCAATCTATGAAACATCTCTAAGATTGTTTCTTCTTCTTTCATCTTGAAGTTCTCAAACTCACTCTTGAGCCCATATAGCTTGGCACTCTTCACAACCTTAGTGCCCTCATATGTTTCACTCAACCTTGTCCATACTTCATTTACCAATTCTAAATCCTTGATGCCCTCAAATACTTTTGTGCCAATACCATTGTAAAGTGTATTGAGAGTCATTCTATTATATGTTCTATTTGCTCTATCTTCATCGGTGAGATGATCGGGATCAATGATAGCAAAATCATTCTCGGTGAGTTGCAAAACTCTCTCATGAATAGAACCAAGGTACATTGTCATTTTTCTCTTCCAATGAGCAAAAGAACTAACACCATCAAAGAACGGTGGCTTGCCCCCAACATGATTGAACACAATTTGAGTCATTTTTCACACCGAAGGATGTTAAGACTTGATTAAAATGGTGACCACGGCTCCGATACCACTTGTAAGGTCCTAGATGGCTAGAGGGGGGTGAATAGCCTATAAAAAATTCTATAAGAACCACTAAGCAAACTTGTTAGAAAAACAAACGGCGTAAAGCGAGTTTTGCTTAGCCTACGGTTGTGATGCAAGCCTCCTATCCATAAGTCTAGTAGACTATGATCTCTAGTTCACACAAGGGCTAAGTTACTAAACTTACACTAGTGAGCAAGCTAGCAACTACTTAGCAAAGGCTAACACTAGAGCTACATAAGATAACTAGTAAATGTAAATACGAGAGATAGGATTGTGAATCTTATACCGACGGTGGAGTGAAGATGTTGCCAATCACTAAGATGATATACAATCAATCAATATTGATAACAACACAATATGAAGACCAATCATCGGGAGACAAGTGACATAATATTTTTGTTCACCCGGTGTTCACTTGTGCACCGACAAGCTACGTCACCGGTTGTGTCGACCAACACTTAGATGGTTCCTCGGTGTGACCCTCAAGTCACTTGCCCCTCAAGGCATGCCTCGCAAGGCACCACAAGACACCACTCTCAAGTGAGGTAACTCAATGACACGCACAATCCACTAGAGTTGCTTTTGGCGCTCTGCCGAGGAAAGCACAAGAACCTCTTACAATCAACCGGAGGTGGCCAAGAACAATCTCCTTCTCTTGCCAACACCTCCAACAATCTCCAAGCTGGCTAGGAGCGCTACTCTCCAAGAGTAACAAGAAATCCACCGGCTAAACCACCCACAAGTGTCACTAGATGCTCTCAAGCTATGCAATGCACTTTGGGATCACTCAATCTCACTTTTGATTTGCAACCAAGCAAGAGAGAAGAGTGGGAGGAGAAGCTCTAGCTCAAAGGATGCACAAGAATGTTAGAAATCACGAGAGACCTCTCCAAGGGCTGGCCAACAAGTATTTATAAGCATCCCATCTGAATAGAGCCCTTATACCCCTTCACTGGGTCTTTTTCGGGATGACCAGACGCGTCGGTCATAACTGACCGAACGCGCTCAACCACGTCCGATCCTCCAACGGTCACTGTGCCAACGATCAAACCCCATGACCGGACGCGCTTCTCATAACGACCGGACACGCCGGTCCCTAGTGACCGAACGCGCTCCAGTCAACGACCGGACACGCCGATCGCACAGCACCGCGCGCCCGCGAAGTAACGACCGGACGCGCCCCTCGCAACGACCGGACGCGACAGTGCCCGCGTCCGGTTAGAGTCTAGTAAGCTCCCTCAACGATCGGACGCGTCCGATCGCGTGTGACCGGACGCGCCTCGCGTCCGATCGTTCTTGCGAACTTCAGTTCCTTCTAGGCACCTGACCGGACGCGCTGGTCCCACGAGTGACCGGACGCGCCGGTTGCAAACCCTAGCACCCACGCGCCTGACTGCTGACCGGACGCGTCCGGTCATACCATGACCTCTGTGACCTCCGTTCGCCTCCGTTTCTTTTCCGACTTCCGGCGTAGTGGAAAATAGGCATTTCAACTCCTGGAAAACGCATGAATCCCGCGCTCGCAAGCTCGACGGGAGGGAGAGAGGAACCCAAACCCTCTCTACCGCTCAAACTTCAATGCCTTCGTAAATGTGCCAACACCAACAAGTGATCACCACCTTATGCACGTGTGTTAGCATTTTCATAATCATTTTCGAAGGTTTTCCAGTTAGGTCACTAGGCCCTACATGCAATGCACTTTATGAATTCACCTAGTGGCACCCGTGCATCGAATAACCGATAAGACTTCCCCTCTTAATAGTTCGGCTATCGATCCTAAACCACTCACACCCTCTATGGTGTCTTGAGTGCAAAACAAAATGGACCTATGGTTATACCTTTGCCTTGAGCCCATTTTGTTTTTCCAGAAGATATGATCCACTTCATATCATCACATGACCGTCTCGATCCATCGACCTTGACTTCACTTGCTCTTCACCGTTGCATCGGTCCGTCGGCGTCAAGTCTTGCTCAAGCTTCACCATCGCATGGTCCTTCGCTTCGAAGCCTCGACTTGCCCTTCACCTTCACAACCGGTCCATCGAGCCAAGCATCATCTTGGTCTTCATCATCTTGGTCACATGAGTCAATGTCATGTCTCATATTCAATGACCACCTTTATCTAAATCATTGTAAGGTCCTAGATGGCTAGAGGGGGGGTGAATAGCCTATAAAAAATTCTACAAGCACCACTAAGCAAACTTGTTAGAATAACAAACGGCGTAAAGCGAGTTTTGCTTAGCCAAAGGTTGTGATGCAAGCCTCCTATCCACAAGTCTAGTAGATTATGATCTCTAGTTCACACAAGTGCTAAGTCACTAACTTACACTAGTGAGCAAGCTAACAACTACTAGAAAAGGCTACCACTAGAGCTACACAAGATAATCTAGTAAAAGTAAATGCGAGAGAGAGGATTGTGAATCTTATACCGACGGTGGAGTGAAGATGTTGCCAATCACCAAGATGATATACAATCAATTAATATTGACAACAACACAATATGTAGACCAATCACCGGAAGACAAGAGACACAATATTTTTGTTCACCCGGTGTTCACTTGTGCACCGACAAGCTACGTCACCGGTTGTGTCGACCAACACTTAGATGGTTCCTCGGTGTGACCCTCAAGTCACTTGCCCCTCAAGGCACGCCCCGCAAGGCACCGCAAGACACCACTCTCAAGTGAGGTAACTCAATGACACGCGCAATCCAATAGAGTTGCTTTTGGCGTCCCGCCGAGGAAAGCACAAGAACCTCTTACAAACAACCGGAGGTGGCCAAGAACAATCACCTTCTCTTGCCAACGCCTCCAACAATCTCCAAGCCGGCTAGGAGCGGTACTCTCCAAGAGTAACAAGAAATCCACCGGCTAAACCACCCACAAGTGCCACTAGATGCCCTCAAGCTATGCAATGCACTTTGGGATCACTCAATCTCACTTTTGATTTGCAATCAAGCAAGAGAGATGAGTGGGAGGAGTAGCTCTAGCTCAAAGGATGCACAAGAGTGTTAGAAATGCCAAGAGACCTCCCCAAGGGCCGGCCAACGAGTATTTATAAGCACCCCAAACAAATAGAACCGTTGCCACTCCACTGACCCTTTTTTCGGGACGACCGGACGCGCCGGTCGAAACTGACCGGACGCGCTCAACCGCGTCCGGTCGCCCTGCGACATCCACGTGTCACTCAAATTTCGAATGCGACTGTTAGATCCTCCAACGGTCACTGCGCGCCAACGGTCAAACGCTATGACCGGACGCGCTGCTCAACCGACCAGACGCGCCGGTCGCACAGCACCGCGCCCGCGAAACAACGACCGGACGCGCTCCTCGCAACGACCGGACACGACAGTGCCAGCGTCCGGTCGGAGTCCAGTAAGCTCCCTCGACGACCGGACGCGTCCGATCGCGTGTGACCGGACGCGCCCCGCGTCCGATCGTTCTTGCGAACCGCAGCTCCTTCTGGGCACTTGACCGGACGCGCTGGTTCCGCGAGTGACCGGACGCGCCGGTTGCAAACCCTAGCCCGCGCGCCCGATACCGCGCTGTACTGACCGGACGCGTCCGGTCACACCGTGACCGCGTCCGGTGCAGCGTCCGATCACCTCAGTGACCCCGTTCACCTTCGTTTCTTTTCCGACTTTCGGCGTAGTGGAAAATAGGCATTTCATTTCCCCGAAATCGCCTGAATCCCGCGCTCACACGCTCGGCGGGAGGGAGAGAGGAACCCAAACCCCTCTCTACCCGCAAACCACAGCGCGACCAACGCCACCTTTGCAAATGTGCCAACACCATCAAGTGTACAACTCCATGTGCTTGTGTGTTAGCTTTTTCTCAATCATTTTCAAAGGTTTTCCAATTAGCTCACTAGGCCCTACATGCAATGAACTTCATGAATTCACCTAGTGGCACCCGTGCATCGAATAACCGATCAGACTTCCCCTCTTAATAGTTCGGCTATCGATCCTAAACCACTCACACCCTCTATGGTGTCTTGAGTGTAAAACAAAATGGCCCTATGGTTATACCTTTGCCTTGAGCCCATTTTGTTTCTCCAAAAGATATGATCCACTTCATATCATCACATGACCATCTCGATCCATCGACCTTGACTTCACTTGCCCTTCACCGTTGCATTGGTCCGTCGGCGCTAAGTCTTGCTCAAGCTTCACCATCGCATGGTCCTTCGCTTCGAAGCCTCGACTTGCCCTTCACCTTCACAACCGGTCCATCGAGCCAAGCCTCATCTCGGTCTTCATCATCTTGGTCACATGAGTCAATGTCATGTCTCATATGCAATGACTCCCTTTATCTAAATCATCCACTTAGATACAAAGGTTAGTCCTAGGTTTCATCAATTAGCCAAAACCAAACTAGGGACTTTTAATCTCCCCCTTTTTGGTAATTGATGACAACCCTCACAAAGATGATCTTGATAAAAAAAAGTTTTAAACTTGTCATACTTGTCCAATCATTTTGCTCATAAGTAAAGTTTGGACAATTATCACAAGCTCAGTTTTGGTAGCATTAGCTCCCCCTACATATGTGCATAGAGTTTGGATTGAAAGCTTTGCACATATGCATGGATAGAAATGTTGGGAGAGTAATTCTACCAAAATGATGCTATGGTGTAAGAAATGGACTTTTGAAGCGTGATACCAATCGGAGTTGCCTTTTACACCATCCTTAGCATCATGAAGTAACTAGACATCCATCAAAACTCAAGAACCCCGTGAGATCAACATTATATGTAAAGGTTCTTGGACCACTTGTAAAGCTAACCACTTGTAAAGCTTTAGGCAAGTCTTGATACCACATGTAAACTATTCCTATGCATGCTAGTAGATCATTTCATCATCCAATTTCTATACTAGCATTGCACCACACAAGCATGTATATTGAATTTAAATACATGTGCAATGAGCAAGTCATATGAGAATGCACAAACAAATGCAACAACTTTGTTTATGAGCTTGCTCCCCCTACTTGTGTGCATCAACAAATTTTATTTACCCCTTTATCAAGTTGAATCATCTTTTTCTCATCAAAAATTTTATTTACCCCTTTATCAAGTTGAATCATCTTTTTTTCTCCCCCTTTGTCAACAACTTACCCAAAAAGGGATCAAATTGTGGAGAGAAGGAAAAGTGTTTGATGGAGTAGATTGAAATTAATTCGATACCACATGTAAGGTTAATTTATCAAATTTGGTTTAACCTAGAATATTTGCCAAAGATATTTAATTCGATTTGAACCAAAGACAAGCTTCTTCACTCCTCAAAATAAGGGTTATCTTGCCTATGTTGAATTAAACACTTATAGCAAATCTTCTAGATTCAACACTAGGTTTACAAGCTTACAAACATGTCATATGCCACCACTAGATCAAAATAAGCATAGAAGCAATAGTGGTAACATATATCCATCAAATTCATTTGATTTATCATGAATGCTTATGCGTACCACTTATTATGTCAACATGCTCTATCAAGTCCTTAGCATAGGATGAAAGACATGTCAATCAATTTTACCTTGCAATGTCGAAGGAGAGGCATGTCAATAAGTGGGTGGGGTGCATTCAACTCATGTTTGAGAAATCAAGAATGTTCAATTCATTCCTTAGCTTGCAAAACCTCTTTTCATCAAGTGGCTTAGTGAGAATATCGGCAAGTTGATCATTGGTGCCAACACTTTCAATGGCAATATCTCCCTTTTGTTGATGATCTCTAATGAAATGATGTCTTATGTCAATATGCTTTGTTCTTCCATGTTGAACCGGGTTTTGTATCATCTTGATTGCACTCTCATTATCACATAGCAACGGCACATTCTTGAAGTTGAGGCCATAATCCTTCAAAGTTGATTTCATCCATAGCAATTGTGCACAACAACTCCCCGCACTCACATATTCGGCTTCGGCGGTAGAGATTGCCACACTATTTTGTTTCTTTGAGGACCATGACACAAGTGATCTTCCAAGTAATTGACATGTGCCACTTGTGCTTTTCCTATTGATCTTGCAACCCCCATAGTCGGAGTCCGAATATCCAATCAATTCAAACTTTGACCCCTTGGGATACCATAGTCCAACATTTCTTGTTTGCTTCAAGTACCTCAATATTCTTTTTGCCGCCGTGAGATGACTTTCTCTAGGTGAGGCTTGATATCTAGCACACATGCAAACACTAAACATGACATCCGGCCTTGATGCGGTGACATAGAGTAGACTTCCAATCAAAGACCGATATTCCTTTTGATTCACCATTTTGCCATCAAGATCACTATCCAAATTGCCATTTGTGACCATTGGAGTTGAAATTGGCTTTGCATCTTGCATTCCAAACTTCTTAAACATGTCCCTTATGTATTTCCCATGACTCACAAATGTTCGATTCTTCAATTGCTTGACTTGGAGACCAAGGAAGTAGCTAAGTTCACCAATCATAGACATTTCAAACTCTTTGGCCATCATAGCACCAAATTCTTCACAATAAGCTTGATCGGTTGATCCAAAGATGATGTCATCAACATATATTTGCACTATGAATAGATCATTTCCAATCTTCTTGGTGAATAGAGTAGTATCAACCTTGCCCATTTTGAATCCCTTAGAGAGAAGGAAATCCCTTAGCCTCTCATACCATGCTCTAGGTGCTTGCTTTAAGCCATATAAAGCCTTCTTCAACTTGTAGACATGGTTGGGTTTGTTGTCATCTTCAAATCCGGGTGGTTGCTCAACAAATACTAACTCATTGATGATCCCATTGAGAAATGCACTTTTGACATCCATTTGATATAGTATGATATTGTGTGCACAAGCATAAGCCAATAGAATCCTTATTGCCTCCAATCTTGCCACGGGAGCATATGTCTCATCATAGTCAAGACCTTCAACTTGAGTGTAACCTTGAGCAACTAGTCTTGCTTTGTTTCTCACTACAATGCCATCTTGATCTTGCTTGTTTTTAAACACCCACTTGGTTCCAATCACATTGTAGTCATTTGGCCTTTCTACCAATTCCCAAACATCATTTCTTGTGAAATTGTTAAGCTCTTCTTGCATAGCCATGATCCAATCGGCATCCCTCAAAGCTTCTTCTATCTTCTTTGGTTCTATGGTTGACACAAATGATGCATGCTCACAAAACATAGTCAATCTTGATCTTGTTTGCACACCACTTCTAATATCACCAATAACACTATTAATGGGGTGATCTCTTGCAACATGTTGTGGTTGGAGTACTTGCACTTGATTGCTTGAGCTTGGTTGATCACTTGATGTATCTTGATGAGAAGAACTAGCACCATAATTTTACACTTGAGAGTCACTAACTAGCTTGAATGGTGAATTGAGCACTTGATCTTTATCATCATCTTGAATATCAATTACTTGCTTTGCTCTAATGTCCCCAATGTCCATGTTCTTCATTGCTTCCATCAATTGAGTTCCACCAACATCATCTAGATTCTCTTCTTCATCTTGTGACCCATTGGTTTCATCAAATTGCACATCATGGACTTCTTCTAGAATGCCACTTGAGTTGTTCCAAACTCTATAAGCTTTGCTTGTAGTTGAATAACCAAGTAGGAACCCCTCATCACATCTCTTGTCAAACTTTCCCAATCTAGTGCCCTTCTTCAAGATATAGCATTTGCAACCAAACACCCTAAAGTAAGAAATATTGGGCTTTCTTCCATGAAGTAACTCATATGGGGTCTTCTCTAGCAATGGATGACAATATAGTCTATTGATGTAGTAGCAAGCGGTATTGATTGCTTCATCCCAAAATGATTGACTCACATTGTACTCATGAAGCATTGATCTAGCCATATCAAGCAATGTTCTATTCTTCCTCTCAACTAGGCCATTTGATTGTGGAGTGTACTTGGCCGAGAATTGATGTCCAATACCATAATGATCACAAAGTTCTTCAATTCTTGTATTCTTGAACTCACTTCCATTGTCACTTCTCACTTTCTTGATTCTAATCTCAAACTCATTGTGAACTCTAGTGAGAAATGTCTTGAAGGTGTCAAACACTTCACTTTTATCACTAAGAAAGAATACCCATGTGAATCTTGTGAAGTCATCCACTATGACAAAGCCATACTTGTTGCCGCCTATGCTTGTATATGTTGTTGGTCCAAATAGATCCATGTGCATCAACTCAAATGCTTTGCATGTGCTCATTGTACTCTTCTTTGGATGTGAGCTTCCAACTTGCTTCCCGGCTTGACATGCACTACAAAGCTTATTCTTCTCAAATTCAACATCTTTCAAACCATTGACAAGATTGTGAGTTGTAAGCTTCTTCAATTGTTTCATGCCAACATGACCAAGCCTTCTATGCCAAAGCCAACCCATGCTTGATTTGGAGACTAAGCAAGTTGTCAAAGAAGTTTCTCTAGCATTGAAGTCAACTAGGTAGAGATTCTCATATCTAAAGCCCTTGAATGCCACATTTGAACCATCCACACTAATAACTTCCACATCATCAATCCCAAAGATGCATTTGTAGCCTAGATCACATATTTGTGCCACGGATAGAAGATTGAAATCCAAACTTTCAACTAGCAACACATTAGAGATACTCATATCATTTGATATTGCAATCTTGCCCAAGCCAATAACCTTGCTTTTTTTGTTATTGCCAAATGTGATAGAATCAACACCACTATTATTGTCATTGATTGAGTCAAACATTCTTGATGTACCGGTCATGTGTTGAGTGCACCCACTATCAATAATCCAATGCCTTCCTCCGGCTTTGTAATTGACCTACAAGCAAATCAATGAAGCTTAGGTACCCATTTTTGCTTGGGTCCTTGTAGGTTAGTAACTAAGCTCTTTGGTACCCAAATAGCCTTCTTCTTTGGGCCCACAATGGGTGTACCAATAAACTTAGCTTGCACACCCTTTACACCTTTGGTAAGCACATAGCAAGAATCAAAAGGTATAGCATTAACAAAGTTCTTGCTTTGGTTCTTTTTATTGCAATTATGCTCTAGGTGCCCAACTTGCTTGCATCTATTACAAAACCGACCATTGCCCTTCACAAAGCTAGACTTTGGAGTTGCAAAGGCCGACTTGCCTTTCTTAGGGGTGTAGCCCAATCCCTCTTTGTTAAGAGAGAACCTTTGGCTACCCAAGCACTTAAGCAAGCGAGCCTCACCACCATAGGCCTTGCCTAGGGCGTGAGTGAGCTCATCCACCTCTCTCTTGAGAGTCTCATTCTCAACCATTAGTGAGGCATCACAAGTGAAACCATCACTAGTAGTAGAGGTAGAGTTGGTGGTGGTGGATGAAGAGCTACAAGAAGGGTTAGCATTTGACATGATGATAGGTTCATTAAAGGATTCATCAATTATATCACATGTAACACCTATATCACATGATACAACAACCTCCTTCTTTTCTTGTTGCTCAAGTAGCAATGAGTGAGCCTTTTCAAGCTTGAAATGAGCCTTACCAAGATCCTCATGGTCTTCCACTAGACTCTCATGAGTGGTCTTAAGCTCACTAAGAACTTTCTCAAGTATTGCTACTTTCATTGAAAGCTTCTTACACTCTTTGTCCTTGGCAATAGCTATGTCTCTAGTTTGTTGCATCAAGTCATATAGTTGTTCTTTAGTTGGTTCATCATCATTATTTTCATTATTATTATCATTATCACTATCATGTGCATATTCCATTTCACTTTCATCATCACTCTCATCATATAATACCTTAGCTTCTTTAGCCATGAAGCATGAAGAGGATGAATCAAATAGTGATGGCTTCTTGTTGATAGCAATGGAAGCAAAAGCCTTGTTGGATGATTCTTCTTCTTCTTCATTATCATCACTTTCCCAAGTGATCACATAGGCACCATTTTTGCCTTTCTTGAATGTCATCTTGGCCTCTCTCTTCTTCTTTTCAAACTTGTCCTTTATGTTCTTCTTCTTATCATAAGGACATTCCGCTTGAAGGTGCTCGGTGCTATCACAATTGAAGCACTTTCTTTGTTGCTCATTTCTTTTCTTAAAGCCTCTTCTCTTGATGAACATGTGACCCATATTCTTGACTACAAGAGCAAGTGCCTCATCATCAATTTCAAATTCCCCATCTTCATTGTTGTCTTCTTCTTCTTCAATGATGGTAGCTTTGCCCTTGGAGGAGGTGGCCTTGAATGCCACGGTCTTCTTCTTCTCATCTTCCACCTTTTCCTTGTCATCAACATCTTGATCATATTTGTCATAGGTCAATACTTCACCAAGCAAATCATTAGGCTTCATTGTTTCAAGCCCATCTCTTTGCAACATCATGATCAACATCTTGAATCTTCTAGGTAAGCTCAATAAGAACTTGTGACAAAAATCTTGATCTTGAGTTTTGTGCCCTAAGCTCTTGAGATCATTGACTATCACTTGCAATCTATGAAACATTTCAATGATTGTTTCATCATCCTTTTTCTTGAAGTTCTCAAACTCACTCTTGAGCCCATATAGCTTGGCACTCTTCACAACCTTAGTGCCTTCATATGTCTCACTCAACCTTGTCCATACTTCACTAGCCAATTCCAAATCTTTGATGCCCTCAAACACTTTTGTGTCAATACCATTGTAGAGTGTATTGAGAGCCATTCTATTGCATGTTCTATTTGCTCTATCTTCATTGGTGAGATGATTGGGATCAATGATAGCAAAATCATTCTCGGTGACTTGCAATACTCTCTCATGAATAGAACCAAGGTACATTGTCATCTTTCTCTTCCAATGAGCAAAAGAACTAACACCATCAAAGAACGGTGGCTTGCCCCCAACATGATTGAACACAATTTGAGCTATTTTTCACACCGAAGGATGTTAAGCCTTGATTAAAACGGTGACCACGGCTCTGATACCACTTGTAAGGTTCTAGATGGCTAGAGGGGGGTGAATAGCCTATAAAAAATTCTACAAGCACCACTAAGCAAACTTGTTAGAATAACAAACGGCGTAAAGCGAGTTTTGCTTAGCCAAAGGTTGTGATGCAAGCCTTCTATCCACAAGTCTAGTAGATTATGATCTCTAGTTCACACAAGTGCTAAGTCACTAACTTACACTAGTGAGCAAGCTAACAACTACTAGAAAAGGCTACCACTAGAGCTACACAAGATAATCTAGTAAAAGTAAATGCGAGAGAGAGGATTGTGAATCTTATACCGACGGTGGAGTGAAGATGTTGCCAATCACCAAGATGATATACAATCAATTAATATTGACAACAACACAATATGTAGACCAATCACCGGAAGACAAGAGACACAATATTTTTGTTCACCCGGTGTTCACTTGTGCACCGACAAGCTACGTCACCGGTTGTGTCGACCAACACTTAGATGGTTCCTCGGTGTGATCCTCAAGTCACTTGCCCCTCAAGGCACGCCCCGCAAGGCACCGCAAGACACCACTCTCAAGTGAGGTAACTCAATGACACGCGCAATCCAATAGAGTTGCTTTTGGCGTCCCACCGAGGAAAGCACAAGAACCTCTTACAAACAACCGGAGGTGGCCAAGAACAATCACCTTCTCTTGCCAACGCCTCCAACAATCTCCAAGCCAGCTAGGAGCGGTACTCTCCAAGAGTAACAAGAAATCCACCGGCTAAACCACCCACAAGTGCCACTAGATGCCCTCAAGCTATGCAATGCACTTTGGGATCACTCAATCTCACTTTTGATTTGCAATCAAGCAAGAGAGATGAGTGGGAGGAGTAGCTCTAGCTCAAAGGATGCACAAGAGTGTTAGAAATGCCAAGAGACCTCCCCAAGGGCCGGCCAACGAGTATTTATAAGCACCCCAAACAAATAGAGCCGTTGCCACTCCACTGACCGTTTTTTCGGGACGACCGGACGCGCCGGTCGAAACTGACCGGACGCGCTCAACCGCGTCCGGTCGCCCTGCGACGTCCACGTGTCCCTCAAATTTCGAATGCGACCGTTAGATCCTCCAACGGTCACTGCGCGCCAACGGTCAAACGCTATGACCGGACGCGCTGCTCAACCGACCGGACGCGCCGGTCGCACAGCACCGCGCCCGCGAAACAACGACCGGACGCGCTCCTCGCAACGACCGGACGCGACAGTGCCAGCGTCCGGTCGGAGTCCAGTAAGCTCCCTCGACGACCGGACGCGTCCGATCGCGTGTGACCGGACGCGCCCCGCGTCCGATCGTTCTTGCGAACCGCAGCTCCTTCTGGGCACTTGACCGGACGCGCTGGTCCCGCGAGTGACCGGACGCGCCGGTTGCAAACCCTAGCCCGCGCGCCCGATACCGCGCTGTACTGACCGGACGCGTCCGGTCACACCGTGACCGCGTCCGGTGCAGCGTCCGATCACCTCAGTGACCCCGTTCGCCCCCGTTTCTTTTCCGACTTTCGGTGTAGTGGAAAATAGGCATTTCATTTCCCCGAAATCGCCTGAATGCCACGCTCACACGCTCGGCGGGAGGGAGAGAGGAACCCAAACCCCTCTCTACCCGCAAACCACAGCGCGACCAACGCCACCTTTGCAAATGTGCCAACACCATCAAGTGTACAACTCCATGTGCTTGTGTGTTAGCTTTTTCTCAATCATTTTTAAAGGTTTTCCAATTAGCTCACTAGGCCCTACATGCAATGCACTTCATGAATTCACCTAGTGGCACCCGTGCATCGAATAACCGATCAGACTTCCCCTCTTAATAGTTCGCCTATCGATCCTAAACCACTCACACCCTCTATGGTGTCTTGAGTGTAAAACAAAATAGCCCTATGGTTATACCTTTGCCTTGAGCCCATTTTGTTTCTCCAAAAGATATGATCCACTTCATATCATCACATGACCATCTCGATCCATCGACCTTGACTTCATTTGCCCTTCACCGTTGCATTGGTCCGTCGGCGCTAAGTCTTGCTCAAGCTTCACCATCGCATGGTCCTTCGCTTCGAAGCCTCGACTTGCCCTTCACCTTCACAACCGGTCCATCGAGCCAAGCCTCATCTCGGTCTTCATCATCTTGGTCACATGAGTCAATGTCATGTCTCATATACAATGACCACTTTTATCTAAATCATCCACTTAGATACAAAGGTTAGTCCTAGGTTTCATCAATTAGCCAAAACCAAACTAGGGACTTTCAATCATCCACTTAGATACAAAGGTTAGTCCTAGGTTTCATCAATTAGCCAAAACCAAACTAGGGACTTTCACTTTCTCAACATCGATCAGCGGAGGCAAACTCAACCAAACATCACGTGCCCCATTGGCCATTGAGGCAATGTATCATTCCACCAACCAAATGGTACTATGGATTTGACATGTGTCTGGATAGGCAATTTTGTAATCGCGTCTCTGCCTAAGATCTTCCTAGGATATGTTTGGTTCAAACCCTAAGATTATTGCTTGACTATAGCTGCCTAGATGAGTCGCCTAGTGCTAGTCCTTCAAAATAGACCGCCTTGGATCTCCTGCGAGTTGCCTGGCTCCAATTAATGCTCACAGTTACTTTCTCAACATCGATCAGCATAGGCAAACTCAACCAAACATCGCATGCCCCATTGACCATTGAGGCAATGTATCATTCCACCAACCAAATGGTACTATGGATTTGACATGTGTTTGGTTAGACAATTTTGTAATTGTGTCGCTGCCTAAGACCTTCCTGGGATATGTTTGGTTCAAACTTTGAGATTATTGCTTGACGTGTTGCCTAGTGCTAGTCCTTCAAAATCGATCGCCTCATATCTCTTAGGAGTTGCCTGGCTCCAATTAATGCTCATAGTTACTTTCTCAACGTCAATCGACACAGGCAAACTCAACCAAACAATGTGTGCCCCCTTTGGCCATTCAGGCAATGTATCATTCCACCAACCAAATGGTACTACAGATTTGGCATGTGCTTGGTTAGGCAATTTTGTAATCGTGTCTTTGCCTAAGATCTTCCTGGGATATGTTTGGTTCAAACCCTGAGATTATTGCTTGACTATAGCTGCCTGGATGTGTTGCCTGGTGCTAGTCCTTCAAAATCGATCGCCTCGGATCTTCTGGGAGTTGCCTGGCTCTAATTAATGCTCATAGTTACTTTCTCAACATCGATCAGCACAGGCAAACTCAACCAAACGTCACATGCCCCATTGGCCATTGAGGCAATGTATCATTCCACCAACCAAATGATACTATGGATTTGACATGTGTCTAGTTAGGCAATTTTGTAATCGCGTACTGACAGCTAGGTTTTGAACCCAGGCAACTAGTCCAAGGTTTGAACCAAACTACCCCTAAATATCTTCCTGTGCCAAACAACACTCGTAGGCATTCGGTTTTAGACACCTAAAGTTAGGATGTTTTTGTCTCATAGGTAATATCTGCGAGGTCTTCGTCCAAACAGTCGAGCAAACTCAGGGCACATTTGGCTTGTGAAGCCCAAGATCCAAGCCAAACTTTAGCCATGCTGTGGTAATTTGCCTTATGCTCATGTGCCTAGTTTGGTGCCAAAATTTGGTGGCACACGGTGAAATTTGGCATGCGTCGTCGAAGTAAATGAGCTGATGGGTCTCCTCGGAGTTGGCTATAATTTGGTTCTTTTGTTGTCGTTTTATGTTTTATTGAAACCTCTTTTGTTGTTGTTACTAAGCTGATGGGTCTATGTGATCGTTGCAACAAAATCTACGAATCAAGATCCATATTAATGATCCTTTTCATGTAAAAACAATGATTCATGGACCCTGCGTGTCATGCTCTCAGAGCAGTGATAAAATTTTGGCATGTTTTAGGATTCTCGCTTGGCCACCATCTAGACATATCTAACATGACCAAATTTTGACCATGCCTGATTTGACTATGACCAAAGTTTGGCTTGGCAACCTAAAATCAAAATCCAAACATGTCGTGAATGATGATCTGCCAAAGTGCACGGCTCTTGGTCTGGCTTTGGTGTCGCAAGAAACTATGTACCCTCCTTTTTTAAGTATCTTGTCCAGGGATATCGAGAATGGGTAGTTCAACCTAGAGGGTAGAGTCTTAAAAAAAACCTAGAAGGTAGAGCTATCAAGTACTATGATGAAGACTCGTAAAAGATCATATGTACTGTATGACCTATTTGGGCCGTGTTTAGTTGCCCCAATTTGGGGACGGCGGATTTATTGTACCACACTGTGCGGTACTATAGCATTTTTGTTTTTATTTGGTAAAAATTGTCCAAACATTAACTAATTAGGCTTAAAATGTTCGTCTCGCAAAGTACAACAAAACTGTGTAATTAGTTTTTTATTTCATCTACATTTAGTACTCCATACATGTGCCGGCATTTTGATGTGATGGAGAATCTTCTTTTTGCATAGTGGAATTTGGGGAAATATTTGGGATCTAAACAGGCCCTTGATTCGATACTTCGATGATTCAGTGCCATTGTTGCCTGGCTCCAAGCATCTGTCGTGGTCTTGTGGGTGTGTTTAGTTCCCCAGAAAAGGGTGAAAATGTACTATAGCACGTTTTGGCTTTATTTGATAAATAGTGTCCAACCGTTGACTAATTAGGTTCAAAACGTTCGTCTCGTAAAGTACAACCAAGCTGTACAATTAGTTTTAAATTTCATCTACATTTAGTACTGCATGCATGTATCATAAGTTTGATGTGACGAGAAATCTTTTTTCCGTATAGCCCTTGTTTAGATCCCAAATTCTCCCACCAAATTCCACTATGCAAAAAGAAGATTCTTCATCACATCAAAATGCCGGCAAATGCATGGAGTACTAAATGTAGATGAAATCAAAAACTAATTGCACAGTTTTGTTGTACTTTACGAGACGAATATTTTGAGTCTAATTAATCAATTTTTGGACATTTTTTTTGCAATAAAAAACAAAAGTTGTTACAGTGCCCGAATCGGTGCCCCGAATTTGGGAAGTGAACACAGCCATAGTTGCATTTTTGGAGGAACTGAACACAGCCGCATATGGATTTTCAGATGGCTCCGTCCTTCACCTTTTCACTGATCCCCGCACCTGGCCCCCAAATCGGATCCACCTCGACAAACCCGCAAGCGGGCTTCTCCTTCTGGCACGGCCCAAAAAGTAGCCGTTGTCTTTCCCCTAAATCCCCCTTGCTCCCACCTCTCCTCCCAGATTTGGCCATTTCCTCTCCCGTAATTAACGCGGCCGTTACGCTCTCGCCTCGCGCTCTCTCCCCCCATTTCAAACTCGAACCACATCGCGCCGCGAGTCCGAAAAGATCCCCGCCTCGAGCATCGATCGACCGGAAGGGGCAAGGCAAGGGCCGGGACGCTCTCGGAATCGGAGGCGAGGCGGGGAGGGGATCGGATCGGATGGTGGAGGCTGGCGCGAGCTTCATGGTACCCGGAATCGATCCCTCGCCCTCTCCTCTTTTCGGCCGTCCGTCCGCCCCCGCGTGCGCGATCGATAGGGTCGCCGTTGCCCGCTGGTGTTTGCTGACCATGGGTGGGCTTTGTTTGCGGGCGCAGGATAAGGTCGAGGCGGCGGCGGACGACGTCGTCGTCGTCAACGGGGCGAGCGTGGGCGTCGGGGACGCAGCGAAGGAGGATAAGGAGGGTGAGGAGGAGATGGCGCCCGTGGAGCCCCTGCCGGAGCCTCCCGACGACGGCGGGCCCGTCGCGTGGCCCATGCCGGACTTCTGCCCTCTCACGGTGAGCGATTCAATTTCAATCCCCCTCCACCTAGATGCGATTCGAATCGAATCCCTCACACACCGCGCGGTCTTCTTCCTCCATCGATCGCAACTGAAGATGAACCGTTGTTTCGCTTGTCTGATCCTTTTAGATCGATGGGGCGCTGAAGGAGTCGTTCCTGGAGACTCTGCGGAAGGACGCGGCGGAGATGGAGCGGCCTGCGCGGGCGGAGGCGGAGGCGGAGGAAGCGCTCAGCCCGGACTCGCGGCCGTCTAGCAGCAAGCGCCACCGCGCCGGCACCGCCTCGCCGTCGTCCAGGACCAGCCCCTACCGCAACATCCTGCAGGTGTTCCAGCAGTGCAGGCAGGACGTCGTCGGGGAGACTCCCACCAAGAACTACTGAAGCCGACGAGCACAACGCGCAACCGAGCAGGATCAGGCCGCGCCGCGATGTCACGGCTTTTCGCCGCTTGCTTGCTCGAGAATAACGCTTGCCATTTTGTCCATTCGTTTAGTAGCCGTTTGCACATTGTTCTTTCATATGGCTGAAAAGGGGTAGGGAGTTTTTGATTCTTGTGTAAAGATCGGATATAGAAGTTACAGGACCTCAGTAAAGAACGCCATGAGAAATGCAGTTTGGTAATTCCTTTCCCATATGTAACAACTTACAAAGTTACAAGTCGATTTGTGGCATGCGTTTCAAAAATTCGGTATGCGGCATGATACAAGACAATGAGGCATGTCGGCATGTGCAATGTGTAAAACCACTCACTAATCAAGACACCTACCTAAATGAAAGTCTCGAACATAAGTCCAAACAACGAGCTGGTGAAAACGAGCAGCGCATTGGCTACCGCCTGACAAGAGTGGACAATGATCGTGGAAATAAGCAACAAAAAGCTTTATTGCAGACGAGGGCATTGTTACAAAATATGTTCTATGATGGACACGTTACAAAATATATATATCCATTTCAGGTCGCCAGTTTGGCCAAAATCACCATATCTAATATCTTAACTTCGTATGTGTCGTCAAGCCTCACTATTCCGTCAGAACCATCTATACCTATGAGTTTTCCTGTGTATCCACGGAAATTACCATTCAATATCTTGATCCTGTCACTCTTCTTTGGCCTGATGACCTCGACCTCGTTTGGAAGGACTGTCACCATGTCACCGTTGCCCGACGACCCAAGTGCAACTCGGCAAGATCCATCCTGTAAGTTAAAGTGCATATAAGCAACGGCACGAGCCAAAAAAAAAGAATTTTGCATTCCACCATACGGCGTGCAACACATACCCCAAGTACTTCCCTAACCACACCAGGACCGTCATCACCTCCCCTCAATACATTGACCAAAACATCCGGCAACAGCCATGTACCGTCACCCTCACCACCTGCAGGCATTTTGGCACATGGTTATATCTACAAACTAACAAAAGCAAGGCAGCACATTAAGGTCTGAAAACATAGGGATCACAACAGCACACCTATTATCGGGGACATTATATCCATTCCAACATTGCCTGGGGTCATTGGTTGACCACCAGGTGTGCCCGGAAGATATGCAGCTGAGTTTGGCGTCATTGGTTGACCAACAGGCGTGGAAGGCACGTATGGACTTGGGGCATTTGCTAAGAGATCAGAATAAAAAAATAAAAAAAACATTGTTCAAATAAGTATCCACACAATACAGAATAAACACATGATTACAATAGTATATTGAATAAATAATAATCAAATAGAATTCTATACCATAGTTATCCCTGGGAGTAGGTGCATCATTGAAACTAACTCCTGGAGTGTTTGCCCACCCAGATCCTGGTGTGGGGGCTTCGTATGGCCGAGCTTGTGGGGTTCCTGGCTGAAAAGTTTGGATAATTGGAAGAAGACATGTGGGAGTTACACATCTGCACAAAACAAGTTACTAAAAAATAAATAAGGAATAGGACAGGAGTTGCAAAACCTAACCTGGTAAGCTGGACTGCTACCCCATGTAGCAGGATTTCCATCTTCCCAACTATCCCTGGTAAATGACCAATACAGCAATGATCAAAATCATATATCAATGGCTACCTTTTAAGTCCAAATACAAAAGTAGTAAGCTGCTGTTTGGAACAAAGAAATTATCTTAACCTCGGAGGGCTCATAGGAGCCCAGGCTCGACTTCGCATGGGAGTCCGCATCCCGTCATGTATTGGTGTCGCTGTAGCAAATGAATTGGAGATTATTGCAGAAACATGCAAAATGAATGACATACTGAATGCATGGAACAGATGATGCCAACATAGATTCTCATTGAAAGTCTACTGTGGTACGAATGCTTGATCAAATTGTTTGAGGTCACAGCTTAGGCTCTCTTGTTCATTGCAACAAAGAAGGGACAAACACACAGCCAGTACCCAGACAAAGGACAAAAAGCATTATCTTGCCTTTTAAAAAAAAATCCATAGAAAAAGGATATTTAAAACAATTAGATATAAGCAAACAAATGTACCAACCATAGGAAGCAACTTGCAATGTGGAGAAAGACTCAAAACACAGCTAAAATCAGTGACAGCTCATGGGTGAAAAGACATCCTTTGATCTATAGGAAACATATGGAAATACGAGGACAACAGGCAACAAACCTCCAGGGTCACGCATTGGAGTCTGATAAGCATGATGTGGTGTTCGAGACGGGTGCATTGGAGTTTCACCGCCCAATGAATAACGAGGTTCACTGATGACATGATAATACTCGATTAGCAAAATACATAAGAGAAAATTGCTTAAAAATAAGTGGACAAGATATTACCGGAATGGTGTCGCAACAGTAGGTGTGTCAGCAATATCATCTCTTTTAACTGTGTATTAGTCATATTAGCCTCCAACATATGATAAGTCACAGGGCATAGATAACAGTAAGAGGATTCACCTGTGACAATCTTCATCAATGAATCAAGCTCTACACGTACGAGTGCACCAGTCACCTCTTTAACACGGCCACGGTATCCCTTATAAGGGCCAGATTTAATTTTGATACATTTACCCACCAAGGCATCATGTCCTCTACCACCACGGCCGCCTCCAAACCTTCCACCATCTGCATTGGATGGCAAGACTATATTAATATATAATCTACAGCTGCATAAAGTAACTACCCTTGCTTCAAGAAATGTAGTGTAGAATATTTGAACAGTCCACTGTAACATATCCAGGCAAAACTAAGCCTTTGAACTTGGAAACTGGAAGTATCAAAATAAGATCATACAATTCATATTAGGTCCTCTTGGGGGCAGCCTTCCTGGAGATTGCAGAATGCTTGCTGAAGATCTCAAAGCACCAAGCCGTGCATCAGCTGTGTCCATACCCTGCATCAGCAAAGTGAAAAATGAGACAAATTCTCAAGCATGACTAAGGATCAAAAGGGTTCAGTACGAACATTTCCTCGACGACCACCAGTTGATCCACCAACAAGAAGGCAAGATTGCGCTTTTGCACAAATAAAGCCTGCATGTTCAAGGTGATGCCTGTCATAGATAAACAGTATCCCTTTGTGTATGTGTTCCACAGGTCCTTGCTTCCCCTAATTTGACAAAATATGGATGTAAATACAATAAAGATAAGAGATAAACAGGAGTCGAAACAACCAACCAAAATCGTAACAAACAGAACTGGGACACACCTTGCATGCTCCTTCAATAACCCTTACGACATCCTTTGCAGAGATAATATTATTAGAACGATCTTTAGCTGATGAGCGCCTATCAATTTTGCTTTTTATTTCTCTTAATTTCACGAGCACAACTTCAGGTCTATCTGGCACTCCTTTCAGAACCTAAATATACACCTTAGTAAACATAGTGTGAAGTACAATCACCCTTACTAGAATAATATTATTACCTGAAATGCTTCAGCTTCCACCCTTATAATTACTCCAAATGACAAGTTGCTGAAAATGGATTGACAAGTACAGGTAAGTAATCAAAATAAACGAGCTACAATTATTGTTCATTCAGTAAACTTACTCTAAAAGGACAAGATCATGCAGTTCATAATCACCAATTCTAGTGATTCCTGTGGTAATTTCAGAGCTTTCAACGACATGATCAGCAAACACACGGATCTGTGTCATCCAACAAGAGCACATTAAGAACAAATTATTTCAAATAGATCAGCTTAAATGTTTCTTCATAATCTTGATAAGACAATTACTCACATGTTCTTTAGTTGTGTCAGACAAAATTATCAAGACATGCCCTTCCACTTTAACAACCATGCCAGTAGCACCTTCTTGAACACCTGAGATCACCTTGACATGGTCACCAGGCTTGAAATATTTGCAAAGCTCCTTTTCATTGAAGGCTAATGTTTTCTGCAGTCACAAATGCTGTAAGCCATTCCTCCACCATAAATTTCATAATAATACGTAGCTATAATTGCAATTGGTTACCGGAAGATCAGATATTTTTGGTCTGATGTGAACGGTTTCATCCTCTACTTTCTCAACCCAACCCTCCAGATTTTTCAAATCACCTTTAACAACAATGACGGCATCACCCTTCATAAAGTGCCCTTTTTTCCTGTTTGCAAACAGAGTGGACAAGCTAGCCATGTCGCCATTCATGTCTTCACCAGGCTTCTTAAACTTCTCAAGCTCATCGAAAGTCGGTTGAATATTATTTGTGTGGATTGATTTAGTGGAGACTGATTTGTACAAGAAACCATCTTTGAACTTCAAATTATCAACCCACTCAAAGTACTCCCCAGATTCTTTATCTCGCCTCCGTTCCACACGAATATGCATCTCCCTGTTTGCACAAGATTAGCAAACAATAACAGAAACAATTAGAAAATTCTTAAGGAGAAAAATGCCACCTCGCCTCATCGATATTGAAGAATCGTGGTGGTGGGACAAATGCTTTCTTCTTTACAGCCTCCCTCCCTTCCTGAAATACAAATTGTCCATCAGGATAAGAACCCAATGACCTGATCACCTGATTAACTCAACAGCTCAATCAAGAACAAGAAAATAACAACCAAACATGATAATCAGAAAATTACTTCAAATAAATACAGCTCACAGATCACAAGATGTTTTTGCTTTAGAAAAACATAACCAGAAGATATAAAAAAAATACAGTGAACTCAACTGTAAAACATGAAAGCTCCCTCCAACTCCAAATGTAGGTTATTCTAGGATTGTAGTCGGTTAAATTTGATCTATTAATATATGAAAAGTTATATCGATTGACAACGGGAAAATATTGGGTGCAAACCCTCGACTCGGTGGAATCGTGAAAACCCTTTAGAGAAACATACTTATGAGTTTTTAAAAATTTTGAAACTATGCAAATCCATAGTGTATCTACGGATGCATGTTGTCACAAAATTTGAGATTCAAATTCGTTTTGTAAAATTTCCTATGAAAATAACAAATTGAGATGCTTATGCACTAGAGGATAAAATTCCTAGGAATTTGTCTTCTAGTGCATGTGCACCAGAAATTTGTGATGGCGACACCAGTGACTTTCCAATTAAAATAGGACTGCATCAGGGTCAGCTTTGAGCCCTTATTTATTTGCTTTGGTGATGGATGAGGTCACAAGGGACATACAAGGTGATATCCCTTGGTGTATGCTCTTTGCTGATGATGTGGTGCTAGTTGACGACAGTAGGACAGGGGTTAATAGGAAGTTAGAACTATGGAGGCACACGTTAGAGTCGAAAGAGTTCAGACTTAGTAAGACCAAGACCGAGTACATGAGGTGCGATTTCAGCGCGACTAGGCATGAGGAGGGAGACGTTAGCCTCGATGGGCAAGTGCCAAGAAGGATACTTTCGGTATTTAGGATCGATGCTACAAAAGGATGGCGACATTGATGAAGATGTTAGGCATAAAATTTCAGCCGGCTGGTTGAAATGGCGTCAAGCTTCTGGCGTCCTCTGTGACAAAAGGGTGCCTCAGAAGTTGAAAGGTAAGTTCTATAGGACGGCGATTCGCCCGGCGATGTTATACGGTGCTGAGTGTTGGCCTACAAAAAGGCGACATGTCCAGCAATTGAGTGTAGCAGAGATGCGTATGTTGCGTTGGTGTTGTGGGCACACAAGGAGGGATAGAGTCCGGAACGACGATATTCGGGATAGGGTTGGGGTGGCACCAATTGAGGAGAAATTGATTCAACATCGGTTAAGATGGTTTGGACATGTTCAACGGAGGCCTCCTGAGGCGCCGGTGCGTAGTGGGGTTCTAAAGTGGGCCGATAATGTAAAGAGCGGTAGAGGTCGACCTAAACTAACTTGGGACGAGTCCGTTAAAAGAGATCTTAAGGAGTGGAATATTTCTAAGAATTTAGCTATGGACAGGAGCGCTTGGAGACTGGCAATCAACGTGCCTGAACCGTGACCTCTTTCTGATACATCCGGCCCAGGTGGGGTTGGCCGAGGCCCAATAAATTAAGGTTGTCCGGACCCCAACAGTTCTTATACACACCCACTCGGGGAAAGGCCCAATGTCCCTAAAAGACTAGTCTGATAGGGGAAGGGTTGCTCTCTCTTTTAAGGTGGCTTCCTCCTTTCAAGCTAAGCAAGGTGTGATTATTCAGAGGCTCATACGATCGCCGCCCGACTACAACTAGGCCACTTAGCCTTTTTTTTGTTACATCTTTGCCAGCAGATAATAGTGGAGGATGTCCTCATCATTCCCACCGCCTTAAACAAGAGCCCAGCTCTAATACCAAATGATACATCCGGCCCAGGTGGAGTTGGCCGAGGCCCAATAAATTAAGGTTGCCCGGACCCCAACAGTTCTTATGCACACCCACTCGAGGAAAGACTCAATGTCCCTAAAAGACTAGTCCGATAGGGGAAGGGTGGCTCTCTCTTTTAAAGTGGCTTCCTCCTCCCAAGCTAAGCAAGGTGGGATTATTCAGAGGCTCACACGGTCGCCGCCCGACTACAACTAGACCACTTGGCCTTTTTTTTGTTACGTCTTTGCCAGCGGGTAATAGTGGAGGATGTCCTCATCACTTTCTGTCTTGTGCTATTTATGTCCTTTTATGTGTCTCCCTGTTTATCGTCTCTTTTGGGTTTCATCTCTAGCCTACCCCAACTTGCTTGGGACAAAAGGCTATATTGTTGTTGTTGTAATTGGTTTTGAATCTCAAATTTTGCAAAAATGTATATCCATAGATGCATTGTGGATGTGCATAGTTTCAATTTTTTGAAAACTCCTAAGTATGTTTTTGTAAAAGGTTTTTAGGATTCCACCGAATAAAGGGTTTGCACTGAATATTTTCTCGATTGACAACGCATGTTTGATGTTACTACATTCATCACAGAAAATACTTTCATAATATTATCTAAAATACTACTCCTTTCATTCTAAATTATAAAACATTTTGGCTTTTCTAGATACATTGCTTTTACTATGTATCAAGACATAGCGTATGTCAAAGTGCATAGAAAAAGGTGTGTATCAAGAAAAAAACAAAACGTCTTTAATTTGGAATGGGGGGGATAATTTTATAAAATTTGCAAGTCAAAGTATCATACTGGAGACCCTGTTGATGTCCTAAACGACTAACTTTGGAATCAGTGGGAGTACATTGTTTATAATTTATTATCTTATATTGTATATCAGACTCTGGACCTGAGACCTCAGTTTTGAATATACATTTAGCTAGTTAAGTAGCTACTTGTTAACTTAAGTGCATAATAGAAGAGAATAAAACTGAGACAAATTGTTATGTGCTGCTAGGGTTGAGAGGAGAGAGTTGAGGAGAGCGACGATGACGACGCACTACAGTACCCCACGCGCTACAGTGCCGCGGGTACTGTTCACGTCGGCGAGAGGCAGAGCGGCTAGGGCTGTGAGGGGCGCTGGGAACGCCGGCCACGGGCTTCGCCCACGGCCGGCAAGAGAGAAGGTTTTTCCTTCTAATCTCTTGCTTGATTAGATTGATACATCTCCTCTCCTTATATAGAGAAGAATTATCCCTAACGGGTTAAGGCCCAATAGGCCCTTAACTCCTCTAACACTATACCCCACCTGGACATGCAGCTCGTCCTCGAGCTGCAACTTAACGATGACTCTGCTAGACACAAACCTAACAACTAAAAACAAGCCTTTTACATCTCAGCTTATTTTATTGACCTGAAATAGACTGCGACTCTTTATTTTTGATTTCTGGAGATACGGCGGACACCCTTCTCGTAATGGACATGCACATGTGTAGCCACCTGGATCCCATGGAGCCCACCGGAACGAGAGGGGTGCACGGGTATAGCCACCAAAAATTAGTCGCGATAGCGACCATCGGAGACGTCCTCGCGGCGGCCGGTGCCGGACCACGGCAACGCTAATTAAGGTCTACCTATGGGTGGCCACTCAAGATGGCAACGGGGCCCCGTTCCCCGATTCCCCGCGGGGAATTCCCCTATTAGGGGACGGGGATGGGGCCAAAACAATCCCCACGGGGACTTATACGGTAGGAATTGTTTCCCCATCGGGGATGACGGAGGCGGGTCTGGTCTGGCTCTCCCCGTCCCCGATCCCCGCTAACCCGCCCCGCTGGCTCACAGAAACGCGATTCAGCAAGAAAAGGCCCATCCAAAGGCCCAATTACAGGCAGCCGAATATATATACCGCGATAACCCTAATACTATCCATTCATTCCTTCGGCCCTTCCTCACCAGCAGCCGCTAGCCTCCGTGGTTCTGCCTCTCCTCTCCAACTTTCAACCCCCCACTTAGCAGCTCACCACCCGCTGGCCCATCATCACCTGGCCGCTGTGCGCGCCGGGGCAAGGCAGCAGGGACACGGCAGTGCATAGGTCCTGGATGTGTGCGCACCGGGGCGGGGCCAGGCGGCGCGGCACGGCGCACGATGTCTGACGGACGGAGCTGCTGCACTACCGCGTCCACACGCGGGTCTGCTGTCAAGCCTCTTGCCGTGCTGCTTTATCAACGGAGACTCGGAGAGATGGCTGGTAGTTCAAATCCAGCCAGCAAGCAACAGGGACGTGCTTTTGTGGAGATGCAGCTCAATCCATGAAGTCTGTTCCCGATGTGTAGATCTGTCATTCTTTGTGATACTAGATCCATTTGTGAATACAATAATGTATGTATAGCGTGCTGGTGCAATGGTGTTTTTGTGTCCAAAACTATTGGAAATTCATGGTCTTCGATTTGTCCTTCTCGTCATATGCATTCTTCTGTAGTTTTATGGTCTTACTCTTCTATGGACTGACTGAATCATTAGTCATTGTAACGGGGACGGGGATCCCCACGGGGATGAATTCCCCGGTCGGGGACGGGGATGGGGAGAAATCATGCCCCGACGGTCGTGGCGGGGACGGGGATGGGTAAAAGTTGTCCCCACGGGGACGGGGACGGGGAGTCAAAACCCGACGGGGAATTCCCCGTTGCCATCTTTAGTGGCCACACACCCGCGTCCCCAAATGCCTGCGCTGTAGACACCGAGTTCGCCACCCGAGGTGGCGATGCCACGCCCGATCTCCATGACGCAGCGGACGAGATCGGGGCCCTCCATGTGGCGAAACGCAGCCTGGTGGCGAAGCAAAGAGGCACGGGGCACAGGCACCAGCTGCAACCCACGCATCTCCCGCGCCTGCCGTCGCGCCAGGAGTCCGCGTGCTGCAGCCTGTAACCGCACCGCCGCCACGACCGCCTCCCGCATCTTCTGGCGCATCTCCTGCAGCCGCTGCCGTGCTCGGAGACCGCGCGCAGCAGCCTGCAGCCGCACCACAGCCGACACTTGGTGAATAAGCATCGGTTGCGCTGCGATGTCCTTTCGCTGCTTGATCTACTGTGCGGTGTCTGCCTTCGCGCGGCGAAGCACCGCTTGGAGGAACTGCGACGGGGTGCGGGGCTGAATTAGCTGCAGATCGCACAACCGCCGCACTCGCCGGCGCGCCAGGAGGCCACGCGCCACCGCCTGCAGCCGCACCGCCGCCGACACCTGGCGCGCAAACGCCGCCTGACGGCTCTCTATGGCGGCCAACCATGCGTTATGTCGGCCAGCGCCTTGGCGAGCTGATCCCACAGCTGCTCATCGAAACCTGGCATCTCCGATACCAGATGTTATGTGGGCTGTTAGGCTGAGAGGGGAGAGTTGAGGAGAGCGACGATGACAGGGTGATACAGTACCCTGCGTCGCTACAGTACACGCGAGAGATGTTATGAACGTCGTTGGGATGGGGAGGATGTAACACCCTAAAATTGCTTCTTTGGAAATAGAACTAAAATGAGTTAATTTTGAATTTTCGTGCTCATGAAAACATAGGGAAAATAATATTTTTCACTAAATTGAAATTTATCATAAGGTTTAGCAACTTGTTGATGCATTCATGTTGATGCATTTGTGTTTTTGTATTGCTTGGTTTTGACCAAAGATCAAAATGAATTCAAGTTGTTCTTTCAAAATGCGTTTAGGTCGATTTTCCTTTCCCGATATACATATATCATTTTTCTACAATCAAATTCCTTGTTTCTCATCCGTCAATCAACCTCTACAAACTTCTCGGGAATTTTTTCGACTTTTTCTGTAGTTTGTTTCCACTTGTCTGTGAGCATAATCTAATTTTTAGATGCTTCAAATTATCTTATCATGAGCTCCAAATACTTTATTTGGGTTCCTCATGTTCTCTGGGAATTTTTCCCGAATTTTCGGAGCTTTCAGAGTATTTTTCGCGGCTTAAATAATAATTCTGGACTTTTCTGGAATTATTTTATCCATGAAAATAATTAATTCCGAAAATAATAAATCTCTCATTTTCCCCAACGCTCAAAGTCCATGTGCAATAATCTTAATAAATCTCAAAGGCCCATACATTTATTTACTAATAGGCTTTAATAATTAATTAGACCTATTAGTAAAGACGGAGGGTGCAACATCAATTAGTACCATATTGCTAGTTGATGTGAAGGCGAGGAGTTTTCTCCCAATAAGTATGGACCTACCCCTTAGATAAAGCACACCAAAACTACCGTAAGAGGAGCCCCTAGTTTGGGAAATCTCTCGTGTAGTAAATTATATTTTTCTCCTCTTTCTCTCGCCGTCGCCGTCGCGCTGCCTAGCCCGGCCATACTCTCCTCAGCAACAAGTAAGTCCGTTGCCGTCCCTGTATTCTTGGAAAATAAACCCGCAGTCCAAAACATGTTTACAGATTTTGTTTTCTTCATTTGAAAGCATATTTTGTTTCGGTTAAGAATAAATTACGTTTTCAACTATTTACAGAATTGCCACTGATTTTGTTTTAGCCATAACTTCTCCGTTTTAACTCCGATTTGATCCGTTCAACTTGCGTTAGGTTCGTAATTTCATAATCTACATGTTAATACTACTGTTAAGTAGGTTTTCAAATTTTAAAATTCGTGATTAGATTTAATCTATTATTTTAATAGAGGAAATCTTGTTTATTTCATATCTTCTAACTCCGTTTTGAGCCATTCAAGTTACGTTAGATTCATAGCAACGAGATCTACGCATTTGTAACAGTGTTTATCATGTCACTAATATTGGAATTTCATGGTTTGAATCATATCTTAAATAACAATTATGCAACTGGGTTTTGTAAATAAAATATGATTTTTTTTACTTTAGTTTTATAATTCGAATCTAAATTTGACTTAAATTATAATCTCTATAAAATATCTTATATATGTTTTTATACCATTAAGATACATGAAGCTAATAGTTTTATGGGTAAATCTATCGGTAGTTGTATCTTTTCAACCGTAGCTCCGATTAGTGTGCTTTTCGCGACTTTGTGTTCGTAGCGATGCGTAGAATCATGTTTCAAACTCTTTTACTTGTTTTTGTATGATTGGTGTACTGTTCTAATATATATCTATTGTTTGCTTCGTGTATGATTGTATGAATGCTTGTGTGGTGCTATATGATTCAGTCATTCGGTGAGGTTTACGTGGTGATTAAGAAGCTATTCTCTGAAGACTAGAAGCTGAGAATTGAAAGCATAAGGTTGAAAGTTGAATACTAAAGGCTTTCGAGCGTATTGCTTTGGGGGAAAAGCAAGTTAAGACAAGTATAGCATGGGATCATCCTTGTTACCTAATCACTTTTAAAGCACTTAAATCACTATGCATGTGTCTCCTTGTTAAGGATGCCTTAGAAATTGATCTTGTACCTTGTCGCCTATGGTTTTGCATTGGGTAGCTATTGCTAGTGCTCAACATAAACTATGATCTTGTAATTTGACTAATGGAATATGCAATAACATTAAAAGATGACTTTTTAGTAACATAATGAAAGAGGGCTAGAGCCTTGGGCTATCTTTTGGTGCTCTAGTTTCTCTTCATAAGGACTTATCTGTAAGCGAACATCCGGGACTTACAGTACAGCTGTGAGGGCTACATGGCTCTGTCTTTAGTCATATAAGAGGACATTTTCTAGCTTATTAGAGGTTACCCGAAAGGGCGCAAGAGGGGTGTTTCTCGGGTTGGGTGTAGTGCGGCTTCTGTCCTTATGTGTATAGGCTGCGCTTCATTGTGCCATACGGAAGGGGAGCTCTACATTTGCAGGTTACAGAAACCTAGCGGCCCTAACTTGTTAGACGAACCTTGGAAAGACTTCATAGTAAAACCTATCTACCCATTGAGGCCTTGCAAACCTCGGGCTTACGGGGATTACGACTTACAGTGAAAGTGTACAACCTCTGCAGAGTGTAAAACTGGTATATCAGCCGTGCTCACGGTCACGAGCGGCCTTGGACCCTTACGGAATAGATGATCACTATTGAACTGTAATATGCTTATGTTTTTGCTATTCATTCTTCATATTACCTGATCATATGTTGATTCTGGGATTAAAGACAACTTGATGCTACTCATATGCTAAAACTTTGCCAACTAAAAGCTACATGCAGTTAAACCCGTGTCATGCCTCTTGAGCCTCATGAACCCCATGTTATGTTTGTTGAGTTCGACATGGACTCACCCTTGCTATTTCCCACATCTCAGGAAGGGTACCAGACTGCTAGATTCTGGAATTGTTAGGCTTGTAATCAACCAGTCAGTTTGATCCTGGAGTGAAGGTTACACCCGGTGTTCGGAGTTGTCTTTCCGCTGTGTTGTTCTCTAAGGTTATATCTTATACTATTGCGTTATGTTTAATAAGCATTTATCTTTTAATATTACACTTATCTGCAGCTATATGTGAGATTTGACCTCTTTATTTCACATATAGTGTATATCTGGTTTTGTCCTTAAAACCGGGTGTGAAAGAGGATCGAGGAAGAGAGCGGCGGCGCTACAGTACCCGCGCGCTACAGTGCAACGGGTACTGTTCGTGTCGGCGAGAGACAGAGGACCGGCGGCTAGGGCTGCGAGGGGCGCTGGGAACGCCGGCCGCGGGCTTCGCCCACGGCCGGCAAGAGAGAAGGTTTTTCCTTCTAATCTCTTGCTTGATTAGATTGATACATCTCCTCTCCTTATATAGAGAAGAATTAACCCTAACGGGCTAAGGCCCAATAGACCCTTCCTCTAACACAAATATATTAGCTCTACTCCTTAATTTATGCAATTAAAATTGATAGGAAGTAATAATAAACAAAAGTGCAAGATTGTGAGAAGCGTAATGCTTTGAGTACAACTTCAGGCACAACCATGTATCTAAACCATTCAGTGCAACTATGAGCTTTCCATCCAAGTGATATTAACCTTTGGATCTCTTTAGTACCCAAGTTGTACTAAAATAGGTGTACTTGTAGCACTGCTCTTGTGAGAAACAAGGGTTAGAACTTACCAGTTTACTAGCCAAAGCTTGTAGATCTATTCTAGGGATCAGCTTCACATCTACTCTTTGACGTACATTGTCAACATCAACAACCTGCAAAACACGATCACATAAACATTTGAAGAATGGTATACGGTATATTTATAAGAGAAGTGTTGTGGTAATACCTTAGCAAGGTCACCTTTATATATGCCCAATTTCATTCGGACCCAAGAATCCCTTGAAAGATCGACAGATTTGCTCTCAACAGAGAGGACATCTGCCATTTCTTTTATCGGCACTAATGTTATTTTTGCTGAAGCATAAATGTTTCGTAGACCTTTGCAAGCCTGCATAGACCAAGTTTAGCAAGGAGGAATGAAATCAGAAGTAAAATGCAAAGCACACGCAGACATGCTTACCTCTTTGACATGGGCCTCCTTTTCAGCTTCAACATAAATATAATTTTTTAGATGATCCAATGCCACGACTGACTTTATCTGAAGGTCTGACCTATCAATGTACTTTTGCATCAGACAAATCGCAGTCTCTCTCTCATGTCCAATCTGAAGTCACAGTTATGCGTGAGTAGAGCTGAAGTAGGGCCAATAAACATCCAAACAGTTTAGTAAGATAAATCTAGAGCATACCGCACATTTGACCATCCATAGTTTAGGATCCTTCACGGAGGGCAGCAGAGCTTGCTGTTCCACTTCTGCTGCTTCCTCACCGTACTCAATATGAGTGGATCTTGCGTATCTCTCCCGCACTTGTCTCTCAATCTCATCAATGTCCTCTTCCTCATCCCTCATAGGAATAGAATGACGTCTTGAGCCCCTAACAACATCCTCATCAGGAAGGTCGGCCCCAGCATCATTAATAAAATCTAAAATGAAAGGCAAAGGAACAGATATCAGTTCATTAGAAACCTGAACATGCTTCTGTTGCTTAGTACAACAATAAGCACAGAGCTAATTCAATTTCAACATTTAAACAGTTGTTTACAGATCCAAAAGCAATTAATAAAAAAATACTCCCACTGTCCCAATATATAAGACGTGCATGTATTTCATGATTCAAACTTTGTAATCTCTGCCAACAATTAGTCTAACAATATGAAAACTTTGTGCTACAAGAGTGGTTACATTGGACTTAGCGTTTAGAAATACCTTCTACTGACCAACCTTTTTTTTGCCGCGAAGGATATATTATAAGAGAAATTAGCAGTCAAAGAGTGATCTCGAAGACCACACCAAATCAAACCATGCCTTATATTTGGGAAGGAGGGGGGTAACAAAATTACAGGGCCTGTTCGCTTCTGATTTAAGCGAGTGTTTGGGCTGCTGCTGAACAGCCCAGCCGTTGAGCTGCATGCCTGCAGCCTATCCTGCTTAGTGCAGCCTCTTCCCTCTGGCTGTATAAGTAGCATTGGAGCAAAACAGCTGACTTCAACATTCATAATTCTTGCTTGTGATGTATGGTAGATCAGCACTCAGTTCAGAGATAAAACAGTTTAATATGTCCAATCCATTATTTCCAGTAATCAAGGGAGGAAGATGTTTGTGAAAATAACTGTGAAAATGGATGAAAGCATGGAGCTGACTGGAATATTTCCAGGGTTACAAGTAAATCCTTACAGAAAATCTAATGCACCCTGATAGTTCAAATTGCACAATGAGGGTAAAAGAAGACCAGTAGAATATGGAAGATAATTTTGATTTGATTCAAATAAAAAGTTTCAGCCTAGAGGGCATAATTTTTTTCCTGCTGCATAAGGCTAAACAATTTGAACTACGATACAATTTATGAATGGATTTTCAATTTGCTGCCAAGGCTTTGTCAAGCTTCAAGCATATTATCCAACATTCAAAAGAACAAAACTAATTCATTTGATAGCATAAGAAGATTAGAGTTCAGTCAACTGTATGCTGTGTTTGGTACAGTTTTAATATGGCATTGAGAAGTGACTCTTTCCAGTCCTTTCAAGTAGCTTTTGAAAACAGCAGGCCCATAGGTTTGTTCTCATGGGCAACTCTGCATGCCTGAAATGATCAGGCACAACAAATCCAAGTCTCCAACTGCAGTGAAAGTTCAGGCCCTAGCATCAAGTTTGCCCCAATACCATCCAACTAGGACCGGTTCCTTATACCCCTAAAAACTTAGGTCTGACCAAACCACCTCTGCTATAATAATAATAATATAAGCTTAGATAAAAAAAATAGATCAAATTGAGGTTGAACAACGAAGCAAATTATCAACTGAACCGATAATTAGGACAGGATCTGCACAGGCACTAACAAGTTAACGAAACATATTGGGAGGGTACTTCAGCTAACTTTTTTATCTAGAAAAAACTAGCCATCACCCAGGGTGCACCTCTATGAATATAGTATAGGTATAGGTAAACATGACTAAACTCCGTCTTAAGATCTGGAACAAAGGTGAACATCAAAATTAGCTGCTTTAGCTACACAAATGCTATGAAACTAAATTTCTTGCCAACCTGCAGCTACTACCTAGTCATGAAAACAAAACAAAAGAGGTGGATTCCATCTAGAGCATAAAGTGTTATAGAAATTGCTAATTTCTCACTATATCCCCAAATCCAGTTCTGGAAATCGACCAAATTAGGTCCAGATCCCAACAAAGACTGCAGAAATACCACCCAAGTCATAAACAGAGCATCACGACGCAATAAAATAGGGCGACCACTCACCGTCCTCGCCCTCGCCTTCGTCCTCCTCTTCCTCATCCTCGTCGACCTGGGCCTCCTCGTCGAAGAACCCTCGCACCCCGCCGCCGCCCTTCTTCCTCGGCCGGCCCCCGCCGTCGTCGTCGTCATCCTCCTCGTCGTCGTCCTCGATGGCCAAGTCGTCAATAAAGTTGTCTTCACGCGACCGCTTCCGCCCGCCGCCGCCGCCGCCGCGGGAGGCCTTCCCGCGCCTCGCCTCCTCCTCGTAGTCGTCTTCCTCGTCGTCCTCTTCCTCCTCGTCCAGGTCGTAGGCCTCCTCCTCGTCCTCCTCCTCCTCGATCTCGTCGTCGTCGTCGTGGTCGCGTCGAGGCATGGATTTGGCGGCTAGGTTTTCGAGTTCTCGCGGGGATGCGCGCGGAGGAAGGGGAAACTCCTCGCGGCGAGTCGTGTGAGGGAAGAGAGGCGAGGCAGCGAGCGCGAGGGTGTAGACTGTAGAGCCGAGGCCGAGCCGCCTCGCGACTCCGGCACTCCGCGAAGCCGTGCGCAGGGCTGGCGTCGCCCAAGGCCGTCGGATTCATGTCGGGAGCGCAGAGATTCGCGACCAGAGTGGGCTGGTTTCGGCACATCAAGCGGCCCGCCAGTGTTTTCTTGCAAAGATTGCTGACGTTTTGAACGCCGTCACCGAGACAGCTTTTCACCGTTATACACGGCAAGGAGTGGCAACGGCTGGAAAGTGAAAGACACCGAACATGACTCATGTTACATTTCTCAAATTGGCAAATATTTGTTATAACTAATGTAGGGCCTGTTTAGTTGTCCATGCAACCCAAAAAAGTTTGCACAGTACCTGTCACATCGAATCTTGCGGCACATGCATGGAGTACTAAATATAGACGAAAGAAAAAACTAATTACACAGTTTAGTTGTAAATCACGAGACAAATCTTTTGAGCCTAATTAGTCCATAATTGGACACAAATTGCCAAATAAAACGAAAAGTGCTACAGTAGCCGAACCCAAACTTTTTCACCAACTAAACAACCCCGTAGTAATGCTGCGTTAGATCATGACAATTGGCCGCCCGAAACGAGCATATTCTTAGTTGTGCAGTCTATCTATTGGCAAGCATTATTATGTGCCTTCTAAATATCTATACAAATTTCTTAAATCGATAAAAAAACTAGTTTTATCTTTTGGTTTCATTTAGATTATGCAATAATTATGCACTTCTCTTTTGTAGAAAAGTGACTACGATTAACAGCCTATTCGTTTGAGATTATCAGCCAAATTAGTCAGCCAACCAGCAGTGTTTTTTCTCACAAAAAATCAGTCAGCAGTACTTTTAGCCAGCCAGATCAGCTCAAGCGAACAGGCTATAAGTTTGTAATCTAACAAATCGGTAGTTGCATTCACATCTTTTCATGTGACGATTCTTGATGCAAGGTACCCTAAAATCATGGTTCGTTAATAGGTCCTTGTGTGTTTCCGGTGATTGACGATGGACAAGATATGTGACTAACTTTGCTTTTATAAGGTTAATGGTAAGAGCCATATCGTTGAAGTCACTCAGTTTTCTTAGCCCCTTATGGTTAGATTTGGTGTATGGTGCAAGGATATCTATATCTATATCTCTTATAATCTTAGGGCTTGTTTGGTTTGGGTGTTAAAGTTTAACAAACACTGTAGCGCTTTCGTCTTATTTGACAAAAAGTTTTCAATCTTAGAATAATTAGGCTTAATAGATTCGTCTCGTAAATTACTCCTAATATGTGCTGACATGTATGCAATTAGTCTACATTTAGTACTCCATGCATTTGCCGCAACATTGATGTGATGGGAGTTAAACTTTAACATGTCCAAACCAACACAGGGCCTTAAACCACGCTAGCTGGGCCTTGTTCGCTTCGCTGAAAAGTCAGGCTGAAAAGTATTGTTCGCTGATTTATTGTGAGAGAAAATTGCCTTGGCTGCTAAGCCAGGCTAATAAGACAAGCGAACAGGGATGTATCTCAACATGCGAGTTGTCCACCCCAGCAATGTGTTGTCACATGTAATTAAAAATCTACTAACGCATGCAATTGTGTGATGTCCACATCAACCAGACACAAAAGCATTTTGTTATCCAAGTCAACATGTCACATAATCCATTAACATCAATTTAGAATAGTTTATTCTTTCGTACAAATAATTATTTTAATTTTGTTCTAAACTCATCTTTGCAATCCCCGCAGCAACGCGTAGGGTATGGTGCAAGGATATTCATGAAAGGTAAAGAAGACGTAGTAGTGTCTAAGTGCATACTTGTGATAAGAGCACCTAGACTTAGGGCCTGTTTGTTTGGTTTCCGAGGAGCTTTTAGATCTTTGGAAAGCCAAAGAAACTTTTAGAGGTTTTTGGCTTATGAGAGCTGTTTGTTTCTAAAAGCTAGCAGCCTAAAAGTGGACAAAAGCTCAAACAAATAGGGTCTTAGTGTTAGGAGGATCGATATTAGTAGCTTAATTAAAATTGAAGTCAAGAGCATTTTTGGATAACAAGTTGGACTATGATGCATACATTCCTTTCAAACCATACTCCTATAAACGCTAGGACCACCGAGGAATGTGATCCTCTAGAAAAGCCAAAACGTATTATGGTTTGCAATGGAGGGAGTAATTCACTATATGGGTGTCATCCATGCCATATGACTTGCCAAATAAGTGAAACAAAAGGTTTTATCATCACCCTATAAAAGAGCAAGTTTTTTTTTGTGGGGGGCTATCCCTCTTTTATAACCGTTCGATCTTTACACCGTGTCATACGAGCATTCCATTATCCAAGATCTTACTCTCCCTCATAAATAATTGTTAGATCTGGACGTCGTGTCATATAAGCCGTCCGTCATACGAGATCTTACGTCAGTAATGCGCTCTCAAATAAGAACTTCCCAACTCCCTCTCGGTCACGTGTCCCGGCGGCATGCCGCAAAGCCGATGGGAGGAGGGGGCCGCGGCCATATCTGTGCGCCGCTCCCTCCCGTTCCGAGCACTGGCGGAGCCAGGGGGGCTGGCAGGGGCCATGCCCCCCCCCCAACATGACAGCTACACTATATTATGTATTAGAAAGATATAATAATCTATATTAGAGAGATATAATAAATGTTTTGTCATATATTTTTTATGACTTCTGGACAACAAAATCATATAAATTTGCATTTTATCTTTGGATGAGCCATCCACAATGCAAAAATCTAAACAAATTAGCTACACAATTATTTTATGATTGAAACTCTTCCACCAGCCCCCTATCCATAATTTCGCCATCCACAAGCTCTAGCGGTGGAGGCAGTGAAGCTGCGCCGCCGCCTGATACGGCAGCCATCGTACCTTAGCGGCGGAGGCTTGGTTCATACATCGGCAGATGTCTGGTGGGGGCAGTGCTGACAAGCGACGCAAATCGAGGAAGCAGATGGTGGCTTTGACGATGTTCAGGGCAGAGATGAAGCGAAGGAGGAGCTGGTCGAGGTATACGTCGTTTTCGCATTGCTTACTCATTGACTTAGAAAAAGAAAGAAGAGGCAACGAGGACGAGGACGTATGAATTTCTACCATGGATTTACAAGTGCTTAGGAAGTGCTGCTGGAGAAACTTAAGAAGTGGGCTGCTGCTGAGAAATTTCAGCCTTCTTCAAAGAAAGTGGTCATCTAAATGGTCTTGGCAAAAAGGTGCATTTGTTAAATGAGTATAGCGCGCATTCAGGGATGCCGGCATGATATCAAGGAGAAATTCTACCAAGTGACAGTTTTCTTGTTCTTCTCTATGAGTATTTATTTATTGAACATCCATAAAATTTAATGTAATCAGCAGCTTGTCTATATACAATTCTAATGGAGCATTCTTGTAACATTTAGGATGACGACTTTCCCTTCATAGATCAAAGACCTTGCAGATTATATACTCTGATACTTGGTAAGTGAACATCTCAATTATAGAATTTCAAAATTCTGTATCTGTTGGGTAGATAACTTAGCATTGACAATAGCAACTCAACAAGATAGATCTTTTAGGAAATTTACTTGCCAAGTTCGACATGGATCAATCGGTCATGAAAATGGCGATGCTAGCACAAATGAATGTGATGTATCCTTCTATATGATTTTTTGAAAGTGTATGGATTTTTATATTTTTATGTGCAATATGCCTTCTGTGCTGATAGACAGAACATCTGAGATACAAAATGCAGGAACCCAAGAAGATCAAACCTCAGGAACCATGTAGAGCTCGCTGAAAAGCCGGCAAGTGAGGCTGAGAATGAGAATGGACTACACAGGAAACCATTGCAGTGGTAATTAGAGTCAAGAGGATGCAATAAAAACTGTAACTAACAAGCCACCAGCTTCAAGCATGAAGACAGGTGTGGACCGGAAACAACAGTACTGGAAGAAGGTTGAAAATCTGAAGTAGCATGCAGACAATAGCGCTGCCCAAGGCTCATCGGAAGTGCCTGAAAAGCGGTCAGATGGCATTCGTGGCTCTGTAAGTGGAGTTCCAGAGGCTAACGAGTAGCAGAGGTATGAATAAAGATGTGGCATACATGAAATTTCTTATGGATTTTTTTTCTTTTCTTGTGCGGCTATATGTATGCCAACATTTATATTAAATTTATTTTTTGAATATGATTATGCAACTCCGATGAGAGTATTCCATTCTTTTAGAAGAAAATATTTGTGGGTTTGTATTTTTGGTGAACTATATATGTTACAGACTCTTCTCTGTTTTTTAAAGTTTTTTTATACATTACAGACTCTTCTCTGTTTTTAATTTTTTTTGGGTTGTATTCTCTATGATTATGGTTGCAAATTATCCCTCTAACATTTGCCATTACTATCAATATAATATAGACTTAAAATTATAAACATCTATATATGACAACTATGAACATGCTCTATGAGTGCCTTAGTGGTGGAGTGACCGAGTGACTGAGTTACCTGTGAGGCTCAGTGTCTCATTGCTGGACTGGTCGAGTGAACGAGTGAGTGGCACATTGGCAGCCTTTGTTTCCACCATAAATTCTAAAAACGAGTTTGTAAAGTCTGGATTACAAAAGGCTAGATTGTACATTATGAATATTTTGTATATGACATAGGAACTAACTTGTTCAACATTTGATTTTTATACTCCTCTATCTTGATTTTTTTTCATACACACGTGCGTGTCGCACGTGCATATCTACTGGTAGGTAATAAGTGAAACAAATGTTGTACAGGTTTCCTTTGTAATAACTATTGAAAACATTGTCTTTTGAATTCACAAACAAAGATTCTTTTTTAAAAAAAAGATACCAAGACTGTCTTTTGCATTCTCGAAGCCCACAAAAGCATCACTCAAAGTGGGCTATAATTACGATAAATAATGGGCCTTACTTGTCCAGCCCACAATTGAAAGGCAAAAATGATTTCATGGGCTGCGGAACACAACGAACGCCGTATAGATGGTTTTCCTTTATTTATTTTTTCTTCAACAAGGTATATGTTACACGTAAAAAGCTGCGAGACCAAGTATACATAATTCTTTTTGCGAAACGATATACATATGTGGAAAAAAAAAAGATGCAAGTCGTATCCGAGCGGGATGTCTGGGCATATGAGTCGTCGTCTGGTTCGTAATTCGTGCGTTCCAAAATTTAGCGAGTCCAAAATTGACAGCGATATATGTTAGCCCCAGTACTGCACGTGTACGGTCTACGTGACTTTCATATCTGTCACGTCGTGTAGTTCACACTGGTTCGTAAATCGTACAGTACTGGTTCTGACGAGCTATTGGATGCTCCTTGCTCCTTTAAGCCTCCTGTATCGTTGCGACGCAAAGGTCCAAGCCCAGTCACAGATTCGCAGGAATCACGACTCACAGAGCGCGCGGTACGCCTTACGAGTGCAGAGTTATACAGAGGGTTCAGTTCAGGCGTCCAGCCGATGATGGACTCGTACGCGAACGCGACGGCGGCCTAGGGGGCAGCAGGCGCCGGTCCCGTCGTACGCCGAGGCCGGGGGCGGGCGAGAGAGCGAGTGCCGCGCTCCCTTTCCACCTACTCGGCCCCCGACGCGTCACGGCGCACGCATGATTTGGAACGCTCGGGCCGCCCAGGCAGGCAGGCTTAGGCTATCCGCACTCATGATCCTCTATTTTTATCCTCTATACATCCTGGTTATTAAGATTCTCTCCTCTATATTCATTTCTTCCGCACCCATCCATCCTCTATATCATCCTCTATCCACTGTGGGGTCCACTTGTCACTTTATCTAAATATATCCATGTGAGATCTAGTTTTGAAGAATTTATTGAAATAAATTCAATGGTGCAATCGAAATTTAATTTGAGTTTTTGGTTTTTGAGTTATAATATTTTTTAGAGGATTGAAACCGTGGGGCCCACCATCATCTCTCCTCTGGGCTCTTTCTTCTCCCACTCACGTGCTTTAGCGGACGCACTGTACTCCACCATATTTACCGGACGACAGGTCTCACGCTATTTTGGCGTCACTCATACAGAGCACCGGTGCAGCTGTCCCCATCCGCTATACGCTCGTGCAGGAGTATATAGCGGTCTCCACTGCGGACGGTGTTAGGCTGATGCCGGGTGCCGGTAGTACGTGGTACCGTGGGCCACGCGCGCGTCCTTGCGAGAGGCGGCCCGCGCCCAAGCTGCGCAGACGCGCACTACTAGCAGTAGATTTTTCGGTAGGATACGTAGGACGGTGTTTAGTTAAAAAAAAACACTATGTAGAAAAAATATTTCCCGTCACATCAAATTTGCGATATATATATGTAGTACTAAATGTATATAAAATTAAAAACTAATTGTACATCTTGGTTGTACTTTGCGAGATGAACATTTTGAACCTAATTAGTCAATGGTTGGACATTATTTGCCAAATAAAGCAAAAACGTGCTACAGTTCATTTTTCACCCTTTTCCAGGGAACTAAACACACCCGACAGGACAAAGCTCGCTGGATCGAGCAGCTTCCTAATCGGGATCTATTCAAAGGTGGAGGTCTCGACGACAAGTCAAGGGTCCTGTAGCGAGAGCCATGCGGGGCCGCAAAGCTAGACCACATCAGAGTCAGCAGCGCATCAGCAGATGGAATGGACGGAACCCGAGGTGTAGATTCAGATAAGGACAGAACGACCGATCCCATTGATTGCCTATATGGCCAGCCCAGCGAAAGGACGAAAGGTGCAGCTAGACGAGAGTGTGCCGGTGACCCGGGAGTCACGTACGTAAAGCACGCGACCTGAACTGATTGTGCTTCGTAGCGCATATCAGAGCAATGAGTCGGCAGAACGCTCGCTTCTCTGTATTAGCGTCAAAAGTCTCAAATACAGTACCATCCTGCCGAGTTAGCAGTACTCGGTAATGCCGACCCACTGAAGCGCTGACGATGCAAGGAGCTTGTTGGTTTCACTGAAAAGTCATGACTAAAAATAATTTGTTATAAGAGAAAATCACTGTTTCGTCTAAAAGAATAAACTAAAAAATACGAATTATAAGACAGATAAACAGGACCGCCGGCAGCGGCCGGGGTCGAGGCCGCCGCAGCCGGCGGCTTCGTACTTCCCGGGATCAGAGATCGGTAGCCCAGTCACTCCATGATTAGCCGGCAACTTAAGTTCCGTAACCCCCCACATGATTCCGCGTCCACATGGCCCCGCGGTGCATGCACTGCAGTTCCTGCGTCGGAGGCCAGCGACTCGGGGGCCGAAACGTATCCAGCGAGCGGCGCGGTGTCTGCTGCGTCGGCCCCACTTCCCGCGATCAGAGATCGGTAGGCCAGTCAGTCCATGATTAGCCGGCAACTTAAGTTCCGTAACCCCCCACATGATTCCGCGTCCACATGGCCCCGCGGTGCATGCACTGCAGTTCCTGCGTCCGAGGCCAGCGACTCGGGGGCCGAAACGTATCCAGCGAGCGGCGCGGTGTCTGCTGCGTCCCCCCCCCCCCCCCCCCCCCCCCCCCCCCCCCCCCCCCCCCCCCCGGTTTCGTCAAGCGAGCGGCCAGCGCGCGGGGAGCAAGCGCAGCCGCACACGCTCCCCTCCCGGCGGGCGCTGATGAGGATGCGTGGGCGCGCCGGCGGCACGCACTCGCCTCTCGCTCCGCCCCCATATTTGTTTCTTCTAACGCGACGTCGACGTCACGTCGACCAACGCCATCAGCCCGTCACCATATGTACTACTGAGCTACCAGCAGGTTTACATCTTTCTCGATCGAGATAGGGTAGATATGAGTAGAGTGTAAAACTAAGAAGCCATCGCCTGCCTTAAAACGACCGTGGAATGCCATTCACTGGCCAACGGGCATTGCTGCTGCAACCAGCCAGCCACGATATTTTTGTCGAAGCGCCAAACTGTGCCACAAGCTCCAAAACCGTCTCGCAACGAGACACGCACTACACCTGTGGTGCACCGACTTTCCTTTCACCAGAAAAGCAGCAATGATTCTATGCCCTGGAATATTCTCTTCAGTGTGCGCATCTGTTGTACTTGCCCCTTTCCGCAATTCCGCCATTAGTTTAGCGAAAACGCACTCTCTGCCCCTTCCGGTCTACTAGTGCCCTAGCCTCGAGTTTACTGTTTAGCCCTACTGTTCCCGCTAACCCAGTGGATCGGAGTAGGATGCAGATTTTTTTCTTCGAAGCGATCAAACAAAACATAATCAAATTCTACCCAAATAGGGCACCTTGACATTTACAACATCTTGATTTTTTTTAAAAAAAAGAGGCAAAATGGTTTATCAAATTTTCAAAACCCAAAAAACTTTCCAAAAACCTATATGCTCTTATTCACCAGATATTTGACAATAATAACATGATGTGTGTGCTACGCCAAAACACGAAATTCAGGACATGCTACCGACACAACAAGAATCTGCAACTTCTTTTCGTGATGTAGGGTTCTCCTAGTGCTTAGCATTCAACATTTACTATAAACATTCCCTACCAAATGTCTCCTAGTGAGAATTCCTATGTGATATAACTAGTGGCATTGTTTTATTACTGCTTAAAATTGCTTGGAGAACTTCACCATTTTAGTACTGAGATGACCCAAAGAGAAATATCAGATTCGTTAGAAAAAACACTAGTGGATCTCAGCTGGCATACTTGTTATCACATATTCACATGGAGCCAATTCGATGGCCATTTCTGCTAAATTGGATAGCTGCAAGGCCCTCTAGCATGTTGCAAAAACAAGGATGGGATTGGAAGGTTGCGAGGGACAAGCAGACAGCCGTGGGATTAAAGGCTGGTGTTTGCCACAGCATCCTCTTGTTTTCTGTCCAATCATTCTCCGGGGGTAGCTAGGGCCGGGCGGCCGGCTGCTCGCGCCTTGACTGGTGCACAGTGGCCAGGCACGTCTCTGTTGCCAGATCTCTCCTGTTTTTTCTGTAAAGGAACAGAGCATCTGCTCAAAGAAACAGATATGCTACTGTCCATCTCATATCCCAACTGTTCGTGAAATGCGGATATATACACATAAAAGGTGAGGATTTTTCATATATCTCGACGCTCGACGGGCAAAGAACCTTTCGGAATTCAAAACGTCGTTGTCCCTAGGCACAGTCTTGCCTTGTTTTAACAACTGCCGCTAGGGATAGGTAGCTAGGGGTAGCTCGATAGGGCGCGCATCGATCTTGGTCGATTCATCATTTCGATCAGCTTTCTGGCTTTCTCTTTTGCGTTCACGCATGTTCGATTCGTCGCGGCCTCTTGGCCTTTTTCTTTTCTTTTTCCCGCCATGCTTGCGTGACCACTCCATGTTTCGTTTGCTGCCGGTCCTTTAGCCTTTAGCCTCCATGACCATGAACGAACTCATCTCGCATCTCTTCGGTTGACGATGGTGACCTCTCACTCCCGGGAAAGAAAAGGTACGGCCAATCTGAACCTTCCTTTACGATCCCCTTTATTCGTCATTAGCATCTCATGGACCGAACAATTTGCTCATGCACGAATGATGGGCTCGCACGATCCGATATATGCAGCCATCCTACGCATGTGCACTGCGGCATTGCATATATATAAAGGCACAACCGTCGGCTCCAAGAGCTGCACGAAGGCATCCCGTAGATAAGGGATCACACGGCAATCAAGCAATGGCATCCACCGCGATAATGCCCTACTTTTGCCTCTTATAGATTTTTTTTTTGCGAATGCCTCCTATAGAATTTCAGCAGCATCATACTCTTTTTATATACAAGGCAGTCAAACGTAGCGTGAACCACCACGAAGGCGAAGTCCACCCACGCAAACACAACAGAGTAAACAACGACCAACTAAGATGTGAGACCGGATTTCCCGAAGCAGGAGGCCATAGTAGGTCATCGTTGCCCAGCTCAAGCATGTCGCGAGAGCAGCTCCGACTTCCGACCATGGCCTCACACCCTGCCACGAGACATCGCGACCGAGTCAAATTCCACAACGACGCCTTCAGGAAGGTTACGACGTATGCGCCGTCGTCGTTCGTCTAAGAGTGGACCGGGTTTTCACCCGTGAAAAATGCTGGGGACGCGACGCCCCAACAAGGAAAGTGGCACCCGCAGACGTCACCGTCGCGAGGCTTTCGCCCAATGCCCCCATCACCGACGTCGGCCCAGATGCCAGATCCCAGCCTGTCGCCACCGTCATCGGCTCATCGTTGCCAGTCATCCTATAGAAACCTCACTAGAGGGGCACCGACGCGCCGGCTACGCACAACAACCTCAAAGCTGCGTCAGCCACCCCCGCCAACAAGACGACATGCAGAACACCAGCCTCACTCCGCCGCGCGCGTCCCCCTGCCGCACGTCGAAGCCGTCGCCGGCTGAGCACTCACCGATGTCGCTGCAGACATGCCGCCAGCAGCCACAAGCGTGAGCCCCCACCATCTCGGGCACCGCCCCTGTTCTAGGGCCACCGCATCCGGACGCTAGGGCCCAAACCCGGCGCCCCTACCGACGCCGCCGCCTCTGTCTTGGCCGTGGCCGCACCGTCGTAGCAGCCTTGGCCACCACAACAGCCAAGTCCGTGAGGGGAGGGACGGCAGAGAAGAGCACCGCCCCCAACGCCTGCACGACCAGCCACCGCCGCAACCACGTCGGCCGCCACCGCACAGCCCAGGCCCTGCCGTTCAGGGAGCGGGTGGAGGAGAGGAGAAGGACCTGCCGCCACCCCCACAGCCTGCACGAACCGGCCGTCGCTGGCCACCACGCAGATCTGGCCGCCCGCACACGGATCCGGGCGTCAGACCACCGATCCGGCCGTCCGGCCATCGGATCCAGCCGCCTAGTCAGCGGACTGGCCGCCGTCGCCTGCACCGCCATCTTCAAGACTGGAGGAGGGGAGGAACGGAGGAGAGGGAGAAGGAGCCCCGCCGCCATCCTCATGCGCCGGCATGGACATCGGCCGGCGCAGCCACAACCACCGGGACCTCCCCTACCGAGCTCCACGCATCTCGCTTGGGGGAAAGGACCGCCAGCCCTGCTGCCGCACGCGCCGCCGAGGAATGAAAGAGCCACGTCACCGCCATCCTGGCCGTCCGACAGGCCTTGCCGCCGACCAGCTCCGGCGGCGGCGCAGCAGGAGATGAGGTGAGGAGGGGGCGGCAGCTAGTGACAGGGGAGGGCCGCTCGTGTCGCCTGCGTGAGAGCGACGCGGGGGCATTACAGCAGCATCATACTCGCCTTTTCATTATTTGTCGACAAGTGGCTGGAGAAAGAAAAGGGATAAATCATGTAGGTTTAATAGGATACTTCCTTTGGTCATAAAATGCTTAACGCTGCTGCATATCTTTATCTTGTTCGTAACCAGAGCTACGACCAGTGTTCATACAAATTAGAATTACGTGTATCTAACTGTAGTACGAAATATGATTCCAACACGTATTAGAAGATGATATAATCATTACATAAATCTCCCAGCCACAAGTAATCTAAATGATTGCTCAATAAGGTGTACTTCCTCCGTCCCACAAATATTTGCACGTCTTGTTTTCCGAGGAGTTAAACCTTTTTAAGTTTGACCAAATATATACAAAAATATACTAATATTTATCATATGTAATATGTATCATTAGGTTGAGCATGAAATATACTTTCATAATATACTTATTTACAGATACAAATGTTGATATTATTTGATATATTTTTAGTCAAACTTAAAAAAGCTTGACTCCTCAGAAAATGAGACGTGCATTCATTCGTGGGACAGAGGGAGTATGTTATTTCGTCTCAAAAAAAAACATGCACGTTTACTGGCCAATATAAAAAGAGTAAAGTTAATAGCCGATCCTCGAACTTGTGCGGGTGTGTCATTCTGGTCCTCAAACTTAGAAAGTGTGTCATTTCAGTACTTAAGCTTTGTTTGAGTTTCATATTCATCCAACAGAGATAAGACTGAATTGCTTAAATTAAAAGATTAGTGGGGTTATAAACAAAATTGCCTAGACACATAAGTTACACAAATATTTACAAACTTCATGAGGGACTATTTTGAAAATAACATCTTCCTTGTCGCCCACCGCACAGGGGCGCCGGCGAGACGCTGTGGCCGCGCACAAGCGTTGTTGCCGCACAAGGGCGCAGGAGAGCCGCCGCTGTTGCCGCACATGGGCGCGGTCGAGCTGCCGCCGCCGTTGCCGCACATGGGTGCGGTCGAGCTGCCGCCGCCGTTGCCGCACATGGGTGCGGTCGAGCTGCCGCCGCCGCGCACAGGCACGCGCGCGAGCCACCGCCGCGGCCGCGCACAGGCACGCGCGCGAGCCACCGCCGCGCATAGGCGTGCGGGCGAGCTGGCTCTCGAACCGTGGCCGTCACAGCCGCTGGGCTGGGCGCAGCCGCGCCCGCACAGATCGTGCTCGCGAAGTGCCGCAAGGCCGAGGAGGCGTGCCGCCGTGCCAGTCTCTTTTTCCAATGCAGCACTCTCTCTTAGACGCAGCTCGGTGAGTTCTTGTCTTCGGTGAGGTGGCCGACTGCATGCTGGCTGTCTTCTTGGCGCGGATGGCTTGCTGATGCACCTCGTGCAGCAGCTGATGTCAGATCTCAGCCCATCAATGGCCGCATGTAGCTCGCATGCTTCCTCTGTGACTGCTTGTCCTGGAGCATGGACGTGTAGTCGTCAAAGATGCTCGTCAGTGACGCGAGCGACTCCTCGTTGCGTTTGTTGAGCTGTTGCACGGTCGAACAACGGCACGCAGACGAGCTACCATGCCCACGAGAGAGGTGAGAGATGGAAGACAGAGCTGACGTGTGGGTCTATATATCTGTTTGGATGAATATGAGACATAAATAGAGTTTAAGAATCGGAATGACACACTTTTAAAGTTTGAGGACCGGGATGACATACCCGCACAAGTTTAAGGACTGACCATAAACTTTACTCTTTAGCAAATATATGTAAAGATTTACGAAAGTATGTTTCATGACAAATCTATACATACTCTTTGACTTTCATGTTCATAACTGGTTAGTTTGAAATCCATTGATGACGGTTATAAATTTTAAAAATTTGGCCAGGTTTTGATCCGGCAATACATCAATTGTCTATGGCCTCCTTTTAAATGTATTTCTCCTAACTCCGGTGGGAACTTAGCGTTGTCCACGAAGCAGCATTACAATTACGTATAATAAAAGATAAATATACCCCTGTTGAGTGCTGATAAGTTAAGAGTTCATACGCAAGAGGACTCTCATTAACTTTCTATTGTTCGATCAGCCGGTCTCTTCGTTGATCCATATTATCGTCCGAAGTAGACACAATTCATCCTGTACTACTACATCACAGTGCACTACAGCAGGTCCCCACTTTGCCAAGTGTCTGCTGCACTCGGCAAAGGCTGCTTTGCACTCGGCAAAGCCTTTGCCGAGTGCAACGCTCGGCAAAGAGGTTCCGTCAAATTACTTGACGGTAAAGCCTTCGTTTGCCGAGTGCTAAACCCAGTCCACTCGGCAAAATATTTACCGGGTGCCGCCCACGCTCTCGAAAAATATTTGACGCCGTCCGTCAAGGTCACGGCGATTTTTTTTTATATTCTTTGCCGAGTGCAACACTCGGCAAAGAAATATTTTTTTTAAAAAAAATCTTTGCCGAGTGCCTCAACTCAGGCACTCGGCAAAGCTTCAGCTGCTTTTTATTTTTCAATTTTCTTTGCCGAGTGCCAAAGGCAGGGCACTCGGCCAAGATCCTGCTGTTTTTTTTTCGATTTTCTTTGCCGAGAGCCAAAGGAAGGGCGACCCTCCGTATTGGTTCGATTTTCACATGAGACGTCATAAGCGTTAAATGACGAGACCTTATAGTCAAAGCCTTTGGCCACTTGTCGTAATTCGGCACTTATGGACACATCCTTTTGGCACTGCAAGCTCAAGCAAGAGAGAAATTAAATTAGGCAACTAGGAACACCAAACTTGGAACGAGCTAAGTTGGTAAGAAGGTACCTTTCTTTGGAACCATGTAATGAAATCAGGCGAACCATGTTGAAGAAGGGTCTCACGTTCATGGTCAGAAGGTGGCCTTGGATGATGCCAGTATTCATCAAAAAATTCCCTGCACCGACAAGGTTGTTGGATGCAGAAAAAGTTACGGAGTATGTAACAAGTTCGTTAAGAACGTACCCCTGGTACTGGTCGACTTCGTCAAGGTTCATCAACACGTAGAGCATGATCTTGCACCACTCTTCATTGGTCAATTTCTTTTTGACCGCTCCACTTGCTCTCCCGCGTTGCCCTTTAAATAGGCTGAGGGTCGATTCGTTTTCGTCGTCGTTGTAACGAGGGGGTGGATTATGCATGCTAGGAAGGTTCTCACTATAGTATGATGTTGTGAAGTTTGACACCTCCTCACGAATGAATGCCTCTGCTATGGAAGCCTCAATCCTGCCTTTGTTGCCACATTTCTGGCGAATAGTCTTCAGACATCTCTCGATGGGAAAGCACCAATGGTTCTGCACGGGCCCCCACATTCGTACCTCGCTCGGGAGGTGCAAAATCAAATGTTGCATCGACAAGAAAAAGTCAGGTGGAAAGATCTTCTCCAACTTACAGAGCAACTCGGGTGCCATTTTTTCCAACTCCTCAACCACTTTCAGAGATACCTCCTTGGCACAAAACTGGCGGAAGAAAAAGCTCAACTCTGCCAGCACCTGCCAGACTTTCTCAGGGACGTAGCCTCGAACCATCGACGGAAGAAGCCGCTCAATCCATATGTGAAAGTCATGACTCTTCATCCCTAAGACTCGGCCAGTTTCTGGGTTCGCTCCCCTCCTCAGATTCGCTGCAAACCCATCAGGGATGTAAGTGCATTCGCCCCCGTTGTGGGTTTTGGATAATTAATGACAATCAAATTAGGGACTAACATGTCTATCTAAGTGAATATGCAGGTGTTAGTTCAATGAAAGAATTTGTATGGTCACATTTGGTGATGTTAGCACCCTCAATTCCTTTGGCTGGAAAGCATTCCGTCTCAAGTGGGTCAATTAGATCTTATCTTTTGACTTGAGTTATAGGAAACGCCGCACTATCAAGAGGGATACAAATTAGGCTATTTAGAGGGAAAACTTGTGCTCAATTTGTGTTTGTTTAAGCGTTTGAGAGACACCTTTACACTCACGGACACTTAGAGAAGTGTTTTATGCCTAGGAGTACCGGTAGTACCGGTGAACCACCAGTAGTACCGGTAGGCATAAATCCCGCCGGTGTCAGCGCCTTAGTTCTGCGAGTTTTTGCTCTAGCGGTAGTATCGGTGGTTGACCGGTAGTACCAGCCATTGACCGGTGGTATCGGTGAAAGTCCGGTAGTACCGGTAAGTCTTTTTCCCGCAAAACTTGTCTTCGCCAAAATCTGTACTACCGGTGGTACCGGTCGTTGACCGGTAGTACCGGTGAAAGACCAGTAGTACCGGTAGGCTATTTTCTCGCAAAGTCTCCAGTAGGTTGGCTGTAACGGTCGGAACCCTTAGGACCGGTAGTACCGGTGGGTACTCACCGGTAGTACCGGTACCGCTTCGAAGATAAGAGTATAAATAGCTCTCCCCTTCATTTCTAACCGTTACCCATGCCATTTACTCCCACCAACCTTTAGACAAACAGCTCTCAAGCATTGTCTCACCCTCTCTCTCTTTCTCTTTGCTCTCAAATCCAATCCCTTGCAAGAGCTGTGCAGAGAGGAGAGATTTAAGAGTGGAAAGCTTCGTTTCACATCTTGAGCACTTGGTTCCCCTCCTAGTTGGCTTGGTTTGTGTTTGTTACTCTTGGGTTCTTAGAACCCTAGCCGGCTAGGTGTTCTTCGTGGTTGCCCGTGCTGTTCTACTTGTGAGGGCACCCCGAAGTGTTTGTATTACCCTTGTATTCTTAGTGGAAATCTTGGGCTAACCTTTGTGGTTGCTTGAGGGAGGCAAGGAGGTGGAATAGACTCCGACCTTAGTGGTCACCTCAACAACGAGGACGTAGGAACTCCTTTGTGGGGTTGCCAAACCTCGGGTTAAATCGTGTGTCCTGCGTGCTTGTTGTTGTTGTTCTTTGTGTTCTCCCTCTTTCATATCTCTTTCATAGGTTGTGGGTGCTCGATCTACTACTTGGTGAAGGAACAAGAAAGGAGAGTTCATAAACTTCATTAACATCATCTTCGGTAGTGGGGTAAAACTCAGATCTGAAATCACAACTCGCAAATCTCTGATTTCTTAGTTTCAGTAGGGTACCGGTAGTACCGGTGGTCTGCGTCGGTAGTACCGGTGATCCCTCACCGGTAGTACCAGTCCAAACCAACCGGTGGTACCGGTCAGTGTTTTAACTTCCGCGTTGAGTTTTGAGTTTCAGGTTTTTAGATCCGCCTATTCACCCCCTCCTCTAGGCCTATTAGATCCTTTCAATTGGTATCAGAGCAAGGTTTCCTCGTGTTTAGCGCTTCACCGCGTGAGGAGAAAGCATGGCTACCTTTGATGATGACACCTTGAACAAGCTAGTTGAGCTGCTTGCCGGGAAACTCAGTGATAGGCTTCTAGAGCAACAAAAAGAGCAAATGAACAAGATGCAAGATGAGATGAACAAGTTGAAGGAAGCCGTAAGTAAAAAGATTGAAGATGTGGCAAGTGGTGGTAATGGAGATGGTGAGAATGAAGCAATCAAGACACCTAAAGGGTTTACTCGTGTTCCATATGAGTACTCTTCTTTTAGCAAATTCAATACACACTTGCCAACCATCAACCCCGGTAAACCATCTCAATTTGATGGAGTTAGATATACCGATTGGGCTCATAGAATGAAGATGCATCTTATTGCCGCAAGATGTTGGGAGATTGTGGAAGTGGGTGTTAAAGCTTTGGAAGAAGATGGTGAGTTGACAACCAAAGATTACCTTGACATACAACAAAATGCTACAGCTGCTTCCTTGATTCTATCATGCCTAAATCAAGAAGATTACAACAAGGTAAACAGCATGGAAAGTGCAAAGCAAATTTGGGATACCTTGAAGGTTTCATTTGAAGGTGATAAAAGTGTGAGAAAGGGAAACATTGAGCTACTTCAAAGCAAGATTGAGAACTTTGGGATGATTGAAGGTAAAACTACCCAAGCTATGTTTGATAGATTCATGACCTTGATCAATAGAATAAGAGCTCTTGGTGACACGTATTGGGATGATAACTCGGCGGCTAGAAAGTTGTGTAGAGTGTATAGACAAAAGAACAACATTCTTGCTTCGGTCATCATGGAAAGACCTAACTATGACACAATGACACCTCAAGAAATGCTTGCCAAGTTGAAACACCATGAGTGCTTAGAAGATGAAGCAAAAGAAGCATCAAGTCAAAAGAAGAATATTGCTCTCAAGGCATCTCATGGTAGAAGCAAGAAGAAAGATATTCATGATCCGTCAAGTGATGAAGAACAAGATGAAGATTCCGATGCGGAAGAAGCTCTATTAGTTGCAAACTATAGAAAATACTTGAAAAAGAAGAAGGAGAGGAAGAGGAGTGGAGCCAAACCATACAAGAAAAGATTTTGCTATGGTTGTGGAGATATTGGTCATTTCATTGCCGATTGTCCAAAAGAGAAGATGAAGCACAAGCACAACAAAGATGATGACAAGAAGCATAAAGGCAAGAAGAGAGGTGAAGCACATCTTGGTGAAGAATGGGAATCAAACGATGAAAGTGATGATTCAAATGACAAAGACAAGGAGAAGAAGAAGGGTGTAGCAACGATTGCTATTCAAGAGACTTCTTCCTCTCAACCCAAGCGCATCATCAACCATTCTTCGTCACCATCATTGTTCGCCGACTTATCTTTATCACCTAGGCTCTTCGAAAATCTCACCGACAACGACTACTACACTCCTACTTGCCTTATGGGAAAGGGAGAGAAGGTACCACACAACTCTCTGACTCACTCTAGTAATAAATATAGTAGTTGTGATGAAAATGATGATGAACTTGCAAACAACATGATAAAGAAATTCGACAAATCGGCCAACTCTCAAATAATAAAGCTAATCCATAAGCTAGAAAAGCGGGAAGCATGCATCGAGTCGCAAGGGGAATTGCTCCTAGTGGAAAGGGAGAAGAACCTTGAACTTGAAGCATGCCTTTCTAAGGAAAAGGAGGAAGCTGAGAAATTAAACAAAGAATTATCCTTAGCCAAAGATTCATATGAACGTTTGACTAAGGAACATTCTTTGGTTAATGACTCTTTAGCTAGTTTAAAGAGTGAACATAGCTTGGTTCAAGAAAGCCTCACAAGCTTCAAAGATAAATATTATACTCTTGAACTTAGATATGAAACTCTTTGGAATAGCACTTCCATCCATCCTAAGGAATTCGGTGATTCCAATGCTTCAATTAGTGGAGGATGTAAAAGATGTTATAATCATGATATAAGTGCTTGTGGTACTAACCTTGTTGAGCTAGAAAAGAAAGATAAGGAGATTCAAAGATTAAACATGGTTATCAAGAATGGTTGCAAGGAGAAGCAATCAACAACCATGTACAAGTCATCAAGACACCCCCTCATCAAGGATGGACTTGGCTACAATAGGTATGATGGTAAAGCAAATGGAAGGAACATGATCAATGGAGTGCCTTGTGTGAGATTCAACAAGGGTGTGGCACTAGACGATCTTATCAACAAGGTCAACAACATTGCCACTCCTTCAAGCACATTTGTCAAGACCAAGGCCAACAACAAAAAGAAGCAAGTGCTTACCTCCAAGCAACAAGTACCCATTTCACGAAGCTATGCTAGTGATTATATGTGTTGTTGGGGCAAGGATGGCAAGATTGTTGTGAAGTATGTTGGTGCACTCAAGAAGAAGCAAATCATGAGGAGTGTTTGGGTGCCCAAGACCTATGTGACTAACCCCTTAGGACCCAATTCAATTTGGGTACCTAAAACCAAGGCTTAATTTATTTTTGTAGGAATACTCCTCCGGTGGAACAAGTTGGGTGCTAGATAGTGGATGCACTAATCATATGACCGGAGAGAAGAATATGTTCACCTCCTTTCAACCAAATCAAAGTACAAGTGAACGCATTGTGTTTGGTGATAATGGTAAAGGAGACGTCCTTGGTTTGGGTAAAATTGCTATCTCAAATGATAATTCTATTTCAAATGTATTACTTGTGGAAGGGTTAGGATACAATTTGTTGTCCGTTTCACAACTTTGTGAGATGGGCTACAATTGTCTCTTTACCAATGTGGGTGTGGAAGTCTCTAAAAGGAAGGACTCCACCATTGTTTTCACGGGTCGTTTGAAAGGCAAACTTTATCTAGTTGATTTCACATCTAGTAAAGTGAAGCCAGAGACTTGTTTAGTGACAAAATCTAGCATGGGTTGGCTATGGCATCGCCGACTAGCCCATGTTGGAATGAGGAACTTGGCCGACCTTCAAAGAGGTGAACACATCCTTGGACTAACAAATGTCTCTTTTGAGAAAGATAGGATTTGCAGCGCATGTCAAGCGGGCAAACAAGTTGGAGCCAAGCATCCCGTCAAAAATGTTGTATCAACAATGAGACCACTTGAGCTACTTCACATGGACTTATTTGGTCCCAATGCTTACATAAGCATTGGAGATAACAAATATGGTTTCGTTATTGTTGATGATTATTCCCGCTTCACTTGGGTATTCTTTTTGCAAGATAAAAGTGATACTCAAGTAATCTTCAAGAAGTTTGCAAGAAGAGCTCAAAATGAATTTGAAGTGAAGATCAAGAAAGTGAGAAGTGACAACGGGACAGAGTTTAGGAACACCAACATTGAAGAGTTCCTTAATGAAGAGGGAATCAAGCATGAGTTTTCGGTTCCCTATACTCCTCAACAAAATGGTGTTGTGGAGAGAAAGAACCGAACACTCATAGAAGCGGCAAGAGCAATGTTGGATGAATACAAGACTCCGGACAAGTATTGGGCGGAAGCGGTCAACACGGCATGTCATGCAATCAACCGCTTGTATCTTCATAAAATTATGAAAAAGACCGCCTACGAGCTTCTTACCGGTAACAAACCTAAGGTGCATTACTTTCGAGTTTTTGGATGCAAGTGTTTCATACTTAACAAGAAATCCAAAAGCTCAAAGTTTACACCAAAGGTTGATGAAGGTTTCTTGCTTGGTTATGGTACTAACGAACATGGCTATCGTGTTTTCAACAAGACCACCGGTCAAGTTGAAATAGCGATTGACGTGACATTTGATGAAACCGACGGCTCTCAAAAGGAGCAAGTCAATGTTGACATTATAGGTAAAGAAGAACCATCCTCTCAAGTGATCAAGAAGCTTGCTACCGGTGAAGTAAAGCCCGTTGAAGAAGATGATGAATATGAACAAGAGCAAACCATTCATGATCCGCATATGCATCATGGGTCAATAAATGTCCATGATGATGGTTCTACATCAAGAAATGGACATGATTCAAGTGTTCAAGTCATTCAAAATTCACCACAAGTCGAAGATAGCAACCAAGTTGATAATCGAAATAGAAATGAAGACAACTTCACACAAGATCTTAATCTTGACCTTTCAATCAACCAAGACAAGGATGATGAAGATGAAGGCCCAATCCAAAGGAGAACTCAAGTGCCTCACCCAAGAATACATCATACCATTCAACGAGACCATCCCGTTGACAACATCTTGGGAAGCATTCAAAGAGGAGTCGTCACAAGGTCAAGGCTTGCAAGCTTTTGTGAACACTTCTCATTTGTGTCTCCAAAAGAGCCTAAAAAGGTTGAAGAAGCCATTGATGATGAGGATTGGATGATTGCAATGCAAGAAGAGTTGAATAACTTCACTCGTAATGAAGTTTGGACATTGGTGGAAAGACCTAAACAAAATGTGATTGGAACCAAATGGGTTTTCCACAACAAGCAAGATGAGCATGGTGTGGTCACAAGAAACAAGGCGAGTAGGATTATGACGAATAGATTCGAGATGTCTATGATGGGAGAGTTGAAGTTCTTTCTTGGTTTTCAAATCAAGCAACTCAAGGAAGGAACCTTTATTTGTCAAACGAAGTATACTCTTGACATGTTGAAGAAGTTTGACATGGAGAAAGCAAAACCCATCAAGACACCGATGCCAGCCAATGGGCATCTTGATCTCGACAAGGATGGAAAGGCCGTCGATCAAAAGGTATATCGTTCTATGATTGGATCCTTACTTTACCTTTGTGCATCTAGGCCCGATATTATGCTTAGTGTGTGCATGTGTGCAAGATTTCAAGGTAATCTGAAAGAATGTCACTTAGTGACTGTTAAGAGAATTTTGAGATATTTAGTGCACACTCCTAATCTTGGCTTGTGGTATCCTAAGGGCTCCACTTTTGATTTACTTGGCTACTCCGATTCGGATTATGCCGGTTGCAGGGTAAATCGAAAGAGCACTACCGGGACTTACCAATTTCTTGGTAGGTCTTTGGTGTCGTGGAGCTCTAAAAAGCAAAATAGTGTTGCCTTGTCTACTACCGAAGCCGAGTATGTGGCAGCCGGTGCTTGCTGTGCCCAACTACTTTGGATGAAGCAGACCCTGAAAGACTTTGGTTGTGAGCTAACCAAGATTCCCCTCTTGTGTGACAATGAGAGTGCCATTAAATTGGCTAACAATCCTGTAAACCATTCTCGTACAAAGCACATAGACATCCGGCATCATTTCTTGAGAGACCATGAAGCCAAAGGAGATATCGCTTTACATCATGTGAGCTCCGAAAAGCAACTAGCCGATATCTTCACAAAGCCCCTAGATGAGTCAAGATTTTGTGCTTTGAGGAGTGAACTAAATATCATTGATTCTCGTAACGTGGCTTGATTTTTTTTGGACATATTTTGTTTGATTCTAGCTAGGCAAAAACTCTTTGAAAAAGTTTGGATGAGATTTCAAAATCTATTTTCACTTCTCAAGCATGTTCATAGTTTTGTGTTGTTTCTATGAAATCTGGACATGCTTGAGTTGGTTCTAGTTCATCATATATGTTCACCATCTCTCACTCACTTCTTCCTGCACTGGAACCACCGGTGGTACCGCCGGGTGATCAGTAGTTTTTTTTCTCGCGTCGCCTGGCTGCCGTTGTCGACCTGACCGGTAGTACCGGTGCATCTCCACCGGTAGTACCGGTAGTGTAAGTTGAGGCTGGGTATAAATAGGGGTTGTGACCTTTCTTCTCTCATTCTTCTTCCCCGTGCCCGTACCCTACCACCACCGACGGCGCCGCCCCTTCCAACCCCCCACTCGATCTCCCTCCTCCCTCCACCACTCTTACCGATCTTTGAGGAGAAGTTTCCCCTTGTCGTGGGGATCATGTGGAGGTGCTTTGGAGTTGCCCAAACTTCTTCCTTTGCTGTGATTCGATCTTCTTTCATCTTCAAGCATGCAAAGAAAGAACCCCAAGAGGGCCGCTCGTCCCAGTGGAGGTGATGGTGGTAGTGCTTCTCGGCCTGTCCGTGGAAGGACTGCCGCTCGTCCCCGTGGAGGTGGTGGCGGCATTGGAGATGAAGATGATGTTGAGCCCCAGGGTGGTGTGCCTGCTCCTCTCTCGAGTATGGGACGCCCCAATCCTCCGCGTCGTCATAGCGAGCAAGTGCAAGGTCAGCGTTCGGCAGGTGAGAATCCACAGCTTGCCGCTATGCAAATTGAGGGTCGCTCTATTGACCCTAACATTGTGGCTCAATCCCTCATTCAAATTGGTCTTGCCACTGCCAACCGGATGCTTTTATTTCATCAAAATGCAAATCCTCGTATGTCCGGTCCTCAAAATCAAGGTGGTTATCAACCCTCTCTTCCTGTTGATTATTCTAAGAGAGCGGGTGATTTAAGGGTGCAGCGCAGTGAGAATCCCTATCAGTTTATCCGCAATCCTAGTGTGGATGTTCGTTTTTAGAGCCACATGCATTCGGATTATTATTACAAGGTTCTTTTCAAGAGTGGGCAGCGTGGCTCTTCTCCGCCGATATTCCAGCACAAGTGGGTGCAGCGCGCCTCTCTTGATAATTTGAACAATCCTGACATTCACCGTTTGGTTGCTGATCTTGATGCTTGTCGTCTGCTTCCTCTTATGACGTTCTAGCATAATTGGAATGATGAGATTATCTGTCAGTTTTATGCAACTCTGTGGATTGATTCTCAGAACCTTGTACTACATTGGCTTACCCAAGGCGTCCATTACAAATGTGATTATCGGACTTTTTCACGCCTTCTTGGGTTTACTGCTGAGGACAGGGGTGCTTCTAGTCTTTTTGATATTTTTTCAGATTCTGTCTCTCACGATGACTTAGAGGCTGCTGAGGTTTACAAGCCTGGTGCGACTATTGATTTCACTACCACTCATTTGAAGCCGTACTTTTATGTCCTCAACAATCTCATTCGCCTCACCTTGGACCTGAAGATTGGAGATTCTATTCATCTCATGCTTGAGCTCCTAAGGTCCTTTGCCGTTTTGGCACTGGTGGTGATCGTTTTTCCATCACTGACTTCATGTGGCGCAAGATTGAGCAGGCTGCAAATGATCCCCACAAGTCTGTGCCTTATGCTCCATATCTCATGTATATCATTGAGCAAGTGGTGGGTCGTTCATTCCATCACAATACTGTGCACAAGTCCTACTCCGTGCGTCATTTGGGCCCCAGAGGTATTGGTGGTGGTTCTGTTCCTTCTCTCACTCGTGGTCCAGCCACTCGTACTTCCTCCCGCGGTGCTTACCGTGGTGGTACTGCTACTGCTCCTACTCGCTCCTCCTCAGAGCGTCGTCGGCGTGGTGGCGGTGTCATCAAGTATACTTTGGGGAAGCTTTGAGAGGCCTTCTGTTACAAGGCTGAGAAGGATGATCGTCGCCTAAGGCGTATTAAGCAGCACCTACAGATTGATCCTCCTGAGAGTCCTCTCCGTGAGTTTTGGGATCCCTTTGTCGAGTACAACGAGTTGTATGGTGCTCCCGTCTCTGGTCCTAGTGAGGAGGCTAGCCCGTCCGATGACCCTTGTGGTAAGAAGACAGTCCCTACATCGCCAGGGTTGGTTGACTACTCGACCGACGACGACGACGACGACGACGACGACAGTGACGATGACCGTGACTTCTCGGAGCCTTATTAGATTTCGCTACCTTGGTCGTTTCCGTGTCTACCCTTTTCGGCATTTGATGCCAAAGGGGGAGTGTTAGGCTTATCATCTATGTAATAGGTAGTTAATGGTCGTGTAATAATTCCAAACCTTGTGGTAAACTATGTATGGTGGACTAAGAACTATTGGTGTGATGATGGATGATTGTAGGCTAATCACTTATGCTTATTTGTTATGTTTGCCTATGTTTGCCTAGATTTTTTTCTGATGTTGTTTGTTGGCTTAGTTTGGCTTTGTTGTTTTAAAGTCCTTTTCTTTCTACCTTAGCCTTTTCTGTGTTTGTGTGATAAGTCATGTCTCATGCATCACGTTATATTTCTTGTCATACACTTTTAGGCACCCCACGAATTGCAAAATTTAGGGGGAGCTTCCCTTATGTATGCATATTGATTATGATCAATGTTGAGATTCAAGTTCAATGCATACACTGAGGGGGAGCCTCTTGTAAAGTTTGAAATTCAAATTCTTTAATTCTTTACACCTTATGTAAGCCTAAGTTGGTTGTCATCAATTACCAAAAAGGGGGAGTTTGTAAGTGCATTCGCCCCCGTTGTGGGTTTTGGATAATTAATGACAATCAAATTAGGGACTAACATGTCTATCTAAGTGAATATGCAGGTGTTAGTTCAATGAAAGAATTTGTATGGTCATATTTGGTGATGTTAGCACCCTCAATTCCTTTGGCTGGAAAGCATTCCGTCTCAAGTGGGTCGATTAGATCTTATCTTTTGACTTGAGTTATAGGAAACGCACCACTATCAAGAGGGATACAAATTAGGCTATCTAGAGGGAAAACTTATGCTCAATTTGTGTTTGTTTAAGCGTTTGAGAGACACCTTTGCACTCACGGACACTTAGAGAAGTGTTTTATGCCTGGGAGTACCGGTAGTACTGGTGAACCACCAGTAGTACCGGTAGGCATAAATCCCGCCGGTGTCAGCGCCTTAGTTCTGCGAGTTTTTGCTCTAGCGGTAGTATCGGTGGTTGACCGGTAGTACCGGCCATTGACCGGTGGTACCGGTGAAAGTCCGGTAGTACCGGTAAGTCTTTTTCCCGCAAAACTTATCTTCGCCAAAATCTGTACTACCGGTGGTACCGGTCGTTGACCGGTAGTACCGGTGAAAGACCAGTAGTATCGGTAGGCTATTTTCTCGCAAAGTCTCCAGTAGGTTGGCTGTAACGGTCGGAACCCTTAGGACCGCTAGTACCGGTGGGTACTCACCGGTAGTACCGGTACCGCTTCGAAGATAAGAGTATAAATAGCTCTCCCCTTCATTTCTAACCGTTACCCATGCCATTTACTCCCACCAACCTTCAGACAAACAGCTCTCAAGCATTGTCTCACCCTCTCTCTCTTCCTCTTTGCTCTCAAATCCAATCCCTTGCAAGAGCTGTGCAGAGAGGAGAGATTTAAGAGTGGAAAGCTTCGTTTCACATCTTGAGCACTTGGTTCCCCTCCTAGTTGGCTTGGTTTGTGTTTGTTACTCTTGGGTTCTTGGAACCCTAGCCGACTAGGTGTTCTTCGTGGTTGCCCGTGTTGTTCTACTTGTGAGGGCACCCCGAAGTGTTTGTATTACCCCTGTATTCTTAGTGGAAATCTTGGGCTAACCTTTGTGGTTGCTTGAGGGAGGCAAGGAGGTGGAATAGACTCCGACCTTAGTGGTCACCTCAACAACGAGGACGTAGGAACTCCTTTGTGGGGTTGCCGAACCTCGGGTTAAATCGTGTGTCCTGCGTGCTTGTTGTTGTTGTTCTTTGTGTTCTCCCTCTTTCATATCTCTTTCATAGGTTGTGGGTGCTCGATCTACTACTTGGTGAAGGAACAAGAAAGGAGAGTTCATAAACTTCATCAACATCATCTTCGGTAGTGGGGTAAAACTCAGATTTGAAATCACAACTCGCAAATCTCTGATTTCTTAGTTTCAGTAGGGTACCGGTAGTACCGGTGGTCTGCGTCGGTAGTACCGGTGATCCCTCACCGGTAGTACCGATCCAAACCAACCGGTGGTACCGGTCAGTGTTTTAACTTCCGCGTTGAGTTTTGAGTTTCAGGTTTTTAGATCCGCCTATTCACCCCCCCCTCTAGGCCTATTAGATCCTTTCAAGGGAACATTAACCCCTCCATCCATTGTACCACTTCCATCCTGTGCTTCTTTTCCAAGACGTAATCGGCCTTAGGCCTTTTCCATGGTTTGCCGTCTCTTAGAGGCAGCATATGTAGCTTTGGTCTGTCGCATAGTGTTGCCAGGTCTACTCTGGCCTTAAGGTTGTCCTTTGTCTTGTTAGGAATGTCCATGAGTGTTGCCCAAAGTGCTTCGGCGACATTTTTCTCGGTGTGCATTACATCTATGGTATGTGGAAGGAGAAGGTTATCAAAATAGGGAAGCCTCTCCAATCCCGACTTATGAGTCCACATATGTTCCACACCATAGCCCACAAAGCAATCTTTCTTCGGATTATCTTTCTTTCTTTTACCCTTTGTTGGATTATCACTCTGCACCTGGACCACGAGAGCATCTATCTGAGCATGAACCTGGGCACTAGTCATCTTCTGAGGTGCAGGGTCGGTCACCATGACACCTTTCGTGAAGTTCTTGGTGTCTTCTCTGAATGCATGGCTAAGAGGGAGGAACTGTCGATGCTTGTCGAACGACGAGAACTTGCCACCCTTCTTCAACCAAATGAACTGTAGAGTTGCCTTGCATACCGGGCATGGAAACTTCCCATGGACACACCAGCCAACGAATATCCCATACACCAGGAAGTCATGCATGGAATACTGGTACCTGACATACATTTTGAAATTTTTCTTTGTAGCTCGGTCGTAAGTCCATACGCCTTCATTCCAAGCCTTGATCAATTCATCATAAACAGGCTCCATGTACACACCCATTTTGTTTCCCGGATGTCCAGGAATTATCAACGTCAAAAACATGTTTTGCCGTTGAAGTAGGGCCCCAGGGGGGAGATTGAGGGGGATAGCGAATACAGGCCAACAAGTGTATGGGGCCGACATCATTCCATAAGGATTGAACCCATCCGTTGCCAGCGCAAGACGTACATTGCGGGCCTCTTCATCTTTGCGACGATGGTTGCCATTAAAGCTTTTCCATGCTTCACCATCTGCTGGATGTACCATCTTCTCAGGATTGTATCGAACACCATTCTTGTGCCATCTCATCTATTTCGCGGACTCCTCAGACATGAATAGCCGTTGGAGCCTCGGTATGATCGGAAGGTGCTGTAGGACTTTCATGGGGATCTCCTCATTCTGCTCCTTCTTGCCATCACCTTTGTCTACCTCCACATACCTAGAGGATTTACACTTTGGACAGTACTTTGCATCCTTGTGTTCTTTCCTAAATAGGACGCACCCCTTCGGACAACAATGTATCTGCTCATATGGCATCTTCAGTGCCCGAAGCAGTTTCGTTGACTCGTACAAGCTGCTTGGCAAATGATGACCCTCTGGAAGCAGCCCCCCAATAATTGCCAGCATAGCATCGAAGCAGGCTCGAGTCATGTTGTACTGCGACTTCAATCCCAGTAGGCGTCCAATGGCATCCAGTTGAGAAACCATTGTCTTCTCATGTAGGAGCTTCTGTGCCAATTCCAACATGGCCAAGAACGCCTTAGCGCTTGGCTCTGGCTCCTCCTCATCCTCATCCTCTTGCTCCTCCTCCGTAGGTCTTTCAGCAAAAGTCGCATCTTGATAGTCACCTAACCATCCTGCTACACCGCCATCACTATCAAATGCCTCCAAGCGTGGTCTCACGACCTCCTCTCTAGGACGATAGGCTTCACCATGGTACACCCACCGGGTATAGTTTGGCATATATCCATACTTGCAAAGATGCTGCCCCATGACTATCCTTGTTTTTCTTTTCTTGTTTTCACATTCGCTGCACGGATAGAACATGTCATTCGCTCCCTTAGCTGCCTTGCCAAATGCTTGATCCAAGAATTTCTCGGTCTTAGCCATCCATTCAGGGGTGATTCGAGCCTGACTTGGGCGTCCCGTGTACATCCACTCACGGTTATCCATCCTCTAGCATATACACATAACGGAGTAATATAACCAACAGTTACATCTGCACGCGCGTGCCTACAGTCTAATAGGTAAGGATAGGTCCTAATCCCACCCGCGGATGCGTAGATGAGGTTAGTTTCCATGCTCTACTCCGATCCAAAACAGAATTTCGGCAGCACCTCCCCATTGTTCTCCTGATACACGTCCTGGAAGGGAGAGTGTGTATCCAGAGAATAATAGGGAGGTGATGCCGAAACTCCGTCTTAGATCCGAGCAGAACATAGAAACTAACCTCATCTACGCATCTGCGGGCTGTCCAAAAAACGTGGACAATCCGAAACAGATACGGTCATAGATATGCAAAGATCTGCATACCTCCAACCGTATCTGTTTCGGACGGGAGACGCCTAACTGGGCTACAGCGGTCTCCGTACGACAACGGTAAGGAAGAGAGGTTAATTATACCTAGGGTGGCGGTGGAGACAGGCTAGCGACGCAGTGACGAGTCGGCGCTGTGCGGGAAGGACCGTAGCCTAGGTGCTCCAATTCCCCTCCGACAGGTCCTACTCTACAAAAGAAAAAACATAACAATATAAGTTCAAAAATTTGACAGAACCTCTCCTGTACAGCGAGGTTTCCAAAACCTACAAGAAAAAGCCAGCACGATGGCCGACGTCCACATTTGGGGCACAATGGCCCACACAACCACCATTCCGGCACGTTGGCCGTCAACACATACCCGACGCGATGGCCGACAACCATAAAGGGACGGGTCGTATACCTTGGACGTTGGCGGGACGTGCACGCGGAGAAGACGCCGACAACGGGACAGGACGTGGCGACGGAGACATCTCCTCGCCTTCTCCTCCTCGGCCTTCTACTGCTCTCCTCGCCGGCCTCCTCCTTACTGACCGATGGGGGAGCCGAGACCCGGGCCGATGCCGGGACGGGGGCAGGCCGGGACGGGGCCGCACGGGGGCCGCGCGGGGGCCGCGTCGGGACAGGGCCGCGCGGGAGCCGATGCCGGGACGGGGGCAGGCCGGGCCGGGGCCGCACGGGGGCCGCGCTGGGACGGGACCGCGTGGGGGCCGAGCCGGGACGGGGGCAGGCCGGGCCGGGGCTGTGCCGGGACGGGGCCACGCGAGGACGGGGCCGGCGGGGGCGGGCCGCGCGGGGACGCGCCGGGGCCGTGCCGGGGCCGCGCCGGGGACGGGGCCACGCGGGGACGGGGCCGGCGGGGGCGGGCCGCGCCGGGGCCACGCCGGGGCCGCACCGGGGCCGCACCGGGACGGGGCGCGCCGCGTCGGGGACGAGGCGGGGACGGGGCAGGGACGGGGCGGGGAGGCGGGGATGGGGCGGGGCTTGTCGGGGGAGAGCAGACGGCGAGGACGGGCCGGGGCTCGCTTGCGGGAGCAGACGGCAGCGGCGGGTGAGCGGCGGCGGCGGCAGGAGTGAGGGAGAGACGCTAGCGATCGAATAGGGCACGGGATTGGGTGGGCCGCGGCGGCCGGGCCCAATAAACGGCCGGGCTTTGCCGAGTGCCAGGTCAGGGGCACTCGGCAATTTTTTTTTTAATTTCGTTTACCGAGTGCCAGGTGATAGGGTACTCGGCAAACTTTTTTTCATTATATTTTTTCATTTTTTTAATTTTGTTTACCGAGTGTCAGGTGATAGGGCACTCGTCAATTTTTTTTTGCCTTAGATTTTTTTAAAGCGGTTCGACAGGAAAAAAATCATTTTGCCGAGAGCCGCCCTGAGGCACTCGGCAAAGGGGCCATCTTTGCCGAGTGCCTTGCACTGGGCACTCGGCAAAGGTCCTCTCTGCCGAGTGCCGCGGCCGGCACTCGGCAATTTTTTTTTTGTTTTTTGGCCCCATTTTTTTGTGAGGCCTTCCCACATTATTTAAAACTCCATGTTTAAATTTGGGATAATTTTAACTTTTTCTGATATATTTCCTTAGTTTTTTTTTCTTTTGTTGAATTTTATGGAATATTTCAAATTTGTACTGCAGGTGCATGAAATAATCGAATTTGGTCGTTCAAAAAATGATATTCATGATATTTGATGTTTTTTGAGGCCATATCCGGGAACTCAACATACAATTTCAAGCATCTTCTTGACGTAACATGACGAGGTTATTGCGGGGAAAGTGTATTTAAATTATATAAAATCCAAACAAAGGCGGAAAATCACGAAACTTGTCGAGGTGTCATGTTATCGAATGTGGAGGTTGTGAAAAAAAATTAAGAAAGTTTCGAGCGAGTTGTGACGTCGGATACCTAAAACCCAAACCCCTGTTGAGTGCTGATAAGTTAAGAGTTCATACGCAAGAGGACTCTCATTAACTTTCTATTGTTCGATCAGCCGGTCTCTTCGTTGATCCATATGCTCGTCCTAAGTAGACACAATTCATCCTGTACTACTACATCACAGTGCTCTACCTCTCTACGCCAGCATTACAGTGCATACCGCCGAATCATCAGTTCGGTGCCACCAATGGCGAGCGAAACCTTCTCCGACAAGGAGTGTGCACTTCAGAACCCTACTAGGCTTTCTTGAGGCAGCATGCAAAGTGTTAGGTCCAGAGGATAATGCTATAGTAGATCACAATAATGTGCTGGTACAACTTAAAAGGGACAGGTTGCTCCAATGAAATGTGAACGGTTTCACGCTGCAAAAAAACAGGGATTTCCTGCACAATATGCCAACTTTTTTTTAGAAAATAGAAGGGCTCTGTGTGTATATGCGAGCCCAACGTAGCTCAAAATTGGTTATATGCTATACGTCAACCGCATGATTTTGCCACTGTCAACCGAATTTTACAGCGTTGGATCTTGACTCCGGCCCAAGAGCTGCCGCTCGATCTGCCGGATGCCTGCAGCGTCACGCCGCCCATGCCCTTCGAGCGTTGGATCTGATCGATCGCGTTTCTCATCTCTGGTGGACTCGCAGATGCCACGGTACGTGTGCAGCCCGGGGTACGGCCCGCGCGCCGGCCTCCCCGCTGCGACCTCGTCGGCGACGATGATGAAGCAGCTGCAGTAACTCATGCCGACGCAGCAGCAGCAGCAACAACAGATGTGGCAGTACCATGTCTCGGAGTACCAGCCGAGGCCGGACGCGACGCCTTCATCGGTCTCGGCGTCGGTGGCGGCAGCGTGGCATGGCATTTCAAAATTTTGTGAAGATTTTGTATTTTTTTTTGAAATTTGTGAAGAATTTATGAATAATTTTACATATATTTCTTTGATGTCTGGAATCCATAGAAATAATTTGTAATTTTTTTTTGAAAAATTAGTATATATTTGTGTTATTTCCAACTTACATCACTCTGTCCAATAAATTATAATGAAGAAATAATCGTAAATATAGTAATAAGACTATATAAATATAGTTAGAAGACGGGGTAAATGCATAAAAAAATTCAATTGACAGGAGAAACCAAAACTAGACAAATCCGTTACATAAACGTCTTTACCAATCTTGAAATCTGGCGGTCCAGATTCAGAGATTCTCGTAGGCATTTGTAGGGATGAGCGTACACAGGTTTTTCGGTTGTTCAATTGATGTTTTTTACGATTTTTTTTTTTGCAATGAAAGAAGAATTATATTAGATAATAGTTGGGTATATCAACACATTACAAGCACTCTGGATTACATAAATATGTAGAAACTGATTTTCATCTAAATTATACCCACTGATTTTCATCTAAATTGTACCTACGTTATGAATAGCTTCAGATCTCAAAACCAAACCTGTACGATGCTTTGCAGTATAGATAACCGCACAGGCAAACACTCGGCAAAAGACCTGAGAACAGATGCCCAATGAACCGAACGACGGCCAACATTTATGTAGGCGGAGTTGAGAAACTTCTTCTTTCTGGCGTCTTCATTCTTCTTTGTACCACCGAAGAACGAGGAAGAGTGATTTAAAACTTATTCTCCCTAGTCCTTCGTCATGGCCAGATCTAACCATAATAAAACGGAGAAGAGACTGGAGAAAATTATTCCATGGCGGTGACACCATCTCCGCCTTGATATTGTTGTCCGGAAATAAAAGTCTCCATGTCATCAAACCAGTGAGGATGCTGACGTTGTAGTTGTCGTCCTCATCTTCAACAGAGCCAGCATGGAGAAAACGATTTCACCATGCCCTCTTATTGTCGTCGGAGAGAAGGAGGAGGAAATAAATCCCAAAAACAAGAAACTTGACATGGAGAGACCCTAATCCTAATGACTCGATCTACTAAGAAAACTTACTAAAAAGATGGATCCCCACTTTCTCCATCCTCTGACGATATGCCGGAGGGGGAGAGAGGGGGACCAGCGGCGGTGGAGCGCTCTGAGCCACGACTGGCGAGACCCTGAGTTGGTTGCGACTTGTCGATGTTTTTTACGGCTGATAAGCCGACTGATGCTGTTTTATTGTGAGAGAAAAATAAGCTGGACATATAAGTTAGAGCGAACAGGCAGCAACGACAGAAAATAGGGAATCTGGATCGTCGTGACTCAGCTTGCAGGTTCCACCGAAATGCACGACCTTTTGCACTGGGGATCCGCGACCGTACGTGTGTCGTTTGCGTGTCCGCGCGCTCGGGGTCTCCGAATTCGGTAAGAGCTTTAGCTACAAGTCTTATCGCTTGGTCATGTTATGGCACCCAATTATTTGCCTGCAAAAATATTATGTAATGGGGGTGTTTAGTTTCTAAAAATTTTCACGCCAAAACATCACATCGAATCTTGCGGCACATGCATAGAGCATTAAATGTAGACGAAACAAAAAACTAATTGCACAGTTCACCATGAAATTGCGAGACGAATCTTTTAAGTCTAATTAGTCCTTGATTGAACAGTAATTGTCAAATAAAACAAAAAAAAACTACAGTGGCCGAATCCAAAAATTTTTTCAAACTAAACACCCCCAATATAATAAAACAAGGAAGTCCCGTGCGCGCGCCAGCTTTGTGGGCAAGAATCAGTACCCCGGGCGGCTGATGGTATACGTACGTAGTTGCGTACGCAAGCAGCCTAAAAACAGAGCCGTTAGAACCTAGGTATAGAAGTTAAGCGTTTTGACGACCACAAGCAATTAGTAGACGAAGAAAGAAGCGACATTGTGGGTGACGGGCGTACGTGTCGGCGTGACGCATTCCTGCACGAACGAGACACGGGGCACCGGGCACAGGCACGCAGCTCAAGTTTGGCATCTGGAACCGCAAGATTCTGCGCAAACCGGAAGCGAGGACGCGATCGATGATGCAGTCACGGGAAAGAAAACGAAGGTCATGTTCATTTGACTTATAATCCGTTTTTTTAGCTTATTTTTTCAGCCGGAACACTATTTTTCTCTCACACTAAATTAGTTAACAATGTTTTTCAGGCAGCTTATCAGCACAGTCGAACGGCTCCAAAGCCCAACCTAAGCCGTGCACGCTTCCAGATTATTCGGGTCACCGGTCAGCCGTCTAGACGTCGCGATTGGATCGGATCAGCCAAGTTTCGCCATCTGATCCTTCTTCCATCCATCTGCAGTCTGCTTCCGGATAGGGGAGCAGAGGATGTCAAAAACACTGTTCCGTTCCTCCGCCCCGTACCTGTCAAGCAGTGGCGGATCTACACGGGGGCTGTGGGCTCCAGCCCCCCAATGACGACTTGATTTACCACTAGATTACTGTAGAAAAAAAAATCTCAAATCACTATTAAATCGTCATGCAAATCAACGTCTTCATTGTTTTAGCCCCCTTGATTCTATTATGCATCCGCCACTGCTGTCAAGGGGCTATTTTTACATTGTCAGCGCGAAATTTTGTAACGTACGGCCGCACGCACACGTCAAATGAAACCTTGCCGGCCGATGGAACAAGAGTTTGAGAAACTCCGTCCTCTCACTAGTCGCAGCTCTCGTCGTCAAAGCTAGGGACGTAATATACAGTACGTGCCGGGGGGGCTTTGTCCACTTGCGAGTCACGACCGCTCCGGCCGTCCGCTCGGAACAACTCGCCACGCCAATGGGGAAATAGCACGAGCAAGCGCCCGTCTCCTGACGTGTCGTGTCGCGTGTAGGGTAGAAGTTCGTAGAACCCTGTGACAACAACACACACGACACACCGACAGCCACCAAGAACTTGCCGGCCGGGAGTCCGGATCGGATGAGGCAGGCAGCCTCGGCAGGCAGAAGGTTCCCGGTAGCGAGATTCAGCTGGCTGCTGGATCCATGAAGAAATCACGCTTTAATTAATTCCTTCTAGATTCGAATAAAAAAGGACGGATGACACGCATCCAGTAACCAAGCCATCGGCCGGCGGCGGCAGCCGTACTGCGTCAAAAGCAGGGAGGGCGACGCGACGCTGCTGCCTGCTGGCTTCGTCCACGGTCCAAAACGTACCCGTGTCCCGTGGACCGAAGACGCCGACCGACGGCCACGCCGCCGCCGTGCGCACGGCAGTTTCATGCGGTCCGGTCGGTCCCCGATCGACCCCGTGGGTGGGGCGCGCCGGCCGTGCGGGCACGCACGACACTCGCACACGATGACACGACTGCGGCGGGCACGTCAAAAACATCGGCCACGCCCCACGCTTGTGGCTTGGTAATGTGCCGCTTTGGTCTGCGTTGATGACTTGGGGAAGGGGGCATGGTGTCATACAAATACTATGTTCCCTTTTATAAGATACAGGTTGAAACCACGCGGTCTTACAGAATTAAGCTTTCATCGTTCATTTACTTTATATTATATCATTTATGTTTATAAATTTATAATTATTAGATGCCATAATTGCTTATTAGATATTGTAATAATTAATTGTTACTCCTTTCACCCCGAATTCTAAGATATTTTAGATTTTCTACATACATAGTACGTATTTACTCTGCACTTGGATATATACCATTGGTACATAGTTAAAAGCAATGTATTCAGAAAAGTCAAAACATCTTATATAATTTGAAATGGAGGGAGTAGCAAGCTATTGGTTAATGTTTTAAAAGTTTGAATTCTGTTATGTGTGTACCACATATGTGTAGGTACCACACATACGTAGAAGACCGCCCTTAATTCCTCGTACAACCCATGTTTGCTTCTTTAGCATATATAGTAAGGGTTCAGTTGTCATTGTATTTAACCATATATCACTCCTACCTTTTCGGCGTAGATCATTGTTACGTTTCCTGTATGCTTCCACGCTATAGTAGTAGCTGACGTGCTTTCTTGTTCCGGCACGCATATAAGTAAGTATCGAGTATAGAGCCATACTTATTCAACGGTCGCACTTAAAGGAAGGGTTGTGTTGTCGTTACGGTCTAGCTGTATATCACCCCCACCATATTTTCTAGCGTCCCACACGCCATAACCCAAAAGGAAAACATGATAATTGTATTTGTGTGCACGCCATATTTGTCCATACCACTCTCGTTTATATGCCATGTATTACGAAAGCTTTTTTTGTGCATACATGTTGAGCATGTGCTATCCTTGCCATCCAAACACCACATCGAGATATGTGCTTTCCCAATCAGTACTGTGAAGCATTGGGGAGAGGAGTGTGAAGCATCCGGGAGAGTGAACAACACGAACCTCAAAGCAGTATTCAACGGTGAAGATAGAACATGTTGAGCATGTACATGCTCCAATATGTTTTCGGTGTATTGCCATGGTTATAGGTTATGTGGATCTCTTTTTTCGTGGACGCTTGTATCAAGACGATATGAGGACTATATTTCTGGAGATAGGTTATTTGTCAGTAATGGTTATCAATCCCACGAATATAAACTCGATAGTGAGCCCATGAAGCATATGTCGCCCATAAAAACATTTTATATAGCTTATTATTCTCAGCTTCACAATATGCGTAGGTACCACACATACCACTCTTAATTCCTCGTACAACCCACATTCGCTTTTTTAGCATATATATAGTAAGGGTTCAGTTGTCATTGTATTTAACCATATATCACTCCTACCTTTCCGACGTAGATCATTGCTACATTTCCCGTACGCTTCCACGCCATAGTGTAGTAATTGACGTGCTTTCTTGTTCTGGCACGCATATATAGGTAAGTATCGAGTTGTCATCATGACTCATATATATCACTTCAACCTTCCACCTTATGCACGCTGCCATAGTGAAGTATAGAGGCATACTTATTCAATGGTCGCACGTAAAGAAAGGGTGTGTTGTTGTTATGGTCTAGCTGTATATCGCCCCGCCGTCTTTTCCAGCGCCCCGCACGCCACAATTCAAAATGACAACATGATAATTGTATTTGTGTGCACGCCATATTTGTCTCCATACCGGTCCGCTTATATGTTGTGTGCTACCATGGTTATACGTTACGTGTATCTCCTTTTTTTGTGGACGCTAGTATAAAGGTGATACGAGGACTCTATTTGTGGGGGTAGGATAATTGTCCGTTGTGTTCATGAATCCCACGAATATAAACTTAGATCGTGAGCCCATAAAGTATATCTCGACCATAAAAAACATTTTATATAGCTTATCATTCTCTGCTCCACAATATTTCCTAAAATTCAATATTTCATAATATTATGTGCTCCAAAATCAAATCACCACCTCCCCTCTCACCCTCAAAATGATGCATCGCAATTAATTCAACCAGCCATTCCGATTAGGTCTCGTAATCATAGAATCGCCAGACTGGCCACTTCTCTCTCCCAAATTTAACCATTCCCCATCAGTCGTCATCAGCCCTTTAAACCTTACCAAAGCTCTTCCTCCAACCTCATCTTAAAAAAACTTCTCTTACTTTTTTTCGCCTGCTTCCCTATAAATAACTGGCCTTCCCAAATCGCCCACAGCGCTCACACAGAAACCACCCACCTGCGCGGCCTCGGTTTTACGGCCGTTCCCTCACCGCCCCGCGCCGCGCGAGCCAAGCCATGAAGCTGGAGGTCATGCCCATGCCCAAGCAGCGGGTGCTGGAGGCGGAGCAGAGGGAGGAGGCCATGGAGATGAGCGGCCTGGACTTGTGGAAGCACGAGAAGCCACCAAGGATCTGCCCCTTGCCCCCGCCGCTCCCGCCGCCGCCGGCGGCGTGCGACGAGGCGACGCTCGTGCCGCCGCTCAACTTCGCCATGGTCGACGACGGCATCTTCCGCTCCGGCTTCCCGGATACCTCCAACTTCCGGTTCCTCAAGACCCTCAACCTCCGCTCCATCGTGTAAGCGTCTCTTTCGCTCCCCCCATGCCGCCCCCCGTCTCTCGAATTACCGCGAAAGTTGTGCTCGTGTGCTCGTGTGCGGCGCTCTGAAGCGTTCTAGCGCGCCACCAGGTACCTGTGCCCGGAGCCGTACCCGGAGACGAACATGGAGTTCCTCGAGAAGAACGGGATCAGGCTCCACCAGTTCGGAATCGAGGGGCGCAAGGTAATAAAACAATTAACAATCCGGCCACCTGGTTTCAACGAAATCTTCTGCTGCTTTGCGGTCGGTTAGCGGTAGTTCATGGAGGCGTATAATTGCCATGGAGGGATTAAATTAAAATACGGTTTCCTTTCGGTAACATCCATGATGCACGGCTTGTTTGCCCCGAGCCGACGTTGCTGATCATATGTCGTCTTGTGTATCCTAATTTAGTACTAGCTGCACTTCCACTGGTGATTTTGGGGATAGTCCCAGTGCTTTACTCAGTTAAATTTATTTGTTATTGTAACTGACTTGCCTGAAAGGGTCCATAAATCCTCTTCACGTAAGCACGCAGTGTTATCTGGAGAATTTTCAAAATTCACGGCGAATCGCTAGTGGTCCCTTTCAGCATTGCTTTGATTAATCAAGGATTTAAAACAATTCTTTTCCCAATATTCTCAAGTGTTTTTTTAATTGTTGCGTTCCTATGAATACAAGCCTACCACTACCAGCGTGTACTCATCACCCCTTTTGGCTTGGAGCATCTCCATGTGTCGCCTTTGTTTCTATTGCTTTTCATTTCTTTTTGTGATTTTTTTTCTTATTTTGGTTCTATGCTATGGTGATTTTTCGCTGTTTCTGCAAATTAGGTAAACCATGCAATTACTTTGATACAAGGATTTTCTTGTTGGAACAGTCGTTCAGTTCAATAGTATTTTTTAGAACTCCCGTCATGTTCTACTTTTTGTATCCTGTATAGTAGATGTTTGCTAGATTTCTTTTAATGCGCAGTTTTATTGGTTCCAGAGGAAACAATCAATTCTTGATGACAATATGTTTGCTTTTCTCCAATTTGTGATGTTTCTTTAGATTGTGCATTTGTGTTGACAGTCACACTGAACTTGGTAACTTTGTCATATTTTTGCAATCTAAAACCCATCAGTCAATTTCGTTGTTTCAGCACCTTGAGCTGTTCAGTTTCCTTCTGTGTTTGGCAGCCTAATCTATTATTGTGGGGTCACTTCGTTGCCTGAGGCTCAAAACTGACTGCAGATATCTGAGTGGTAATGGTTGTGTCAAACAGCATACATGAATTGATTTTAGAAATGTACCGATTTATCTTTGTGAGTTTGTGAGAAAAGCTTCAAGATATGCCTGTAACTTCAGCAATGACGTCCTGAGGATGGTGAATGCACAATAAAAAAAGTGTCGCAGAAGGTGGATTGTAGTTTTCCTATATGTTGACGGTGCCTAGGAATAGATACACTGACGCTTTGCACAATGGGTAGCACAATGTGCATCCATACATATCACTATCCAGTATCTTGTTTTGTTGCTGATAAAGAGGAATGGCACTACCGGCATGGGTCTGACGCAGTGTTTTGAGAAAAATATTTTTTTTGCTTAATGAATCTGGGCATGGACAATAAATTGAATTTTTTACTAGAAATAAATTATTGTAACCATGTCCGATCTTGATGTCATGTAAAAGTGTAAATTTCTGTATAAATATACGTGTAGATATAAATAGAACTGTTTCCCTTGTTTTTTTGTCCATTGTACTGAATCACAAATGCCATGATATTTGAAATGTATTTTCACACTAATTCAGGGTATCCTTATGTTATGTCACTATGCAAAAATTGGATATGTAAGCATGGTAAAATTTCAACAACTTTTCTTATAGAAAACGCTATTTAAAGGGGAACATATACTAGCTGAAAATGTTTGTAAGTTGTATGCCTCTATTTATGACTATTTTGAGGTGTTATTAGTTGCTCTCTCGCTCTCTCTCTCTTGAAAGATCTGGATTGGTTACTGGCATATATTAATAAGCAGAGATTGGACAAGCGCAAGCTGCGCCAACGTTACCTTTAGGTGGCAGACAGCCACCTTAGCTTAGAGAAAAGAAAAACTACATATTACTTGAAAAAACAACTTGTACTAGTGGTGCTAGTAGGTTGCTCTCTCTTTTAGTGCATCATTGTATCATATACTTGTATATTCCAGTTGCCAGCCAAGTCTGTAAAAACTGGTATCTAACTAGTTTTTTTGTCAGGTAGTGCTTACCTGTTTTGATGAAATATATTGGTCGAAAGTCATGGCAATGGATCAAATATGCATTCTTTCGTGCTTTAGATATTCATTTTCCTTTGGAAGCTGGTCAATATTAACTATCATGTAATCTCTGAAAGTTTCATTCTTCATGATTGTTTTGTCTCTCTGTTTGAACTTTAAGTCATCCATGACATGATGCAAAACTTGACGACAAGAATAAAGCTATGTCAACTCATTGAATGGCTGGGAGTAGTCTGTCTGTCAGCCATATGAACTAGCTGGGTTTTTGTTTGTTTGTTTGTTGTTTTGAAATTATGATTTGCTCGGTGAACTGTTCATAGGTTCATATCCGATGCTAATCCACAGTTTTCCATTATCTAAAGATGTTTTTGAGGTTCATGGATGGTTTACATCATTGGAAATTCCATTTTCCTTTTACTTTTTTTAGGAAGGCTTTTTTTTTAATGAGGAAAACTTTGACGTCTCATAGACATATCAAACTTGTTTTTTTCTTGGTTAATTATTATGTGCCCAGTTGCTTGAAACCACTGAAAGCTTGACTGTGGAGCACTCATGCACAACTCACGATCTGTCAGTTTTCAAGGAAGTGGTCGTATTGTATATCCTCTGACTTTTATTGACCTTTCTGCATTTCTGTCCAGTCATCTATGTATGACAGTATCGTGTTTTGAGTATCTCTGGACTTCAGTTTTGTTCATGATCATTATCTAAAAAATAGTTTCTTCATGACTTCTAATGGCACGTGGATAAGAAAATTAACTGCTTTTGGCAGTGACAGGAAAGGAGCCTTCTGCATACCGTTTTAACTGCAGTTAGGATTTACGATTGTCTTAACTTTGTTTGTCATATTTCTCTTGTCAAATATGGTTCTTGTTACAGCTGACAGTCTGTATGTTTTTTTTATTTGGTTTCATCCAAGTCCTTATTCCCCTCATGATTGGTCTGATAACACATCAAATGCTGTTGCTGCAGGAACCATTTGTCAACATACCCGATGACAAAATAAGGGAGGCGCTCAAAGTTGTCTTAGGTACTGCACCTTTCTAATTTTTTTAAGATGAAGAAAGTATAACTTTTCGCTTGCTACAAATAGGGATGCACACAGCCAACTACATTTTTCTATAGACTGAATATCTTGCACACTTGCATCATAGAATTGTAATCTCACTTCTATCTTTTATTCTCCTTTGCAGACCCAAGAAACCAACCTCTGCTTATTCATTGCAAGAGAGGCAAGGTAAGATCAGCTCTCAATTTACAGTTTGTGGCTACTATCCCAAGAAATAACTGTGACCCTGACCCTGAACTAACTGTTCAATATATGCATATCTGCAGCACCGAACTGGTTGTGTGGTTGGGTGCTTGAGGAAGCTGCAGAAATGGTGCTTGTCTTCAGTCTTCGATGAGTACCATCGCTTTGCCGCTGCGAAAGCGAGGATCACTGACCAGAGATTCATGGAGCTGTTCGACGTCTCAAGCTTGAAGCACCTGACACCCTCACGTTGTTAACCAAGGCGTGTGATCACTTGATCCCCCTTGATCCCTCAACTCTAGTACATCTCCAAGGCTATCTTCCTGCAGCTACTGAACCGATTGAGCCGTGAATAATTTTGGAACCCCCTAGAGTCCATGAGGTAGTGATGAAACCATTGTAAAACATTCGTGCTTGAGAGGTTTAGTTTCCCCCTGCTTAGCGCACTGGAGAGGCTGTGGTTGATTTGCGAGGGATTCTCTTTTTTGGTAGCTCTCGCGAGGAATTCACCATTATTTTTGGGTACTGAAGCATGTACTCGAGCAGCTTTGCTGAGGAGGAATGAACTACTCTCTGAGTGCAAAAAGGCTTGTCTCTTCTTGCATGAGTGTGGTTAGGGATCCTGCATATCAGCAACCATGAAAAATGTTCATTGATGACTCACATACCAATGATGGTAACTAACTGTTAAAGCTACATCTAGTTGTTACTTTAGAGAAATTTATACATTTTAACTAAAATATTAGGCATGTTTATATTGATAGCATTGTTGTACTTATTTTTATAAAAAATACTATTACACATATAATTCTTTAATAAAAAAATTAACATCTTGAGTAGCAGAGAGTTAATGTGGATCAAAGTTAGCTATGACCAAATAGAGCAATAATGTAAAAAACACTAACAACAGGAACAATTAAGATCCAAATAGAGCACTAATGTAAAAAAATGGTATTGGTTTCATATTTTTATTTAAAATTAATTAGTTATAAAACTTTAGAGGTTAACTTTTTATTATCTTTTTAAAACATACACACACATATATAGGCAAAAATCACCTTTGTAACTAGTAGATGACGAAAGACATCTGGTTTTGGAGTTTGATGGCTAAAATCAGACGGTTGATGGTTTGATGGCCAAAAAAAGTTTTTTTCCTTGAATATGTAATATTCTTTCATGGTTAGCACGTTGGCCTCTCCTAAATCTCATCTCAAACTGTATAATCAATCTTAAGCTGCGTGGTGTAAACTTAAGCATAGGTAGAAAGCAAGATTTTTTTGTCACCGAGGTCTTTGGGTCACCCTTTTGGTGTCGCTTCGCATCGTGCATGGACGATTGACTTTCTTGGAAAATTGCTTTGGCGAAGTCGAGCTACCATGTTGTGGGGTTCGATATAGTGCAACAACAATGACGTCTACAACCTCTTTAGGGTGGTGTTAGTTTTCTTTGTAAGTGTGTGTTGTGACTTGGAGGTTTTAGGCTTTGGTCCTTTGGAGGAAGTCGGAGCTGCTCGACTTTTCGATAACAATGATGATGGCTTGCGGTGGGCGGCTACATCATTTTTAGTTGGCGATTTCGGTTATGATGTGGTCGATGTTAGGGTTTTTTATGGCTTTTTCTTTAATTAACCATGCAAGTGTACTTCCTTGGTCCCAAAATAGTTGATGTTATATGATTCAAATTTTGTCCCAAAATCATTGTCATTCTCACTCGCCAATGCACCTTTCTTTTCTCTCAATACACCTTTTTTTTCCCGATACATCTCTATCTCTACTTCTCTCTACCACTCTCCTTATTTTCTGTGCACCACACCTTTTTACTCCTAAATTCCTGTGTCTAAATTTAAAACATCAACTATTTTGGGACGGAGGGAGTAAGGTTTTGGGACTGGTTTTCTTATAATGTGGGCCGACTCTTTTCTATATTAAGTTGAAAGACATAGCACCTGCCACTTGTGTTTATAAAAATATGAGCCTTTAAATTTATTTGGTTTAAGTTGGTTCGCTCCATGTCCAATTAAATCCAACAAATATAGCTACCTCATTATTGTTGGCACAAACACCATGCACAATTATCCGTTGCAACGCATTAACATGTTTGCTACTCTATCTGTTTTAAATTATAAGTTGTTTTGACTTTTTTAGGTATAGCTCTTGCTATGCATCTAGATATATATTATATCTTGGGCCTTGTTTAGATGCCTTCAAAATTCTAAATTTTTACTTTTCATCCCATCACATCGAATCTTTGAACACATGTATGGAGCATTAAATATAGATAAAAAAATAAATAATTGCACAGTTTGGTTGTAAATCACGAGACGAATCTTTTTGAGCCAAATTAGTCTATGATTGGACACTAATTGCCAAATACAAACGAATGTGCTACAGTAGCCAAATTACAAAAGTTTTTTGCATCTAAACAAGGCCTTGATATATGAATCTAGAAATGGCAAAATGATTTACAATTTAGAACAATGGGAGCACTAACTAATAAGTACAAACACTAATGAGATTTCTAGGGAAAAACTAATAATTGAGATTACAGGGGAGGCTGCGAGCATGGGCGAAATGGACTGGTAGAGTGGTTGGGTCCGGCCCAACGAAAACCCCAAGCTTGGGCCAATCCAGGCCCAAGGGCTGTTCCGTTACGCTCGGCAATGTTTCCGTTGTGCAGCGGGACACGTGGACGGTGGACCAAGGTGTGGGCCACACATCACAGTAACAAGGCTTTTGTAGACCTGATCACGAGACATTTGTCTCCCCGTCTCCCCCACAGGCCACGTATTTCAAGCCGAGCTCAACGTCTCCCTGAGAAGAAGTGTCCCCGTCCTTGCATGTTGACCAAACTAGCCAGTACCTCACTGACGTGTGGGCCATAGTTTCACTAACCCCACAAGTCATTGACAGTTCAGACACCTCCGTGTGCGTCTAGCAATCACCCACTTCACCTATACCCTCCACACAGTTCGCAGCCGTGTTCACACTAGTAGAGTACAGAGCTCACAGCTCGGGGCTGCAAGCTCAGCCGGCGAGCTCACCTCGCCCCTCTTGCCAGACGTGCCTCCCCCTGCTACTGTTCAAGCCCAAACCCTAAACCCTCGGGCCCAAATGCCGACGCCGGCGACTGCGCTGCTGCTGTTCCTCGCGGCGGCAGCGGCGTTCCGCGGCGCGACGGCGAAGACGACGATCGAGCCGTGCGCTGGCGCGGACGCGTGCCCGGCTCTGCTGGGCTACACGCTCTACGCGGACATGAAGGTGTCCGAGGTGGCGGCGCTCTTCGGCGCCGACCCGGCGGCGGTGCTGGCCGCCAACGCGCTCGACTTCGCCTCTCCAGGCGCCGCCAACCGCATCCTCCCCAAGGGGACGCCCCTCCGCGTGCCCACCCGCTGCGCCTGCGCCGACGGCGTCCGCAAGTCCGTCGCCGTCCGCTACGCCGCGCGGCCTTCCGACACGCTCGGCTCCATCGCCGAGGTCGTCTTCGCCGGCCTCCCCTCCGCCGACCAGATCCGCACCGCCAACGGGCTCGCCTCCGAGGACCCCGACGCGCCGCTCAGTCCGGGCCAGAAGCTCGTCATCCCGCTCCCCTGCGTCTGCTTCAACTCCACCGACAACAACCTACCTGCTGTGTACCTCTCCTATGTCGTGCAGGTCGGGGACACCGTGGAATCCATCGCCGCCAGCCACACAACCACCGTCACTGATATCAGCAATGTGAACGCCATGGGGAGTCCCATTGTCGCACCAGGCGACATCCTTGCCATACCATTGCCTGGTAAAATTCACTCATTGGACCGCAGTATGCAACACGATTGGAATAAACTGCCGTGGCCATTGCAGAGCCATAACTTGGCAACATTCCATCACTTTCCCCTTAAATTGACAACATTGGTTGTAAACATATGTTGTTTCAAGTTCTGTATCTAGTTTGCCAATAACCATCCATCATTTCTATGCTTATGATTGTCAATAACCGTAGGTCAGGGAAAATAACCTGAAATATTGGTTGACGTCGACAGGTGTACCTTTGTGAAAGTCTGAAGGCCAGTTTAATGTTACATAGTTACTTTAGGTCCTTTTTAACTTGTTATAAGGAATTGCCAGCCTTTGGATTTTACAAACGTAGGATGCAGTAATGGCTTTAAACTTTAAAATTAAAGTACCACTGCAAAAAGCTGATCTACGGTTGGGGCTTGGGACAAGCCACGCTTGCAGTGGTTACTAGTTAGGTTGTGAAAGATTACTTTTCTGTGCCTGTGTGGTACATGTGAGTAATAAGTAATTTTATTTGCTATGGTCCTGTTTCCCAGATAAGCTTCACAAATAGAGTAAAAGCATGGTCAAAATAAGCTGGCCGGAATAACCGCGTCCGGAATAAGCTGCAAAAAGCAAGCCGTTTGGCTGTTGGTTTCAGCTTATTTTAGCCATAAACAGCTTATAAGCTGTACCAAATAGGGCCTATGATTCATGAATTTTAGCAAGGGCTGCTTTGAGTGATTAATTATTCAGTGCATTAGCTAAAGATAACGTATAAAAATGTGCAGTGGTAGGTCTTCATTTTTGATGGAAGGGTCTTCCACTTTCTTGGAGGCATACCTTTCTTTTTGCTGATTGATTCCATAATGATAGCTGAGAAGGATACTTTCTAATTTTGCCGACCTCTTCTGATCAGTACTTTCTTTCTAATGACAACCATTTATTTCTTTCATTAGCTTGCGCCTCAGCATTTCCTAACTCTGCTTCGGACTATGGATTGCTTGTGGCAAATGGAACCTATGTACTGACTGCTGGGAACTGTGTGGAGTGCAGTTGCGGGCCAGCAGATCTCAAGTAAACTTATACTCCCTTTTGTTCAATGTAGTTTTCTTTCCTTTTATTTGTTTCGGACTATAACACCCTCATTTCCTTACAGTTTGTATTGCACACCGGCTTCACTGACAGCATCATGTTCAAGTATGCAATGCTCTAATAGCAGCCTAATTCTTGGTAATGTGACCGCACAACCCACCACTGGTGGCTGCGGTGTCTCGTCTTGCAACTATGCTGGCTATGTCAATGGAACCATCGCAACATCGTAAGCAAAAAATCCCAAATAATTTTGTTTTTGCTCTATCTAAACTTTGGAACTCAAAGATGATCACATCTTACAATGCATGTGCAGGCTATCCTCAGGTCTTCAACCCATGTGTCCAGGTACTTGTGCAATCTTCACTTGTAGTCTGCTTCACATTTAGCTAATGAAGTGCCGATGCAGTAAATTTCAGTCCTTTACTCCTTTGTTCAAAGTTCCTTTTGAACATGATCATTGACTTGTCCAGAGCTGCACTTTTGAAACATCTGTCAGTAAATGTATTGTCTAGTCATAACCTATAAGATTTTTAAGGTGCGCACCTCCTTTTTAGAAGAGAGAATAAAGGATGAACCTGGTGTGTGATTTCAAGTGTAAAGAAAGATATTCTTGTCCCATAATATTAATCTAGCCCCTTGGTTTGGATTCATATCAAACATAGTTTTGATCTCCTTGTGTCGAATCTAAGATGATATTTCCTTTTTTCATATTGGTATAGGTTGCCCTCAATCTTGTTTTAGTTAGTATCAGATTACGCCTGCCTAACACTATGTACCTTGCTTTAAAGTTCTGTATACTTCTTTATTCGAGGTAGTACGTAGTACCAAAGCAAACCCTTTTAAATAAATGAAGTGATAGTTATTTAACTAAATTATCAAGTGCAACATGTGAGGAAGCTGCATTGTAGATAATTGGCATGTTTCACCTGATCACACTTTTTATGTCAAAGGAAAAGGAGAAGAGTGAAAAAATTACCATTGCTTATTCAGACAATGCTTCTGGAACGTCATTGACATTATAAAACGTGGACTAAGGCATTAACCAAATAACATGATGTCTAGATTGGTAAAAGCTTTCACTTTGTTATCAATGTACTTCAGTATAGCAAACAGTAGGAAATGTACCGACTGAAGTTTTTTCATAGATGCTGTTGTTTCATTTGCCCAGTGCTATGCATCATGAATTCCTCTGTTTTGATCTTTACTGGTGTCTGTTGTTTCAATCACTTTGACCATGATTACAGGACCACATCAATTCCCCCCACTCACGGCGGTGCCAACTGTGGCAAACCATGGGTCTTATTCTCCATCACCTGCACCAGGACCTGGAGACGCTGGTGGTGCCATCCCAGGAGGTTCCAGCGTTTCTCCTTCAAATGGGCCTGCTGGGAACGCCTCGCAAGCGCCTGCGATAAATCAACCTTGCCGTTTCCTCCTCATTTTCATTCTTTCTCTGACATTGTCCTTGCGGATGTGGATTCCTGTGTAGAGTATTGCTGGCTGTATTTGTATTGAACGGGGAAGGCCTCATTGTTGCCAGCTGGAACCTGAATGAAGATTGCAGTAGCCTCTCTTCATCAGTGTCTGGTGAAACTTTTGGTATGATTCTGCTTTCTGCAGATTTTGTATACGAGGAAGCCACCCCGATCCATCCTTCAAGGAAAGGGTCTCAAGGCAGTAGTACGAGATAGAGGTGGCCAGGTCCATGTTCCTGATGGCCTAGTAGCTACAACTCTATTATAGATCATGCCAAAATGAGATCGTTTGAAGAAAAAAAAAATGAATTTCAAAATCTAATAAATCAAAACGAATATTCGGGCCTCTGTAAGATCTTCAACAAAAAAAATTCACAAACTATAAAGATTGCTTTGACATCTATAACTTTTATATAAAAAGGCGACCACCTTACATGTAAGCCAATGCCACCTCAACAAAACCATCTAAGAAACCACATTGAAATGGTTAAGGAGGTGGGGGTATTTTGTTTGGGCTTTGCTGTGGTACTTCAAAATAACTATGAGTCATTTATTTAATTGGATTGGATGGTTATGATGATCTATTATTTTCTAGGAGGTAATATATGAAATATGTATTTATTTAATTTTAAATTTTGTAAAATAGGACAAATAAGGAAAAGCTCTAGATATTAAAAAAATATATCTTTTTAAACTAATTAATGCATGTATGATTTATTCAATAGTTAAATCTTTTTATTTAGCAACTTTGGACATGACATAATTGGTTAGCATATAACTTATTTATGATAGGTAATTTAATTAGCATAGTTTGGACATGACATGATATGATATAACAAAATTTGATTAGCATTATTTGGGTTATTTGGCCGTTTAAGGTACGTGACATGTGCGAGTACTAACTTTCCATTCATCATAAATGACATAATTTAATTAGCATGTAGCCTTTTTCCCCATTGTATGTGATAGCTAAGCGTGTTTTTAACATTCGTGACAACTAACGTGTTACGTGTAAAATATTTTAAAAGACCGTCTCAATTAAGTGATGGTAGTTTTGATCGTATTAGCATAACATACGCACTCGACCGTTTAACGTGGTAGTGTACTAGTGTGCAGGGGCGAAGGCGGGTATTTGGCAAGGTTTGGCAGCCACCATACCTAAAATCTGTACAAAATACTAAATATATGTTTTATATACCAGTAAATATACATGAATACATACGTCAATACGTCATATAAGCGGTATGTTGGTTCTTATAAACCTTGCCACACCTGAAAAATTATCCATGCCTCCGTCACTGAGTGTGTAACATGTTTTAGATCGCCGATGTTCGTGCAGCGTGTGACATAGAAATTAGTAATTCTCGGTCCTGCTAGCGCCCGGACGTCCGGATCCAGGCGCTAGCGCCGGACGCTGCACCAGCCCACCGAAAATTCAACCGCTTCGTCCGCACGGCTCCGCCCGCCCACCGCAGGAGGAGGGAGTAGAAAAATCAACCGCTTCCCAAGCAAGGGACCCGCCCCTAGCACCCCACGCGCGTGGATCCGTCCAACTCTCAATCTCGATAGGCCCCAGCACCTCCGACTACCGTCAGCTCGCACCCCATAGAACCGCCCCTGCAAACAACGAAACAAGGCTATTTCAACATCGAAAAAAGCTCTAATGAAACAAACAAAAAATATGAATTGCAACATGAAGACAAACAACGAAAAAATGATGCTGCAACTACTGCAACATCTCAAGATCTGCTACTGCGACATCAAGAAAACGCTTGTTGCAACAAACCAATAAAACCATTGCAACAACCGAAAAAATCATCTATTGCAACATTAAAAACAACCCACTGCAACAACGAAACAAGGCTATTTCAACATCGAAAAAACTCTAATGAAACAAAAGAAAAATATGAATTGCAACATGAAAAAAAACAACGAAAAAATGATGTTGCAATTCCTGCAACAACTCAAGAACTACTAGTGCAACCAGAGGAAAACGCCTGTTGCAACAACAACAAAAAACCACTGCAACAACCGATTCAAAACATCCCATTCCAACAACGACGATGAGGCAGGAGGAGGATGTAGGGAGGCCTTTGTAACACCCCGGGTGTTATAGTGCTAATTAATCTGCCATGTCATCATAATGCATTGCAAAGCATCCCTGTTAGGTTAACCTTGTTATGCATCAACTAAAACAAGTTTACTTATCTAGGTTAAATGTGTTTCTCAGTGGTGTGCTCCGAACCCGAAAACCCTAATTTTTAATACCACCGCAAATGCTTAGTCCATGCCCTGCGTAATTTGAGGTGTGCGACTGTGTTGCACACTAGTGTCAAGTGTAGGGTATGAGCTCAAGTACAACCTCTAAAATGAAACTCCAAATTTGAGTTTGAATTGGAGTCCCAAAACTTGTCACGAGTTTTCCGATTCGAATTCGAATTCAAAATTGGGGAAAAATGTAAAAGAATTTTAAAGGCTAATTGCTCAACCAAGAGTGGCATTTGGTCAACCATGTCATGTTGGTCCAAATGATGCCCTTGGGTGAGGTTTTGATCGCTAAGTAATCACAAATCAAAGTAGCAACAAATTCCAATTTAAAATTCCTCCGAAAACCCTAAATTTCAAAACCTTGTTTTACCCCTTTTGAAATAATTCAAAATCTAAGCAAAATTTGGGAAAAAGTTCAAAACCAAGTTTGTAGAACTTTTCAAGGGCTACAACTTTGGTGTTTTGAGTTTTCAAAGCTTTAGTGTAAAATGTGGAGCAATTTTGAAAATAAACAAATTTCAGTCTTGACTCATTTTTGTCCCCAGACTAAGATTTCAAAATGGAGGCAGAATTTGAAAAAGTTTTGAACAGCAAAGTTGTAGGTCTGGTCAAGATATACAACTTTGATGTTTGGAGATTTTGAAGTTTCAATATAAAATCAAAAGTAATTTCTAAATTACCAAATCTAAAAAATGTGTCCCCTTTTGAATTTAAACTCAAATTTCAAAATCCAGTGAGAATTTGAAAAAGTGTTCAATACAAAACTTGTAGAGCTTGAAATTCTGAAGATTTCATAGATTGGAAGTTTTTCAAGTTGTTACATGAATTTGAGAGTAATTTTAGAAAATAGTTTTTGAAAATTCAAAATTTGGGGGGGTGCTACAGTGCCGCGCCAATGGCGGCCGGCCACCGCGCGGTATGGGCGCCGGCGAGCCGCCGTGGCCGCCCAGACCCTTCGCGCGCGGTCGAGAACGCCAGCGCGACGACGCGAGCAGTCCGGCTCTGTAGTCGCGACCGCCTTCTATAAATACATGAGTTCATAGTGACGTTTACCATTTTTTCGCCACCGCCGCCACCGCAGCTCCGCCGCTCGCCGCTGCCGCCACCAGGCCATCTCCGGCCACGCCAGTCGCACCAACAGCATCGCCGCATCCTCACGCACCTCGTTAACCACCCAAGCCAGCTTGACTTCGCCTAGATCGCCTCAGCCACCGCTTCCCGTGCTCAACTCCGGCGACCGACCACCATCGCCGCCCCCACGTTGCCAGGCCACTCCAATCCCTCCCAGCCGCCAGCAAGAGCACCAACGTGATCACTGTGAGCCACCGATCCTTTCTACGCCTTTAATTCGATCGTTCCGTTCTTGGAGGCGTGTTTTAGCGGCTCACCGTCGGCCACGGTCCGCCACCGTTGTCGGTGAAGGGTCACCGGAGCTCGAGACGCGTTGTAGACCAGTGCCAGGGACTCAGGAGAAGGTGTGGGGCGTTGTGGTAGGGTCAGTTTGTCGACCGAAGCTTCGGTCACCGGCCGGCCACCGCAGGAGAGCGAGCGAGCACGCGGGAGCGAGCGAGAGGGCGGGAGGAGGAAGATGACAGGCGGGGCCGGCTTGTCAGCGAGCGCAGAGAGAGAGAGCGCGCGCGGGTGGGCGAGCGGGCTGGGCCGCCTGCTGGGCCGCGCGGCTGGGCCAAGCGCGCGTGCAGACGCGGGCGTGCGCGAGCGGGCCGTCTAGTTGGGCCGAACCGCGGGAGAAAGGAGAATCGGCCCGATTTCGTTTTTGTTTTTCTTTTTCAAATAAATGAATAGTGCTGTTATTTGTTTATTTCACTAAAAATTGTGTAGAGTTCCAAAATTCATGAAAATTTTTGTGTAGGCTTCTCAATGTATAAACTATCTAGGAAAATGTTAAATGCTGAAATTGAGTACTTTGTGCAGTAGAATTAATTAGTTCTAATAAAGATTAAATGCAACTTCCATGAATTTTAATAATTAATTTATTAATCCAAAAATGATGAAATTTATTATAACACTGTTATAAATCATTCTTAATCCATAGAAAAAGTTTGAGCTTGATTAGGTAAAATTTGATTAACTTCTAATTATGTCCTAATTATTTAAATAATAAATAAATGTTAATTTGAGAACTTTAAGAGTTGTGTGCCTTTTTGATTGAGTGATGTCCTTAGGTCACTACCCTTTTGTGATCTTTGGCACCTTAATTCCATGATTGAGCTCGTTAGTAACTTGTTAGGTTAAAAGCTGGTATCGCTGGAATCGTCGCTACTAGTTAGTAGGTGTTCTGTTTGCGACTGTACCATGAAGGGAAGTTGTACTCCAGTTGTAACTCGTAGCATGTTATCATCAAGCATCATGTTTATCATCGAGCATCATGTTAAAGCATGTTATGTGTTCGTGTAGTCTCCGCTTTCGAAGAAGTCGAAGCCGTCGAGCCAGTTTTCGGAGAAGAGCGATCGTCGGTGGGTTTCGGACCTGACGTTGGAGTTCTCGGGTCTGAGTCAGTCGTCGTGTCCGAGCAAGGCAAGCCCCGGTGCATTTAAACCCTACCTTGAATTTTACAAATGTTTTATTATTTATAATATGGTTTACTGCATTAAGTAATTAGGAGTTGAGTGATAACCCAATTGCTGCATTGTCATCCTTGATTATTATGATATCAACCTTGATACCTGTTTTATGGAAAATGCGTAGTATGCTTCGCTATGCTTAGAAGTTAAGCTTTTAAATGCAATGTTTATATAGCCATGACGGCATATTGAATGAATATTGAAATATGAGAATGAACTTGAAAGATCGGGCGGGTGGTTTGGCCACTGCTAACATGCATTGGGAAAGGAGTCTCAATGTAGTGTTTCCGCCTTGTCAGTTAAGATCCGTTCGTTGTAAGCCTATTGTGTTCAAGACTTTGCAACTAGCTTCATGCCTTGGGTAAGCCCAAAATGTTGGTGATTCCATTACGAGAACGTCTAACCTCGCACTGGGAGTGGAGAGATGGCGAGAGTAGCGTGTACCCTCGGGGCTAGAATTTGGTCGGGTTCGAGGAGTACTGTACTCTCAGGTGGCGATGGACATGTTCTGGTTTTGGGAGATCTAAATGAGGGTTGATATATGCAAGATTCGGTTCTACATATGTCGTGAGGTTAGGGATCCCCAGCTGGGTATAATCGGTTCGAATCGTCGTTGCTCCTCGGTTATGGAGACTTGATCACCTGACTTGCATCGTAGTTAAGAACTGGAATTGAAAGAAAGAATGAGAAAGGTTTTGATGATAATTACTTTGATCTAGATTAGGATCACCTAGAATTGGTTAATGAACCATCAATGGTAAAAGTAAAATATTGAAGGTAAGGACTTACTTTAGTAAGCTTTTCTGCAAAAGAAAATTTGATTCTGGAACACCCGTACCTTGATTCCCTAAAGCTAGCATGCCCTTGGAGTCTTTGTCTTAGTCGGGTAAGTCTTGTTGAGTACCCTCAAGTACTCAGGGTTTGTTAACCCCTTGTTGCAGGTGCGGTTCATGAACAAGTCTGCTTCGAGCCTTGTTGCATGACCGTCGTGGTTGAAGAAAGCGACGACGAGTAGACTGTGTGGCCTTTGGGCAAGGCATCTCGTTTGTGTGTTGTAATAAAGTTAATACCGATACTTCTCTACTACTGGTTTGTAATAATGTTACATAAGGTTTGAAGTTTGAAAACTGGTTTGTAAACCTATATTATTGTAAGACTTCCGCTACGTTACTCTGTTGAATATTTTGAATAAACTGTTGTAATATTGCAATACTCCTGTGATTGGATCCTGTTCGGAGGAAAGCAGGCCTTTTAAGTTATGGTGAATATAAGTACGGCCATCAGAGGTCATTATGGCAATGACGGGTACTTGTGGGCCATCATAATTAGGAGGTTCTGTGACAGCTGGTATCAGAGCTGGTACCAGAGCATAATCACTCGGGTTATTGTAGTATTACCTTGCAAAACTTCAAAATGATTTGGGTCAAACAAACTTAATACTGATATTTTAGGTCCAAATTGCTTTTGCTTATCTTAATCTATTCTATAGTTTTCCTTAGCTCATATTTGAAAGCTTCGTAGTGAAGTATCATGTATAGTGCCCTATGTTATAAAGATTGCATGTGTTACTTAAATCTTTCTGTTAGATCGTAAGTGCGATGCATGCATCATGTTTAATTAACCTGCTTAAGCTACCTTCCCTTTTAAAGTGGTTTGGGTTAAGTAAGGTTCAAATCCTATTCATGCTAACTTTCAGATCCCCCTATCTGTTCTTATTGTTCTAATTCTATCTTGCTATAGGATGGCACATGTGAAGACGACTCCTCGCAAGAAAACGGGTCCGCAAGGAGTGCCGCGTCATCAGTTGGCCGCCAGAGGTGATGGAGCAAGCAGTAGCCGTAATCCGAACCCGAATTCGGAATCAGAGGTTGCAAGGCTTACATCAGAAGTGGAGCGACTGAAGCGCAACATGCGTTTTTGGAAACAGTTCCAGAAGGAGTATTTGGAAAAGGAGACAGAAGCCAGGGCTCGTGTTCGTGAGTTGGAGCTTTATGTGACACACCTAGAGCAGTACAACATAGTTCTGCATGAGGAAGTCCATAGGCTAAATGATCTGATGAATCCCAATCATCAGCCCCAGGCAGTAGAAGATGATGTCGGTGCCGTGATTGTTCCTGATGGAGAGGACAATGAGGAAGAAGATCCAGAAGAAGATGAACCCATGATGGAAAGTGGGGATGATGCGAGTCATGTCACTGGTGCAAGTGCTCCAGAGAATGAGGATGGAGTGATCGTGATCAGCGATGATGATGAGGAGTGAAGTGTCGACATGGATGGTTGTGTAATATAGTAGTCTTTCCTACTTTCTAAGAACCTTAGTGGGTAGTTTCTTGCTTGAGAGCAAGTTTGTAATGAAATAATGTAAGATAAGTTGTGTGTGTATACAAGTACTGTACTAACTGCTTTTTAATTCAATAAAGCGATGTAAATAAATATAGTTTGTGTACAACAGATGGACGGTACTGGAACTTCCCAAGAAAGGGACAATCCTCCGAATCCCCCACCGTTTCTACCCACCTTGGCAGAAGCTATTGCCGCACTGGTTAATGCCACTACCTTGTTGGCTCATAATCAGAATCAGAATGGAAATCAGGGCCGTCAAGGCCGTAACAATGGAGGGGAAACCACTTATGTGGATTTCACCGATACCCATCCACCAGTGTTCTCAAAAGCAGATGAGCCGCTAGAGGTGGATGACTGGCTCCATACCATGGAGCAGAAGTTTGAACTTTTACAGTGCACGGAGCATCAGAAGCCCGTGTTTGCAGCACAACAGCTTAGAGGTGCCGCAGGGGCGTGGTGGGCGAATCTGGTCGCCGCACGGCCTGCTGGCCACCGTATCACTTGGCAGGAGTTTCGTGAAGCCTTCAGAGCACATTATATCCCTGATGGTGTCATGGCCATGAAGTTAAAAGAGTTTCTCTCGCTGAAGCAAGGGAACCAGACAGTTCTACAGTATGTGGGCAAATTCAATCATCTGTCCCAGTATGCAGCGGAATATGTGAACACCGATGCAAAGAAGAAGAGTTGTTTCATGAGAGGTTTGAGTACCAGAATCCAGGAAGCATTGGTCACCTGCTATAATGCCACTTACCACGAGATAGTCAATGTGGCTATTGCGTCAGAAGAGAAGTCCCGACTGCATAAAGAGTCGAAGAAAAATAAGCCAGTGTTTTCTAGCCCGTCTGGTGGCATTAAAAAGCGCCAGAGGTTTGTTTATCACCCTCAGAATCATTTCCGCCCAACTTATCGTCCACCGCAATACCAAGCTCAGCCGTAGACGTTTTTCCGTCCTGCCGCAATTCCGCAGTATCCACAGCAGCCGAATGCCCCTGGTATTCGAAACCAGACTCCAGTAACCCATAACTTTCCCTGTTACAACTGTGGAAAGCCATACCACTTTTCCAAGGACTGCCCATATCCAAGGCAGTACAATCCTAGTTATCCCAGAGCTCCCGTACCGCAACAGCAACAACCTCAGAGCAAGAATAATAACCTAAATGTTCAGAAGGGTAAGGGTGAGAAGAAGAAGACCGGACATGTGTTCTACACTCGAGCAGGTGTAATCCCAGAGGGAGAACCTGTTATGATGGGTATGTTCCCTGTTGCTAATCATCCAGCAGTACTGTTATTTGATTCAGGTGCATCGCATACATTCATAAATCGCACCTTTGTTGTTAAGCATGACATTCCAATTATGGGAACACAAGAAGATTTCTTTATCCAGTCGCCCGGGGGACGACTGTGTACTAAGGAGATGGTACGTGACGTACCTATAGAGTTAGGTGGGCATATATTTCCTACCTCAATGATAATATTACAGAAACATGATATAGATGTAATCCTGGGTATGAATTGGATGTACCAAAGAGGAGCCCTTATAGATGCACTGCATAGAACTATAAGGTTGAACCTGCCAGATAATAAATCTCATCTTCTTATCCAACTTCCTATCCCAAAGAGAACAGTTGAAAGGATATGTGCAACTTCAGTACATGAGATTTGTGATATACCGGTAGTCTGTGAATTTCTAGATGTGTTTCCAGATGATCTACCAGGTCTGCCACCAGACAGAGATATAGAATTTGTGATTGAGTTAAAACCGGGTACTGCCCCAATATCCCAGAGAGCTTACAGAATGCCACCCAATAAATTGGCAGAACTTAAGGATCAATTACAAGAGTTACGTGACAAAGGTTTTATCAGACCCAGTTCCTCACCATGGGGATGTCCAGCTCTTTTTGTCAAGAAGAAAGATCAGACTTTAAGGATGTGTGTTGACTATCGACCGCTGAATGAAGTAACCATTAAGAATAAATATTCGTTGCCTCGCATTGATCTACTCTTTGATCAGCTTGCGGGGGCAAAGGTATTTTCAAAGATCGATCTTCGGTCAGGGTACCATCAAATCAAGATTCGACCTGAAGATATCCCAAAGACTGCATTCACTACCAGATATGGACTGTATGAGTACCTAGTTATGTCTTTTGGTCTCACCAATGCACCGGCACATTTCATGTATCTGATGAACTCAGTTTTCATGCCAGAGCTTGATAAATTTGTGGTTGTGTTTATTGATGATATTCTGGTATACTCCAAAAGTGAAGAAGAACATGTTGAGCATCTCAGAGTTGTTCTGACTCGTCTGAGAGATCACCAACTGTATGCCAAGTTCAGTAAATGTGAGTTTTGGTTAAGAGAAGTGCAATTCTTAGGACATGTGTTGTCAGCCGAAGGAGTAGCAGTAGATCCTGGCAAGGTGGAAGATATTCTGAATTGGAAACCACCAATCTCAGTTCATGAAGTCCGAAGTTTTCTGGGAATGGCGGGATATTACCGTCGATTCATACCTGACTTTTCAAAGGTAGCCAAGCCAATCACAGAGTTGTTGAAGAATCAAACTAAGTTCATATGGTCTCCAGAATGTGAGAAAGCTTTTAGAATTTTAAAGAAGTCATTGACAACTGCTCTAGTTTTGGCACAACTAGATATAGAAAAGCCATTTGATGTTTACTGTGATGCCTCGGGTATTGGCCTTGGTTGTGTATTGATGCAAGAAGGCAGAGTCATTGCTTATGCCTCGAGACAGTTGAAGCGTCATGAAGAACATTATCCGACACATGATCTTGAACTAGCAGCTGTGGTTCATGCATTGAAAATTTGGCATCATTACTTGTTAGGTAATACTTGCCACATGTATACAGATCACAAGAGCTTAAAGTATATCTTTACTCAGTCAGAGTTGAATATGAGGCAAAGGTGGCTGGAGTTAATAAAGGACTATGATTTAGAAGTGCACTATCACCCTGGAAAAGCAAATGTTGTTGCTGATGCACTCAGTAGAAAGAATCATTGCAATTGCATTACTGTGAAGCCAATGGATTACAGTTTATGTTATGAATTAGAAAAGCTGAATATTGAAATAGTTCAACAAGGTCAGTTGACTAATGTCACAATAGAATCAACAATCAAAGATCAGATTGTGTCTGCTCAGAGAAAGAATTCCGGAGTAGCTCACATCAAAGAAAAAGTTAGAACGGGTCAACAGACAGATTTCAGTATTGATGATGCAGATGTGTTGTGGTTTAAGAACTGGTTAGTGGTCCCAAAGGTTCTAGAGTTACGTCAGCTCATTCTTGATGAAGCACATAGCACAAGGTTTTCTATTCATCCAGGAAGTAATAAGATGTATCAAGATTTGAAACAAAAATTCTGGTGGACCAAAATGAAAATTGAGATTGCCAAGTATGTGGCCAGATGTGACACTTGTTGTAAGGTGAAGGCAGTACACCTAAAGTCGGTAGGAATGTTACAACCCTTGCCCATTCCATCCTAGAAATGAGAAGATATCAGTATGGATTTCATTACTGGATTACCCAAGACCTCAAGAGGCTTTGATTTAATTTGGGTCATTGTGGACCGACTGACAAAGTCATCTCATTTTATTCCAGTTAAGGTGGACTATTCTGCTATAACTTATGCAAGAATTTATATTGCACGAATCCTGAGTCTTCATGGGGTACCAAAGACCATTGTATCAGATAGAGGTACTCAGTTTGTTAACAAATTTTAGAGACACCTACATGAGTCCCTGGGTACAAAACTTTTGCATAGTACCGCTTATCATCCACAAACAAGTGGTCAGACTGAAAGGGTCAATCAAATTCTAGAAGACATGTTAAGGTCATGTGCACTTAATTATTCAGACACTTGGGACGAGTGGTTACCTTTAGCAGAATTCTCCTATAATAATAGTTATCAAGAGAGTATCAAAATGGCACCGTTTGAGGCATTGTATGGCCGTAGGTGCAGAACTCCATTGAATTGGTCAGAACCGGGAGAAAGATGGTTTTTCGGTGTTGATCTTGTGAAACAAACAGAAGAAAAAGTTAGGTAGATCTAGAATAATTTGAAAGTGGCTCAGTCCAGGCAAAAGAGTTATGCTGATAAAAGGCGTAGACCTTTGGTATTCCAAGTAGGGGATTATGTTTATCTAAAAGTATCACCCATGAAAGGAGTTAGCAGATTTGGAGTCAAAGGCAAACTCGCACCACGTTATATTAGTCCTTTTCAAATCATTCAACAATGTGGAAAGGTGGCATATAAGTTAAAGCTGTCTGAACAACTGTCAGCCGTTCACAATGTATTTCATGTATCACAAATGAAGAAGTGTCTACAAGTACATGATCAAGTGGTTGATGTTGAGGGAGTTAAACTTGAACCGGATTTAACATATTCTGAACATCTTGTCAGAGTTTTGGATCAAAAAGATCGTGTTACCCGAAGTAGAACAACTAAATGGTACAGAATACAGTGGAATCAACATTCAGAAGAGGAAGCCAACTGGGAAACGGAGGATTATCTGTTAGAGAATTTCCCGGAGTTCTTTGCTTCTATCTAGGTTGCAATTTCCTCTTTAAACTGTAACCTATCCTTTTAAAATCTTTGTAATGCAGAAAACCCCTACCTATTTTGTAGACAAGTCTTGGACGTGTTTGCTTGATACGTTTCCTTTTCTATTACTTAACTCAAGGCTTTAAATCTCGGGACGAGATTTCTTTAAGGGGGAAGGGTTGTAACACCCCGGGTGTTATAGTGCTAATTAATCTGCCATGTCATCATAATGCATTGCAAAGCATCCCTGTTAGGTTAACCTTGTTATGCATCAACTAAAACAAGTTTACTTATCTAGGTTGAATGTGTTTCTCAGTGGTGTGCTCCGAACCCGAAAACCCTAATTTTTAATACCACCACAAATGCTTAGTCCATGCCCTGCGTAATTTGAGGTGTGCGACTGTGTTGCACACTAGTGTCAAGTGTAGGGTATGAGCTCAAGTACAACCTCTAAAATGAAACTCCAAATTTGAGTTTGAATTGGAGTCCCAAAACTTGTCACGAGTTTTCCGATTCGAATTCGAATTCAAAATTGGGGAAAAATGTAAAAGAATTTTAAAGGCTAATTGGTCAACCAAGAGTGGCATTTGGTCAACCATGTCATGTTGGTCCAAATGATGCCCTTGGGTGAGGTTTTGATCGCTAAGTAATCACAAATCAAAGTAGCAACAAATTCCAATTTAAAATTCCTCCGAAAACCCTAAATTTCAAAACCTTGTTTTACCCCTTTTGAAATAATTCAAAATCTAAGCAAAATTTGGGAAAAAGTTCAAAACCAAGTTTGTAGAACTTTTCAAGGGCTACAACTTTGGTGTTTTGAGTTTTCAAAGCTTTAGTGTAAAATGTGGAGCAATTTTGAAAATAAACAAATTTCAGTCTTGACTCATTTTTGTCCCCAGACTAAGATTTCAAAATGGAGGCAGAATTTGAAAAAGTTTTGAACAGCAAAGTTGTAGGTCTGGTCAAGATATACAACTTTGATGTTTGGAGATTTTGAAGTTTCAATATAAAATCAAAAGTAATTTCTAAATTACCAAATCTAAAAAATGTGTCCCCTTTTGAATTTAAACTCAAATTTCAAAATCCAGTGAGAATTTGAAAAAGTGTTCAATACAAAACTTGTAGAGCTTGAAATTCTGAAGATTTCATAGATTGGAAGTTTTTCAAGTTGTTACATGAATTTGAGAGTAATTTTAGAAAATAGTTTTTGAAAATTCAAAATTTTGGGGGGTGCTACAGTGCCGCGCCAATGGCGGCCGGCCACCGCGCGGTATGGGCGCCGGCGAGCCGCCGTGGCCGCCCAGACCCTTCGCGCGCGGTCGAGAACGCCAGCGCGACGACGCGAGCAGTCCGGCTCTGTAGTCGCGACCGCCTTCTATAAATACATGAGTTCATAGTGACGTTTACCATTTTTTCGCCACCGCCGCCACCGCAGCTCCGCCGCTCGCCGCTGCCGCCACCAGGCCATCTCCGGCCACGCCAGTCGCACCAACAGCATCGCCGCATCCTCACGCACCTCGTTAACCACCCAAGCCAGCTTGACTTCGCCTAGATCGCCTCAGCCACCGCTTCCCGTGCTCAACTCCGGCGACCGACCACCATCGCCGCCCCCACGTTGCCAGGCCACTCCAATCCCTCCCAGCCGCCAGCAAGAGCACCAACGTGATCACTGTGAGCCACCGATCCTTTCTACGCCTTTAATTCGATCGTTCCGTTCTTGGAGGCGTGTTTTAGCGGCTCACCGTCGGCCACGGTCCGCCACCGTCGTCGGTGAAGGGTCACCGGAGCTCGAGACGCGTTGTAGACCAGTGCCAGGGACTCAGGAGAAGGTGTGGGGCGTTGTGGTAGGGTCAGTTTGTCGACCGAAGCTTCGGTCACCGGCCGGCCACCGCAGGAGAGCGAGCGAGCACGCGGGAGCGAGCGAGAGGGCGGGAGGAGGAAGATGACAGGCGGGGCCGGCTTGTCAGCGAGCGCAGAGAGAGAGAGCGCGCGCGGGTGGGCGAGCGGGCTGGGCCGCCTGCTGGGCCGCGCGGCTGGGCCAAGCGCGCGTGCGGACGCGGGCGTGCGCGAGCGGGCCGTCTAGTTGGGCCGGACCGCGGGAGAAAGGAGAATCGGCCCGATTTCGTTTTTGTTTTTCTTTTTCAAATAAATGAATAGTGTTGTTATTTGTTTATTTCACTAAAAATTGTGTAGAGTTCCAAAATTTATGAAAATTTTTGTGTAGGCTTCTCAATGTATAAACTATCTAGGAAAAATGTTAAATGCTGAAATTGAGTACTTTGTGCAGTAGAATTAATTAGTTCTAATAAAGATTAAATGCAACTTCCATGAATTTTAATAATTAATTTATTAATCCAAAAATGATAAAATTTATTATGACACTGTTATAAATCATTCTTAATCCATAGAAAAAGTTTGAGCTTGATTAGGTAAAATTTGATTAACTTCTAATTATGTCCTAATTATTTAAATAATAAATAAATGTTAATTTGAGAACTTTAAGAGTTGTGTGCCTTTTTGATTGAGTGATGTCCTTAGGTCACTACCCTTCTGTGATCTTTGGCACCTTAATTTCATGATTGAGCTCGTTAGTAACTTGTTAGGTTAAAAGCTGGTATCGCTGGAATCGTCGCTACTAGTTAGTAGGTGTTCTGTTTGCGACTGTATCATGAAGGGAAGTTGTACTCCAGTCGTAACTCGTAGCATGTTATCATCAAGCATCATGTTTATCATCGAGCATCATGTTAAAGCATGTTATGTGTTCGTGTAGTCTTCGCTTTCGAAGAAGTCGAAGCCGTCGAGCCAGTTTCCGGAGAAGAGCGATCATCGGTGGGTTTCGGACCTGACGTTGGAGTTCTCGGGTCTGAGTCAGTCGTCGTGTCCGAGCAAGGCAAGCCACGGTGCATTTAAACCCTACCTTGAATTTTACAAATGTTTTATTATTTATAATATGGTTTACTGCATTAAGTAATTAGGAGTTGAGTGATAACCCAATTGCTGCATTATCATCCTTGATTATTGTGATATCAACCTTGATACCTGTTTTACAGAAAATGCGTAGTATGCTTCGCTATGCTTAGAAGTTAAGCTTTTAAATGCAATGTTTATATAGCCATGACAACATATTGAATGAATATTGAAATATGAGAATGAACTTGAAAGATCGGGCGGGTGGTTTGGCCACTGCTAACATGCATTGGGAAAGGAGTCTCAATGTAGTGTTTCCGCCTTGTTAGTTAAGGTCCGTTCGTTGTAAGCCTGTTGTGTTCAAGACTTTGCAACTAGCTTCATGCCTTGGGTAAGCCCAAAATGTTGGTGATTCCATTACGAGAACGTCTAACCTCGCACTGGGAGTGGAGAGATGGCGAGAGTAGCGTGTACCCTCGGGGCTAGAATTTGGTCGGGTTCGAGGAGTATTGTACTCTCGGGTGGCGATGTACACGTTCTGGTTTTGGGAGATCTGATATATGCAAGATTCGGTTCTACATATGTCGTGAGGTTAGGGATCCCCAGCTGGGTATAATCGGTTCGAATCGTCGTTGCTCCTCGGTTATAGAGACTTGATCACCTGACTTGCATCGTAGTTAAGAACTGGAATTGAAAGAAAGAATGAGAAAGGTTTTGATGATAATTACTTTGATCTAGATTAGGATCACCTAGAATTGGTTAATGAACCATCAATGGTAAAAGTAAAATATTGAAGGTAAGGACTTACTTTAGTAAGCTTTTCTGCAAAAGAAAATTTGATTCTGGAATACCCGTACCTTGATTCCCTAAAGTTAGCATGCCCTTAGAGTCTTTGTCTTAGTCGGGTAAGTCTTGTTGAGTACCCTCAAGTACTCAGGGTTTGTTAACCCCTTGTTGCAGGTGCGGTTCATGAACAAGTCTGCTTCGAGCCTTGTTGCATGACCGTCGTGGTTGAAGAAAGCGACGACGAGTAGACTGTGTGGCCTTTGGGCAAGGCATCTCGTTTGTGTGTTGTAATAAAGTTAATACCGATACTTCTCTACTACTGGTTTGTAATAATGTTACATAAGGTTTGAAGTTTGAAAACTGGTTTGTAAACCTATATTATTGTAAGACTTCCGCTACGTTACTCTGTTGAATATTTTGAATAAACTGTTGTAATATTGCAATACTCCTGTGATTGGATCCTGTTCGGAGGAAAGCAGACCTTTTAAGTTATGGTGAACATAAGTACGGCCATCAGAGGTCATTATGGCAATGACGGGTACTTGTGGGCCATCATAATTAGGAGGTTCTGTGACAGCGTTAGATCCAGAGGAAAGAGAGAGAGGAGAGGGAAGGAAGAGGAGACATACCTGATCCGGTCAGATCCACCGCCGCCCCCGCCAGATGCGACGGATCCACGGCCGCCATCACCAGATCCGGTGGTGATCCACGGCCGTCGCCACATCCACCATGGCGGGGAGCCCGGTAAGCACGGGTGTGGGCACGGGGAGCTCGCAGAAAAAAGGAGGGGAGGGAGAGAGTGACGTCGGAAAACAACCGCCGTCGAGCTTTCTCCGGTGCTGGAGGTCGTCAGAGCGAGGGAGGGAGGCAGGGGAAGAGGAGAGCGCGTGGCTCGCATCCTTCGCTGTGGCCCTCTCTCGGTCGCATGGAGGACGCGGGAGCAAGGAGAAAGGAAGGGCAGGGGAGGGGAGGGGAGGGAGGGACGGAGATGGAGGAGGCGTGGCTTGCCGGCGAGGTCTGGCGGAGCGGCGGAGAGAGCGAGGCGCGGTGCGGAGAGAGCGAGCGCGCTGCAGGTGGAGAGAGCGAGGCGGAGTGGGGAAAGAAGAAGAAAAGGCGAGCAGGAGTGAGCGGCACACGTGGGAGCGGATGGACGGGGCATCGCGAGGCGCGCTCGGTCGGGTTGGGTCCGTCCGACGCGTCCGGACGCCCTACATGTATCATTACCGAAATTAGTAACATGCTTTTGACAACAACGTCTAGAATCCACGTTTGTCACCCAAATAATTCTTGTCACATTGAATCAAAACTTTTCTTAAAAAAGAAAGCATATCTCCACTAGAATTTAGATAGATGTATGACCGAACCAGAGAAAGGAAAGGTGCGGCATACACACGTAAAGGAAGGGTGCGACATGTCGCATGCAACTGCTCACGAACAAGGAAGGCCTCGGGCCTGCTCATTTTAGAATATATTTTTATTTTTCTAGGTAAATTAATTAATTAATTAAAAAATTAAAAAAATCAAAGGCTCAGAATGGCTCAGATTTGTTCAAGATATTAACTTCTATTAAGTAAAGAAAGTACCGTAGTATTGCCCATTTTGTTTGGTTTTAAAAGTTTTTTTTGCGAGAATTATATTATATAATAGTAGTTATAAGCACTCTAGATTACACAAATATTCAGAAACTGATTTTTATCTAAATTGTACCCATACTGTGAATAGCTCTAGATCTCAAAATCTAACCTGTATGATATTTTGCAGTATGGATGATCGCACAGGCAAACACTCAGCAAAAGGTCTGAGAACATATGACCAACGAACGACGGCCAACATTCATGTAGGGGACTTAAAAAACTTTTTTTTTCTGGTGTCTTTCTTCTTCTTGCCGCCTCTAAAGAATGAGAAAGACTGATCTGATTAATATTGGATTTTGGGGATTTTTAAAATCAGCGCTTAGTTTTTTTATAGATAGAGACTCGACTCACAATTATCGCAACACTAATGAGTTGATAGTACTTTTTAGTGCTAAATGTCCATAACACTGTTTTAACATGCATGGTAAGCATTATTGCAACATCCTTGTCTACGGAATGGGAGGGAGGCGCTTACTCACACGGCAGGAGCGACTGTAGGACGTCGTCGTTGGCACGGATCAATCATCTTTACACGTGATTAGGTATACGGTTATTACTTATTGAATGATTAGCACAAGCATGTCATGGTGGTCTTTTGTCATTTTTTTCTTTCTTTTTTTTTTGAGAATTTTGTCATTTTATCTAGTGGTCTGCACCTTTTTAAAAAAAGATTCAGTAACCTCTCTACCGAAAACAAGCTACATACCTGATGAATTCACGAAGCTACGATACATATCTCATCCATTTCAAGTCTCCGCTGCACATACAGGGGAGTACGTACGTACGTACGCGTACGTACATATTCCTGCTGCTGATCTCCGAAAGCACGAGCAAATCATTTGCACGGCACCCCAACCAATCGGTTCCAGCACGTCAACACGCAAGCACCGCTAGATTCCGTCTGCCTTGTCCTGCTCGCCGGTGGCAATTTAAGGATTCCAGGTCATTTTATACGCCGCCGTCGACGTCGTCGGTCGCCCTCGCCGCGGCCGGCCTAACGCACGGTCGGTGTCACCGAGTGCACCGGCGACTACAAAGCTCAGCTCGATCAGGATGCTGCTCCGACTCCGATCCTCTCCTAACAATAACACGGTTGTTGAATTCTAGCTGCTAGCTTTCACGTAGAAAAAAGTGGGCAGCGACGAGGTGCATGCATGTTTATTGACCAGTGGCCGCTACATCCACTGGTCTGGTTGGTCGTACGTGCAAGAGTATACATGTTTCGCACAGTTTGTCAACGTGTCATTGACCCTCCTCGCTCGCAGAGAAATAACAAAGGGATAGATGAGCTCTTAATCTGTTTGCTTGCTGTTAAGTGGGAGGTGACCATCAGCCACAAGACTCTTAATATACATCTCCCAAAGTTGATATGACGACTATGAGTGTCTGTTAAGTGATCTTGACAGTGTGCCTATTGCCTAGCCACGAGGCTTGCATTATCATAAGGCAGACACTGAAGAACAAGAATCTTACTAGTAGATCCCTCTCTCTCTCTCTGTGTTAAGGGTATGTTTAGTTCGCGAAATATTTTGGGTTTCACTACTGTAGCACTTTCGTTTGTATTTGTCAATTAGTGTCCAATCATGGACTAATTAGGTTCAAAAGATTCGTCTCGTGGTTTTCTACCAAACTATGTAATTAATTTTTTCTTTCATCTATATTTAATGCTCCATGCATGTGTCCAAACATTCGATGTAACGAGGAATCTTGAAATATTTTGGGAACTAAACATGGCCTAAATATGTTATGCCTCTTAAAAATACTTATCTCTTTGCAGTTTCAGATGGCATAGAAAATCCAGAGTTTTTTTCTCCGTGGAAAAAAAAAAGACGCACACAGAGCCGCGACCACATGATAGGCAAGACAGTGACATCGAAATAAGACGCAGGTAAAAACCCAATCGCTTCCCTAACAAGAAAAGCTTATCACACCATTCTTTCCTGCCTCACAACCGACTGCATGATTGCATCTCACGCTGATTGCAGGGAGCCAAAGCTACTCTGATCATCACTACAGGCTACAATTAGTTATCCCTAGAGGAAGAAAAATAGCCATCTGCAGCGTACCGGATGTGGAGCTCGCCTACCCACCCTGGTTGACTCTGCTCTCTGCACCCCGGCCGGGCGGCCCCCGACGGATGGATGCGATGATTTCCGGCCGGTGCGGACAAAGACGCCTCCCCCGCCAGGCGGTTGGTGAAAACAACGGTGTACTGGACGTTTTTGTCAAAAGGGAATGAGTGAGGTGCCAGTGCTGCCGGTCTCCGTCAGAGTCAGCAGGGTTTCCTTTTGGGATCGAGTCGTGCTTTTCAACACAGCACCGACCGATCGTGTTATTGGGATCTCGCCGATGCGCGCGGTTCATTTTGGACTGAGATAAAAAGAAATGTATTTAAGCGTGTTAGAAAAGAGAATCTTCATAATTTGGTACTATATACTATGACATCATTGAGAGATTTCACATCACGGCCTTTCTGCTATTTGTTCTTGCTCAAAGTATCTTGGAAGCAGAGGGTCCATGGTTTGACAGCTTTCTTATTAATAACGCGTCATTGGTTTTTTTTTGTGTGAAGTACTTATCGATGCTATCAAACATTCTTTCCTTGCAAAATTTAGTGAGATAAAGCCAGTTGCTTATTCAGAGTTTTTGGAAGCACTGAAGCTGCTGAGAGTTATATGACAGAAGTATATTGATATTGATTGTATAGTACAGCATAGGTGAATATTGTGGTATCTTCTTCCAAGGGCTTTGTTGATTCCAGGAACAAATTAGTCCAATTTTGTGGTGTTTACACTTTATTTCTTACCTGCGTTTGTGCATAGCTCAGCTTCATCCTAAATTATCTGCTGTCACCTAACCAAGATGTTCTGATCTGTCATGTAAGACATGTTTATACATTTCCTTCGAAACAAAAGAAACAAACTACTATGTCATATTTTTGTGTTCCACAGCAGCTCGATAAGATTGTTCGCATCGCGTCAAAAAAAAAAGTAAGATCAATTACATATTTACCTCTATCAAAATTTTCCAGCATATAATGATTGCATTTTGAAAGTAGCTAGAGAGTAAATATAACTAGTTGGGCTATACCTATAAATACACTTATTTGGAGATAAATTTTAAAAGATAGAAGCCATCCTGCCTTCTGCTGTGTTTACACTAGGCAGTCGAGGAGGGGTCAAACATACACGCTGGTGCCGTCCCTGGGCGTCTTCACCGGTTCTCACCTACATCTTTGCCTTGTCGCGCCGAGTGTACAAAATATTGAAGAAAAGTGGAGTACATGCCAAAACGACGGCGTATACAATGGTCTTCTCTTTTGAAGAAAACAATGTCACCGGCTTCTGCCAACAAGTAGGCATCAGTGGCACATCACCCAACTGCTTCTCCTACTCACTCCTCTGAAACTACTATATCCAGTGCTTAATCCGATGCCAATTACCAGTAGTCTCTAATCGCCATGAGCCGCGTGCTTCAGGACGCATAAATATGCAGCGTAATCCCAGTGCAAACCTCCTGTAACCCCATTACAATACAAGCTAGTATGAAGAAGCAGCTCGTGGCGTTGCTGGTACTGATCGCGCTCCCCGTGCGCGCGGTGCCTGTCTCCGGCGCCGGCGTCGTGGCGGCGCTGCTCACGCACGCCGACTCCGGCCGCGGCCTCGCGAGGCCCGAGCTCGTGCGGCGAATGGCGCACCGCTCCAGGGCGCGCCGCCGGCTCCTGTCCGCCTCACAGGACGAGCGCCCCGCCGTGCGCGCGCGGGTGCACGCCGGCGGCGGCGGGATCGTGACGAACGAGTACCTGGTCCACTTGGCGGTCGGCACGCCGCCGCGGTCCGTGGCGCTCACGCTCGACACCGGCAGCGACCTCGTGTGGACGCAGTGCGCGCCCTGCCGCGACTGCTTCCACCAGGGCCTCCCGCTCCTGGACCCCGCGGCGTCCTCCACGTACGCCGCGCTCCCCTGCGGCAAGCCGCGGTGCCGCGCGCTCCCCTTCACGTCGTGCGGCGGCGGCGGCCGGAGCTGGGGCAACAACCGGAGCTGCGCCTACGTCTACCACTACGGCGACAAGTCGGTCACCGCCGGCGAGATCGCCACCGACCGCTTCACCTTCGGCGGGGACAACGGCGGCGGCAATGGCGACGGCGACAGCAGCCTCCCCACGCGGCGCCTGACCTTCGGCTGCGGCCACTTCAACAAGGGCGTGTTCCAGTCGAACGAGACCGGCATTGCCGGCTTCGGCAGGGGGAGGTGGTCGCTCCCGTCCCAGCTCAACGTCACGAGCTTCTCCTACTGCTTCACCTCCATGTTCGAGTCCAAGAGCAGCCTCGTCACTCTCGGCGGCGCGCCGGCGGCCGCGCTCTACAGCCACGCGCACCTCAGCGGCGAGGTCCGGACCACCCCGCTCCTCAAGAACCCCTCGCAGCCGTCGCTCTACTTCCTCTCGCTCAAGGGCATATCCGTGGGCAGGACACGGCTGCCGGTCCCGGAGTCCAAGTTCCGGTCGACGATCATCGACTCGGGCGCGTCGATCACGACGCTCCCCGAGCAAGTGTACGAGGCCGTGAAGGCGGAGTTCGCGGCGCAGGTCGGGCTGCCGCCCAGCGGCGTGGAGGGGTCGGCGCTCGACCTCTGCTTCGCGCTCCCCGTGACGGCGCTCTGGCGCCGCCCGCCCGTCCCGTCCCTCACGCTGCACCTGGAGGGCGCCGACTGGGAGCTGCCGCGCGCCAACTACGTGTTCGAGGACCTCGGCGCGCGTGTCATGTGCGTCGTGCTGGACGCGGCGCCCGGGGAGCAGACCATCATCGGCAACTTCCAGCAGCAGAACACGCACGTCGTGTATGACCTCGAGAACGACCGGCTGTCCTTCGCTCCGGCACGGTGCGACAGCCTCGTAGCTTCACTCTAGTCGCTACTCACTAGTAGTGTTTGTACAAAGAAAAGGTAGATCTTTTTAGTACTAAAAAATACTAGGTGAAACAAAAACAGTTTTTCACTGTGATGGTAGAAGTTGGAAAGCAACAGAGGAAATTTTGCGTGCAATTTGTCACGCCTTCTTTCCAGATGAGTACATAGCATTTGCAATTTGATCATATTTTAAAGAGTTTTCATGAAATCTTGCAACATGGTACTGCTCGGCTAGTAGCACCTTGCGAGCTGGTTTACACTGGATTTTTCTGTCTACGCGTTCAGCCTGTCAACCATACATACGGCTGACACCTGACAAAGCAGCAGCTTCTTATCTCATTTCCGACTGATAGGAACGCTCCGGCTCGGTGCTCGGAGCAGAAGCGTTTCGCTTTCAGGGCTTTGTCGGCAGGTGAATAAGACACCAATGAGGCTACGATCCATAGACAGCCAAATGGCCAAACAGTTTGGTCAATGTTTGTGATCGAACTAGCTCGGCGCATTTTTTTTTGGTGGATGTCTCATCTAAAAAAAAGTGTGAACAGTGCTAGTAGCAATATTTGTGAACTACAGAACAGTGTCAAGGAGCTATGGAATCCCCTTTTTCGTCGACAGTCGCACAATATTCTTAACAAATCATTTAACAAATTCAATGGGGTCATTGTCTTACCCATTATGTGTGCATGCGCGTCTGACATATGGGCTCATGATGTAGGGCTTTAGGGACGCTGACATGCCTGTTCAAGGCACCCTGACAACCATGATTTGGGACACATGGGCATGTGGCAGCAGAAAACACGATCGAGAGGATTACTGTACAAGGCTAGAAGCAGCACTAGGCCGGTCACTGCCACTGTCACCATTCAGAAGTTACACGCATGACATTTGGATTAATAATATACATTAAACGGGCGAGGTTACATAAGCCGTTCACAGATCACAGGCATGGCAATTGGAGCAACATAGGCGGATGGTTTTGATAGAGTTGAGAGAGGCAATTTTCATCGGCACAACTGCACAAGACAAACAATGTTACTGTAGAACCAACTGGGTCGGCGTATAACGGCCCCCAATTTTCAAATTTGCCTGTCAAATGGATGAAATCGCGAGTGAAAGAGGACTCTCCATCAATAACAAGACCTCAAACCCCAGTATGTCTTTTGTTTTGGCGGGATACAGGACCAGCTTAAGAAGAGCCATCAGAACCTATCCACAATCATCCCCTGGGGATAACGGCCAATTCTTCGAAAGAAGAATATATTCCCTGGCAAGAACAGGTTAGAGACTTGAGTGACAAAGGACAAGAAGGCACAGATTGTGGTATCACTTCCTTTGGTACCACCACCTATCAGGCCCGACGAGCGGTCCACGGAGCTGCATCCCTACTCACCCGGTCTGTCTTGTGGGCTTGTGGCTCAAATTATCAGGATAATCACGACGAAACAAGTTACAGAATCAACACCATGCCACCAGCAACAAAAGAACTAACAATCTCATGTCAAATCTTTTTTTTTAAAAAAAATGCTTCTAATTCCTACATAACTAACACAGATAATTTTTTTTGAGGAGACTAACACAGATAATCACTGCTCGATTTGGATGGGATCAACAATGGCAGATGACGGTGGGCAGGAAGAATAAACGCCATTGCAATTGTTGTTTTCCTCACCCGCATGCTCCACTATCAAGACGCCATGCTCAGCTGTGCTAGGGTTTTCCTGATCCTCAGCCTCTCCTACTTCAAGGCTCTGCTGTACGGTACATGATTCAGTACCTAGAGCTACTAACCCTGGGTCGTCCTGTTCCTCCAGCATCAGTTCTGGGGGGCTTGGTGGGAGCATAAAGCTGGAACCATCACCCTCCTCACACTTAGGCTCCACCATCAATATAGTCTGCTCCATTTCAGGGTGATCTTCTATATGTTGATCTTGATGGAGATCCTCCTCCGATTGAGGAACAACCAAACCAGTCATGGGAGTGGCTGCATCACAAATCTCAGTGGCTGGTGCAGCTGAATCACAGTTTTCCTCCACACCCAGTGAAGGATTTTCAGGGAGCACATTGTTGGAGAAGTTGTTTTCCTCTTGCATAGGCTCCAGGGCAAATGAAGCGCGCTCCACTGTGTTAAGTTCGTCATCTTCCTCTTGTTGCCCTTCTTGGTTGGTATCTATATTTTCTTGAGCTTCAAGCAAAAGTTGAGGTGTATGTTGACTTGCAGCTGCATCAACATGTGGACTAGTATCCGAATGAAAAGGTGGAACAGCTGAGTCACTATTGTTCTGGATCTCACCAAGATCTTGCAAGACATCTTCAAAGCCATGCAGAAACTCAGCAACCAAGGCTTGAGTGGTTGCATCAGCTGTAGTTGTCATGGCTCTCTTGGCCTTCTTCACCATACCTTCCAGTTTATCAACCTACAACAGTTAGGGAATACTTCAAATTAAATACTGGTTCACTATATGCATAGTAATTTGATTGAAGAAGCTGTGCCTGTACTCAAATCTTCAACAGTGCATGAGATTTATTTCCAGAAATATGGACTAAATAAGAGATTAGTGTTTTACTGCTTTGCGGATTATTGGAGACTTGGCTTGGTACTGAAGATCTAAGGAATCATCAGTTGGAGCTGAAGGTCCCGCTTCAACGTCATCACTGGTTGCTGGGACAAGGTACCGTCGTGTTGCTCCTGAGTACCAGCACAGATACTCCTCATAAGAAGATGGATCATATTGCTCTGTATCTCGAAATATACGCTGTCGTCGTGCTTCCCATTCCTGGATATACTCATGGTGTGTTTCTTCCCAGTTCTCTCGTTCTTTGCCACGTCTACTAATACGATGTAATGACTGTAGCGTAGGCCGGAAAGGTGGTGGAATGCATTGTCGAAGCCCGAATTGCCGCATCACTCGCTCAGGCAAATACATTTCAACTATAGGGAAGTTTATTAATGGAGCTTGTGTAAGCCACAGGTCCGCGTCTCTTGTACAAAGTGGGGGTAAGGTTGAGGGCTCTATCTGCAGGTAGGGTTCCCACTTCACCTGATCAACTCGCTGAAGGTTCAGTTCATCTCTGTACTGCTTAAGGCAGCGAGTCGCATTCTCACTTTGTGTGCGTGCCCCCACCCAACGGAAGCCGATTGGAGGTAAGTCCTGCTCAATGCCTATCTCTGTGCATAAAGGAGACCGAACCAATGGTCTGCCAACATGAAAGCGCTCCCAACTCCAAAGCTGCAAGAGAAGCAATGAACCACCAATATTCTTGATATTGTGGGAGGAGGCAACCGAGCAAAGAGATCGGTACAGGAATGCCAGAACTGCAGAACCCCAGCTGTATGTGCTAACACGTGAAAGATCAGCAATCAGAGGAAGATATATCAGACTCATCCTTCCTGTCCCATCTGGAAAGAGCACCCCGCATAAAAGGCTCAGTATATATGCTCGAACATGCCTTTCAACTGTCATATCATCCGCCTCCTCTGGTAATTCATAAAAGTTTTTCTTAAGCCATTTGTAATGCAGGAAGGACTTTCCAGGCATTGCTGGCCCCCTTGCATCCTGGCCTAAACAATCAAGGACCACTTGCGCATAATCATGATCAGTGGTAGAACAAACCGGACGGCCATCAATAGGAAGAGCAAACAACATTGCGACATCTTGAAGTGTAACAGTTATCTCCCCAGAGGCCAAGTGGAAGCTATGGGTCTCTGGCCTCCAACGCTCAACAAGGGCAGTAATCAATGCTTTGTCCAATTGAGGCATCTTCTGGCAAATTTGTGCGAGCCCAAGCAAACCTGCATCTCTCAGATAAGGCCGATATCTCTCATGAAATTTCAAAGGCTTATGATGACGTAACTTCAACTGCTCCACTGCCTGCAACGTTCAGATCCAGTGGAAATGTATAATTCAGTCTCATGAAACTTATGATGAGCTATGGAAAAAACCAATGTCATTAAACAAACCTGATCACCAAAAATCGCGTCGGAACGATGGTTGATCTTAGGGTTGAGTAATGTGGTGGATACTTCTGATGGTCCTACATAGCAAGCTGGGGATTGTCTTGGAATCAACACAGGCTGATCTTCTCTGTCAGAGGTACTTGATGAAGAAGGTGCAGAGGTTTCGAGATGATCCATATCTTTTTCTGCCACAGCACCTCTTCCACGACCATGACCACGGCGACCACCTCCTCTTCTCTTTGTAGGAGACATCCCCCTTTACATAGCCCTGTGTTACCACCATCATGAATTCAGAAAGGAAGATGCAATATATGATTGATGACTGACTGATAAAATGCAAAGCTGTTAATCAGTTATTGAACATGACATGCTTAAAAGAACGGGCATTCATCACTAATCTTTTTTAGAAAATTGATTTTCTACAGTCCTAGGCCGTGTTTGGATCTGCAGTAGCAGTGCGGCAGCTGTACCGCAGCCAAAGTATCAGAATTGAGTAACCAGTTCAAAACTCGCGGTGCATGCCTTGCGTGGTGAAAAGAATTGCCTGAGCCATGCTCTATTTGGCACGATTCTCGCGACCAGCGCTCGATAATCTGATTAAAAGTGGTCCCAACACGGCCCTAGTCTTCTAGACCTAATATCCTATAAATTGAAAACACACACACACACACTTTCCCCTCATTTTTCTCCACGTCCATAGAACAAAAGAGAGATAAAAAAGCATCTGTGGAGCACCTTCGTGCAGCAATGTTTCCTCAATGAATGAGATCCATGTGCTTCAGACATGTAAGGTGAACGTGTTAACCCCAACATCAGAAAGATAAATCAAACTGTGGACTGAAGTTCAGTCAAGAATTGTGTATAAAAAGGAGCAAGGAAACATATGCACTTGATCAATAAAGCGCTCATCGCTTGTTTTTCTTGGAAGTTCAATCCCCTTGCAAGCAATGACAGCCCTTGTACCTTTCCCTTTTCCATTCAGCCTACTTCTTAGCTTTATTCCATCAGTCTAAGGTGAAGTCCATGACGAAGATCTTTCTATAAACAAGTAGGAATGAGTGTTTGTCTTTGATGAAATTTAGAGAGAGGACAGTGTGCACTAAAAAAGAGATAACTGGGAGATGATTCAGAAAAGATACATATACATCCAAAGTAAAGGAATATATATATATATATATATATATATATATATATATATATATATATATATATATATATACATCATCTATCTATGAAAAATGTAAACATAGTTCGTTTTTGGTTTCCACAAAGCCCCGAACAGATTGGATTACTTTGGCTTCTTGATTTCTTACTGTCGAGACAGCCTGTCTGAATCCAAATCATTCGACTTCCGCTTTGCAGTGGTGAGGTCGTTGGTTCCTATGAACCAAGATGTTTTGTTGTCAGACCTTTCATGGGTCTACTCCTTGGATGGCACTATCCACTGGTATATTGTGAAAGTCTCAACAAAGATGAAAGGACCCCATGCCTTCTCTCTCTCTTCAACACTTCCACTAACCTTAGCCTCGGAATACTATGCTTAATACGATCCCCCTCTCCAGGCAGAGAGGATTGAGTACAGCATTGATGGTGGAAGATCTTTGTTCCTATTATTTCAAAGCCTAACTAGGCACGAAGCAGTGAGTGCAATCTGCTTTCAAGAAATGACAGAAAAGAGCCAGTAACGCTATCAGTGAACAGAGTTGGTGTAAAATCCAGCTGAAGTAACATACAGCACCACAGGTGAAGCATATTGAATTGTGAACATTCACTCCACTTGAACATTGACTGGTTCTTTGTTTTAAAGACTGTAATAGTAAGAAAACTGAAAATTATCTGCCATGGTATTACCTCTGTTATAGCTTCAGTCTACCTTTTCTTATGGTCTCCAGTGTACTACTATCAGCCCTAATAGGCACTATCTATCTTCACAAGCTCAATCAGGAGACATGAAGGATCTGGAAGAAGCATGAAATTTGACTACTCATAAGGTGACGACATGGGCAGAGGACAAAAGCAGGGTGCACCACACTCTCAGCTGCTGATTCTAGGTTGATTGTATTTGGTTGGTAGAAAACCTACTAATCCAGGAACAGGTGATGGATCACAAAAAGAGCGTACATACTACGAAGAAATATGATATTTCTCAAAACAGGGAAGGCTATGGATCCGCATGGGCCACCTTCGTTTGAACATGGATTATTCCATGAAGGAATCAATCTCTACAGGTCAACCTAGCAAGTTGGAATCCAGTGTTGAAAAAGAACCTTTCAAGTTAGGAATGAAGCTATAGGCATGGATATATGTTGGTAAAAAGAGGAATTGAAGCCCAATCACAGTGGTGAGCACAGCTCTCGCGTCGTGCCCAGAAACTGCTTGGCAATTGAGAAATTATATCCCATCTATCATTCTATCAACTAATTGACAAAGCAATCATTTGACTGTTTGAGAACAGTTCACTCTCAGATAAGAAAAAAGGCTAAATAGCTTGCATACCACTCCCCATGGCTGGGTTTACCCACCTATCATTATTTTTCTTCCCCTTGCTAAATAGCACCTGTATCCGATGCCAATAGCTCCGTCTAGCACTCTGTTAAGTTGTCATGTGATCTGCTTCTTTCACCATCTCCTGAGCCCCTACAACTACGAGCCCAGCTGTGCTTTCACCTTTACTCAGTGAGCAGGAAAAGTTCAACAGGCAAAAGGAATGTTCTGAAAGTACTACCCCGACATGAACCCCAGACCCACACTCAAAAACAAGGCAGCAGGATGTTGTGAAAATAGGTACCGAAAGTAAAAGAATAGAACACCCAGGAAAACAGATAGTTGAAGAAGTTCAGAATACTGTTCAAGAATCAAGATATTATCTTAGACACTGAATTCAAGAAAAGACCTAATGAACTCAGGTGCTACAAATCCAAACATTAATCCAATAAAACATAGAGCCATTGCAGACATGTCTCCATGATGCAGGTGCCAGTGGTGGAGCCAGGATCTTTCAATTGGGTGTTCCCATTTCCCAAGCCAGAACAAAATGCTCAGTTCAAACGAAAAAGAAGTTCACAATATCGATAATGATTGAAATTGTTCAGGCATGCGTGAAATAATGGGAATAACAAAATATTCAATGAAATTACAGTTTAATTTTAACATCATGATCCATTGCTTGGAAGGCTGATTATTATCACTATCCTTAGCTTGCAAAGGAACTGTCCCTCAACAAATGGGACCAAGTAATTGTTCAAGTGTTGATCCCCATGTTATTTCTCAATTTATTCTTCACATGTTCATTGAAGAAAATACTGTAAACAGTAGCGGCTAGTAGCTGCTACTGTTAACACTAGCACCAGGGGCAGACCCAGTAAAGGGACATGTAGACCCGATATTTTTTGCAAAAAGTTCGAAGCTAGTGGATATCAAATAGCCAAATAGATTTAAGTTAGGGTTTGGGTGCTCGGTTTCTCACAGCAGGAAGGGAAGAGAAGGGGTGGGAATACCTGGTGGGTGCTCGTCGCCGGCGAAGATACCGACGAAGGCCTCGGCACCTGGCGTAGGACGGCGGCGTAGGCGCCGTCGGCAGCGGCAGCCCACCCAGTCGTCGGAGAAGAGGGGTGGGAGGGAGAGAGAGAGAGAGGCAGACAGAGCGCACGCGGGGTGAACCGTGATGGGGGGCATGCAACGTACAGCCCGGTCCGGGGTTGTTGGGCCCAGGGGAGCGTACCCGCACGGGCCTTCTCTTGGGCCGTCCCTTTTCACTTTTTTTATCGAATTGTTTTCTTATTTATTTCTTGGGATAGCTTCTGTAACCGACTCGGAGATTCTTTCTAAAGCACATTCCACACAAATCACAATGTCCATCAACACTAAACAGCACCTGGAAGACCTAATTTTATCAAAAAAAAAACCTGGAAGACCTAACCTACAGCAACGAAGCGCATCACCGACGACAAACCCCAATTCCACCTCAATTAGCACAAAATCCCATCACAATCGACTCAACTTTGGAATAAATCCACAGCAGCAGCAGCGTCTACCGGACTTCATCGCGGCCTGCAACGGCGTCAGAGGGGAGGGGCTCTCGGAATATCCATGGTGGTGACAGGAGGGATCAGAGTCCACGGTTCACGGTACAGTGGGGGCTGCGGGAAGGAGAGTTTTGGGGAAGACAGATGTGACAGATGAGGACCGAGGGAGGGAAGAAGACTCACTTGCATCACACAGTATATACGGCGGACGAGGCACGGCACAAGACGGCGACAGCGGCGGATGAGGACGGACAACTGCGACGCGGGAGGGAGAGGTCGAGAGCAGTGTGTCGAGGCGAGGGAGCGGGGCGGGCCGGGCAGATGCCGAGACGCAGAGGGCGCGGCCGCCGCCACCGCCGACAACGCCGTCGCCGCCGCCGGAAAGGCCACAGCCAACAACGACAACTCCCGCAACACGAAGCAGCGGGATATTTTCTTTTTGATACAAAGCCACAGGATAATCAACGGACACACACATGGGCCCACAAAACAGAAATCACAAGGAAATTGTTATTTACAAGAGCACGAATCTTGACAAAAATCTAGACCACACAAAAGTGGAAGATAACATGAACAGAAATCTGCTGGAAGATATTTAGAAATCCTCTATTTGTTTCTCTATCTTTTTTATCTTTTATCTTCTTGATTCCGTTTATTCTCTCCATGGGACACTTCCAATAGCTGGTGGGATACTGGTTCCAGACAAGAGAACAATAATAATATTTACTTAATATATTATAAATAAGTAAATGGAACAATTTTACACATTTTATTAAGGTTGAACAATTCTGAAGCTAGAAACCATTTATACACTATAAACTTAGAGCAATTGCAAGAACCTAAACTTTTTTTTCTCGTAAAGCTATAACACTTTTCTCTTGAATTAGAAACATTTTTTTCTTCGTGACAATTTAAAGTAAATGTAAATATTTTTGTGCTATACACGGAACAACAACCAGTGAACCAGGAATATTGTTCTACTCGAGAAAAAATGATCTAGGTGCTTCAACGAGGACTAGTGAAGAGCATCGACACTTTGATATCTCATGAAAAAAAAATTAAGTCTTCCTAACGCTCGCTTTGCATTCAGCAATCTATTCTAAGGATTGTCATGCTAGAGTAGGGTTAAAATCTAGGTTGCAAAACTCTTTTGTGTGTTAAAATAGTCAAGCTTTGTCAACCTTAGGCATATGGGTCAAGCGATATGTTTATATTAAAAAAAAGTTAGGCCCTATTCGGATCCATGGCGCTAAAGTTTAGCCCACCTCTTTTAGTCACCTTTTAACCCTCGTGGATCCAAACAGGAGGGCTAAAAGTGGGGGGCTAAACTTTAGCCCACTGAAAACCTTAGTTTGGTTTTGGCTAATTGATAAAACCATTGTGGACTAACCTTCTCTTTAAGTGTTGTGATTGAAGTAAGGTTGGTTCACACCAAAGTGGAGCTAGATGGCACTTATGGTGATAGAGATGGCCAAAAGATGGTGATAAGTGCTTCGACTTGGAAAATAAGAAAGAGAAAAAAATAAAATGGACTCAAGACAAAGGTATAAAATCTAAGGCCATTTTGTTTTGCCGGTCAAGACGCGATAGAGTGCGTGATCGGGTTTAGGATATATAACCGTACTATAAAAAGAGAAAATATTTAATTGCAATGGTTATCTATCGCCACTAATTTGCATATACTTTGCACTTAGTGACGTGGTGAGATGCATGAGAAAGCCTGGGAAAATTCCTTGTGAAAAAGCTATCTCAAGTGTTAAAATTAGTTTGGTGACTTTGGAAAGAGATAGCACTGGTTTAGGGCATGTTGTGCAGTCTAACAAGAAATTCTTGTTCAAAGTGCTAATTTTTCCATGCAGGGGTTCTCAGTTGGAATGGCCAGTCTAACAAGAAATTTGTGTGGCCCGAACTGAAAATTCCAGGGGAGTGTGGAGCGCTTCCAGGGGAGTAGCCCTGGGCATAATTAACCGAAGACCGAAGACCGAACCGAACTAACCGAGACCGAGACCGAAGTGACCGAGACCGAAAATTTCGGTCACAAGTTCGGTCTTCAGTTTGAAGTAACCGAACTAACCGGACTTAGTTCGGTCATTACCCTCGGGTAACCGAACTAACCGAATTAACCGAACATTTGAATTTTGTTGACATAATATGTAATTTAGACTATTATTAGTGATATAATATTTATTCTAGTGGGTTTATATCAACCATTACTCTTATCACTATGTTTAATCTATATTTTGTATTGTATTTTTGTCTTGAAATAGAAAAAATATTGGTATAATTTGCTACAAATTACAATATTTAGTAGTTGTTTTGTGAAGTTCGGTTAGTTCGGTCATGACCGAGACCGAACCGAACTAACCGAGACCGAACTTGCTCGGTCCTGAGTTTTGAAACTAACCGATCGGTCTCCGTTTTTAGATGACCGAACTTTCGAAATGACCGAAGACCGAGACCGATCGGTTCGGTCAGACCGAATGCCCAGGGCTACAGGGGAGTGTGGAGCGCTGGGGTGCTGTTGCTGTGTATGCGTTGCTTTGTTGGGCCTGCCGCTTGCATGCATGCGTGGAGATCAGCTTGCAACCGTTGATTCTGAGGGAGGCGCCGCTCCAAAGCCTGAGTGAAAAGGAAATTTTTGCCTCCCGTGGGGACCACTGCCTCCTACATGTGCACGTGAGCCGCTCGTTTTCCAGGGATGCGAAGAGAGAGGGAGCGCAGGATGCAGCTGCCGCTTTGGCTCGTGGTCGCCATGCCATTCGCTGGCTCTGTGCGTGGGACCCGCGGCTCAGAGAGGAGAGGTGCGTTTGTGCATGCTTTTTGGGTCGTTCGCTGCTCATGTTTCGTCCGAGTGAAACGGGAGAGTCCGCCTAGGCCCGTGCGAGTCCTTTGTGCCTGCCGCGAGAGAGCGTTGTCGAATGCTCATTGGTCGCGTGTGTGGGAAGACAGCTCGTGGGTGCGGGTCCGTACGCCGTTTGTTCCTATACGCTCGACCATGCTGCGATAAATGGCTAGACAGGGTGAATAGCGTAATAAAAAATTCTACAAAACATTAAGCAAAGTATGAGACAATAAGATGGGGATAAAGTCATTTTGCTCTAGCTCTACTTTACCAAATGCAAGCCACCTATCATGTGCTAGTTACTATGATCTCTATGTCAATATCACACAAATAATTAAGGCAGGTTGCAACTATAATAACTTATAATTTGGAAGACTGTTCAAGTGGTTTAAAAAGATCCAATTCTCCCATCCCCTGACATATACGGGAATATGGGAGAGGCCTAACATTGCACCTTCTGGCCATAGCCACACAATCGTTCCACATTCGCATCAGGCATCATGAAACAAGAAGTAATAAATAAATGGCATGCCGACACATAAGCCATTCAGAAAAACATAAGCAGGCTTTTGAGGTTGAATATACATGTACATAATTACAGTCTGAGGTTACAGGTATTCACAAAACAAGCACGGTATTTTGTTAAAGAAAAAAAATACTGCTTAACAGGTTGGGCGCTCAACATCGGCAATAAACAGCCTTCATGCTAATAACAGATTACAGTAAGAGCCACCGGTAGTCACAAACCATATGGACACAAGGCAGCTCTTGGTTCACTAAATTAACTAATAAATCAAAGATCTGGTTAACCACATAAGGCTACAAGATGATGCTTATGAAGTTAACTACATAGACGGAGGCTAAACCTACATACCTGTACAAACATGAAATGCCCTATGACTCATCGAGGGTTCATTTCACAAGTCAGAACAGATGTAAGCCACACAACAACAAAGCATGCAGTTCTGTTAGTACATAGCTACAACTACTAAACATGGTAATTCATGTGCGGATGGCCTATTGGAAGGCGCCAGTTAGCAATATTTGTCTATCCACTTTCTTTCGGCACGCATAATTCAATCGATTTCCTTCTTCCACATAATTAATGTGAAAAGACGCCATACTAGCAATAGGGCATATTTCAGAAAACCTGCCCTTAACTAAATTAGTGAATGAATTCATGCATGTTGGCCTCCACGATGACATGGGCTCAATGGGTCAAATCTTCAAAGAGCCCCATTTGCATCAAAATTCCAATTTCGGTGCAGCCATGCCTGCCCCTGTGGCTCCGTCATGATTAATGGCCAGCCCCGCTTCCTGTATTTGCTTTGTCCTTTTGTGCGTCGAGCTTCCAAGAATATTCTCCAAACATCCCAAGAAGAAGCCACCAAGATGCTACTTCATCTGCTGTCATCCACCAGGTCCTTCAACTACATGCTGACTACATTGCTTCCTTTTGGACATGGAGCTACGGCGAGTGTAAACATATCTCTCTGGAGGGCTCTTGTTCTTCAACAAAGCTTGGTGAGAAGTAGCCATGACAAGCTCCTTTTGATATATTTCCCTACGCTGCAATGTATTGTAAAGCATCAGAATCGATGAGGATAAAATGGAATGCGGACACTTCATAAAATTGTGCAAATACAAATGCAAAATCAACCATAAAAAATGTAGAACCTTTTTATCTATTGGCTTCTTTTCTACATCCCGTGACTCCAGTAAGGCAATAGCTGGTGTTCCGGGAAGACTCTTGAATGCAAATGATTCCCCATCATCCAACTTCCGTTTGTATGATATTGTTGACGTGGAACTGTCAGCGGTATTCCTATCAGTGTCCCTGTTATGCAGAGAAAACCTGACGGTATGTTTTTTGGTAACTGTACTGTCCACTGTGACATCGTCCGATCTCACTGTGACATCATCGGACCTTTGAATTGTTCCACCATATGATTTGTTATTAACAGAAGTAGTCGCAGATTCTGAACTTGCTCCAGGTCCAGAAGCATAACAAGAAGTCCACGAAGAAGAGACAGCAGTCATCCTCCTTGCAGCAAGTATGTCATGAGCACATCCAACCAAATCTTTCTGGTAATCAAGATGAAAAATGTTAGTGTAGAAAAACATCAAAATTGATGCAGTAAGATCAGTTGACCACAACAGAAATCCAAGTGTTACACATTTGGTTTCACAAGCTATAAGGTTTCTACTTTTCAGATTGATGGGAAGGTTGACAACTGAGATGTTCAAAACTACACGTCAGCAATAATAACTGACATCAACACTAAATAGCTGCAATCTTTTGGTGCATATACTCATTTACTTGACCCCTACTGTACATTTGGCACATTTCCTAAACTACACATGTCAGCAATAATAACTGACATCAACACTAAATAGCTGCAACCTTTTGGTGCACATACTCATTTACTTGACCCATACTGTACATTTGGCACATTTACTAACACACGGACATCAAAATCATCCTCTCATTGCAATCCAGTGCCTAAAATCTTCTATTTTTACTTTTTATGCACATAATGTATAGAAGAGCATATATTTTTACTTTTCACCTGCCAGACCTCAAAACTACATGGGACAAAGATAGTGTTGCTGACTCCTATGTGCGTCGACAATACAGGCGCCGTCCTAGGCGCCCACCAAGCCCAGGCAACTAAGGGGCTGCGTTAGTTTAGGAAAGAGGCTTTCAGGGAGAGATTGTAGATGTGTTTTATTATTGTTAGGCAAGTGCACCTAAACTATAAAGGGCACCTCAGATCTATAATCAGGATTATCGAAGAAAGAATAAACCGCAGGGGCATGGAGTTTCCTTCGACGGTGGCGCCGGAGGACTCTTACGCCGCCACCGCCGAGACCCACGACCAACCTCGCTACCCTCTGGGTTCATCTTCCCAATACAACAACAACAACAACAACATAGCCTTTTGTCCCAAGCAAGTTGGGGTAGGCTAGAGATGAAACCCAAAAGAGACGAGAAACAGGGAGACACATAAAGGGACATAAATGGCACAAGACAAAAAGATGTCACGGTTCAGGCACGTTGATTGCCAATCTCCAAGCGCTCCTGTCCATAGCTAAATCCTTGATATTCCACTCCTTAAGATCTCTCTTAACGGACTCGTCCCAAGTTAGTTTAGGTCGACCTCTACCGCTCTTTACATTATCGGGCCGCTTTACAACTCCACTACGCACCGGCGCCTCAGGAGGCCTCCGTTGGACATGTCCAAACCATCTCAACCGATGTTGAATCAATTTCTCCTCAATTGGTGCCACCCCAACCCTATCTCGAATATCGTCGTTCCGGACTCTATCCCTCCTTGTGTGCCCACAACACCAACGCAACATACGCATCTCTGCTACACTCAATTGCTGGACATGTCGCCTTTTTGTAGGCCAACACTCAGCACCGTATAACATCGCCGGACGAATCGCCGTCCTATAGAACTTACCTTTCAGCTTCTGAGGCACCCTTTTGTCACAGAGAACGCCAGAAGCTTGACGCCATTTCAGCCAGCCGGCTGAAATTCTATGCCTAACATCTTCATCAATGTCTCCATCCTTTTGTAGCATCGACCCAATGAGGAAATTATTTCCTTGGCCCTAAAAAAAAGTGTCTCTTAGTTTCTTGGCCCTTTTTTTGCCGAACTTGCTTATTTGGCCCAAAAACGAGTTTTGTTTGGTTTCTTGGCCCTTCCGTCAGTTTGATGAGATAACGGGGTTAAGTTGTACGCGAAATGACTACTTTGCCCCTAGCACCGAATGAAAGAGATCAGCAACCTACAGATGCACTGTATGGATTTTTCAGGTTGCTTAGTATCAATAATTTTCCAAAATGATCTACAGATGCACAGAATCATAGTTTTTTATATATATTTGCACATGATAGCATCATACTGAATATTTAAAATGTATATAAAATCCACAATTATAATTCAAGTGCACACATACACAATAATAAGTTCACAAATACAGACGTAGGAATACATAAGGTCATTTTCAAGAGTTTCCAATATTCTCCTTAAGGAAAACTCAAAATTTGGTCCCACATGTTTTGTTTTGTTTTTTTCGAGCGGCGACGTCGTCTCACTCGCAGAACACGTCCGCGCCGTCGTCATCGACATAGCCCGCACAGCCGACGAACTCCACGGCGCGTGTGCACCCAGCGGCGGGGCACCACTTGACGCCGCCGCCGCTCTGCTCCACGTCCGACCGAACCGCGAACCGCGCGTACTGGGCGCTTCGGCCACCGCGTTGACGAGGTCCTCGACGACGGCACAGAGCAGGCCGGGTCCGGGCACCGCAGCGACAAGCGGCACGGGCCGTCGCACGCGGCCACGTGGACGTTACCGCTCCAGCACATGTCGCAGTAGTAGTGCGAGCAGCACCCGGCCGATCTCGTCCCGCCGGCGTTGAATCTGACAAAGCATATGCCGCACAAGAGCCGACGGATGCTGAGCGCCATGACCACTCATCCTGTATGGTTGTACCTGGCTGGTTCGCCACTTGATTCTTGAAGTGGCAGAGCAGGGCGGCCGTGAAGCCTGACAGGATGGACAGGACCTCGGCCACGTTCGCGGGGGCCTTCGTTTCTTCCCCCACTGCGTGCTCGTCGTCGCATGTTCAACGCCGCCGAGAACAATCTCACCGGGAGCGTCCCGCGGCCACGTTTCCGGACGGCTGCAAGATCGAGTCTGGGAAATGTTGCCGGCGGCGAGGTCCTGCTCGGCGCCGTCACTCGCGACACCCGGCTCGGCCAGCCCCTTGGCGCCTTGGTTGGCGCGGCCAACAGCCAGGCCCGCAGCTCCCATGCTCGCGCGGTCAGCGGCAAGCCTCGCGGCACCCTGCCTCGCGCGCCCGACGGCCAGCCCCGCAGCGCCTTCCCTCGCTCGCCCGGCGACCAACCCTGTAGCGCCCTGCTTCACGCGCCTGGCGGCCAACCGCGACACCAGCCGGGCCACCCTGCTTTGTCGTGGCGGCGGTGGATCCGCCAGCGGGGCCTCGTCGGGGCCGGCCATCTCCATCCCCGGCGGCTAGGGTTTGGAAGCCCGACGCCCAAATCGCGAACTCCGGAAAACGCCCGCGGCTCGCGTTCGAACGGGTACGGGAAAGAAAGGAGGGAGGTAGTCGCTGCCCTCTCCAAGGGATAAGGCTATTTCTGTCTTTTCGCGTGCAGTCTATGTGCTGGCTCACGGCATAAATGGACGGAATGGACGGAAGGGCCACGAAACTAACCAAAACTCGTTTCTGGGCCAAATAAGCAAGTTCGACGAAAAAAGGGCCAAGAAACTAAGAGCCACTTTTTTTAGGGCCAAGGAAATAATTTGCTCCTTCCCAATCCCGGCTACTCCTCTACTCTCCCTTGCGCACACCTCCCCGCCAGCGCCGTATCAATTTGGTATAAAAAAAAACCAGCACTACGGATCCTACGAAGATGACAGCGAAGCAGGATCGCATCCTGGGGCAGCTTGCCACCATCAACAACCGGATGGACTCCCACAACAAGCACATTGCATGGACGAAGAAGTTCCAGTCAGGGACAATGAGGGGGGCCCCACCGAGAACTCTGGGCACCCGTGGTGGCGGTGACGATGACCACGGCCGTGACTCCTTCCGCGATCATGACACTGGCTACGGCCGAGGCGACATCTAAGACCGTGCCATCTACTCAACCGCGGCGATCCTCGTGATCGCTGCTTCCGTCGCGACTACTTTCCCGACCAAAGGTTGTTATGGCCGCAATGGCCACTAAGGGCATGACGATCGTTTCAGCCGTGACGACTGCCATGGCCACAACGATCACTACGGTCGTCCGTGTTCCCCAAAGATGAAATTTCCCTATTTTGATGGCGAGTCAGATCCCCTGACGTGGTTGAACAAGTGCAACAACTACTTCCACACCTTGGAGAGGTCTAGATGGCGTCTCCATGTGGACGGCACCTCCGCGAATTGCATTGCCAGATGCAGTGCAATTTTGGCCTCATCTCGTGGCCGCGCTTCGTCAACTTCGTCAACCTGCGCTTTGGGCCTCCCATCCACTCCAACTCTCTCGGCGAACTCAAAGCCCTGCAGCGCTCCGGATCGGTGGACTACCAGCGCCATTTTCTTGCCCTACTATCTCGCCGCGAGCTCACCACGTAGCACAAGATCGACCTGTTCACAGTCTGGGAATGCGGCTAGCCTCCGATGTGGAGCTCCAATGGTCGGCCAACCTCCAAATGGCCATGAGCCTATCCAGGGCCTATAAGCACCGCCAACTCGAAGCTTCGTCGGCTGCAGGGGCGACCGCGCCCAAGCCGACGCCTCACCATACCGGCGTCTGGTTTGACCAAATACACAACCAATACACCTACTTAAGCACTACAAATAGGCCTCCTGTCTCATAATTTACATCACATCACAACATATACCCATACTAATTAGCTACTTAGCTCAATGTTGGAATAAATTGTCTACTTAGATCAGGGGTTATTCCTGTAACCATTTCTATTGAAGTTCAATTTCAAAATATAGGATCCAATTTGTGGTTCAATGGTAACTGAGAATTGGAATTAAACTTTCAATTGCAGCACATAATAATAACAAAAAGAATCGAACCACAAGATTAATCCCATGTAATACTACTCCATCCGTCCACAAAAGTATGCCATTCTAGACTTGAAGCTTTGTCCAAGAAAGAATGCAACTATAGGGGCCAGGCTAGCACAGAGAGGTGCTCAGGTTCCTGTGGGACATGAGCGTGGAGGGAGAAACTAAGAGAGACTCGGGGTTGGTGATGTAAGGGGTACATGCGTCTTTTACCTATCTGTCTAATTCCTCCTTGGAAACCGAGAGTTGCAACCTTTTTTGGACCCAGAGAGTATATGCAAAACAAATCTAATGGTACTACTTTTGTATACAAAGTTATCCAATGGTATTATGTGCAACCAAAACCATATATACTTTGGATCAGTTGCTGATCAAAGATTGCCAAAAAAAACAGGACTTCTAAAAATGTGGAGGCCAGGGGTAGTTTATAACTTATAACAAATATATCTGCCTCTGTAGGATAGTAACATTAGTATGACAAAATAAATGGGAAAACACACTTCAAGGATGAGTACATTATCACCATTTGCTGTTATCACAAATATGAAAGAGAATTATTAAACATCCCGGGAAACCAAAGGTGCAAAAATAGACACGATTAACAGCTTACCTTCACTTTTTCTCTCTTAACAATCCTCTCACAAAGGAAGCGTAATAGTTCCAATTCAACCTGCCAAGAATGAGAAAAAATAGAAGCATATAATCCAAGAGTTTCTTCACCATCTTCAAGCCACTGATCAGCAGCAAGATATACTATAGCATCAAGCCATTTTTTTGTAAACATTATCAAAGTCCAAATCAGAGAAACTTAAGTTCTGTGTTCCTTACTACTTGTCAGGTATGAGCATAGATGTTTTAGAATGCTCCTGATGCTTCTGTAAATCTATTCATGTCTACATATAATATAAATATACTCAAATGAAATGTTTAAAGGTCACACAAAGGTAAAAGCACAAACATGGAAGATTTGAAGTTTTGTGTTTATATGTGCAATTGTGATATCTACCATTTATTAGGACTACGACAGTCATATATATTCATCAAATACAACATGTTGGACACTGCTTAATACCTATAATGATTTTCACCATGGCTGATGCTCACCCCGCAAATCATGACACTAATACTTAAATCTAACGAACCAAATAAGACTTGAGAGCCGAGAGCTGTTTTGACACAAAATGCACGTGAATTACAAACATCACTGCGAAGGTGATGAGACAAACACAAAGTACCATGAAAAGATTGGCAGTCTAAAATTAGTACTACCTTAGTAAAAAAAAGTAGAATCTATAATGATTTAAGCAGAATATTGATCCTTGCAGGAGATAAAGTATGTAAGTGGTGTGTTTACCCTCATTTGTTTCATGCTCTTGACTTCCTCAGGTCCATATTGTTGACGATAGGCCTGCACAAATTTCCATAGAAGGATGTAAAGGTAATTATGACATATAAGGATACAAATCTAGTTACAGGGTGAAGACATCAACCTCTCCTAAACAATTAAAAGTATCTCTTACCTTTCTCTGCTCAATACTGTGTCTACAACAGTATGCTTTATGTTGTAACATATTACCCAATCTTTTTGTATTCATGTAAAGACCAGCATCTCTAGCACATGAAGGATGGAAAGTTATTTGACAGTCTACTGTACTGCACTGCATGGTTGAAAGAGAGAAGGTTAGCAAGATCTGATTCGTTTGTCTACATTTCTAGATCAATAGGTATAAAGGATCCTTTTAAAAAACAAACCTTCAAGCATGCACCGACATAGCGGTGGCATATAGAGCATGCATCTTTATCCTTGTGATGAAGCCTCTCCTTAGGTTTGATTGAACAGCCAGAACAAAATAATAAGATAATTCAGTCATATTGTACTCAAGATGGCTTCTGGTGATATGATCACATAACTATGCATTATAATGAAATAAATATGAAACAAGATATATTTATTTGCCAATACAGAAATACTAAGAGCATAGCTAGAACAAGATAGTACCATTCCATCGACTGGATTATGTTGCCCTCTTCTGAATGTAGTCTCCAACAGCCACTAAGGAAAGTTGGGGTAATTTAAATGAATAAGTGTACATAAGCTAAGCAAAACAGCAATATGGAAAGAAAGCAGAAATCACTACCTCAGCACAGAAAGCATGAACCCATTGACCCTTCACAGTCTTTCTAAAAGCGCCAGATGTTCCATGGCATAAACCACACTGCACCAAACAAGCTTTCGCGCCATTTTGATCTGATAGCTCACCAGAGACAACAAAATCTCTGGGCATCTCGTGGCAAAGTTCGCACTTCCATGGGCCTGTGGGATACTTCAGGCTCTGGTAGCAATCTAAGTGGACAGCAGCCTGCTGATCAAGCCAGTTAATAGTTGATGGAGCGCAATTTATTTGGGACAAAAAAAAACAGTAAATGCAAATCACCTTGCAGCTGGAGCAGACAAAAATACGATTCAATACAGTATCACATCGCATGCATATATCACAGGGAAGAGCACTTTTCTTGGAGAATTTTGCCAGATCAAAAATGTCAAATTTAGTTTCCTCTGAGACTTTGCTATTGGAAAATGATAAATCCTTTGCTTGTGGTGATGAAGATAATTGGCCAATTCTTGAGGATCCAGCATTGCTTCTTGTCATATTCTGGAAACAAACAGAAGCCAATAAAAAAACGATCATGCCTGACAAGAAACAACTGAACAAGCAAAGCACAGTGATAACCTCTCGTCTAGCAGATGCCACATTGTTTTCTGTCTCTTTCCTCACTGTTGCATTTCGTGAGGTTGGTACAACAGAAGGTGCAGTTGCAGCCAGGATAGCTAGAGCTTCCTTGTGTCTCCTCTCTGAGTTTCCACGCTTCTTAGCTTCCCTCAGATCACGAAGAAACTGATTCACAATGATATGATCCCATTTTCTTTTATTGAAAGAATCCAACTCGTAAGAAATATTCTGGACAACCTTGAGCATCAAATCTTCTGCAAGATATAAGACGGACTGAAATATCGATTCAGAATGCTGAAGAAATATAAACACATCTAAGCAGTTCATTTTAGCACTGCAAAGACTAATTATTAAGATAGTACTGCAGCAGCAGGGGAATTAATAAAGCGGACAACAACCAAAACCATATTATATGGCTGCATAAGGAATATTAATGTACATGACAAAGAAAAACTTACCATATCTCTGCTTCATAGAAACAACACCATCAAGTAGCCTGGATTGTAAATAAACTAATTCCCCTTCTATTTCATCATCAGGTGAATGCTTGAGAGTATCTGATGATTTCGCTTTACAGACTTGATCCAGGGCAGCTTTGTCTGCTAATTGCCCAAGTTTTGTTGATGAACCACCAAGGTCATCATGAAGAGAGCAAGATAATTCTTCTACTCAAATTGGGAGAAAATAAAGTTGATTTTAAGATGTGAAAAAAGAAACTAGCAATGGATTCTGTTTAACTGACAGGAAGGAGGCAGCAGGAATTTACCATGATAACCATTTTTCTGTATAGTTTGCTCCATGTTATTACTCCACAAACCTTGCAACCTCTTCTCAATGACAGGATGAATATAGCAGCAGTGACCATCCATGCTACATGGGGAAAAAGCAGGATTAAGTTATTTATCCATTCAAATGAAACACTGCCTGTAATAATGTGCGAGAAGGACCCAGTGTAACAAAGTAACTAAAGCCTGTGTACACACATGCCTGTAATGGAGAGAGGAAGAGGGGAAAGGAAGGGGGGAGGGGGAGAGAGGAGAGAAAGACACATCCGGATTGGGGGTAGGCATACTTGAGCAAATGCCGGCCAGAAATCTGATTTGCATCAGGATCATCATGAAAGCCATTTTGAACTAAATCACCCCTATTAGCACTGTCATTTTCTGGAAAATGATGATCAATCGATGAAATGGCTTCCTCCTGTCCTGATTGAAGTGTAGCAGTGGTTAAGTTCTTACTTTCACTCCTAAGAAGTGTACCTGTTCATAAATACCAGAAGAATCAACAAGTCTATAAAATTAATGAAATTGAGGCTTCATTGCCCTGGAGTAGTTTAATCTTCAAAAAGGGATAATCACATGCTTGACTCTCAAGTTCTAAAAGAAAAAAAGAAACAGAAAATGCAGGGTGCATGCCCAACACTAGCAAGAAATTTCTAGAGCGAGTAGATCAAAACAGTACATGACAGTTAGCACTGGCACACTAATAAACAATAGCATCATATCTAAGGGCATGTTGGTTTGTGCTGATGCTTTTCAAAAACTGGCTTTTAAATGATGCCACTGCCTCTAGAAAACCTGTTTCTTGAAATGTATAATATATGTAGTACCCCTCAGATTATCATCCCTTAGAACTTAGAATCAACATAAGTTCCTACAGACCAGCTTCTAGCTTCTAAATTTCTAATAAAAATGAAGTGTTGCTTCCCAATAGGCGATTTCAAAAGCTAGCTGTTTGCTTCAGCTTTCTGCTTCTGAGGCAAAATGCAGAAGCTGTCTGAAACAAACAGAGCCTAAGTATCACACATTAGACAGGCTGTACAAAGTAATGATTGGCAAATGTTAGCTTATTCAGTCATGACCTGTTGAATAAAAGAGAATAGAACTCCCATAAGTATCAAGCATTGTAGCTACAAGAGAGATAAATATCATCCAGAATAAATTGGTCAAGCCAAATTTCATATCAGGAAGCATACTATGTACAACAAACTTTAAACCTCATCCAGACAAAATATAAAGTAAAGACAGCATGGCCACAGTGACACAAGCGCACAGCCATTGTAGTATTACAGAATACAGATAATGGAGGACGAAACATTATTAGTTATTACCTTGTGCCAAAGAACCCTCTTTAAATGACTTCACTTGAACAGAAGGTGCACGCTCAGAATTCTGCAGCCACTTGATCATTTTCAACTTCAGGCCAGGGGAGTAAGCAGTTGTCTCATCAGGCTGTAAAGGCGCGTTGTTTTTTCTCAAACATATCAAGGGCGATAGTAGCATCGCATTGTGAAACACAAGAATAAGAATAATACCGTAGAGTTATGCATACTATGGTTAAACTTATACCTATGAGTATAGTTTCATCTCTACTATTTATATCTACAGTGAAGATTTTTGTTGGCTTGTAATGTTTGTTATAATACATAAGACTTTTCAAATACTATAACATACACATTTAAAATCTCTGTTTTTATATATTCTAAAAAAGACATAAGCAGCCTACACCAAGAATAAAAAGTTGACAAGTTGTGGAAAAAAAATAATAATTCTATAAGTGAAAGTTCAAAAGAGATGCATATACCACCAGCTTGTGCTAGGATAAATTGAGTGAGATGTATGTACCAATTATTACATGTTGGCACACAACTAGTAGAAACACTGAGCAATTTATGAGAACTACTGAAAAATCAACAGCAAAATACCTGAAGAGCAGCTTCCACTGATTCTGAACAAAGACCCAGCTCCGATTCTATGTCAGCAAGACTGACCTTTCCTTGGTCAACTAGCTGTGCCGTCTGTGCAAATATACAAAATGCAGTTAGGTACAAAACCTCCATACCCTAATCTGGCTATGTAAGATGAGCAAATACCTTTGTAAGAATTCCAGAAACATCTCCAGAATTGCTCATAATATTCCAATCTGCAGAGGGTTGATCAACAGCCATATCTGCACTTTGAGTTTCTTGAGTGCTTCCAAGAGTGGATGGAACGGTAGCCACTTCAGTTGTCTGTGCTTCTGCACTTTGAGTTTCTTGAGTGCTTCCAAGAGTGGATGGAACGGTAGCCACTTCAGTTGTCTGTGCTTTGTTTAGGATACAAGAACTAGTAGTAATTGTGCTGTTCACAAATTTGTCCTTGTTACTGCACGTAAATCTCACTTGTTGTTCATTCCCAGTAAGAGGTTTTCCATCATGCGGCTCAACTTGAGCAGAGTCCAGTTCAGATACACTTTTGTCATTCTGTATGGAGCTGATGCTTTTGACAGCAGAATGCTTTGCACAAAATGCTCGCATCTCAACCTATTAACAGTTAAAAATAAGAAAAATTAATAATAAGCAATCAAATATAATGAACAGATTTAATAAGAAGAAAAAGAACTAACATTATCATGACCAAACTTCCCCCATATCTCAATCTGAAGCTTGAACTCTCTTGCACATATAGGATGGAAGGAAGTCCTGCATGCTCCTAAAAACCACATGAACTTAGAAAATGAATGGATTATAAAATTAGAACTATTATTGTTCAGATACAATCTACAGAATACTCCCTATGCTCTATTTCATTTTATGTTTTTGGCATTGCTCGGACACCAAAACATGACTTTGAACACTGATTTGTATACTTAATATCCATAAATACTAACAAGAAATTATACTTTTGTGAAAGCATTTTCAAAGAAAAATCTATTCATGCAATTATCATACTGTCAATATTTATGCTAATAACATATTAACCGTAGAACTTTCAAAAGATGTTGATGTCACGGCTCTACGATTTCAAACAAAAAAGGACGAAATAGTAGACTGTGAATACATATTCATTAATGCGATGCTTCCCTTAAATACTGGCAAAAATGGGGAAAAAAAGACATACTTGCTGTTTACAACTTTCAAGGTGTACCTTTCAAGCTTGTCAGAGTAATTATGTAACTTCACATTGTGTATTCATCATAATACAATGCTCACCCCCCGAACAAACCAATAGTCAAAAGGCAGAAATACCATAACTGAGTGTCACAGTGCATAGACCTCTCCCAGGCAACTACCAGATCATCCCCAAAATAAATTACATCCTTATTTGTAGAAGGTTTACCTTAGAAAACACTAGATCTAGAAGGCATGTAGAGCTCTATTTGTACAGAAACAATGAACAATGAACAAGGAAGCCTAGAATGTCTATTCAAGTGCAACTATCCATGCAAAACTCAAATAGTCGAATGCCAGCTCTTTCACAAATATGGTTAAATCCAAATGTTGATGGCTTTGGCTTACAATGGCAGCTTAACGGGAGAGGCATGTTGATAAGACATCAATCAAGAAAATGCTGAGTGGCATGGCAAACAGACACCAAAATATATTTTAAAAATTTGCTCTTAAAAAGGGTCAGGACAATCGTCGGCTTCTGAGGATATTTCTTCTCAGTTACATGCTGATTAGGAAGATTTAGATATTGACAAATGACACACTTAACTAGTTTAGGAACCCATATGTGAATTCAGGACATGGAAGACACTGTGGTAGTGTGGTATAAGTTCAAGGAGTGCTGGTGCATTTCACTTTTATAAGATTTCGAATAAGTGAAACTGGGGTATGACAAGAGAAAATAAATAAAGTAAAAGAGAACGAATTATTGCAGCTTAAACATATCTTAAATTAAAGATTCAGGCATATAAGAACTTCAGTTCTCAGAGACAGGAGATGAATGTAGCTTAGCGTTAGAATCGGAGTGATTATGTTCAAAATACATACCATGGCTGCAGCGGACACATGTGCCATGCATGACCTTGCAAAGGCTGCACACCAATTTTGATTGATTCTCTTGGGTATCTACTATATTGGTGACAGGCTCCATTGATTCCATGTCCTTGACATGAAACTCTGGTCTCCAAAGACTACAAAATAAATGTACAAATTCTTGGTTTCCTCCATCTGTGGATGGACCAGGGTCCCTTTTGAAAGGTTTCAAAGCACCTTTCTCCTTTGGACAGAGCACACAGGGCATTGACACAGTCCTGCAGGCATCGCTCCGTGTCAACCTCCGTGGCATCCCGATATTCCGGCTACACCAAACACAAAACCAGAAACGATCTGGCACAACATGCACACCATAACACTTCTGGTGCACAGATATCTCACAGTTCTTGCAATGAAGCATCCTGTTAGACATCATGTCACTTTCTCCCAAACAACAAACATCGCAGATTGAACCAGCCTCAACTTCAGGGGATGGCAGCAGTACAAGCTGCTCTAGCCCAGCATCTGCACCTAAGAGCTTCCTCTTCTTGTTTGGGCGCTCTGAAGTGAGCACAAACCGTCCCCTTGCTCCTAAGAGCCAGCTCAGAGAAGGCCACAGATCCTCTCTACATCCTGGTAGAACAATGCTATTAGTCCTGCTTTGATCTAACACGATTTCAACCGGCTGCTCCTCTTGCTGCACAATCACTTCCTGCATGTCCTGATCACAATTCTCTTTATTACTCTCATCTTGGGTGGCCAGCTCTACACTGGCTCCAATATCATCCAAGCTGTCCTGAATATCCTCTTTGCTCCTATCCAACTCCTCGTTATGCTTGCCCAAATTCGAGCTCAAATCTGGGCTTTCATCAGCTTCAAAAGCATGAGATAGATCTGAATTCTCCCCTAACTCCTTACTACTGCCCACAACTGGTATCACAAAATAAGGATCAATCTGGCTGGGACAGAATTGATGCTTCGTCACTAATTCCTCGAAATCCTCCGCTGTGAACTCTCGAAAATAGGGCTCCAACTGCTCCCAAAAGCCCTTGCACCCAGCAGGCACTCTCGGGTGCTGCACCAGGGGAGGTGCTGGCTCCGGCTGCTGCTGCTGGGGCTGGCTCTTCTTATGATTCTTCCGCACGTCACCCACCGCCGCCCATCTGGCAACTCGGGATGGCAGCCAGGGGTCCCGTCCAGCAGCCTCCTCCCCGTCAAACGGCGACCGCACACACAGTGCCTTCCTGGCCTGCTCGCACGGGGTGACGCCGGCCGTCGCCGGCGGCGTGCCCCCGGCGGGCGGCGGCGCATCTTCGCCGGACTTCCGGGGGGATGACGAGGGCGACGCGTCGGCGGCCGCGGCGAGCGGAGGTCTCCGGCGAGGCGCCACGGCGGAAAACCTCCAGTGCTAGGGTTTCTCTCAGGTACGATTTTTTCGGGGGAGTTCAGATCCGGGGGCGAGAGGGAAAGAGTACTGAGGAGGGAGATGCTTCTGTAAAAAAATCAAAGCGCCCGTTCGCTTGTCGCTTCCTCTCGTAGTGTGTGTTCACTTCGAAAAAGTTAGTGAAAAGTTACTGTACAATCTTTCTTTGTTATTTTGTAAAATTTGTTCAATCATGAACTACTCAAAAGATTCGTCCCAACATTTACAGACAAACTATGTAATTAGTTATCTTTTTTACCTACATTTAATGCTCCATGCATGCGTCGAAAGATTCGATGTAATGGGTGAAAGAGGAAATATTTTGGGTTTGCATGGCAACTAAACAGGGCGGCTGGGCCTGGGAGTCGTGCTCTCACCTCGAGAAAGGCGCCTTCCGAGACGCTACGCGCACCCGAAGGCAGCCACCAAGTCACTGACTAACCGGGCCCACATGGTCGTGAGCTGGTACGAGTGGCCGTAGCACTTTCCTCGGGAGGGGATATACCTGGTCCGCTGCTGTTTTTCCTTGCGCCGGGTCACGGGCTGTGTTGCCCGATGCATGACTGATACGTGGGCCCTCACGTCTCTACGTGTTCACGGGTCCACGAGTCAGTTATAATTATCGCAAGGAGAAGCGACACGACGCGTTGTGTATTGAGGGTCATGCGTGGGCCCACCAGGCGCCCGGGTAACACGTACACCCGCGAAGAGGAAACGGTTGCCACCGCGCTTTCACGTGACGTGATGTGGGTGCGTGGCGGGTGGACCCGGATCTCCGTCTTCATGGGAGCCGGTGGGAGCCAGGCGCCACTGCGCCAGCAGACCGGTTTGCTTGGGCTGATTTTTTTTTTTTAGGAAATTGCTTGGGTTGAATTGTGATGGACTGATGATCATCTTGGGGCTTAGGCTGGGAATGACAGTTTGGGCTTCCTGGTAAATTGATTTGGGCTCCAGCCCGTTTTATGATAGACTTGTCCAATCCTCTGGTTGAAAAGAGATCTTTTCTTTTAGGCCAGATTTTTTTAAAAAAACTTCTTCTTTTTTAACAAAGACGCTCAAAAAGAGTGTCTTTACCTCTTTTTCGAAGAGTTGGAGAAATTAATAAAAAACAATATTTTATTTAGATTTTTTTTCATTGTCTTCTTCACTAGTAGCTTTCCTCAATTAAGAACAAAGCCTTCTTCTTTTTTGAAAGGGAGAACAAAGCCTTCTTGAATACCGAAGCCAATGTGCAGTTCTTATGGTGAATCCAATGACAATCCCCAAACATTGGACATACCGTAAGATCCAATATTCATCATCAAAAATAAAAACCCCTTGTAAAATCATTTGTTGGTAGTGTATTGAAGTCTAGTGATGTTTTGTATGAACGAAGAATTAAAGATTGTTTCAATGTTGAGTCTATTAGTAATTGATTTAGCCATTATGTTCGTCTTGCGAGTGAGCACATGCGACTAAAAATAACGTAGGTTAGATCTTAGACATGCGCTTAGCGTAGGACAAAAGAGAGGAATTTTTTAACACTAGCCTAAATTCACTCTCGCCCTTTGGAGTGCTCACTAGAGCTGGCTAATTAACTCAGATAGAAACTCATTCCGCGAGTATACATTTAAAATTTAAAAACAAGAGAACACCAGGAGCCGGCGCGCCCTCAGGATGGCCACGTCGATGAATCGTCTGTCGGTCGTTGGATGCCGGATGATCGGTGGTGCTTTCGTTGACCAGGGGACGACGACGGGCGGGGCCTGTTCTTTTGACCTCCTCCCTCTCGCATTGGCCATTGTTGGTTGTTGTCCAACTGCAATTGGCTGAGAGTACAGCGGCCGCTCTGTCACATAGCCTGTGACTGTTGTTGTTATTGATCTTTCACTGGCCAGCTCTGGTTGTTGTCTAGCGTGGATTGGCTGGAGTATAGAGGTCCCAGTGGCAGTGTCCATACGTCCATCGCCTAGAAAGCCTCTGCTCTCTCCTATCAAAATATCAGACCCCGGTCCCTTCACTCCGTTCCTACTCTATCCGTCTCTCTCCCTTCCTCTCTCTCAAACAGCGACGTGAGGCTTGGTGTCGTAGAGGCCCGATGAAAGTCATATGTTTGGTGTTGGTAATTAGTGATAATACCTAGTACTAACCACATATCAAAGACATGTGTGTAGCTATAATGTGGTTGGTGCAACGACATGGTGAAGCAAGGATCAAACAATGGTGATGTGATCAAGTGCTTGCCATGATGGAGTTGGATGAATGTGCAAAACCAATCCTATGGAGCTCAAAGCAAAGGTATAGATAAGATTTGCTTTTGGTGATCAAGACACCATAGAGGGTGTGATCACACTTAGGATCGATAGCCGTACTATAAAGAGGGGAATTTTCGGGGCTATTGATCACTTAAAGTGCCACTAGATAAAGAATCATTTGCATATGCATTTAGGTCTAGTGGTGAGTTAACTTAATGTCTCAAAAATGATTGTGAAAATGCTAACACATATGCACATGGTGATATACACTTGGTGTTGTTAGCATATTTGCGAAGGCGGTGGAGTTTGAGCGGTATAGATGGGTTTCTTTTTTGTGAAAGCGAAACGCCTATTTTCCACTACGCTGGTGGCGAAGATTTTCTCTAAGTCATCGTGGTTAGAAATGGAGGCGAATGGAGGTCACTGGAATTGACCGAACGCTGGACCGGACGCGGTCTCGGCATGATCGGACGCGTCCGGTCAGGTCACTCGCGGGACCAGCGCGTCCGGTCAGGCGTCAGAGGGACAGCGAATGCGGAGGGTCGACCGGACACGGTGGCGCGTCCGGTCGCGGTTGGGTGCTTACTGGAATCGACCGGATGCTGGCACTGTGGCGTCCGGTCAGTTCAAGCGGCGCGTCCGGTCGCGTGGTCTGTAACGCGAATCGTGGCGACCGGACGCCGAGGCGCGTCCGATTATTTTTGATCGGCGAGTCCGGTCACTCTAGCACGTGAACGAGTACATTTAAGTGACCGTTACGATCGAACGAACGAGATTCAAAGCGAGACACGTGGCGTTCATCGGGGAAGTCACGTAGCCGCGACCAGACGCTGACCGTGTCTAGTCAGTTCGACCGGCGCGTCCGGTCAGCGCGACAGCAGTAGCATCTCGTGTCTAACGACTATTTCGTGTTGGGGGCTCCTATAAATACTTGTTGGCCGACTTCTAGAGGTCTCTCTTAGATATTTTGACTCTCTAACATCCTCTTGAGCTAAGCACATCCCCTCCCACTTATCTCCCTTGCTTGATTGCCTAATCAAAGTGAGATTGAATGATCTCAAGTGCATTTGCTTGTGAGTTTGCATCTAGTTGGTACTTGGGTGTTATTTTGCTGCTGGATTCTCATTTCTCTCGGTGGTTGCCGTCACCTAGACGGCTGGAGCAGCAGAGGAGGTCCGACACGTGTTGGTGATTGTTCGTGGCCGGCTCCGATGAGCTTGTTGTGAGGGGTTGTTGTGGTTCCCCGGCGGAGCGCCGAATTCCAACTCTAGTGGATTGCTCGTGTCGGAACTTCTCACCAGTTGGTAGGTTCTTGTGGCGCCTTTTAAGAGGTTCGGTGTGTGATACCGATTAACCACTGAACCACGTGGTGTAGGGGGACACAATGGGGACTAGTGTGCTGGCAAAGCACGTGAATCTCGGGATAAATCTTATGTCTCAATTGTGTTTAATCGATTGGATTTCATCCCGGTGATTAGTTACTTCATTTGACTATATTGGTATTCACTTTGGTTGGCTCAATCATCGCCACTCGGTATAACATTTCAAATCCCCTCTCGCACTTACTTTGGTATCTTCTTGTTTAGTTTGTTGTTGTTCATTTTTTGTTGCTAGCTTGTGTAGTTCTAGTTGTAGTAGCTTTGTAGTTTTGCTAGCTTGCTGTTTGTCTTGTGGCGGTTGTGTGAACCAAACTAGAATTATCAATTGGAGAGGTCATATGTGGCTTGCCCCTTTAGGCTAGACAAAACTCACATCTCACCATTTATATTACTAATTAAATTGTTTGAGTAATCTTTGTAGAAAGTTTTATTAGCCTATTCAACCCCTCGAGCCATCCAGACCTTTCACCCGGGTGGGCCTGGGCACGCCGCGCGAGGTCGGCCTCCGGCGGTCTTGCACGGACGGCCAGGGCGACGACGCCCCCAGTGCGGCGGTGTACTGACGCGGGCACGCCCCCGCTGTGGCTGCGGGCGAGGGGCGAGGGCACCCCCCAGCGCGACGGCGTACCGGCGCAGACACGCTCCAGCTGTGGCTGCGGGCGCGGGGCGAGGGTAGCCCCCGGCGTGGGCGGGTTCCGGCGGTCGATGGCGCGGGCCGGCCTTGTGAGCCACACGAGGCGGACATGGGCATTATCCTTGGAGCCGCCACCATCGCATCACCCAGCCTCTTCCCTCCGAGGCGATACGACAGGCGGCACACCCCCGAGCTTCCATGTCCTGTTTTTTTAACGGTCTTGCCCTTTGCTCAGTGCTTTTCTTGGTTCGCAGAAGATGAGTCACGGAGGAAGGAGGGCTGCAGACCTACAGTGCGGTGTTGCAGCGGAGCTACGGCGCGTGCTTGTGGTGCTTGGATCTGTGCGTACTACGCTTGGTCTGGTAAGGTTTTCCTCATGGTAGGATTCTTGAAGTAGTGGTGTTCTCATCATTCAATAGGTCCTAGTTCGCATAAGAGGGGCCGTCCCACAGGCACTTGGAGGAGCGCTCACTTAATGGCCACGGAGTGCTCGAGGACCTGCAGAGTGGATTTTTTGTTCTTTGCATCTCCCATTCACTTCGTAAGACCCGTCTTTCGTGCATAATTTTTTTCTGCGTTTGTTAATACAGTGGATTGAAGTTCTAGTTTTGCTTTATTCCTGCCTTTTTAGGTCCTGCGTTTGCTAATCGAGGATTCGAGTTGTGGGGTTGTACCAGGTGTGAGCAACTAGCTGTGGTGGTGGCACATGTAACAGAACCGACCAAATTATAAGAGCACAAGTACAAAAACAAGCACCGAAGTGCTCAAATTTTCGAACTTGAGCCCATATAATCCCGGTAGTCAATCGAAACCACGAAGGATTTCAAACCAACTTGCTTACAACCAGGATCGCATCATTCAACATACAACATCATACGTTACATTTCACAAGTAGTTCTGAAATAAGTTTACACACACACGGAGTCGCAATTATTACAAACCAAGTTTATAAAAGTAGCGGAAGCAAACACACACCAGTTGGTTAACTACTGCCAGTCTTGTTGATCAACAACCCACAAAAGCATCAGGAAAGTACATAAAGATGATCACGCCCTAGTGATCTAGTCTTCGTCACCCGCAGGGTGGAGACAATTTTTGCAGAAGCCTTGGTAGAGCATATCATCTGCAACAGGAGGGAATAAACCCTGAGTACTGGAATGTACTCAGCTAGACTTACCCGTCGAAAACCAGAAATAAGACGACACCAAGGATTATGCAAGGCTTACACAAGAGGCTAGCTGACATCACATTTTTGCATAAAGGCATAAGTAATTGAGACTCTTATAACCTGTACTAGCAGTTATTTTTAGCATTCACCTGTCATCTATCTTAGCACCTGTACTAACACATGCACTTGATTATAATCAAACAATTATCATCATTATATCCAGAGCAGGTATGAATTGTGGCAACATTGTATCATTCCCTTAACCACCAGTTTATTTAATGAGATCTACGTTGCCGCTGCTCAAGTCAAGTGCTCACTAACCGGGAGCGACGGTGATTCGAATCGAATTCCTATCTAGCTGGAGGGGTATTTCTAACACTCACCCGTGCAGACCCCTGCCAGGGTCGCACAGGCCACCGTTTCATATGATTCAGGAATCGCGGGTCCGAATGATGTCGCGACCCCAAGGCGACACTCTGCCAGGTGATAGGGACTCTAACCCCCCCTTGGTCTCACGCCAATGTCCCCAAGCACATCCTTTCTCTCCTCCAAGAAGCAACCTACCATTCGATTCCCGGCCTGAACCACATTACTCGGCTTCGCGGTCGGAACGACTTATCCAGCCAACTAAGTGTTAGACTGCGTTCAACATGACTCAAGGACGTACAACGAATCGGTCCTTAAACGACTCAGACGGGCATAGCTCCACACCCAAGACGTGAAGTGTCTTGCGGCTGTACTATCGAACTCCCGCCCGGTCTCAATTTCATTTTTAAGCATGGTTCCATCCACGATAGCCATAAAGCCACTCATGACTCCTTCCTACATCTCGCGGATGACCGGAAATCACCCGACTTCTACCGTACTACGCAGGGCTAAGCATTGACACGTGCCTAAACCTAATATAGGATTAAGTACGATATCTGGACAAGGACAGGTATAATGCAACAAGTGTTTTCATATAACTCCTACAACTTAATGCAGTAAACAATTAAAAGTACTCAAGATTAATTTATAAATCAGTAGGTTCAGCATGCACCGGGGCTTGCCTTTCAGAAAGGTCGAAGGCCGGTGGTCAGAACACTCGGGTAGATCTTCGACAGGAGCTTCGTCGCCGGCTGGTTCCTCTAGCTGCTCCGGCTGGTCCTGGACTTCCTCCGGAATCACAAGCTCGAATTCGAGGAGAGTTACCCCCTCCGGTACACCTATTGCATGAATGCACAATAAATATCATGGATGCATAAATGGGTGCAACATGCTCGGAATGAAATGCATTTCAGAAATAAAATACTCTATTCAAGTTACTTTATTAGTACGTGCAAATCTCTTCTCCGGTGGAGAAGTACTTACCTAAGCTACTCAACCTAAGATACAGTTGTTCCTCTTCGGTTAAGGCCCTAACACCTAACAATACAAGAGCAATATTACTTAGGTTACCACAGTAAGACATTCTGGATAGCAGCTCAAAGATTCTAACATAACTGGAGAATCCCAACTCCAAAAGATATAATCTAAAACAATCTGGAAAGCTTAAGAAACGCACCACAAAATGTTTTCAGACCACAGCACTTAATTCCAAAGTTTACCTAGTCGAAATTCCAAAGTTCCAGAATCTGCTCTCTCTAAACAGAGAGCAGCCAATTCTGGACTGTTACTTAAAACAGCAATAACTCCTAAACTACTAGCCCAATTGCCATCAAATTTTGACACAAGCTAGTTTAACCAGTTTACTACCACTTTGGTATTCACAAGTTTTCTAGCCAATACTTTTATTAAGGGTCAAACCTAGAAATGCTACCAGCTGTCCAGAAAACCTAGAATTGCAAAGATTAAATATTTATTGATGTGGCAATGTTTCCAAAGCATGTTTCACATATTATAAGCTTATGCATGAAATGAATGATGCTTGCTTATGCTTATGCAAATGCAATGCAATTAAGGAGCTAAACACCTGAGGTGTTACAGCCCTCCCCCCTTATAAAAATCTCATCCCGAGATTTGGAAAGTGTACCATTTTTCATAGAATTCCTTATAACCATCCCGTAAATAGTATTCCCGTTCCCATGTAGCGTCACTTTCACTACCCTGATTACTCCACATTACTTTATACCACTTAACCACTTTGCTTCTAGTCACTCGTTCTTGAGTATCGATCACTCGGACTGGCTTTTCTTCGTAAGTTAGATCGAATTCCAGCCTGATATCTCCTAAAGGGACTCTTTCCTCAGGAACTCGAAGACACTTTTTGAGCTGTGATACATGGAAGACGTTGAATATGACACTCATTTCTAGAGGTAACTGGATTTTATACGCAACAGCTCCACTCTTGCCTATGATTTGGAAAGGACCCACGTATCTTGGCGCAAGTTTCCGCTTAACACCAAAACGTTGGACACTCTTCATTGGAGAAACTTTCAAATAAACGAAGTCTCTAACTTCAAACTTGAGCGGTTTTCTACGACGGTCAGCATAACTTTTCTATCTAGCTTGGGCTGCAGCCATATGTTTTTAGATGGTACGGACTTGTTCCTCAGCTTCATGAACAAAATCAATACCATAATACCTCCTTTCACCAGCTTCTACCCAGTTTAGTGGAGTTCTACACTTACGACCGTACAAAGCTTCGAATGGAGCCATCTTAATACTCTCTTGATAACTATTATTGTACGAAAACTCGGCTAGAGGTAACCATTTTTCCCAAGAACCCTTGGATGATATTACACATGCCCGCAATAGATCTTCCAAGATTTGGTTAACCCGTTCCGTCTGTCCTGACGTCTGGGGGTGATAAGCAGAGCTTCTCACTAACTTGGTTCCCAGAAGGTGATGCAAGTGCTCCCAAAAGCGAGCAGTGAACTAGGGACCACGGTCAGATATGATAGTACGAGGTATCCCATAGAGCCGGACTATCTGATTGAAGTACAACTCAGCATAGTCAGTGGGACGATAGTCCACTCTAACTGGGATGAAGTGAGCTGATTTGGTCAAACGATCCACGATCACCCAGATGGAGTTATGATTTTTGACAGTAGGAGGAAGTCCGACAATGAAATCCATACTTATTTCTTCCCATTTCCAACCTGGGATAGAAAGTGGTTGAAGCAACCCAGCTTTCATATGCACAGATTTAACTCTACAGCAGGTGTCACACCTAGCCACATATGCAGCTATCTCTTTTCGCATCTTGGTCCACCAATAGTATGGCTTCAAATCGTAATACTTCTTATTGCTACCAGGATGGATGGACAACTTAGAGGAGTGTGCTTCAGACATAATATCATTTCTAAGCTCTCGGTCCTTAGGCACAACTAACCTATCCTTGAACCATAGTACACCCTCTTCATCTACCCTGAACTGTGTAGTTTCTTGCTCTTTCATCTTACGCTTGATGTGGAATATACCAGTGTCAGTCTTTTGGAGTTCAATAATTCTGCTTTTGAGAGTACAACTGACAGTGATGTTGTACAAGACTGCTGGATGTAGGAGGCGAGATCGATGAAAATCAGTTTCAACTAAGGAATGGCAATGAGACTTACGGCTTAGAGCATCCGCAACCACATTTGCCTTGCCAGGATGATAGTGCACTTGAAGGTTATAATCCTTAATCAACTCGAGCCATCTTCGTTGACGCATATTTAACTCGGGTTGGGTGAAGATGTATTTGAGGCTTTTGTGGTCTGTGTAGATATTGCAAACATTGCCCAACAGATAGTGTCGCCAGGCTTTCAAAGCATGAACGACCGCAACGAGTTCTAAGTCATGCGTTGGATAATTCGCCTCATGTTTCCGAAGTTGTCGAGAGGTATATGCAATCACTCGGCCTTCCTGCATCAGAACACCTCCCAAACCTATGCCTGAGGCATCACAATAAACATCAAATGGTTTCTCTATATCCGATTGTGCCAAAACCGGAGCTGAGGTTAGGAGGGTTCGCAGTTGGTGAAAAGTCGCATCACACTCAGGAGTCCAGACAAACCTGGTGTCTTTTTGCAGCAACCGAGTCATTGGCTTGGCTATTTTGGAGAAATCCGGGATGAAGCGACGATAATAGCCAGCCAAACCAAGAAAACTCCGGACCTCGTGAACCGAGATAGGAGCCTTCCAGTTCAGTACTTCTTGTACCTTGGCGGGGTCCACCATAATTCCTCCATCGGACAACACATGCCCAAGGAAAGGTACTTCTCAAAGCCAGAATTCGTACTTACTAAATTTTGCATATAGTTGATGTTCACGCAGTCTTGTGAGGACTATACGCAGATGTTCAGCGTGATCTTCCTCATTTACAGAATATATCAGGATGTCATCAATAAATACCACCACAAACTTGTCCAATTCGAGCATAAACACTGAATTCATCAAGTACATAAAGTGTGCGGGGGCATTTGTCAAGCCGAAAGACATAACAAGATACTCATAAAGACCGTATCTGGTAGAAAAGGTTGTCTTTGGAACATCTTCCGGGCGGATTTTAATTTGATGATAGCCAGATCTTAGATCGATCTTGGAGAAAACTTTAGCTTTAGACAACTGATCGAACAAGATGTCGATGCGCGGTAGAGGGTACTTATTTTTTACAGTGACTGCATTGAGAGGCCTATAATCTACGCACATTCGCAATGACTGATCCTTCTTCTTTACAAAGATAGCAGGACATCCCCACGGCGACGAACTAGGACGAATCAACCCCTTCTTCAAAAGTTCATTCAATTGCACCTTAAGTTCAGCTAGTTCATTCGGAGGCATCCTATAGGGTCTCCTAGAGATGGGAGCTGTGCCAGGTAACAACTCAATTTTAAATTCCACATCCCGATCCGGAGGGAGTCCCGGTAAATCATCGGGAAAAACGTCCGGAAACTCATTCACTACTGGAATTTCGGCCAACGCCTTTGCTTGCACAGCATGAACTTTCCCAGACAAATCAACTTTTCTGGGAAGTTGTACCAGAAAACCCTTTTGATCTGTAGGATCTCTGAGCATAACTACCCGCGTGGATGTATCAATGAGTACCCCATTCTGACTCATCCAATTCATGCCCAGAATAACATCTATGCCTAAACCTGGCAAAACCACTAAGGCAAGCGAGTACTTTCGCCCTTCTATCTCAAGCTCAAGAATCTCCACTACTTTATTTGTGGAAATATTCCCACTTGCTGCGCTAATACAATAACCCCCACCTTCAACAGTATGCAATTTGTGTGCAAACTCTGATGCAAACTTAGGACTGATAAAGGAATGCGAAGCACCTGAATCAAAAAGTACCACTGCAGGGTGTTGGTCAACTAGGAACTTACTAGCAGTGACAACCTCACCAGAGAGAATTTCCTCAATACTGTTATAATGAGCGTGCCCTTGACGGCCACCTTGGTTGACATTCTTCTTGGGGTAAGGACAGTTCCTGGACCAATGGCCTGGCTTGTTGCAGTTCCAGCAAGGCATGTTGCTAGGAGGGACACTGGAGCTGCCTTGGCCCGAATTACCCTTTGGCAGAGCCACTGTATATGCCTTGCGAAACTCAGTCTTCACTGGCGCCTTCTTTTGCGGGGGACGAAACTTAGCACTTGTGGCAGGAGGGCGAGGAGGAGCCCTCAGGGCAGCTGGAGCTCGAGACTGTGAAGCACCTGCCTCAAGTGCCCTCTTGCGGCTCTTAGAAGCAGCATAGATAGAGTTATTGTTCTCTTGAGTCAGAGCATCACTGATAAATTCATTGAAAGTAGTGCACTTGCTAGTGCCCATAGTCTTCATCAGCTTTGGGCCGAGGCCTCTTTTAAAGCTAGCAATTTTCTTGGAATCGGTATCCACAAACTCTGTGGCATACCTTGCTAGGTTGTTGAAAGCTTGCAGATATTCAGTCAAGCTCTTATTGCCCTGCGACAGCCTCATAAATTCTGTGTGTTTGATAGCCATAAGACCTGGAGGAATATAGTTCCCATGGAATGCAGCCTTGAACTGATCCCAAGCAATAGGGACATTTGCAGGCAGTGTGGAACGATAGTGGCTCCACCAAATACCCGCTGGACCATGTAGTTGGTGAGAAGCATATTCAGTCTTTAGCTCATCAGTCAAGCGAAGCAGACGAAACTTTTGTTCAATAGTGTTCAACCACTCATCAGCTTGCAGTGGTTCCTCCGCCTCCTTAAAGAGCGGGGGCTTAGTATCAAGAAACTCCTTGAAATCACTGTACTGATTGGGTTCTGGGCCCTGGCGGCCAGGACGAGCTTCCCGATTGGCCAGCTGGCGCATAGCATCTGCCAGCATGCGCTGCCCTTCGACCACTGTCTGCATCAGCTCAGCCGGGGTAGGTGGTGGCGGAGGGGGTGGCTGTTCCTCATCCTCATTGCCACGACCCCGACGGAGATTGTACGACATCTGCAAAATGCATAGCCAATGAGCACTGACGATGTGAGACATTTGTAGATGAATTATTGTAAATATGTCAAACTGACTTCATGAAATAGACTTCTCAAAATACTCATGGCATAATAATTCATCACAACCGCACAATCTGTTCAAGCAGATCAATTGGCGCAATCATGCGAGGGAATCCAACAAGATGTACTTTGATAAAGGCTCACTCACAAGGAGCACAGCAGTTACTGAACCGTTTAGGTTAAAATCTACGTGATTTTTGACCTTTCGCCCGGTACTTGGATTCGATTTCAAAGTTTTTAGTTGACTAAGAAAGGCTACTTTAAACTGACCACAAAGAGACTTCTCAACGGTAGAGTTCCATGGTGGATCATGACTAGCCACCTCGATACCAGCGCGTGCCAAGCAGCACAGCCTCATGTCGCGCGCCATAGGAGGCCCTCGGTTTCGTCGCGGCACCGAAGGGTGCTAATCGTGACACCATCATCGAACGCAACACAATAAGACATCCAATTGCGATCGAAATTAACAGGTTCCAACTAAACATCCAGGAAACATAGGGTTCGACCTTACATCCCAAAAGTCAAGTTATTACAAAGCCTCCCACCAACCCCAGGAGGCATAAAAGACGATCCTAACACCATAGCTACGTGATAACTACTCTAAGCATCATCCTCAGAGTCGGTGTCAAGGATCTCCCCGCCGTCCTCATCACTAACAGGCTCTAACTCCTCGTCTTCTTCTTCTTCCGGTGCTTCTTCTGGTGCGGCATCTTGGGGCCCATTGACCTCCACTTCATCATCATTTTCAGCCATGAAGATTCCCGAACCCATGTCCTCATCTGCGTTGATATTTCGAGACAGCAGAGGATTTAGCTGGTTGTTCAGGCGGTGCACTTCTTCATGAAGATTGTCATTGTATTCTTCAGCATTCTTCAACTGTTGTTCGAGCTCAAACTGACGAGCTCTCAGAACATTCTCCTCATGCCAGGCTTCATCCCTCTGATTCATGACATGGACCAGCATGCGTTGACAGTTGCGATGTGCTACTGTCAATCTCTGGACTGCAAGTGTTTCCTGGTCACGATCATGGATCACTTGCTCCAATTGCTGACGCGCTGCATTCCTGGCAGCAGTCACTTCAGTCAACTCTGCCCTCAGCCTTTCCACCTCAGTAGGCTCAGGGCGGGGCTCACGTGGAGCGAGCTGGTGACGAGGTGCCCTGCCCCCAGTGGACTTGCGAGCGGTCCTCTTGGTACGTGCCATCTGTAGCAACAAGATACGACTTAAAGTGAGGATCATTTAGGGGATACGAAATTTACTTTAGTCGGGAGTACTGAAAATTTTAAGGAGGGAGTAAATGATATGTATGATATAATTAAACATGATGCATGCACGTTTCGTACGCCCTCTCACCTTAGTAGAAACCTAAAGTTCTAACGCTAGGCGGTGGCATACATACGTTCTCTCATATAAGCGAAACTATCGGTCTACTCGTTACGCTGTTAGTGTACCTGCAGAAAACCTCATTTCAGCCCAACAGTTTCCCAATATATGCACACAAGAAAGCAGTAATTTAAATACTTTCCATATACACATCCCCTGATGTATATACTTCAGTATCAAAGCTACCCGATATAAAGGTTCCCACAATTAAGTGCTTACGTAATTACTTGGTTTAAACATGTAAGTATGCAGGTCACCAAAACTACTCTCTCCTAGATCGCCGGTTGGACAATCATGCTCTCACAACTCACACTTACCAGAGCGTCGAGGAAATTGATCCATACATTACCACCCAAGTGGATGGCATCCATACAATATCACGCCGTATAGACGACGAAACAAAAATAAACAAGGCCCCCAAGTTAGTCTTTATAATAAGCCACCTAAGAGTCCTTATTTAGGCTAAGGGATGTGATCACTGGCATACCTAAAAATAATTTTTAGTGTTTTAACCCTTTTTCATAATCAAATACTTTTGTTTTTAAATACTCGTACGATGTGTTTAATGTTGAATTATGCTCCGGTACCAGCTGTAACAGAACCGACCAAATTATAAGAGCACAAGTACAAAAACAAGCACCGAAGTGCTCAAATTTTCGAACTTGAGCCCATATAATCCCGGTAGTCAATCGAAACCACGAAGGATTTCAAACCAACTTGCTTACAACCAGGATCGCATCATTCAACATACAACATCATACGTTACATTTCACAAGTAGTTCTGAAATAAGTTTACACACACGGAGTCGCAATTATTACAAACCAAGTTTATAAAAGTAGCGGAAGCAAACACACACCAGTTGGTTAACTACTGCCAGTCTTGTTGATCAACAACCCACAAAAGCATCAGGAAAGTACATAAAGATGATCACGCCCTAGTGATCTAGTCTTTGTCACCCGCAGGGTGAAGACAATTTTTGCAGAAGCCTTGGTAGAGCATATCATCTGCAACAGGAGGGAATAAACCCTGAGTACTGGAATGTACTCAGCTAGACTTACTCGTCGAAAACCAGAAATAAGATGACACCAAGGATTATGCAAGGCTTACACAAGAGGCTAGCTGACATCACATTTTTGCATAAAGGCATAAGTAATTGAGACTCTTATAACCTGTACTAGCAGTTATTTTTAGCATTCACCTGTCATCTATCTTAGCACCTGTACTAACACATGCACTTGATTATAATCAAACAATTATCATCATTATATCCAGAGCAGGTATGAATTGTGGCAACATTGTATCATTCCCTTAACCACCAGTTTATTTAATGAGATCTACGTTGCCGCTGCTCAAGTCAAGTGCTCACTAACCGGGAGCGACGGCGATTCGAATCGAATTCCTATCTAGCTGGAGGGGTATTTCTAACACTCACCGTGCAGACCCCTGCAAGGGTCGCACAGGCCACCATTTCATATGATTCAGGAATCGTGGGTCCGAATGATGTCGCGACCCCAAGGGCGACACTCTGCCAGGTGATGGGGACTCTAACCCCCCTTGGTCTCACACCAATGTCCCCAAGCACATCCTTTCTCTCCTCCAAAAAGCAACCTACCATTCGATTCCCGGCCTGAACCACATTACTCGGCTTCGCGGTCGGAACGACTTATCCGGCCAACTAAGTGTTAGACTGCGTTCAACATGACTCAAGGACGTACAGCGAATCGGTCCTTAAACGACTCAGACGGGCATAGCTCCACACCCAAGACGTGAAGTGTCTTGCGGCTGTACTATCGAACTCCCGCCCGGTCTCAATTTTATTTTTAAGCATGGTTCCATCCATGATAGCCATAAAGCCACTCGTGACTCCTTCCTACATCTCGCGGATGACCGGAAATCACCCGACTTCTACCGTACTACGCAGGGCTAAGCATTGACACGTGCCTAAACCTAATATAGGATTAAGTACGATATCTGGACAAGGACAGGTATAATGCAACAAGTGTTTTCATATAACTCGTACAACTTAATGCAGTAAACAATTAAAAGTACTCAAGATTAATTTATAAATCAGTAGGTTCAACATGCACCGGGGCTTGCCTTTCAGAAAGGTCGAAGGCCGGTGGTCAGGACACTCGGGTAGATCTTCGGCAGGAGCTTCGTCGCCGGCTGGTTCCTCTAGCTGCTCCGGCTGGTCCTGGACTTCCTCCGGAATCACAGGCTCGAATTCGAGGAGAGTTACCCCCTCCGGTACACCTATTGCATGAATGCACAATAAATATCATGGATGCATAAATGGGTGCAACATGCTCGGAATGAAATGCATTTCAGAAATAAAATACTCTATTCAAGTTACTTTATTAGTACGTGCAAATCTCTTCTCCGGTGGAGAAGTACTTACCTAAGCTACTCAACCTAAGATACAGTTGTTCCTCTTCGGTTAAGGCCCTAACACCTAACAATACAAGAGCAATATTACTTAGGTTGCCACAGTAAGACATTCTGGACAGCAGCTCAAAGATTCTAACATAACTGGAGAATCCCAACTCCAAAAGATATGATCTAAAACAATCTGGAAAGCTTAAGAAACGCACCACAAAATGTTTTCAGACCACAGCACTTAATTCTAAAGTTTACCTAGTCGAAATTCCAAAGTTCCAGAATCTGCTCTCTCTAAACAGAGAGCAGCCAATTCTGGACTGTTACTTAAAACAGCAATAACTCCTAAACTACTAGCCCAATTGCCATCAAATTTTGACACAAGCTAGTTTAACCAGTTTACTACCACTTTGGTATTCACAAGTTTTCTAGCCAATACTTTTATTAAGGGTCAAACCTAGAAATGCTACCAGCTGTCCAGAAAACCTAGAATTGCAAAGATTAAATATTTATTGATGTGGCAATGTTTCCAAAGCATGTTTCACATATTATAAGCTTATGCATGAAATGAATGATGCTTGCTTATGCTTATGCAAATGCAATGCAATTAAGGAGCTAAACACCTGAGGTGTTACAGCACACCTGCAGGCTATGGCAGTGGCGGTTGTCTGTGTAGCAGCCGGAAGCAAGGAAGAAGCTAGGCAGCGGAATATATGGACGTGGTTGCCTGCGTAGCAGTGCTATTGCAACATCGAGGTATTTTGATTTCCTACCCCTTTTTCTTTGGTCGTATTTGCTGGTACCAGGCGTGAGCTAGTTTGTGTTGATGATGCTTTTGGGAGCAATTATTAATTTGTATCGTGTTTGAATTCTTATTAGCTTAATCTGATGCCTGTTGCATCCATTTTTTACATAGACTGGGCACCTGCTATGGAAGACATCCTCGGTGAATGCAAGGTATTTCCACACATTTATTCTACCTACACATACACATACACATGCGTGCATAGTTCACGTGCAATGTGCGCTTACACTTTTTTGCAAGGTTGGCTCAGCACTTCAGCCAATGGTGAAGATGATTCTTTTCCTCCTGCTGTAGCTGAGAGGCAACACAAGGAAATATTGTGTTCCAAAATGCAAAATGAAAGGACAATGCTGCTGAATAAGAGCAGTAACCAGTAGAGCGCTAGAGCTAGACAATTTATGCTTCCTATTTGTCGTCACAAGATAGGTTCAAGTGGTTTATGCTAATACATCTCTTTTCTCAATTGATCCTTGCTAACAACTAACACTACACTAGTGTAGAGCCCTTACTGCTAAATAGATCTGCATTATCATGGTGTATGAATGACTTCAAGTATTTATTGTCCCCTTGCAGGTCTTGGTTCGTGGCCCGCCGGAGAAAGGAGAGGGGTTTGAGTAATTTCAGAGAGAGCATTTTGGTCTATTTTTTTTACTCCCATGCTTGCTTATTTGCACTTCCAAGTTTTTGGAGCCCTACTATACAGAGCTACTAGTTTTCAATATTCCATTCTCAGTTATCACTGCCTCAGTTGACCAAGCTTTGGTGCTATCATGAACTATAGTGCCTGGTAAGTCCCTTCTATGGTATGTGACTTCCATTTAAATGAACAATTGTTAGCTGTCCATAATTTGTTTTAGATTTAATTTGCACTAACTGTTCTGTAAAGAAAAAATGAATAAGGCTTCTGTACCCAATGCATCAGCAATTACTGAAAAATAACATTCCTCTTTTCTTCTTTTTATTGCTTCTCTATATCTAATAACCTAAAAGCAATCATTCCACTACAATTTTCATTATGATCTGTCATATACATTTTTGCCCTGCCAGTGATTGATCCTTGGTGGAAGCTTAGAAAATAATTAGTCCTTTTTTCTGACCTGCATGTTTTGGTCCAATGAAATTGGTATGCCTAGTCACTAAGGACATGACTTATCTTTTTTAGTTTCCTCAGAGGTTGTAGCTTATACCGCTTGCACTCTAGTACAATGAGGATTGATAGGGTTGGGTTTGGTATTTGTTAGCGTGAGATACCATTGTTTTCTTGGCATCCCCTACCAGTCTCATAATATTCAAGTCCTTGTTTTGCATAAACACTGGGTTTTTTAAACATAATCAAGCATTGATGTTAAGGTGATGTCTTCTTTCATATCTATGGTCCTGCATATCCTGAAACTGCTATATATAGACTGTATTACACCTATATATTTTGGAGGACGACACTCAAGTTAGTGTTTACATGGTGCTGCTAGCACATGTATGCAATAGCATCTTTTAATTATGTACAGAAACTGGCCATTTTGGCTTGCTCTGCCATCTTTTAGCATATCAGTGCACAACCTAGAGATCATGTTTCAGGAATGCATCTTTATGCTGCTCTCCCTTCCCTCTCCCTTCCCCTTGTTTAATTTTCTTTTAAACAAATTTTCTCCTGGTAACCCATACTAAACTGCTGCTCTCCCTTCCCTCCTCCCCCTTCCTCTCCTGAATTCCCTACACCAAGGTAAAGTAGCACATTTTGAGAAACTATTTATAGAATTCCCTACACCAAGGTAAAGTAGCACATTTTGAGAAACTATTTATAGAACTGAAACAATATAAAACTACAAGCAAAGATGGCTTAGTCTTGATCTATATCCCTTTTATAGTTATATTTTCATGACAGGGTTCCATCCTCTCTACATCAGTTTGCTTGTGTATTGTTCAGTCAATGTGTTAGAGCATAGTTCCCAAAGATCTGCTCTACATTTTAGCCACCTACCTCACCTTCTTAGTAAGTTGTTTTTACTTTGAGTGCCAGCTTGTATTACTGGACTGCAACTTGAATTTTGTTGATCACTCTTTAGGAATTGACTTGCTGGTTTACTAATTTACGTAGTTACTTTCCATTTCCAAATAGTATTTATAAGCACCAGTGGATGATGCAATAAAGCAATATAGTAAAAACAGGCGATGAGACTTTCAGCTAGCACTGTTCCTCTGCTTTTGAAGAGATTAGGTAACTGCTAATATCACCTCTTTCCTTTTGTTTCAATTTTGCAACCTATGAGCAAAAGGGAGGAACTTTATTCCCCTTTGTTGGTTTAGAAGTGTGTGTCCATAGAATGAACTTTATTGTTTTGTCAACAATGAGCAAGGATTAGCTTTACTGCTTTAGTTTCTTGCTGTGAAAAAAGGTGAATTCAAATTCAAACTTTAATTCTCTTACAGAAGCATATCTAAACTTTATTTTAGAAATATTGTCTACCTGGCAATAAAATTATTCAATGTTATATAACAGATGTTTTCCTTGCTAATATAAAGATTAGACATTGTGACTTCTTTTTTTCTTGGATTGTTTCAGTATCCATATGGAGAAAGCTAAGAATAGTAAACTTTAGGGGTATATAAAATGGTAAATTTTGGAAATTGTCGGTACCAACAGTACGGGGGTACCACAGCTATCGCCAAAACACTAACAAAAACCGAAACCAGTAGAAAAGATAGCCCGCTCGACGGGGCGCCTCGACCGCGTCCCGGCTCCGACTCGTACGAGGCCCGCTCGACGGGGTGCCTCGACCGCGCCCCGGCTCCGACTCGTACGAGGCCCGCTCGACGGGGCGCCTCGACCGCGCCCCGGCTCCGACTCGTACGAGGCCCGCTCGACGGGGCGCCTCGACCGCGTCCCGGCTCCGACTCGTACGAGGCCCGCTCGACGGGGCGCCTCGACCACGCCCCGGCCCCTCGACGCCCTTTCTTTACCTACCCGGGACAAAAGCCATAGCATTCAATGCGGTTACCTACTACCACCGACCGACATGGCTACGGCATGGGTCAACGCGGGAACAATACCCACGTCAAGTCTCACTGTTTTACCGCCCATCCCGTGATGGGAGGTGAAAGCCGTCACTGTATCCACCATACCGCGCACTATTCACCATCAGTCACCCTCGAGGGAGGATAAGACAAGGTCCGTCCCCCGCGATACCGGGGATTCGGCCTTATCCATCCGACCTCGACCCAGCCTCGACCCGGCCCCAACGCTCGACTTAGCTCGAAGGACGGTATGGCCTGGCACTCTGGGTCATTTCACCCTCTTGTCCCGTACCGCGTCAGGATACCCAGGGATGGCCGGCCATCCCGAAGCCACGTCGCTACAGTCAACTCAACAGGAATCGACGAAGCATCGCCTCAAGCCTCCCCTCGACTTGGCCACCTCTCGCCCTATAAAAAGGCAGGCCAGGGCGAACCAAAGGGGAGGGGGAAAAAGAAAAAACACGAAGCATCACGGAAAAAACGCAAAGCAACCATCTTTCTCCTTTTTCTCTTTGAGACTTGGGGCTCGACACCCTCTCTCGCCTGCTTGTAACCCCTACACGAGCACCCCGGTGCAAGGAAATACAAACCTCTCTTCCCCGCTGGACGTAGGGCCTTCTTTTGCCCAAACCAGGATAAACCCCCGTGTGTTCTCCTTGCATCACCATCCAGGAAAGAGTCACGCAGCATTTACTCGTTGGTTTAGGACCCCCTTGGTCCGAACACCGACAGTTGGCGCGCCAGGTAGGGGTACGCTGCGTGCAAACCTCGCTTTGTCGCCGTTCTTCCTGGATGGCTAACCCCGAACGCCCGATCCCGTTGGGTACGGTGATCTGGTTTGGGAGTTTGGAGTTCATGTCGCTCGGCTCTGGCTACGACATGGTCCTACTCCCACCCAGGCACCCGACCGACGAAGATTACGAGCTCTCCCAGCCCGGGGGAGCAGTCAACCGGCACCGTCGCTCCAGGCGGTCGCGGGCCGCCCGGCGACGGCGAGCCCAGCACAACTACCGTCTCTACCTGACGGAGGGCGATGGGATCCCCCGGTCCGGCACCCCCCAGACAGGCGCTAGCCCAGATCTCCTTTTGGAAGATTTGGGAAGGATGAGCCTGGTCGAGGGTCGCGTGCCAACGAGGAATCCCGCCGCTCCCCTGTCCGGTGAGACACCACTGTCCATAGCATCTATTTCGCCACGAACAGTGACGTCCCCATCACCATTCCCGTTTGGACTAGACTCGGTCGCCCGGGTGTATGCATCCTCCGTGAGCACTCGCATGAGCGCTTATGAGGAACTCCCCGGACACCATCTACGCTCCACTCTGGACCTCGTTGCGTCCACGCCGGTTTCTGATTATCGGGACTCTACGGAGACACCGGAAACAGAACCCCGTGTGACTGCTTCTCCACGTCACCACCTCGGTGATGGTTGGCATCGGCCACACATTCCCCCATCATATTACTACTTTGGCGCACCTGACTCCGACTCGGCCGACGACACCTATGATCCGACTCGTGAGTGCTTCAACATCGACGTTGAAAGCACCTCGGAATCAGAGGACGAAGAGCCGGTCGAGGAAAGGCACACGCCCCCTCATGTCGAGCTTCCTGCCGAGCGAAACGAGCCCCAGTTCCTTGCGGATCAAGGAGCGCAGCTCGGACAGATTCGCGAGTTGCAGGACCAGCTTGACGAGGAACGCGAAAACCTGGATCTCCTCCAGCAAACCCTCGAGCGTGAGCGTGCGGAACACGCATTTGGCGGGAGAGCTCGTGAGAGGGCTCGCGACGTAAACCGTCGCATCGACGAGGACCGGGCGGTCGACCCCCCGGTTTTCGCTCGAGCCAGCCAAAACGTTGTCGCCGCTGCCATGCTCCTGCGCAACATGCCCGAGCCGTCAAACCCTGACGCCCGTCGGGCTCGAGACGAAATCCGAGGGCTCCTCGAGACTGCCGCCATGCAGCAGGCCGAGAGCTCTGCCTCGAGGCGGCGCGAAGCAGCCTCGGAGCGGACCCTCGAGCCTTCCCGACAGGAGAGAGAAGCCTCGGTTCATCCCGAGCCTGCCCGGCGAAACCGGGTAGCACCTGCCCCTGAGCCCATCGCCAACGACCGCGAGCCTCGAGACACCCGTGGCAACATCGTCGAGCGTCGCACACGCAAACACGGTGACGGTGTAGCTCGAGGCTACCACGTCCACAGGGGCGGACGCTACGACAACTCGGAAGACCGTAGCCCTTCACCCGAACCTCCAGGCCCTCGGGTGTTTAGTAGGGCTATCCGTGAGACGGTGCCCCCGGCTCGGTTCCGTCCCCCCACGACTCTCACCAAGTATAACGGCGAGACCAAACCCGAACTTTGGCTCGCCGATTTCCGCTTGGCGTGTCAGTTGGGCGGGGCCACCGATGACCGGGCCATCATTCGGCAACTCCCCCTGTTCCTCTCCGACACCGCCCGAGCCTGGCTCGAGGATCTCCCACCTTGGCAGATCCACGACTGGGACGATCTCGTGAGGGTGTTCGAGGGAAATTTCAAGGGAACCTACATGCGCCCCGGCAACTCGTGGGACCTCCGGAGCTGCAAGCAAAAACCAGATGAGTCCCTCCGGGACTACATCCGGCGCTTCTCCCGGCAGCGCACCGAGCTCCCCAACATCACCGACTCCGACGTGATTACGGCCTTCCTCTCCGGTACCACCTGTAAGGAGTTGGTCCGGGAGTTGGGCCGTAACACCCCGCTCACTGCCAACGGATTGATGGACATCGTCACCAACTTCGCCTCCGGCGAGGAGGCGGTTGGTGCGATCTTTGGCGGCGAGCCGGCAAGGGAGGAGCAGAAGGTCGACGACCCCGCGAGTTCCACCCGAGGCCCCAAGAGAAACAACCGCAAGAAGAAGAAAGGCCAGCAGGGCAAGCTCGAGGCCCCGGCCGACGAGCTCGTCGCTGCTACCGAGCACAAGAAACCTCGAGGCCCCCCGGCGGGGGCGTCTTCGACAAAATGCTCAAAGAGCCGTGTCCCTACCACAAAGGACTCACTAACCATAACCTCGAGGATTGTCACATGCTGCGCAGGTACTTCGGGGGTGCCGGCGCTAAGAAGGACGACAAGGGGGAGGACCCTAAGGGTGACGACAAGGACGGGGAATTTCCCGAGATCCGCGACTGCTATATGATCTACGGAGGACCCTCGACCTGCCTCTCCGCGCGTCAGCGCAAGCGAGAACGGCGCGAGGTCTTCTCCGTACAGTCGGCAGTACCCCGCTTCCTTGATTGGTCTGCGGTGGCCATCACTTTCGACCGTGATGACCACCCAGACTACGTCCCCAACCCGGGGGTCTATCCACTCGTTGTTGACCCCGTCATCGCCAACACACGCCTCACCAAAGTGCTCATGGACGGCGGAAGCAGCCTCAACATTATCTATTCTCAGACCCTCGACCTCTTGGGGGTCGACAGAGCGCGCCTCCAGCCTAGCGTCGGGGGCTTCCACGGAGTCGTGCCAGGGAAACGGGCGGAACCCCTCGGGCGGGTCGATCTGCCTGTTTGCTTTGGCACGCCGGCGAACTTCCGAAAGGAAACTCTCACTTTCGAAGTGGTCGGATTCCGTGGAACGTACCACGCTATCCTGGGACGCCCATGCTACGCCAAGTTCATGGCGATCCCGAACTACACCTACCTCAAGCTCAAAATGCCTGGCCCAAACGGTGTCATCACTGTAGGGCCCTCGTTTGAACATGCCTACGAGTGCGACGTCGAGTGCGTCGAGCACGGCGAGGCTGTTTTTGGGTCAGCGATCTTGGCCGCAGACCTCGACGGACTAGCCAATGCGATCCCCGACCCAAAACGCCATGCCGGCAGCTTCGAGTCCGCCGAAGACGTCAAGCTCGTACCCCTCGACCCCGCTGATCCCAAGGGGAGGGCGCTGAGCGTCAGCGCCACCCTCGATCCTAAATAGGAAGCAGTGCTCGTCGACTTTCTCCGCGCGAACGTCGACATCTTTGCGTGGAGTCCCTCGGATATGCCGGGCATACCCAGGGAAGTCGCCGAGCACGCCTTGGAGATCCGGGCCGGAGCCAAACCGGTGAAGCAACGCCTGCGCCGCTTCGACGAGGAGAAGCGCAGGATCATCGGCGGGGAGATACACAAACTGCTGGAGGCCGGGTTCATCAAGGAGGTTCGTCATCCCGAGTGGCTAGCTAATCCTGTCTTAGTTAGAAAAAAGAGTGGGAAATGGAGGATGTGCGTAGACTATACTGGTTTAAATAAAGCATGTCCGAAAGTTCCCTTTCCTTTGCCACGCATTGATCAAATCGTTGATTCCACCGCGGGATGTGAAACTCTCTCATTCTTAGATGCATATTCCGGTTACCACCAAATCAAAATGAAGGAGTCCGACCAGCTCGCGACTTCGTTCGTCACCCCATTCGGCATGTATTGCTACGTTACGATGCCCTTCGGTCTCCGGAACGCGGGGGCAACGTACCAGCGATGCATGCAACATGTTTTTGGGGGGCACATTGGGTCGACCGTCGAGGCTTACGTCGACGACATCGTGGTCAAAACCCAACGTGCCGGCGACCTGGTCAGCGACCTCGACGTTGCATTCAAGTGCCTCAAAGCAAAAAACATCAAACTCAATCCAGAGAAATGTGTCTTCGGCGTCCCACGAGGTATGCTTTTAGGGTTTATCGTATCTAAACGTGGCATCGAGGCCAACCCTGAAAAAATCTCTGCAATCACCAAAATGGGCCCCATCCGAGATCTCAAGGGCGTACAGAGAGTCACAGGTTGCTTGGCGGCACTCAGCCGTTTCATTTCGCGCCTCGGCGAAAAAGCACTCCCTCTGTACCGTCTCTTGAGGAAATCGGACCATTTTTCCTGGAACCTCGAGGCTGAGGAGGCTCTCACAAAACTGAAAGCCACCCTCTCTAGCTCACCGATCCTCGTCCCTCCGACCCCGGGGGAACCACTCCTACTCTATGTCGCAGCGACATCACAAGTTGTCAGTGCTGCCCTGGTTGTCGAACGGGCCGAGGAGGCACACACCTTGCTCGTCCAGAGGCCGGTCTATTTCGTTAGCGAGGTGCTCTCAGAAACAAAGTGTCGGTACCCACAGATCCAGAAACTGCTGTATGCTGTCATCTTAACACGGCGCAAGCTCCGACACTACTTCGAGGGTCACCCGGTTACTGTGGTTTCTTCTTTCCCCTTGGGAGAGATAGCCCAGAACCGGGAAGCCTCGGGTAGGATTGCCAAATGGGCGGTCGAGCTTATGGGCGAGGCATTGTCCTATGCGCCGCGAAAAGCTATCAAGTCACAGGCGTTAGCAGATTTTCTGGCCGAGTGGACTGACACACAACTCCCTCCTGCACAGCTCCAAGCGGAGCTGTGGACCATGTACTTCGATGGGTCATTAACGAAAATGGGAGCAGGCGCGGGCTTGCTCTTCATCTCACCCCTCGGGGTTCACATGCGCTACGTCATCCGGCTTCATTTCCCTGCGTCTAACAACGTCGCCGAATACGAGGCACTCGTCACGGGGTTGAGAATCGCCATCGAGCTCGGGGTCCGACACCTCGACGTCCGAGGCGACTCTCAACTCGTGATTGATCAGGTGATGAAGAACTCGAGCTGCCGCGACCCCAAGATGGAGGCCTACTGCCAGGAAGTACGGCGCCTCGAGGACAAGTTTCACGGCCTCGAGCTCAACCACATCGCACGCAGGTATAATGAGGCCGCTGATGAATTGGCAAAAATCGCGTCCGGTCGAGCCACGGTTCCACCGGACGTCTTCGCGAAAGACCTTCAGCGCCCATCCGTCGACCTCAGGCCAGACGGGGGGGTCGACGAGGCGTCGATCGACCTTCCACCTAAGGCAGAAGCCCCCTCGACCGGGGCTGAAGCCATGCAGGTGGAAGACTCGACGTCACCGCCTGACCTCGAGCCTGATTGGCGCGTCCCGTACCTCGACTACCTCATCCATGGGGACCTCCCCTCGGATAGGACTGAGGCTCGACGGATCGCACGTCGGGCCAAAACTTTTGTGATCATGAGCGACAGCAGGGAGCTCTACCGTCGTAGCCCTACCGGTATCCTCCAACGTTGCATCACGAAAGAGCAAGGCAGAAATCTGCTCGGCGATCTTCACTCGGGGGCTTGCGGTCACCACGCTGCGCCTCGAACCCTTGTCGGAAACGCCTTTCGACAAGGATTCTATTGGCCGACCGCGGTCTCCGACGCTGTCAAGCTAGTACGCTCCTGCGAGGGTTGTCAGTACTATGCGAGACAGACTCATCTTCCGGCACATGCCCTACAGACTATCCCCATCACATGGCCGTTCGCCGTTTGGGGGCTCGACCTTGTCGGACCACTGAAAAGGACGACCGGCGGCTTCACCCACTTGCTCGTCGCAATCGACAAATTCTCCAAGTGGATCGAGGCCCGCCCTATCACCAGCATCAGGTCCGAACAAGCTGTACTCTTCTTCACTAACATTGTTCATCGCTTCGGGGTCCCCAACTGTATCATCACGGACAACGGCACCCAGTTCACTGGCAAGAAGTTTTTGGATTTCTGCGACAACCACCACATCCGTGTGCTCTGGTCGGCCGTGGCTCATCCAAAAACAAACGGGCAAGTGGAACGTGCCAACGGCATGGTTCTACAAGGCCTTAAGCCCAGAATCTTTGACAAACTAAACAAACATGGCAAAAGATGGGCTGCCGAGCTACCCTCGGTCCTATGGAGCCTAAGAACAACGCCGAGTCGAGCCACGGGGTTCACTCCGTTCTTCTTAGTCTACGGGTCTGAGGCTATGCTACCAACCGATATAGAATACGGGTCCCCAAGATTGAAGGCATACAACGAAGTACACAACGACGCCACAAGACAGGACGCCCTCGACCAGCTCGAGGAAGCCCGAGATGTGGCTCTGTTGCATTCTGCCAGGTACCAGGGTCTCCGACGCTACCACGACAGATACGTCCGCAAGCGTGACCTCAACGTTGGTGACTTGGTGCTACGGCGGAACCAGAACACCAAGGGACGGCACAAGCTCACACCACCATGGGAAGGGCCGTACATCATCGCAGAAGTACTAAAGCCGGGCACCTACAAGCTATCCAACGAGAAGGGCGAAATCCTCACCAACGCTTGGAACATCGAACAGCTATGTCGCTTCTTTCCTTAAAAAGCCTCGAGGCTCTGTATTTCCTTTTTCGTCAATAAAGAATACAGCGATGTTTAAAATTTCTCGTTTCGTAATAAGGAAGGATCGACCCTGCACTCCCAGAGTCGACCCTCCCTCGGGGGCTGGCAAGGGGGGAACCCCCGGTCCCCGAAAAACCGAAAAAACTTGCGCTCTTTTTTAAATTTAAGAACCGTTTCTTAGATCGACTTCGCTGAAAGAGCACCCTAAGGTTCGAAAGGGCTCTCGAGCCTAGAGCATCACCTACGCCTCCGAGGCTACGGTACCTCCACTCGACCCTTGCGCCTTTTAGAGGTACCCCTTCACGCTGAGAAGATCTAAACAACGGTTCCTAAAATTAAAAAAGAACATACCCCCTGTCGCTTAGATCAGGCTCTCACACGATTTACTAGGCCGCAACATCACCCTGAAGCTCGAGGGCAGTCGAGCCGCAAGATCACTTATGCCCCCGAGGCTACGGTACCTCCACTCGCTCCCTTACGCCAAAGGATGTAGCTGCGCGCTAGGTAAATCACGCGAGAACACGATCCGTGCGATAAAGGGAAGAAAAGCTCGAGTAAAACTAAATCAACCGCGAACCGGTTTATGTTTCGAGTCTTTTAGGCCTCCGCGGCCACCGCGATCAAAATTCGAAATACTAACTTATTACATGGGCCTTCATGCCCAGATTTGGCTCACAGGCCTTCGTCGTCGGCAGGAGGAACCACCTCGGCTTCAAAAAGCGAGGCCAGACGACTCCCAGGCTCTTCGGCGGCTTCGATCAGCTCCACGCAGGCGTCCTCGTTCTCCTCGTCCGTCCGATCGGGGTCTGTGATGAAGCCCTCGGCAACGAGCCTCATATCAAACACAAACCCCGAACGGACGACGGCCAGCGCCCTCTTCACGCCGTGATGGAGGCCGTTCCGTATCTTCTCCCGGGCAAGGCGGCCCAGCGCCACCATCCGTCGGACGAAGGAGTTCCCCGGAACATCTTCCCCGGTGTCGATGTCGGGCTCGACCCCTAGGCCATCACACACAGTGGTGATCACGCCCTGGAGAAGTTGGGTCCTCCGGACCTCGGCTTCGAAGAGGCTCTGGAAGGAGTTGGCGCACGATTGGGCCTCTCGGTTCTCTCTCTCCAGCTCTGAAACACGGCAAACAAATTAGTGCCCAACGCGGGGCCTTCAACGTCGTGACTATAACAACCACACTTACCCTCGACGTGGGTCTGCAGGCCCACGACCTCGTCGCGGAGCCCCCCACATGTTCGCTCGAGCCCCAGGAAGGCGTTGTCCTTCTCACGGATGGCCGCCTTTAGCGCCTCGACCTCCTGCCGAGCAGACTCGAGAGCTGCGTCCTTCTTTTGGACGGCTCCCTGCAGCGTCGTGACCTCGGCATGGAAGGCGTCGCGCTGAAGACTGACCTGGGAGACATCCTCCTCAAGCTCCTTCACCCGCGCAGACAAGGGCTCGAGGTCCCTGCGCGCCTGGGTAGCCTCCTCCCGAGCCTTGTCCAGGCTTGTGCGCATCACGGCCTCGGCCGCCCATGCCTGCGCCGCCTCTTCCTTCAATGTGGCGTATGCGACGCGCAGTTCAGCCACCTCGGCGTTCCGATCGGATAGCCGTTTCTGGGCCTCCTCGACCAGAACCCGTTGCTGGGACAGCGCGCCCCACACGCCACTCTCGTCCCGGATGAAGAGTGACTTGCGGCGGGAGTACTCCTTCAGCTCCTGAACGCAATTCGAAAAGGTCACAAATCCGAAGAAAAAACAGCCTATCAAGCGAGCCGACGGGTCGATCATACCTCGGTGGCATCCCCCATACTCCGCACAGCGCCGGACGCCACTCGAAGCAACCGGTCGAGATGCTGGCGGACGCCCTCGAGGTACTCCCATCGGTGCACTTCGTCTTTGTCGCTAAGGACAAAGACGGGCTCGGCGTCGGGGTTCGTAGCATCCCTGAACTCAAGGGACGGCCCCCCCCACTTCGGCAGCTCCGCCTCGACCCGCGCTATCGCCAGCGCGGCGATGTCGGGCCACGAGGAGGACGACCCGGCCGGGGCGTCTCCCGGTCCCGCGGAAGGACCGGCCTCGCCCGCGGTATCTGCCTCTCCAACGGTCGTCGAGACACCGGCCTGGTCCGCGACCTCACCCCCCTCGACCCCTATCGTTTGTTTTCCCTTGTCCAGGGAGATGTTGTCGAGGGGAGCGTGAGGGCGGGCACTTACGACCGCCGGCGCCACCGGAGCCGGCACCTCGACCGACGACGGCTCCGGTACCCTCGCCTCGACCGTCGGCACCGCCGGAGCCGGCGTCTCTTCTTCGGGTGCTCCGGATGGGGGCTCGACCGCCCCGATCTCCACCACGCCCGCTGGCTCTGCCGACGGGCCTTGTCGCGGCTGCGACCCCTTCGCCAGGACCGTCTCTTGCCCCGACACCGACGCGACCTCCTCCTTGGTCACGTCAGCACCCGCCCGCTCCGCGTCACGGACGGGTGCCTCGCTCGTCGCGACCGCAACGGCAGCCTCGGCCGTCCCCGACGGCCGGGGCCCCGCCTCGACCAGGTCAAGAGCCGCCGCCTTTGCCGGTTCGGCCCCCTCGACGGCGGGCTCCGGGCCGGCAACCGCCGCGGCGTCGGCCGACCCTTGCTGATGTCGTAGGCGCCCTTTCGCTGCCTCGACCTGACGGACCCAGGCCGCGTCCTGCTCCGCCGTCCGGTTGAGGACAACGGCGCTGGCTCGCAGCGACTTCACAGGGGTAGGCCCCATTGGCTCCGCCTTCCGCTTCAGCCTGCGAAGTGAGAAGAATTGTCAGCCGACGGACTTTGGGAAAGGCAGGACAACCAAGTTGAGATACTTACCCGGAAATCGGCACCAAGTACCTCGACCCTGCGCGGCTCGAGCCTCCCGGGACGGCCGCTGGTGGCCCCGCGGCGGCCTCACCAGCAGGCCGAGCGCTCCTGGGAGCCCCGGCCAACACACCGCCCTGCGCCCTTTGTGCTCCCGAGGCCAGCTGGCCTCGGGTCCTTACTCCTACCGGCGCCGCCGCTGATAACGACGCCGGTACCACCGTCTCCGCCCCTGCCGGAGCTTGCGAGGCCCCGGCTGGTGCGGACGTCCCCGACGACCCCTCTCGCCGGGTCCGGGGTAAAATGGCCCCTCCCCTCGAGGGGCCAGATCCCTTCTCCACCTTCTTCCCCTCGACCTCCTCGACCACGACGACCGAGGAGGACCCCCCCCGATGGGCTCCAGCAGGGGGCGAATGTCGGGGAGATCCCCAAGCCTGGTCGCAATCTCATACCGCGACAGGGCATCTTCATCTTCATCGCTGCTGCCGTCGTCCTCCCCCGAGACTGTCTCGGAAGGCGACGGTGACAGGGGCACTCCGTCGATGGCTTGCTGGCGCCGGCGCTTCTTCAACGCCTCCGCCTTCTTGGCCTTGCGGATCGCCCGCTTCTTGGCCGTCTCCTTGGCCTGCTTCTTCTGGGAGGCATGCAGGCGTCGAGCCTCCCGGGCGGGCCGGTCCTCCGGGACTGGTGGGCGCGTTTCCCGCAACGCCGACAAATCCTACACACCGGCCTCGACCACATCAGCGAAATCCACAGAAAAACAAGAAAAGCAATACCTCAGCCCCGGGATACGTACCACGGATTCGCACCCCTCGGTAGGCCTCATGGGAACCTGATTGGCTTCCTCCGCCTTGAAGTTCCCGACCATCCGGCGAGCCCGCCGGAGAACCTCCTCAAGGGTGAGGGATTCGTGGGACATCCGGGTGCCCTCTAGGTTCGCCTCCGGAGTCATCTGGTCCAGGCGGAGACGACGCTGGCACAACGGCATCACTCTATGGCGATGGAAGCCCGCAGCCACCGCCGCAGCCGTCAGGCCCCGAAGGCGAAGCTGCTGCAGCGCCGCCAGCAGCGGATCCAAGCGCGTCTTCTCGGCCTCGGGCACTCCGTACGACCAGTGCTCTTCTCGAGCAGTCAGCACGCGGCCGGTGTACCTTGGCAACTAATTTTCATCATTGCGGAGATAGAACCAACCCTCGTGCCACCCACTGTTCGAGGAGATGAGTCGGGCCGGGATGTATAGATCCGTCCGACCCGATCTCACTTGCAGCACGCAGCTCCCCACTCGGGCCGCGGACAGGACGCCTTTCTCCCCTGCCCTCTTGGCGAAGAGCTCGGCCTTGAAAAGGTGAAGCCACAAGTTCCACTGTGGCTCCACCCCAAGGTAGCCCTCGCAGACCGCCGCAAAGATGGCGGCCTACGCTACGGCGTTGGGGGAAAGGTGGTGAAGCTCCACCCGGTAGTAGTGGAGGAGCGCACGCATGAAGACCGACGCCGGCACGCCGAACCCCCGCTCATGAAAGCTGACGAAGCTCACCACGTACCCTTCGGGGGGCACTGGCTCCTGGTGGGCGGGGGGCGGTGCCACCCACTCCGGCCGCGCCGAGTTCGTCCTCGGCCGCAACAGCCCGTCCTCGACCAACTCCTCCAACCTCCTCTCCGTCACCGAGGAGGCGGCCCAGTCGTCGGCGGGAAGGATCTGGCTCTTTCCTGCCATCGATGTCGTCGGAAGGGGATGGGAGAAAAGGATGCGGTGGCTGCGGCAAGACGGGCGGAGAACGCGATGTAGCAGGGGATGTCTAGGGCAAAGGATTGCAGGGATGCAAGTAACCGGTGGGGAACGGAGACCCCAAGGCCTTAGCTTTATATGCTCGGACGGAAGCCCAACGGCCGCGCGAAAAGTAAGGAGCAGTTTCTCGCGATAAAACCGCTCGCCTAACCGTTTCCTTATATCTCGCAGGAACTGAGCACGTGGCCGCTCCCCACGTCGTAACCATACGCCGATAACGCGCCGGTCTCGCCTCCCGAAAAAACGCGCCCGGACAACGAAATATCTCCAGGTATGTCTTAAATGGGTGCGAAACCCGCAATAAGTCTCGAGGGAACGAAAGCTGGCCCTCGAACGGGGTTCGACAGCTGCCCTCGAGCAACAGAGTTAGGGACGACCCAGGGTGCGCCCGTACATGGCCAAGGGCTCGAGCCACGCTCTCGAGGCACCCCAGGACGTATTCGAGGCCGAAGGAGAAGGTTGTGGTAGGAATCCCTCCGGGGGAGGCATCGAGCCCTCGAATCCTGTCAAAGGGAATCGAGATCCACACGACCACTTCTTGGCATTTTTGAGGGCGCCTCCGGGCCACTAGCCGACCCCTAACGAACGGGGCACGGGTTCTCACTCGAATTCCCCCGCTAGCAGCTCACCGGAGATCGTCGTAACTCGGGCCCAAACGAGGGTAGTGCGACATTCTCCACCCCTCCTCCTTTTTTCGAAAAAGGAGCGTGAGGGTCGCGAAAGACGGCCGGGACTCTGATCGACCTCGTGCGTGCGAGGCTCGGGGTCCCGACCGCAAAAATGGGTGCGAAGCCCGCAATAAGTCTCGAGGGAGCGAAAGCTGGCCCTCGAACGGGGTTCGACAGCTGCCCTCGAGCAACAGAGTTAGGGACGACCCAGGGTGCGCCCGTACATGGCCAAGGGCTCGAGCCACGCTCTCGAGGCACCCCAGGACGTATTCGAGGCCGAAGGAGAAGGTTGTGGTAGGAATCCCTCCGGGGGAGGCATCGAGCCCTCGAATCCTGTCGAAGGGAATCGAGATCCACACGACCACTTCTTGGCATTTTTGAGGGCGCCTCCGGGCCACTAGCCGACCCCTAACGAACGGGGCACGGGTTCTCACTCGAATTCCCCCGCTAGCAGCTCACCGGAGATCGTCGTAACTCGGGCCCAAACGAGGGTAGTGCGACATTCTCCACCCCTCCTCCTTTTTTCGAAAAAGGAGCGTGAGGGTCGCGAAAGACGGCCGGGACTCTGATCGACCTCGTGCGTGCGAGGCTCGGGGTCCCGACCGCAAAAATGGGTGCGAAGCCCGCAATAAGTCTCGAGGGAGCGAAAGCTGGCCCTCGAACGGGGTTCGACAGCTGCCCTCGAGCAACAGAGTTAGGGACGACCCAGGGTGCGCCCGTACATGGCCAAGGGCTCGAGCCACGCTCTCGAGGCACCCCAGGACGTATTCGAGGCCGAAGGAGAAGGTTGTGGTAGGAATCCCTCCGGAGGAGGCATCGAGCCCTCGAATCCTGTCGAAGGGAATCGAGATCCACACGACCACTTCTTGGCATTTTTGAGGGCGCCTCCGGGCCGCTAGCCGACCCCTAACGAACGGGGCACGGGTTCTCACTCGAATTCCCCCGCTAGCAGCTCACCAGAGATCGTCGTAACTCGGGCCCAAACGAGGGTAGTACGACATTCTACACCCCTCCTCCTTTTTTCGAAAAAGGAGCGCGAGGGTCGCGCAGCAAAAGACGGCCGGGACCCTAATCGACCTCGCGCGCACGAGGCTCGGGGGCTTGACCGCAACAAAATGTCCCCCAATCGAACGCAAACAAGACCTCGGAGGAGTCTCCATACTCCACCGAGGCCTCGGGGGCTACACCCGGCGGGTGCGCTCGCGCGCCCCCACCGGAAAAATCACGACGCTACGACTCCAGTTCTGACTAACCTCTGGGAGAGTGATCACACACTCACCCAAAGGCTCGGGGGCTACTGTCGGTACCAACAGTACGGGGGTACCACAGCTATCGCCAAAACACTAACAAAAACCGAAACCAGTAGAAAAGATAGCCCGCTCGACGGGGCGCCTCGACCGCGTCCCGGCTCCGACTCGTACGAGGCCCGCTCGACGGGGTGTCTCGACCGCGCCCCGGCTCCGACTCGTACGAGGCCCGCTCGACGGGGCGCCTCGACCGCGCCCCGGCTCCGACTCGTACGAGGCCCGCTCGACGGGGCGCCTCGACCGCGTCCCGGCTCCGACTCGTACGAGGCCCGCTCGACGGGGCGCCTCGACCGCGCCCCGGCCCCTCGACGCCCTTTCTTTACCTACCCGGGACAAAAGCCATAGCATTCAATGCGGTTACCTACTACCACCGACCGACATGGCTACGGCATGGGTCAACGCGGGAACAATACCCACGTCAAGTCTCACTGTTTTACCGCCCATCCCGTGATGGGAGGTGAAAGCCGTCACTGTATCCACCATACCGCGCACTATTCACCATCAGTCACCCTCGAGGGAGGATAAGACAAGGTCCGTCCCCCGCGATACCGGGGATTCGGCCTTATCCATCCGACCTCGACCCAGCCTCGACCCGACCCCAACGCTCGACTTAGCTCGAAGGACGGTATGGCCTGGCACTCTGGGTCATTTCACCCTCTTGTCCCGTACCGCGTCAGGATACCCAGGGATGGCCGGCCATCCCGAAGCCACGTCGCTACAGTCAACTCAACAGGAATCGACGAAGCATCGCCTCAAGCCTCCCCTCGACTTGGCCACCTCTCGCCCTATAAAAAGGCAGGCCAGGGCGAACCAAAGGGGAGGGGGAAAAAGAAAAAACACGAAGCATCACGGAAAAAACGCGAAGCAACCATCTTTCTCCTTTTTCTCTTTGAGACTTGGGGCTCGACACCCTCTCTCGCCTGCTTGTAACCCCTACACGAGCACCCCGGTGCAAGGAAATACAAACCTCTCTTCCCCGCTGGACGTAGGGCCTTCTTTTGCCCGAACCAGGATAAACCCCCGTGTGTTCTCCTTGCATCACCATCCAGGAAAGAGTCACGCAGCATTTACTCGTTGGTTTAGGACCCCCTTGGTCCGAACACCGACAGAAATAAACAGTAAGTGTCCAGGATTAATATGGTGTCTGGTTATAATCTTTTTTTTTGCACGCATGCCTGTTGATTTCATTTGTCCATCTATTTGGCTTGCAATTTCTTTCAGAACCAGGTATATATGCGACCTAGCAGTACAAAAGGAAAAACAGTGTTGCTTTCAGTTACAGTCGCTATGCTTGAGGTTACAATTGTTCCACTCTACATGTCACTGGGTGTGCCACCATTCATCAAGCATGAGCATAAGAGAACTCTATCAAGCCTTGCTCTGCTCCTCACATGTTGTAACTTAAATTCATTAGATTTATTACCATGTAACGAAACAGATTGTTTTCATTATTGAACAACACAGGGTTTCACATAGCTTCTAAACACATGTTGCTACAATTGTTTAACAATTTGTTGTCCTATAGAGACCCTTGACGATTTCAGTATACTTATGTTCCATGGTGTATAACTGCTTCCTAAGATTTAATACTACATCAAATACACAATACCTTATGAATTATTGGTGCATTATCTTGTGTTTGGTCAATTGGTATATATAATCATAGTTGATCTACGCGCGCATGGGGGCGCACAAATTACTAGTATGACTAAATTCCCACAACGATCCGGCGAGTGCTTGGAAGTTATCGATCAAGACTTAAATGTGATCGCAACAACTTGTCATGAAGATATTTCAAAATAGAACTAGAGCTGGATATGGTTAATTTGACAGTTTTCCCCTGCAAAAACTTATCTTAGTACATGTTCAGGTAATTGAAAGTTTTCAATTAGACCTTTGTATACCAAATAACTAAGCTATAAATGCTTATGCTCTAAATTCAGTGAACTGTAATGCCATATCATCTCATTATTATAAGGAAATTGATTTGTTTGATGTCAAATGTTAAAATTACTTTTGAGTATGGTGGCATAGGGCCAGTCTCAGCGAGAGTTTCACTATAGTTTCATTTGCATTTAATAGCCTGCCACATATGCACTTTTGATGACATGACAATATTTTAATGAAGAGAGAAGAATTGAGTTTCATGGGGATGAAACTCTCTTGGCTCTCTCTGAGTCATAGAATTAAATGTCTATAAAACTATAAATGTCTATAAAACTATGAAATGAAACTTTTCATTGAGAGTGAGTGTTTCGTCCAAGTTTCATTTCATTATATATGACATGGCACTTTTTGAAACAACAAAATGAAACTCTCCACTGAGACTGGCCTAAGTAACATCGATGCATCTATGGCCCTGTTCATCTGGCTTATAATCCGTCTTATTTAGCTTGTTTTTTCAGCCGAAACAGTATTTTTCTCTCACAAAAAATCAGTCAACAGTGTTTTTCAGCCGTCTTATAATTCCAGCCGAACGGGGCTATATTTAAATGAATAAGTATACACTTAATTACTGGATCGATGGATCCTAAAGGTGTATACGAGTAGACATAATGCCCAGGCACCGCACACTGACATGGCAAGGTGACACCGCGTGATATACTGATAGACTGATAGTACACACGTGAATATTGTAGCGCTACATCTCATTGTAGTCGTCAGATCGCCACGAGATCAATCTGTTTTTTCATGGATCTACAGCCTTGGACGCCGCGTTGAAGGCCATTTCCATCGCGGTGGTGGCCGCGGACAGCGCGTCGGCCTCCCCGGACCAGCCCACGGCCGCGCCCATCACGGCGTCGAGGTGGCCCTCGGCGACCTCCGCGGCCGTCTCGGTGGCGCGGGCCGCGGCCTCGTGCTCTGCCTCAGCGGCCGCCCACGACGCGAGCGCCTCGCTCTCGAAGAGCGCCAAGATGCCGTCCAGCCTCGCCGGGTCGAAGCCCCGGTCGTCCAGGGCCATGTCGGCGAGCACGGAGAGCTGCTCGAAGAGCGCGTCCATGTGTGGCCACTGGCCAGTGCCCTGTTATTGCGTGCTCGTCCTGATGTTCATCGCCCTCCCGCCACTTTATATACGAGAAGGGTGGAGGATATATACTACGCTTGCGGAATAGGAGATTCGAGCACGAGTGCACGACGGTTGCGGACTAGCAGTTGCAATTGCAATGCCTTTCGGTGAGTGAGGAACTGAGGATCGTCCTTTTCCGCAAATTTCACGACGAGGAGAATAGTCCAGCACTCTAGCTCCGGAGCCTTTACGCCAGTCTCGATGGTTTCATCAGAGTTTCACGAACATTAATTATGTTGATGTGGCACTATATTAATGAAGAGATATGATAAGAGTTTTATAGGAGTAGAGAGTTTTAGACCGGTCTCAGTGAGAATTTCATGGCTCAGTTTCCAACCCACTCATATTTTGGAAACTCTCTATTACCATGAAACTTTCATCATCTCTCTCATCATCAATACAGTGTTATGTCAGCATATTTAATACCCATGAAACTCTATGAAACTCCCACTAAGAATAGTCTTACAAGGATGAAACTCTTCTGCACTGTTTTTAAAATCTAGATGTGTTTCTAAAATAGTAACATGAAATCTCCACTGAGACTGGCCTTATAACACCGGCAGGGGCGGACCTACAGGGTATGCCAGGTATGCATCGGCATACCCTGCAGTTCCAGCTAGTAAAGAATGTATTATACATGTATTTTTGTGAAAAAGAAAATAAAAAAAATTACCGGAGAAGACGGTAATGCAGCAGCCGCTGCTAGGGCCTTGCCGATACGGCCTTTTTCAGGCCCACACAGCCACACGACGAGAGATCCATGTAGTCACGCCTTGGAGGGTCCTGATGAGTACATTTTTGCTTGTAGGCCCCACCGCTCCAGCCATCATTCATCGATCCACCCAAACTGCTCTGTTGCTACTTGTTGGCTACGTGTACGCAAAGCCTAACTTCCTAATTAAAATGATGAAAGGGTATTTTCTACAATAGTTTCCGTTTAGTAAAAATAAATTTAGGAAATAAGATCCATTATTTCTTTGGACCGCATATCCTAAGCTAAACTCCTAGATCATTTTAGCAACATAGCATGCATAATTTTAGCATCAGCCTGTATTTTTTGTAAATTGGTGGTGCTAATTGTTAGAGCACACCCAATGCAATTTTGCATTTTTTTCATCCCATAAATAATATATTTCATCCGTTATTTTGCAATTTTTTCATCCCATCTTGTTGTATCCTGTGAAATACACCATGACATATTACATGAGTTTTCTGATGAACTGTGATTGATATTGCTTTTACCGGTAGCATTCAGAAAGCAGCGGGTAAATAAGCTAGACATGTAGTATTATAAGTTTCTTTTATGGCTATATTTCAAACTATTGTATTTCATTTGAACTTTGTATAGTAATTTGTCGTAGTTTCTAGCTTAATCTTTAAATTTAAGGCATATCATATTATTAATGCATGTGGTTTTACCGAACTTGAATATGGCTTACCGATTCGAAAATGGTTTTACCGAATTGCATAAGAGTTTTTTTTTTGTGTGGCATACCTTGTACTAAGATCCTAGGTCCGCCACTGAACACCGGTAAAGTACAGAGATCTTTGTTTCAGAAAAAAGTACAGAGATCTTGTTTCACTGCCTGGTGTAATTTGCAGTAACTTTAATCAGTTGGAATAGCGCATCGTTGGATCACATCACGAACTAAGCAACCAGTTAGATAGCTCCTAAGTTGCTCGAGACGGCTGCATTGCATTTTTTCTTCCTTTGGATGGTCTGTTATAATTATATTTTAGATTAATTTTTGTTACTATTTATTCTGTAATATAAGTGGTCTGTTTTTTAGATACGAGAGATAAGGATGAATTTATTTTCTTTATTTAAAAAGACAGTCCAATGATGAATGAACATTCGCAAAGTATGCCAATTCAATTCGTGTGCTGAGTTTGTTATTCATATATCCTTTTCTCACTGAATTCCACTTTTAAAGAATGGGTGCCACGTTCAGTGGTGTAGCCAGAATTTGTAGTTATGGTGGTCCATTGTCTAAATTTTTTTAACTACTGTAAATTTAACATGTCCATACACAAATATATGAATCATAAACACAATTAATTATAGAAAGGACATACATAGTTCATAAAATAGATAAGTACTATATCTTTCTTAACATAGAATTGGAATATTACATAATCATAATAGTTGAAGAACAATATGTTTCAATATCACCACTCATCTTCATGTTTCAAAAATTTTGCAAGATAATTATATAATGTTTCTGTTGATGCAAAAGTAGATATGCAAACACAAAGGGCTAATACCCGAAATCGATATCCAAAGCGTGACAGTCGATTTGACCTGTTAATCGACAAGGATAAAGATACGAGCACTTTGGTCCTGACAACAGCGATACGCCCGGAAGTCACGGCCAAGAGGTACTCACGCGGAACTCGAGGATCGCCGAAGATTGCACTGGAGCAATGCAACTCGCCGAATCGATGAGAACTCGTAAAAAAGAAAAATATGCAAATTGACGAAGTCGTCGAAAGTAGATGTAAATAAGAATAAAAAGTTGTTTCTGATGTATTGATTGATCTCCTTTTTACATTGCCCTTCACCCTATATTTATATCCTGATCTACAGAAACGTAACCAAATACGACTAGGACACTAAACCCAAATCTATGGAAACACATGACTTTGATACAACTCAGACTCTAATAAACGTATATAAGGAAATTAACTCCTATCTTATTCCATAGTCTGCCTCAGTCATGATGGTATTCTCATCGACCTCCTTATCGGCACAATCCCTGTTCCATCGGCACAATCCCTGTTCCATCGGCACAATCCCTGTTCCATCGGCAGCAGCCTTCAAGATCCTTCCATCGGTACATCCCCTGTTTCATCGGCAGCAGTCTTCAAACCATCTTTCATCGGCATCGGCAATAATACCCTTAACCTTATTGGCAACATTTCAATTTGAACCCATACGCCGCTACCACTCATAAGCAAACTCATTTTCATCAGCTATCAATTTACACAATAATCTTTCCTCTGCTGATTAGCCCTTCCTGACCATCTTGACACGTGCTAAAAACAATGTCAACACATGCCCCCCAATTTCAGAGTATAAGATATTGATGCTCCGAAATTTACTCCAGATAATGCCTGCTACTACCTATTTTTCAACCCACTCTCCAAGCATAACATGATCTGTTACCAGATTTAATCAAATCTAGATCTAATCCATGTATCTCAGTAAATATCGCACATTTTCCAACTATTTTTTGCCTCAATTACGATTGAGATACCAAAATAACAATCCATCGGCAAAATCTTATCACAGCAACATCACCATTTTAGAACTGAAAGATCCTGTATCAAAATATCCCTCAAGTCATGAATACTTGCCATGCCATCAAATCTTCTGTACAATCCCTTGATTGTCGTGCGAACAGTTACCATATCTATCTGAACCACCTCGATCCATCCGCGTACGGCATAGAGATAAGTCAAGAATACCCCTACCCCAAATGGCTTATAAATAGATTTCTCCGAACTGCTCATCTTCTACCTTCAAATCGCAACCTTTGGCATTCTCTCTCCGGCGGCAACCCTAATTGCGCATCCTCAACCCACCAGAGCTCCTTCCATCGTCATTTTCTAATCTCCAGCTCGTGCCCTCATCCTTCTCGAAACAATGGCGGTCAACTTCAACGTCCCTACGATTCGTTCTTTTTTTATTACTTTTACTTCGATCCTTCTGGCCCCTTGCGAATTCTTACAGTTGGTATTTTTTCTACTTCTTTCATTCTCTTGATCTTCCAAACTCAGGAACTACGCAACACACTGGTTATTCCAACCAACCAACCACCCCTCCATTGCCTAGGTCCAATGGGTGATCCAGATCCAACCGACCTGATCAATGCAGAAGCTAATCGTATTCCCTTCAAAGCTCAAAATTTCTCTTTGAATCTATGGAAAGATACATTTCGATCTTGGCCCAAACCTACCAAAGGGTGGAAAAACTGGTACTTGAGAGTAAACAGATCAATGCAAGTGTTCTGGGCAGAACGGAAGATAGATCAATGTATCAGGCTATCCATTGCTGATATGCAAAGGAATGAATCCATGATGATAGCTGCTGCTCATTTTTGGTCAGATACCACAAATACCTTCATGTTCGGTCATGGCCCATGTGCCCCTACTCTTGCCGATGTATATATGCTCACCGGCTTGGATATCTCAACTGTCGATGAGGGCCACATTTTTGGTAGAAAAACTGAGTATAGAGTAAATACACGCAACATCGGCGGCTGGACAGGATACATCCAAGAGTACCAAAAAATTGGTACTCTCAATCAAAGGGAACACGCCATATTCCTGAACATGTGGCTGGAGAAGTTTATTTTCTGTGGTCGATCGGTAGGACCAACTAACGCCTTTCTCCCAGCAGCGGAACTCTTGGCCAACGGTGTCAGATTCCCACTTGGCCGATACCTCCTGAGCTCAACTTACCACCTTCTCCACCAAGTGTCTCAGAAGCTTCTACTTGGTGAACCCATCGGCAATCTGGGAGGCCCGTGGTGGTTCATCAATATGTGGTTAAACGCTCACATGCATAAGCGTCTACAATGGGATTTCTTTGCCCAAGAATTCCCACGAGAGATGATGAATCGGCAACATGCCCTCCTCTCAACTTCGGCGAAGCCATAATCGTCCTTCCTGGAACAGAGTCCAATGAAGATCAAATTGGCAGGTTTTTTCAGAATTTCTACCATGGTCTCCCTCGTGATCTCAGAGCTTGGGTACCCTATATCGATTAGGATAACAAGTTCTCTCTTCTTTTCAATTTTGCCGATAGTGATCTGAACCAAGATAATGATCTTATGATGGCTATTATTACCCCCAGAGCAATCCTAGTAAACACATTTGGCAGCGGGAAGAATTCCCATATCACTTATGAATTCTACAATCCATCGGCAGTGTCTCGTCAATTAACCTTTGGGCAACTGCCAATCAAGCTATGCTTTGCCGATGTGATTAAGCCCAGAGAAATTATTACAACTGGAACTGAATGGAGTAGAGTAGTAAGACTTGCTCCTGATACCGATATTTCAAATGTTGATCTCTCCGCCTGGTCACCAGTGTCTTTCATCATAGAGTCATATAAGCAATGGTGGCAAGAGTGGAAAGAACAGTTGTTTTCAACATCCGTTCATACATATCGGCACATGATCGATCCCGACTATGCTGTTCCTGACGATGCAGTATGTTCCTTTTAACTTTCGTCTCTCTCCTTCCTTTTATATGTATATTGGTAACTAATTTTCCCTGAAACAGGCCGATGATCCAGTTTCATCAATAAGCAAAAGTGGAAGAACCTTCAACCTCCATCCTATTTCTCCAGTCTCAATAATTGGCTACAACGCCCCTACCTTAGAGGCCTTAACCTTCCAGAGGACTCGCGCCAAAACTATCACCTCCAAACCAAGACTAGCAACATCCAGGGCCACTCCAATGGCTGCTGCTTCAAGCCTAATCAAGGTTTTTAAGGTAATAACCTTGCTTACTTTGTTTTTCTGTTGATGCACACTATATTAACATATAACTATCAGGATGTGAGAGCTGCAGCTAGATCGTCATCAGCAACTCTTCCAATATCAAGCACCACGACCTCTACTCCTCCTTCGGAGGTATTTTCTTATTTTTACATTTTTCTGTTAAATATCCAATCTTATACTCGTTTTTTGCAGCAACAAACGGGCACATCGGCAAGCACACCAAGCATGCAAGCTCCTCAATCAACACATGTCGATGCCCCCTAGCCAATTGTCGCTGAGGCCCAAACAAAGCGCAAAGCTTTAACCGATGCTGAAGCTCAACAAAAGCGACAGAAATCTACACCAGACCCTTCATCCGCTCTAACACCTGTCAATCGACCCACTGATATAATTGAACAAGCTGCTTCTTCTGTACAAGATACACCATCAGCCATTATACCCCAAGGGCCAACTACTGATGAGGTCGTAGAAGACATTCCATCGGCATCCTCTGTCGATCATTCGCATGATCTTTTTCAAGCCGCTCCCTCAAGCCAGGCTCAAGAAATTGCCCTGAAGCAGGTAAACCGATTAACTGTTTGGTTTATAATATCCCCAGACACCACAAATAGGATTCCTAACTCTCTTTATTTCATAGGAACAAGATTCTCCCGATAGCTTGTTTTCTTTTGCTATCGACGTCTCCGATGATGACGGAGAAGAGGCGAGTTCTTCCCTAGCATTGGGAACAATATCGGCAGATACCTATGGCAAACTAGAAGTTCTCCTGAATCTGCTGCAACAAGATACTGCTCAACTAGTGATCGATTCAGACCCTGCAAGGACCATCTTCAAAACAATCCGTGGCCAAGTCCCTGTCGATGTTGAAGAAATCATCTTCCCAGCAGTCCATCTGGAGAGCAGACAACTTCAATATCAAAAGGCTGTTCATCGTATTGCCGACAGAGCAGCTCAGGCTCAACTTAAGGAAGAAATGCTGCAGCTGAAGCAAACTGCCGATGAGAAGCACAAAAGCATCGACAACTTGCAAGCCTCCGGTGCTGATCTTAAACAGAAAATCTTAGACCTATCGACAAAAAGGGCAGCTCTGCTAGCCGAACTGGAAAAGGTTGAAACAGCCCTAACTCAAGCCAAGCAAGAAGAAGACCAGCTTCCTGACGCTATCAAGGTCCTTGAGCAAGAACGAGACGTCCAAGCTCGCAAGACCTTGGTTCTCAAGAAGAAACTCAAGCCTGTGGAAAGAAGTGCCGATGAAGATGCCAAGGAATTAAAAGAAACCGATGAAATTCGCCTGCGTGTGATATCGGCTATCCAAGCTTTGTTAAATTAGCGCATCGGCAATGATTGGTACTTTGTTTTGACTCTAGCCGATAGGATTGTTATCGGCAATTACTCTTTTATGCATCCATCCAGATACTAGGGTAATATTTCTTTAAATATTTTCCATTTAATGCTCTGGGAAATACAACTCCTTCAAGAGTTTCAAGAATATATGCATTACCAGGAACAGATTGATTTATCCGATATGGACCTTCCCAATTAGGTGACCATTTGCCAAACTTAGAACTTTTAGTCCCAATCGGTAAAATCAACTTCCAAACCAATTCTCCATCGACAAATTCCTTTACCTTCACCTACTTGTAATACCATCTAGCTACTCTTTTCTTATTCTCCTCGATGTTAACCAAAGCTTTTAACCGATGACCTGCTACATCTTCCAACTCATCCTTCATAAGGATATCATAATCATCGGCTGTTAATTGATCTTGAGAGCGTATTCGCCTAGAACCAATTTTAATCTCCCAAGGTAAGACTGCATCGTATCCATACACCAACTGATAAGGTGTTACCTTGGTTGCACCATGACACGCCATCTGATATGACCACAAAGCTTCATTTAATACTGTATGTCACTTCTTAGGATACTCTTTAATCTTACGCTTAATGAGCTTGATAATTCCTTTATTAGATGCTTCAACCTGACCATTAGCCTGGGCATAATACGATGAAGAATTCAAAACTTTAATCCCCATTCCTATAGCAAACTCATCAAATTCACCCGATGTAAACATAGTGCCCTGATCGGTAGTGATGGTTTGAGGGATGCCAAATCGGTAAACAATATGCTCCTTCACAAAATCAATCATATTAGCCGATGTCACCTTTTTTAAAGGAATTGCTTCAACCCACTTTGTGAAATAATCAGTAGCAACCAGAATAAACTTATGCCCTTTACTCGATGGTGGATAAATCTGACCGATGAGATCAATAGCCCAACCCCGGAACGACCAAGGCTTAATTATAGGGTTCATAGCTGATGCGGGTGCCCTTTGAATATTACCAAATTTCTAACATTCCTGACATCCTTTAAAATATTTAAAACAATCTTCAAGAATAGTCGGTCAATAATATCCATTTCTTCTGATCATCCATTTCATCTTGAAGGCTGACTGATGAGCCCACATACTCCTTCATGAATTTCACCCATCAGGCCTTTTGATTCCTCTATGCTAACACACCTGAGTAAAACTCCATCTATGGTACGGTAATACAATTCATCATTGAGGAGTACATACTTGGTAGCTTGGAACCTTATACGTCTTTCAACCTTTTTAGATGGATTCTTTAAATAATCAATAATTTCCTTCCTCTAGTCATCGGTATCAGCTGCTGATATTAATACTTCTTGAACAGGTTGATATCCTGAAGCATGCTGAGCCAATCGGTTAGCCTCTTCATTATGCATCCGAGAAATATGTTCCAGATGAAAACTCCTGAACCCTTTTAATAATCTCAAACACTTTTCATGATATGAAATTAGAATTTCACATCGGCATTCATAAATCCCAGTCAACTGATTTATAACTAACATAGAATCACCAAAGATCTCAACAGCATCAGCATGTACTTCCTTGAGCAATTCTAACCCTTTTATCAGGGCTTGGTACTCAGCTTGATTGTTTGTCGATGTAGCAACAATCGGCAATGAGAACTCATACTTCTTCCCCTGAGGGGAAATTAATACGATACCAATGCCTACCCCTTCACCACAAGTAGACCCATCAAAGAAAAGTGTCCACGGAGCAATTTCCAGAGAATCTACCGTGTTGCAATGTTGAGTAACGAAATCGACCATAACCTGTCCTTTAACTGCCTTAGCCGATTCATAACATAGGTCAAATTCTGATAATGCTAAAATCCATTTACCAATCCTACCATTCAGTATCGGCATTGACAGCATATATTTGACCACGTCATCTTTGCATATGACAGTACATTCAGCCGATAGTAAATAATGTCTCAGCTTAATACAAGAAAAGTATAAACATAGACATAATTTCTCAATGGCCGAATACCTGGTTTCAGCATCTATTAACCGTCTGCTCAAATAATAGATAACATGCTCCTTTCCTTCAAATTTTTGAATAAGAGCTGAACCGATAACAGTATCTTCAGTTGATAAATACAATCTGAAAGGTTTTTCATGTTGGGGTGGAACTAACACTGGAGGATTTGTTAAATACCTCTTAATTTCATCTAAGGCTAACTGTTGTTCATCCCCCCATTTAAATTCCTGATCGGCTTTCAATTTCAATAATGGACTAAAAGCCTTGATCTTACCCGACAAATTAGATATGAATCTTCTGATGAAATTAATATTACCAATCAAGGATTGTAATTCAGTTTTATCGGCAGGAGCAATAATCTTGTTGATTGCCTCAATAGATTTTCTACTAATTCCAATACCCCGCTGATGTACCATAAAACCCAAGAATTGTCCTGCCGATACACCAAATGCACATTTATTAGGATTCATCTTTAATCCATGTTTTCTTGTGCACTCTAATATCTTCTGTAGATCGGTTAGATGCTTTGTGATGTCTCCAGACTTAATCACTATGTCATCAATGTAGATTTCCACCAACGTGCCGATATATTCATGGAAAATAAAGTTCATAGCTCTTTGATAAGTAGAACCGGCATTTTTCAAACCAAATGTCATAACTATCCACTCAAATAATCCCACATGTCCTGGACATCTAAAAGCAGTCTTAGAAATATCTTCTTCAGCCATGAATATTTGATTATAACCTGCATTACCATCCATGAAACTGATAATCTGATGCCCTGCTGCAGCATCAATCAACAAATCAGCAATCGGCATTGGGTAACCATCCATCGGTGTGGCCTTGTTGAGATTCCTGAAATCAATACAAACATGAAGTTTCTCATTTTTCTTGTATACAGGAACCACATTAGAAATCCACTCTGCATATCGACACTACCGAATAAACTTGGCCTCAATTAATTTAGTTATTTTGGCCTTAATATCAGGAAGTATATTAGGATTGCAGCGGCGTGCCGGCTGCTGATGTGGCTGAAATCCAGATTTAATAGGCAACCGATGTTCAACTATAGATCGGTCTAACCCAGGCATTTCAGTATAATCCCAAGCAAAATAATCTTTATATTCCTTTAACAAATCAACTAGTTGTTGTTTACACTTGGAATTTAACTTAGCGCTAATAAAAGTGGGCCTTGGCCCATCGCCTTCACCAATATCTACTTCTATTAAATCATCTGCCGATGTAAATCCTTGACCTAATTTCCCATCATCGGTAAATCTATCCATTAAAACTCTTCTTCAGAACTGACTGCTTGGATCGGTAGAATTTCGTAATCGGCAACCTTGAGGAACTCTTTTTCCCAAGCTTCTCCTGATATGCACCTAGTTCGCTCATAAGTGTCTGATTCTGCCGATGCGATGATATAAGAAGAATCACCAGGAACAACTTCAATTTTGTCTCCAACGCATTGTATAAGACACTGATGCATTGTAGAAGGAACACAACAATTAGTATGAATCCAATCCCTTCCTAAAAGCAGATTATATGCACCCTTGCCATTAATAACAAAGAAAGTTGTCGGTAAAGTTTTACTGCCGATGGTCAATTCAACACACACTGCCCCTTTAGCTGGTGATACATTGCCTTCAAAGTCCTTTAGCATCATATCAGTCTTAGTTAAGTCTTGATCTCCCTTACCAAGCTTCCGATACATCACATAAGGCATAATATTAATTGCAGCTCCTCCATCAATAAGTATCTTAGATACAGGCTGCCCATCAACTCTGCCTTTTACAAACAAAGCCTTGAGGTGTTGTCTCTCATCATCGGCAGGCTTCTCAAAAATAGCCATCATTGGATCTAGTGTTAATTGAGCTATTTGGTCAGAGAAAAAAACTTCTTTTTCGCTATCAGATAGAGCTAAAAATTCCATCGGTAACATAAACACCATATTGACATTTGCCGATGGGCCTTTATTTTTGTGCCTTATCTGCCACTGCTGATTACCAGATTTCTCACTGGAGGGACTTCCTTCTTGGTAAAAGTCTTTTTGACACTCTCGCTGCATTTTCCTCTTCTGTGTCTTTGTCAAACCCTCTGGACACCATTGAGGAAGTTTAGTTTTCCACACTGGCTGATAGGTCCTGGTTGTCTCCACACGACATATATTAGGATCCCTATAAAATATTTCTTCATCAGGAACTCTTGCATTTGCCATCTCTTCAAGTTCCTCTTGGTTTCTCGGAAAATATGCAACGTGTTTACCAAGCCTTTCATGTACACTGAGCCTGCCCCCCAGCCGATCATATACTGATGCTCTCCTTCTGATCGGCTCATTAATGGACAAACCTTGATTACCAGATTGAAATCTTCTTATAGGACGATTAATTCCATAATAAACATTGCACTCTAGGCAATCTTCAACAGTAGGTAACTTAATACCTTTCTCCCAACAATGAATAAAAAATGGACAATTCCAATGATCCTTATGCCGATTCCACTCTTCTTGACGTCTTTCCTCTTGCTGTTGTCGATATCGGTCCCTTCGCTGACGCCAGCCTTCCTGTTGTCTTTGTTGAGTAATCATGATGCCAGATCGAGGAGGCTTTCCAGAACTGCCACCTTCTGTCAATAGCCCCTTGCCTTTTGCATCATCGGTAGTTATCCGATGTTGGGGATCTACTGATGCATTCTTTTTAGCAGCTTTCGATGTCAACACCTTAATTTTACCTTCAGTATCCAACATATTTGCTGGAAAAGGATGTTGATCAATTTTCATCGGCTTTTGAATCTTGGAATTGCCAAATTTTATTCTCCCAGACTCAATAGCTAACTGTAACTGTTGTCTAAATACTTTGCACTCATTTGTACTATGTGAAGTTGCATTATGCCATTTGCAATACAGCATATGCTTCAACTCTTCTGCCGATGGGATCACATGATTAGGTGACAACTTAATCTGGCCCTCCTGAAGCAAAAGATCAAATATCTTATCGGCTTTGGTGACGTCGAAAGTAAACTTCTCTGGTTCTTTGAGACCAAAGGGACAAGATATCGGCTTTTTATTCTTAACCCACTCAGCCAAGCCGATAACTGGTTCTTCATCCGAATCAGAATCTTCTACTTCTTCGACAAATGAAACTTTCTTATTCCAATTCCTTTTAGGTTCAAAAACCCTAGTGTCTTGATCAGAAATTCTTTGCACTAGATGACTTAGGCTTTCGAACTCCTGAGAAGCATATCTGTCCTTAAGGTGTGGCAACAATCCCTGAAAGGCCAAATCGGCAAGCTGCCGATCATCCAACATCAGGCTATAACATTTGTTCTTTACATCTCGTAGCCTTTGCACAAAGTCTTCTACCGATTCATCATTGCGCTGTTTCATCTTTACCAAATTGGTAAGCTTCTTTTCATGAACTCCAGCAAAGAAATACTTATGAAATTGCTTTTCCAGATCAGCCCAAGTAATAATAGAATTTGGCGGTAGTGAGATAAACCATGTAAATGCTGATCCAGATATAGATGATGAAAACAAACGAACTCTCAATTCATCTCTATAAGCTGCCTCTCCATATTGAATAATAAAACGATTAACATGCTCCATGGTTGATGTATCGTCCTGCCCAGAAAACTTAGTGAAATCCGGCACCTTGTAACGATTTGGGAGAGGAATTAAATCATATGCCGGAGGATACGGAGTCCGATAAGAATAGGTATTAACTTTGGGCTTGATCCTAAACTGATCCTTCACAATTTCTGCTATTTTATCGGCCCAAAAAGCATCAACATCTTATTGACGACATGGTTGAATCTCCACTGGAGGTACTTGCTGATACCCTTCTGCATACCTTTGTGGCCCACGATCTCCAGCAATTGGCATATTTGTCACTATCTGTGGTCCATTAACCTGCTGAAAAGGGTTCATCGGTTGAGCTGCCGATGCTTGATTCTGAAAACCAGCATGCATGTGACCTTGATGAACACCTGTGGCTTGCTGATTTGGCTGAACTGAATGTTGAGTGGGAAACTACCCTGACCAATTATTAGCGTTCATCGGTACAAAATTTGCCGATGGTTGGTAACTTGTTGGCATTGCCGGATAATTACAACTAACTTGAGGTAAAACCTGGACTCCAGGTTGACTTACGATTGGAGCCTTCTGTTGCATCGGTAACAAATTTGCCGATGGACTTGAACTAGATGTTTGACCCAAAGACACCTGGAAACCTCCTAGAGTTGGTTGTACAGTAGTTGTTGTAGTATATTGGGGTACTTGAACTATCGGTGAACCGGCCGATAGCATAGGAGCTTTTCCCGTTGCATCAAACACTTGAGGTGATCCATGGTTAAAAACAGATGGCTCTGGAGGCATACCATATCCCCACCAATTAGCAGGAGTCTGATTATTCTGTGGTACAGGACCTGATAAAGCCGATGCTGATAGATCTGTATTAAGTTGAACTCATCCTGATAATGCTGAATCCGGACGCATCGGTGTAGACTGTACGTTAGATAAACCTGCTGATACTGGAAGAGAAGAAATCTCTATACCCGCAACGGCCGGGGGAGCCGATGGAGCAATAGCAGATGCTGATTCTGGTTGATGATAAGCAGTCCCAACGTAACGAGGTGACGCTTGCCCTTCTTTGAAAGTTCAAATCACAGCATTATGAACAGTATTGGACAGCACATTGGAATGAGTAATTAAAGCATGATTCACTGCAGAATTAACCATCTCTTGAAGTTTACCCGGATTAGAATCAAAGGTAACTTGCCGAGGCAATGGCAAGTCTTGCTTCTGGATGACTTGTCCACTTTTGTTCAAACTGAATGACTTCAAGCAGAGCTGTCTGTATTCTTCTATAGCCCTCTCCATAGCCTGCTTCTGATCGTCCTTAAGATCTTCTTCTGTTACCGCGATGATGTTCCCCGCATCGATCTCAGGATTAAGCATATTGACTAGATCTGTCCCACCGAGCGTGCCAAAAGATGTGTTGATGCAAAAGTAGATCTGCAAACACAAAGGGCTAATACCTGAAATCGATATCCAAAGTGTGCCAGTCGATTTGACTTGTTAATCGACAAGGATGAAGATACGAGCACTTTGGTCCTGACAACAGCGATACGTCCGGAAGTCACGGCCAAGAGGTACTCACGCGGAACTCGAGGATCGCCGAAGATTGCACTGGAGCAATGCAACTCGCCGAATCGATGAGAACTCGTAAAAAAAATATGCAAATTGACGAAGTCGTCGAAAGTAGATGTAAATAAGAATAAAAAGCTGTTTCTGATGTATTGATTGATCTCCTTTTTACATTGCCCTTCACCCTATATTTATATCCTGATCTACAGAAACGTAACCAAATACGACTAGGACACTAAACCAAAATCTATGGAAACACAAGACTTTGATACAACTCATACTCTAATAAACGTATATAAGGAAATTAACTCCTATCTTATTCCATAGTCTGCCTCAGTCACGATGGTATTCTCATCGACCTCCTTCTTATCGGCACAATCCCTGTTCCATCGGCACAATCCCTGTTCCATCGGCAGCAGCCTTCAAGATCCTTCCATCGGTACATCCCCTGTTTCATCGGCAGCAGTCTTCAAACCATCTTTCATCGGCATCGGCAATAATACCCTTAACCTTATTGGCAACATTTCAATTTGAACCCATACGCCACTACCACTCATAAGGAAACTCATTTTCATCAGCTATCAATTTACACAATAATCTTTCCTCTGCTGATTAGCCCTTCCTGACCATCTTGACACGTGCTAAAAAACGATGTCAACAGTTTCAATATATCAAACCAATAATCCAGTACTAGAAAAAAATCATATATTGAAATAAAATAATTTAGTGTTGCACTTACAGAAAAAAATCAGTTTTGCATACCCTATAGCTTGTGGCACAGATGGCAGATCACTGACCATATATTGAAATTGAAGAAACTGAAAGGAAGGGAAGAAACGTGAGTATGTTCTTGTGACTAAGGCAGCGTTTAGTTGGGGAAAAAAATTTGGGCGTCACATCGGATGTTTCATGGGATGTCGGAAGGGGTTTTCGGATACTAATAAAAAAAACTAATTACATAGTTCGCTTGGAAACCGCGAGACGAATTTATTAAGCCTAATTAAGCCATTATTAGCACATGTGGGTTACTGTAGAACTTAAGGCTATTCAAGGACTAATTAGGCTTAAAAGATTCGTCTCGCGATTTCCCACCAAACTGTGCAATTAGTTTTTTTCGTTTACGTTTAGTACTCCATGCACGTGTCCAAACACTCGATGTTATTGTAGAACCCAAATTTTTTTTGGGAACTACACCAGGCCTAAAGGAGAATAGGGATAGATGGGTAGGGCAGCAGCCAGCGGGCTAAAGCTTTGGCTAAGCAGTTTAGTCTTGGAGTCGCTAGAATTCAGAGTACCTGCTGATGAGGACATCGCCAAGATAGAGTCGAGGACGACTCCAATTCAAAAAGGGGAGGATGATGAGGACATCGCCACGCTGGACACACCGACATTATGGTCTTCCCCAAGTTGCAATTCGTCCCCAACTCAGCTGCCACGTCACCCTCGGATTCAGCAGACACGTCGTCACTGTTTCGGTCATAACTCTCTCATACGACATCAAAACGGGGCGTTCTTAGATGCGTTGGAAAGGAGACGACGACGCCATCGTTTTGGATTTGGTCCCAGCTCCAGAAGGTCCGTGGATCATTCTGTGTGACCACAGCAAGGTGCTGCGTCACCTATTTGGGCCAACTTGGCCATGTATCGTGTCGGGCCTTAAGCCCAAGTTGTGGGCGCCCAACCCTAGGCCGTTTCCAATCTTAGGTCAAGTCTTAGACTATAAACACAGCCGCCGCCGCTGTTAGACAATTGGGTTTTGTTTAGAGTTTAGTTTTCCATCGAGAAACTGAATCGTTCATTGTAATTGTGGTGACAAATCCTTTTACAGTGATCTAGGGGCCCTGTTCTTGATCTCCTCCACTATGTCGATTAGTCCTTTGGAACCGAGTTCTTGAACCCTCTATTGATATTCGCATCATTCATATTTGCAATTTCAGATTGCGTATTTTTTACCTTCTTGCTTGTGCTCTTCGATTCGCTTGCGGGAAAAGCTTTCTTGGCGAGGTCAATCAAGTTGTGATTGGTTGATAACCAACAGAGCAGCGGTGTTACGGTTGCAGGGTTCGAATCGTGTCTGATTTAAAGCCGGATCGCCAACGTCGAGATCTCCATAAATCGAACTTACTGGTTACCTCTCGGAAGATCGGGCCTGTATTCATCAATTGGTATCAAAGATTTCAGGTTTACCGCGAGGTATAATCTCATTTGCCTTAGATTCATATTTGTTCATTACCTAGAGTTCACAAAAAGCCCAATAATATTTTAATTTCCGCTGTCCTATCACCTTTGTACCTTTGTAATTTCGTTTCAGATTCGCGTTGTTGAGTTTGTCCGTGGTCGAGTCTTGTTGCTGGTTTAGGATTGTGTTCGTCGTCGTAGTTCAATCGCTCGTTGCTGTGATTTTTGTTTTCCGCCGCTATCCCATCCACCGTTTCCAAACAACAAGTCGAAGCCACCACATTACTCGACTTGCCCCGCTAGCCGCCTTGTGTAACTTCTCGCTACCGCGCAAACCCTAGATAGGTTGTCAGTCGCTCTTATTTTGCCAGCATCGCAGCCCTCCTTACATCATCAGGCGAATACCTACTGCTGTTAGTCACAGGAACCATCTTGTGATCGGTGTTGGAATTTAGGGACGCTTTGCCCTAACTGCTGCTGTCGTATTGTGCCTTTCGAAAAACATAACTTGAGATACCTTCGGTAAAACAGACATAACTTTTCGCTCATTTATCAGAAAAATCTAAAATTTTTACAGCAGCTTCTTGACACCATTTGGAGCCGACCCAAACTCGGCTTCGCCTTGTTTGGTTTCATCAAAATTGCCAAAAAAATTCAGGAAAATAAAGAAAAAATTGTCAAAGTTTTTGCACGCTTTTCAGAGAATGTGCTGTATTTCTGTAGACCACATCCCACCTCAGTTGTAGGTGTCAATTTTTGTGGATGCATCTTTTTTTATCCTTGTTCAGAGAAAAATATAAAAAATAGCAAAAAAGTTTGATTCCTACTAGTGCCTTTTGGTAAATTCCGGAAAAAATTCAGGAAAAAGGAAAAATTCAGGTTATTTGCTTGTTCTGTGAGTTCTTTCCATCGTCCTTTGTTTTCACCTTGTTGCGCTGCGTCTTGACACGTCTTAGTCAGCACCTGTGATTTATACTTTGGATCCGGATTGAACAATAGTTAATCTACATTCGTTAATTGCTAATCCTTGCTGTCATATTGTGTGCCTACCCATAGCTCCACATATTCTTCTGTCAGCACAGGTTCATCTTGCAACTGTTACCCACGCTCAACAATAGATTACTTCGCCACTTTGGTTTGGCTCCTGTTTGGCGTTGGTAAGAATATAGGCAAGACGGTGATAAGCCGCTTGTGATTTTGCATTCCACTTTCACCACCACCACCACTTGTTTCCTTTTAGTTGATAGGGATAATACTTTGGTGTTGTCTTTTTCTATCTTCTAACCATGGTAGGATCTCCGACGGACTTCAATGAGTGTGTGTCCAAGGGTGAGCTTACAACGTTCATGACTGAACAACGCAATCTTATGACCGAGCTGACACGCAATGTGAACAATCTGGTCACCCGCATTGAACAACTCGAGCAACGCCCTCCACCTCATTGTGCTAATGATGAGGATGCAGATGATTTTAGTGATGAAGATGCGGATGTTGACGGTTATGCTCGTCGCCGCCTCAACTTTAATCGTCGTGGTATGGGAGGTAATATTCAAGGTAATTATGATCCTTTTGCTAAAATTAAATTTAGCCTTCCTCCTTTTGCTGGTAATGTTGATCCAGAGGCTTATTTAGATTGGGAGCTTGCTGTTCAATAAAAATTTGATTCTCATAATGTTCCTGCTGAGCATAGAGTTAGACTTGCTACTAGTGAGTTTACTAATTTTGCTTTATTCTGGTGGAGTGATCTTTGCAATGCTAATAATGCTGTTGCTGTGCCTCAAACTTGGAATGCTTTAAAGCAACGTATGAAATCTCGTTTTGTTCCTCCTTATTACCAACGTGATTTACGTTTGAAACTACAAACTTTAAAACAAGGTGATAAAGGAGTAGAAGCATACTATCAAGAATTACTTATTGGTTTAGCCCGTTGTGGTATAAATAAAGATGATAATGATTCTAGTACTAGATTTTTTGGTGGTTTAAACCATGATATACAGAACATACTAGATTACAAAGAATGACGTAATTTTTCCCAATTGTATCATCTTGCTATTAAGGCAGAACGTGAAGTACAGGGCCGCAAACAACACCAGCCTTTTAGGTCTAACAATGGGAGGAATTTTCAGCAGCGTTCAGAGCCGGAGACGCCCAAGATTCCTGTTGTATTACAGCCATCTACACCTCCATTTTCTTTCGGGGTAAGTAAATTGTCTAATGTGCAGAAGAAAGTTGCCACTACAGGTGCTTCTCCTAGCTCCTCCTCGTTGAAAGCCCAAGTTTGGTTTTGGTAATTAATGACACCAAGTTGCTAATGCCATGTGTTATGTGTTTTGAGTTAGGCATAAGCAACACATGTGATGAAGGTGTATGTGGCAAGGAGTGGTGGCCACAAAATCACAAAGAGATGGTGCATGGACATGAAATGATGATCATGATAGAGATGCACATAATATGATGGACATGATGATCAAGTGGAAGCGAAGGATCTAAGAGCGCAAGACAAAGGTATAACCATAGGGTTTTCCTTTTGCCGGTCTAAGATGAGTAGAGAAGTGATTGACCGGATTTAGGATACATAGCCGACTATCAAGAGGGGCAATCACGGTTAGCTCGGGAATCAAGTGCCACTAGATCAATGTCTTGAGCATATGCATTAGGATATAGTAAAGAGCTAACATAACGCCTTAGAAAATGTTTGTGAAATGCTAACACACATGCACATGGTGGTTTACACATGGTGGTGTTAGCACATTTGCGAAGGCGGTGAAGTTTAAGCGGTAGAGAGGGGTTTGGGTTCCTCTCTCCCTCCCGCCGAGCTTGCGAGGTGGGATTCAGTGCTTTTTGGGAAAGTGAAATGCCTATTTTCTACTGCGCCGGAAGTCAGAAAAGAAACGGAGGCGAACGGCGGTCACTGTGGTGACCAGACGCTGCACTGAACGCGGTCACGGTTTGACCGGACGCGTCCGGTCAGTTCTCAGCAGTTGTCAGGCGCGTGGGTGTTAGGGTTTCTGACCGGACGCTGGTCTGGCCTGACCAGCGTGTCCGGTCAGTTCTCCTGTGCGCAAAAGAAGAGCGCGTGACTGGCGCGTTCGGTCCCTCACAGAACCGGAGCGTCCGGTCAGGCGTCCAGAGGGGCAGAGCGCAGCGGAGAGCAGATCGGACGCGCGACGCGTCCGGTCACATGCGATCGGACGCGTCCGGTCGTGACGGGAGCTTACTGGACTCTGACCGTACGCCAGGTGCAGCGCGTCCGGTCAAACGCTAGAGCGCGTCCGGTCATGGCAACGGTAACTTCTAACGCGTACTGTTCACGCTCGTCCTGTAGTGACCGGACGCGTCCGGTCACCCTGACCGGAGCATCCGGTCAGCTCGTTTTTAACTGTGTCGTCTGGTAATGGCTAGCTGCGTACCCCTTCGCTATAAATAGAAGATGTCCGGGGTTTGAGGGTAACTCTTGCACATTTTGAGACCTAGAGACATCCTTTGAGCTAGAGAACAACCCCTCCACTCATCTCTTTGCTTAGTTGCACATCTTGAGTGAGATTGAGTGAGATTCAAGTGCATTGCTTGAGAGTTGCATTCTAAAGGCACTTGATCTTCGAGTTGCTGCGGATTTCTTGTTACTCTTCTGTGTTTCCCGACACGGTAGACGGCTTGGAGCAGCGGAGGTGATTGAGCTCGCAATTGGAGATTGTTAGAGCCCTCACCAAGTGTTGTAAGGGGTTCTTGATCCTTCCCCGTGGGAGTTCGCAAATTGGATACTCTAGTGGAGCTCGTGGCTTGGAGGATCCCCATCTTGTGTGCGGTTGTGTGGCGCCCGCCGAGGGCTCGACTCTTGATAGTCGATTAGCTCGCGAACCAACAAGTGGGTGCATCGCCACAACGAGGAGTAGCTTGCCAGGAAGCATGTGAACCTCGGTAAAAATCTTGTGTCATCTCTTTGCCGAGGATTTCTCTTGTGGTTGATCGTTGTGATTGATTCTTCGAGTGCATTACTTCTCTACATCGTTGGTATAAGAATCAAGTCACTTGCTTTTTACTTTCTTCTACTAATCTTAGTGTAGCTTTTATCACATAGAAGTAAGTAGCTTAGTGACTTAGTCTTGTTGGTGTGTATTAGAGATCATAGCCTTGCTTCACTAGAATTGTATAGGTGGCTTGCATAGTGTAGTTGAGCTAGTGCTAGAATTAGCTTAGCCATCTTTTATACTAACATGGTTGTTTAGTGAAGCTTGTAGATTTTTAAATAGGATATTCACCCCCCTCTTGCCTTTTGGACCTTACAAGTGGTATCGGAGCCAAGGCACTGTTTATTTGAGGCTTAACAACCTACGGTGAAAAAGAAATGGCTCAATTAAGCTTGCACATCAACAACACCAAGAAGGCACCTCACTTTGACGGCACAAATTATGCATATTGGAAGGTTAAGATGACCGCACACCTCAAGTCAATCAATAGAGAAGTGTGGAAGGTCACCGAAACAAAATTTGAGGTTGCTAATCCGGAAGCACCTACACCGGTGGAAGAGAAGAAGCTCCAATGCAATGACATTGCCATTAGTGCTCTTCATGAGGCACTAGATGACAAGACCTTTGAGCAAGTAAAGAACATTGAGATTGCTCATGATGCTTGGGCCAAGCTAGAAGAAACTTTTGAGGGCACCGAAGGCACAAAGACCGCTAAAGCATATATTTTTCAAGAAAAGTTTTCTAGCTTCAAGATGCAAGAAGATGAGAGTGTACCGAAAATATTTTATAGAATGCAAGTCATTGTGAATGAGCTCAAGGAACTTGGTGAGGAGGTCAAGGACAACCAATTCTCTATAAAGTTCTTGAGAAGCTTACTCAAGAGGTTTGATACATTGATCACCGTGCTAGTGAGGACTATATTGAAGGATTCAACTCCTCAACAAATATTTCAAGAAGTAATGACCGATGATTCATATAGAGAAGATGATGAGAAGGATGAGTTGGTCAAGAAGAAGAAGAAAGAAAATGAGAAGAAAGATGATGAAAAGAAGAAGAGTGTGGCATTCAAAGCCACCACATCCAAGGGCAAATCCAAAATTGAATCATCAAGTGATGAAGACTCAAGCTCTTGTGATAGTGATGACATTGATGAGAAGATGGCTCTCTTTGTCAAGCAATTTGGTAAATTCATGAAGAAGAAAGGCTATCGTGCAAGAAGGAGGAAGAACTCATCCAAGAAGAGTGAGCATACCATGAGATGCTTTAGATGCCATAGCAAGGACCATCTCATTGTAAAGTGTCCTTATGATAGTGATGATGAAGATGCTATCAAGAAGGAGAGGAAGAAGCAAAAGAAGAAGCAAGAAAATAAAGGGAGCTCTCATAAGAAGAAGAATGATTCTCATGTTGCTATATGGGATAGTGATGATTCCTCAAGTGATGATGAGGATGACAACAAGAGCAAGAAGAAGGGACATGCTAGCATTGCCATCCAAGAGAAGGTCTCCCTCTTCGACACTCCATCGTGCTTCATGGCTAAGGCCGCTAAGGTATCATTCGACGATGAGAGTGATCATGATAATGATAGTGATAGTGATAGTGATGAAGAAGAATTCACTAAAGATGAACTAATCACTATGCTAGAAGATTGCACTCAATATTTTAAAGAATCTAGAAAGGAGTGCAAGGGCTTGCTTAAGAAAAAGAAAAACCTTATGCAAGAACTTGATGAGCTTATGGCGTCTTATGAGTCTAAAGGTAGACCATAAGAAGCTTCAAAAGTCTCACACTAAGCTTGAAGAAGCTCATTCCTCTCTAGTTGAAAAATATGAAAACATGCCAACTAATGTTGAGAAGGCTAAAACTTGCAACATAGGCATATCATGTGATATAATTGATGAATCTTTTCATAAGCCTATTGTTATTGCTCCCACTAACCCTTCATGTAGCTCATCTACATCATCCTCGTCTAGTAGTGATGGTTCCACTTGTGACTCCATACTTATAGTTGAGAATGAAAATCTCAAAAAGGAGGTAAAAGAGCTCAATCACACATTAGCTAAGGCTTATGGTGGTGAGGACCGCTTGCTTATATGCTTAGGTAGCCAAAGGGCATCTCTCTATAAAGAGAGATTAGGCTATAACCCCAAGAAAGGCAAGGGCGCTTTTGCTCCTCATAAGACTTGTTTTGTGAAGAACAATGGTAGCTATTGCAAAAGTTACAAGCAAGTGGGTCACATAGAGCGACATTGCATGAACAAGAAATCCAATGCTAATGTATCCTCAATTAAGTTTGATTCTTTCTATATACTTACCAAGGGTACAAATGGTGTTCATGTTAAGTTCATTGGTGCACCATGAATAGGCTCAAAGAAGAAAGCCATTTGGGTACCAAAGAACTTGGTCACTAACCTTGGAGGACCCAAATAAGTTTGGGTACCTAAAAAGAATTGATCTTGTCTTGTAGGTTAATTACAAAGCTAGAGGAAGGCATTGGGTGCTTGATAGTGGGTGCACTCAACATATGACCGGGGATTCTTGTATGTTCAAATTAATTGATACAAGTCAAAATAGTGGTTTTGATGCTATCACTTTCGGCAACAACAAGAAAGGCAAGGTCAAGGGGCTTGGTAAAATTGCAATCTCCAAAGACATAAGCATATCTAATGTGTTGCTAGTTGAGAGCTTGGATTTTAATCTTTTATCAGTGGCACAACTTTATGATCTTGGCTTCAAGTACATATTTGGTAGTGATGATGTTGAAGTCATAAGTGTTGATGGATCAAATTTGATATTCAAAGGATTTAAACATGGTAGCTTATACTTGGTTGACTTCAATGATAGTGAGACACAATTGACATCATGCTTGCTTAGCAAATCTAGTATGGGATGGTTATGGCATAAAAGGCTTGGTCATGTTGGAATGAAACAATTGAACAAACTTTTGAGGCATGACTTAGTTAGAGGCTTAAAAATGTGACTTTTGAAAAGGATAAACCATGTAGTGCTTGTCAAGCCGGCAAACAAGTTGGAAATCCACATCCAAGTAAGAGTGAAATGATCACATCAAAGGCATTTGAGCTATTGCACATGGACTTGTTTGGGCCAACAACATACACTAGCATTGGTGGCAACAAGTATGGCTTTGTGATAGTGGATGACTACACTAGATACACTTGGGTGTTCTTTCTCTATGACAAGAGTGATGTTTATGATCTATTCAAGTCTTTTGTCAAGAGGGTGCAAAATGAGTTTGAGACTACCATCAAGAAGATTAGAAGTGACAATGGTAGTGAGTTCAAGAACACAAGAATTGAAGATTTGTGTGATAATCTTGGTATTGGACATCAATTCTCTCCAACCTACACTCCTCAATCAAATGGTGTAGTTAAAAGAAAGAATAGAACTTTAATTAATATGGCTAGATCAATGCTTAGTGAATACAATGTTAGTCATTTATTTTGGAGTGAAGCCATCAACACGGCTTGTTATTGTAGCAACCGTCTCTATTGCCATGGGAAGCTTGGAAAGACACCATATGAGCTATTGAATGGAAGAAAGTCCAACATTGCATACCTTAGAGTGTTTGGTTGCAAATGCTATATTCTCAAGAAAGGCACTAGATTGAGCAAGTTTGAAAAGAAATATGATGAAGGGTTCTTACTTGGTTATTCTACCACAAGCAAAGCATATAGAGTTTGGAGTCTCACAAATGGCACCTTGGAAGAAGTTCATGATGTTGAGTTTGATGAAACCCAAGGGTCTCAGAATGAAGCTCAAAACCTTGATGATATGAGAGGAGATCAATTGTCAAATGCAATGAAGAACATGGACATTGGTGATGTTAGGCCAAGGCAAGTTGATGATGATGATATTCATATGATCAACCAAAGTGTGCAAATTGATACAAATCAAGCAAGCTCTAGTGGTACTCATGATGAAGCTCAAGTTCAAAGTCAAACAAGTGAAAGCAATCAACTCCTAATACTCTAACCTACTAGTATTGCAAGAGATCATCCATTGGACCAAATCATTGGTGGAATTTAAAGTGGTGTTCAAACTAGATTAAGGCTAGCATCCTTTTGTGAGCATTACTCATTTGTGTCACTTGAAGAACCTAAGAAATTAGAAGATGCTTTGAAGGATTCCGATTGGGTAAATGTCATGCATGAAGAACTAAACAACTTTGCTACAAATCAAGTTTGGAAGCTTGTTGAGAGGCCAAAGAACTACAATGTGATTGGTACTAAGTGGGTCTTTAGAAACAAGCAAGATCAAGATGACATGGTTGTGAGGAACAAAGCAAGATTAGTAGCACATGGATACACTCAAGTTGAGGGTCTTGACTTTGGAGAGACATATGCACCCGTTGCAAGATTAGAGGCTATTCGAATCTTATTAGCATATGCTTGTGCACACAACATCAAGCTCTATCAAATGGATGTCAAGAGTGCATTTCTCAATGGCTACATCAATGAAGAAGTCTATGTTGAGCAACCTCCTGGTTTTGAAGATGACAAGAAGCTCAACCATGTTTACAAGCTAAAAAAGGCATTATATGGTTTGAAGCAAGCACCTAGAGCATGGTATGAGAGGTTGAGGGATTTTCTCCTCTCTAAAGGGTTTAAGATGGGAAAGGTTGACACCACTCTCTTCACCAAGAAGCTTGGAAATGACTTGTTTGTGTTGCAAATCTATGTGGATGACATTATCTTTGGATCAACTAATCAAGACTTTTGTGAAAAGTTTGAAAATATGATGGCTAATGAGTTTGAGATGTCTATGATTGGAGACCTTAGTTACTTCCTTGGACTTCAAATCAAGCAAATGAAGAATGACACTTTTGTAAGTCAAGGCAAGTACATTAAGGACATGATCAAGAAGTTTGGATTGCAAGATGCTAAGCAAATGAGTACACCAATGGGCACTAATGATCAATTAGGTATTGATGATAGTAGAAACATGGTAGATCAAAAGCTATACCGGTCTATGATTGGAAGTTTGCTATATGTCACCGCTTCTAGGCCGGATGTGATGTTTAGTGTGTGCAAGTGTGCAAGATATCAAGCTTCACCTAGAGAAAGTCACTTAAAAGCAACCAAGAGGATATTGAGATATCTTAAGGGCACTCATGATGTTGGATTATGGTATCCCAAGGGGTCTAATTTTGAGTTGCTTGGATATTCAGACTCTGATTATGGTGAATGCAAGATTGATATAATGAGCACAAGTGGCACTTGTCAGTTGCTTGGAAGGTCTCTTGTTTCATGGTCATCAAAGAAACAAAATAGTGTTGCACTATCTACCGCCAAGGCCGAATACATTAGTGCCAGTAGTTGTTGTGCACAATTGCTTTGGATGAAAGCAACCTTGAATGACTTTGGAATCAAATTCAAGAATGTGCCATTGTTTTTGTGACAATGAAAGTGCTATCAAGATGACACAAAATCCGGTTCAACATTCAAGAACCAAGCACATTGACATAAGACACCACTTCATAAGAGACCATCAATAAAAGGGTGATATTAGCATTGAGAGCATTGGCACCGAAGATCAACTAGCCGACATCTTTACAAAGCCACTTGATGAGAAAATGTTTTACAAGTTAAAGAATGAATTAAACATACTTGACTTCTCCAACTTGAAATGAGTGCACCCCCACATTCTTATATGACATGCCTCCCCTTCGACAATGCAAGGTACAGTTGTTTGGCATATCATTCATACTTTGCTAAGGATATGTTTAGAACATATAGACATATTTGCATGATAAATAGGCTCATTCATGAAAATTAAATGATTTTGATGTATATATAATACCACTATTGCTTCTATGTTTGTTTAATCTAGTGGTAGCATATGACATGTTTGTGGGCTTGCAAACCTAGTGTTGAATCTAGAAAATGAGCTCATGATGTGTAATTCAACATGCTCAAGATAACCCTTATACTTTATGAGGTGTGAAGAAGCTTGTGCTTAGATCAAACCGAATTACATATTCTAGGCAAGTGATCTAGATTGAACCATAATTTGGACTCCCTCATATTGATTGACTTATCTCTCACTAAAATTGGCACCTTTTTGGTGATTATTGACAAAGGGAGAGAGAAAAGTCACAAAGATGGAAAAGTCACAAAGATAATTTTTTTGAAATAAAAGGCAGGAGCTCTGCCGCTCAATTAAGTAAGGATAAAGAAGTTTATGTACAGAAAGCACCCCCTGGCGCCAAACACTACGGTCCTAGGACCGGAACAGGACAAGCCTGTCGCACCGCTAATGGTGTTTACCCATGAAAGGATACAGCCCTACGTCTTTGCATGATATCCTCTTTTGTCAATGAGGCCACCTGCTGGACCGTTTTGTATTCGTTTTCGAAGATCCTCCTATTCCTCTCATTCCACAAGTTCCATACAATGTAAATGAGGATTCCATTGAACCGCCTTCGATCCTGCTTTGGCACCTTGCTTGCTGTCTCCTCCCACCATTTGGCAATGCATGTGGGGTCTTGCTGTGGGAGTTGGACTCTGAAGTTTTCCCAGGATAGCACTTGGTCCCAAACGGCTCTTGTAAAAGGGCATAGTAAAGAGAGGTGCACTCCTGACTCTAGAGGCCCATTGCACAAGACACAGTGCTCCTGATGCGGCCATCCTCTCTTCTGTAGATTATCCGCAGTTAGGAGTTTATCATGCATGAGGATCCAGGCGTGGACTTTGCATTTATTTTCTGCTTGCGCCTTCCAGATGAGGTCATGCTGAAATTTCCGATGTGAACCTCGGAATTGTATCCTATATGCGGAGCGAGTGGAGTAAATTCCATCAGCCGTCCACTTCCAAGTGATTGAGTCTTGCACATCCTCCTGCAGTTGCACATTTAACAACCTGATCCACATGTCGATGAATTCTCGGATTTGTGCAGCTGTTGTGATTCGCATCCGCAGCGATCTGATCCAACTCCTGTTGTGTAATTCCTGGCTGACCGTCCTATTTTTTTTGCGTGCCAGCTTGAACAGGTTAGGCGCCAGATATCTAGGCGCTTCACCTTCTAGCCAGGCGTGATGCCAGAACCGAGCTTTGTGGCCGTTCCCGATTATGATCGTGGTGGAGGCGTTGAACAGGAGGCGATCAATGTCCTTACATGGTACTTCTGTTCCCACCCATGGTTTGGAGTCATCTGTCCATTTCTGCCATAGCCAACGGAGGCGCAACGCTCTCCCGAATCTTTCCAAGTCTGGCACTCCCATGCCCCCCAAGTCCTTGGGCATGCAGACGGTTGGCCAATTGACCAAGCAGTGACCCCCATTAGCGTTTTCCTCTCCTTTCCAGAGAAATGATCTTCGTATCCTGTCAATTTTCTTCCTTGCCCAAACCGCTAGCGAGAACACGGTTAGGTGGTAGGTGGGCATTGAAGATAAAACTATGGTGACCAAAGTGTGCCTGCCCGCTCTATTCAGCATTTTGCCCTTCCATCCTAGCAGCCTCTGTCCGATGCGCTCAATTAGAGGTTGTACGTGGACTTTCTGCAAGGATCTCGTATGCAGTTGCAGTCCCAAGTAGCGGCAAGGGAATGATGCTCTTGTTCCTGTGAAGGAGGCCAGGACATGATTGAGGTCAATGTCTTGGCATCTGATCGGGTGGATTGAGCTCTTTTGCATGTTTATATGTAAGACCGAGACTATGCCAAATTCATGAAGGATGGCCGTGATGGCCTCGAGGTCTTCTTTGAGCGGATTGATGAAGATTGTTGCATCATCAGCGTACATGGATGTTCTCCATCTTGCCATTGCCAGGGGCAGAGTGGTGAGTACGCCATGCTGTGTTGCCATGTCTAGCAGTCGTTGTAGTGGATCCATGGCGAGTATGAACAACATGGGTGACAGAGGGTCACCCTGATGGACCCCCTTCTATGACTGAAGACTGGCCCTTGCAGGCCATTTAGCAGCACTCTCGATGAGGTGGTGCGGAAAAGGATCGACACCCACTCACGCCAGCGTGGTCCGAAGCCTATCGCCTGCAACACCTCCAAAAGGTATGGCCAAATGACTGTGTCAAAAGCTTTGTGTATGTCGAGCTTTAGGAAGATGGCCGGCAACTTCTATTTCTGGAACATGCGCACCATGTTTTGGACATAAAGGAAATTGTCGTGAATGCTTCATTTTTTAATAAAGGCGCTTTGGCATTTGGAGACGTCCAACAATGGTGCCAATCTGTTTGCAAGCAGCTTTGCGAATATCTTTGTGATGCTATGTATGAGACTGATTGGTCGGAAATCCGTCACTCGCATTGCATCCACCTTCTTTGGGAGGAGTATAATGTTTGCTGAGTTTAACCTGTCGAAGCCTTGGGAATTTAGTGAGAACATGCTGTTAATTGCCGCTATTATGTCGTCCTTAATTATGTCCCAGCAGGTTTTGAAAAAGGCTCCTGTAAACCCATCCGGACCTGGCGCCTTATCAGACGACATGGAGAATATGGTGTCCTTGATCTCGTCCTGTGTGAATGGTGCCTCAAGTGCTGAGAGGTCTCTTGGGGCATAGCCAAGCGCATCCCAGTTGAAGGTCCTCCCCCTCTGCGCAACCGAGCCCAAGTGCTCTGAGAAGTAGCCGGTCACTACTTTTTCCTTATCATTATGCGCAATAGCTACACCCTCGTCCATGTGCAGTGATTGGATGTAGTTTTTCCTCAACCTTGTGCTGGCTCTAATGTGGAAGAATTTTGTGTTTGCGTCGCCACAGCGGATGTATGTCAGTCTAGAGCGTTGTCTGATCCTAGATTTTTCTGTGGCTGCGAGTCCGGTGCTCCTTGTCTTTAATCGGTGGCGCAATTCAGTTTCCTGGCTCGTGAGCAGCCTTGTCTCCTGTGCCGCTTCTAGTTGCAAAAGGACCTCTTTGACAATGGCCAGCTGCAGCCGTGTGTCTCCAACTTTCTCTTTGCGCCATCTCCTGATGCCCTTTGCCACCCGCGCTAATTTCGTGTTCAGTCGCTTGAGAGGCATGGTGGAGTGAACCGGCTTGTTCCAAATCTGCTGCACCACCTCCTTGAAACCATCTATATGCACCCAAAAATTCTTGAAGCGAAAGGATGTATTTTGGTAATGCTCGATCTCCCCTTGCAGAAGAAGCGGGGTGTGGTCCGACATTAGGGAGGGTAGGGAATGGAGGAAGCATGCTGGGAATAATAGTTCCCATTCCAGGGTGCAAAACAATATGTCAATCCTTGTTAGAGTAGGGTTGTCCTGCTCATTACTCCAAGTAAAGCGACGACCATTTAGACATATTTCTTTTAGGTTCAATTCGTTGATTGCAGCTTTGAAGGCGCCCATTAGTCTGCGGTTGAGGTTTGAGTTGTTTTTGTCTTCCGCCTGGTAGATCAAGTTGAAGTCTCCAAGGATCAGCCATCTTCCATGTGCTGGTCTGGGCAGCGACTTGAGTTCCTAGAGGAATTGGAGCTTTTCAGCATCACCTTGTGGTCCATATACCACAGTGAGCTACCATTTGGACCCATCTGCCCTCATGGTGCAGGTTGCCGTCACAGCGTGTGTAGATAAGTGGTGGTCTATGAGCTGGAAAAAAATCCTCATGTGCCACCAGTAGGGTGCCACCTCTTGTTTGGGCTGCAGGAAGGACAATGAAATTGCTTGTGAATTTTGCACCCACTGTACGCCTGACAACTCCCAGGTCCATGTTCTGAAGCTTCATCTCTTGCAGGCATACAATGGAGGCGGCTGTGTCTTTAACCAGCAAGTTTACCGTATCTTGCCTGACCACGTCATTGAGACCTCGCACATTCCAGCACAATATGTTACAGTTTTTTTGCGACATGGGAAACCAATTTCCTCCCAACTGTAGGTAACCAGGGGGCCTGATGAGGCAGCACAAGCATGGAGAGGCAAAAGAGTCGGCTCTGAAAGGCCACAACTTTGTTATTTGACTGAAACAAGAAGCAGACGACTGACTGAAGGCCCCTGGCCGCTGGTGGTGATGGGTGCAACCTAGTTGTGGGTGCAGCAGTACATGGACGTAGCTAAACATGACGACACAGACATTGTGGAGGTTGCTTTGGTGACTTTGGGTCCCTGGCCAACACCCGTGCATCCTTCACAGGCCACAAAGTACTGAAGACCACAGCCCACAAGGAACTGGAGATGACGACACTACTGGAGCTAAGAAACATGGTGCTGAAGCTTAACATGGATGGCATATTGTAGCCCTTGCGCCGGGAATTGATGGCTAAGCTAGGGAGCTGCCTACGCCAGTGTCGCCGTCGAGGCCGCACAGCGCCGTCAGTGCCTTGATCATGGGTTCAGAAAGTGGGCCGCCGAAGAGCTTGAAGTAGCTAAGCAGCGCATCGTCCGCTGATCGGTCCTCGTCCTCCATGAAGCCGAGCTTCTTCATGAGCACTTGGCGAGCTTTCGCCTAGGCGTCCCCACGTGGCCAGGACGTCGCCGTAATGCGCACACTCTTGCGCTGTGGAGCAGCAGCCTGCCTCTTCCTGCGTCTTGTCGCCACAGCCTGCTGCGATGGCCCTTGGAGCAGCGGCCTGGCGGTCTGGTGTGTGACCGTGTTGATGAAGCTGGCTGCCGCGCTCTGCTGTGCCGGTGTCGTCTCCGACGCTGAAGTTGTGGGGCGCTGCACAAAGATAATTGCAAAGGGGGAGAAAGACATAGTAAGGGGGAGAGAATGACATTGGAAAGGGATCAATTAAAATTGAGCACACAAGTAGGGGGAGCAAGCTCATGAACACTTTGTTACATTTGTATGTGCATTAACATGATGAATTGTTGCATTGCAAAGCTTAAATTCATATTCATGATTGAATGGTGATTGCTAGAAATAGAATTTGAATGATGATTTGTTAAGAGTAGCTTTACAAGTGGTATCTAAACACCCTTTTGCTTATAATGTTGATCTCATGGGGTACTTTAGTGTTTGTGATCTTTACAAGTGATGTATTACAAGTGGTGTCTAGCTACATCGATGCTAAGGATGGTATATAAAGGCAACTCCGATTGGTATCACGCTTCAAAGGTCCATTCTATATACCTTAGCATCAATTTGATAGTAGTAACTCTCCTAAAATTCAAATCCATACATATGTGCACAATTGAACCAAACTCATGGAAGCACATATGTAGGGGGAGCTAATACTATCGAAATTGAAAATTGATTTCATTTCATATCTTTGTGATGGTTGTCATCAATTACCAAAAAGGGGGAGATTGAAAGCCCAAGTTTGGTTTTGGTAATTAATGACACCAAGTTGCTAATGCCATGTGTTAAGTGTTTTGTGTTAGGCATAAGCAATACATGTGATGAAGGTGTATGTGGCAAAGAGTGGTGGCCACAAGATCACAAAGAGATGGTGCATGGACATAAAATAATGATCATGGTGGAGATGCACATAATATGATGGACATGATGATCAAGTGGAAGAGAAGGATCTAAGAGCGCAAGGCAAAGGTATAACCATATGGTTTTCCTTTTGCCGGTCTAAGATGAGTAGAGAAGTGATTGATCGGATTTAGGATACATAGCCGACTATCAAGAGGGGCAATCACGGTTAGCTCAGGAATCAAGTGCCACTAGATCAATGTCTTGAGCATATGCATTAGGATATAGTAAAGAGCTAACATAACGCCTTAGAAAATGTTTGTGAAATGCTAACACACATGCACATGGTGGTTTACACATGGTGGTGTTAGCACATTTGCGAAGGCGGTGAAGTTTAAGCGGTAGAGAGGGGTTTGGGTTCCTCTCTCCCTCCCGCCGAGCTTGCGAGGCGGGATTCGGCTTTTTTTTGGGAAAGTGAAATGCTTATTTTCTACTGCGCCGGAAGTCAGAAAAGAAACAGAGGCGAACGGCGGCCACTGTGGTGACCGGACGCTACACCGGATGCGGTCACGGTTTGACCGGACGCGTCCGGTCAGTTCTCAGCAGTTGTCAGGCGCACGGGTGTTAGGGTTTCTGACCGGACGCTGGTCTAGCCTGACCAGCGCGTCCGGTCAGTTCTCCTGTGCACAGAAGAAGAGCACGCGACCGGCGCGTCCGGTCCCTCACGGAACTGGAGCGTCCGGTCAGGCGTCTAGAGGGGCAGAGCGCAGCGGAGAGCTGATCGGACGCGCGACACGTCCGGTCACGTGCGATCGGACGCGTCCGGTCATGGCGGGAGCTTACTGGACTCTGACCGAACGCCAGGTGCAGCGCGTCCGGTCAAACGCTGGAGCGCGTCCGGTCACGGCAACGGTAACTTCTGACGCGTACTGTTCACGCTCGTCCTGTAGTGACCGAACGCGTCCGGTCACCCTGACCAGAGCGTCCGGTCAGCTCGTTTTTAACTGCGTCGTCCGGTAACGGCTAGCTGCGTACCCCTTCGCTATAAATAAAAGATGTCCGGGGTTTAAGGGTAACTCTTGCACATTTAGAGACCTAGAGATATCCTTTGAGCTAGAGAACAACCCCTCCACTCATCTCTTTGCTTAGTTGCATATCTTGAGTGAGATTGAGTGAGATTCAAGTGCATTGCTTGAGAGTTGCATTCTAGAGGCACTTGATCTTCGAGTTGCTGCGGATTTCTTGTTACTCTTTCGTATTTCCCGACACGGTAGACGGCTTGGAGCAGCGGAGGTGATTGAGCTCGCAATTGGAGATTGTTGGAGCCCTCACCAAGTGTTGTAAGGGGTTCTTGATCCTTCCCCACGGGAGTTCGCAAATTGGATACTCTAGTGGAGCTTGTGGCTTGGAGGATCCCCATCTTGTGTGCGGTTGTGCGGTGCCCGCCGAGGGCTCGACTCTTGATAGTCGATTAGCTCGTGAACCAACAAGTGGGTGCATCGCCACAACGAGGAGTAGCTTGTCGGGAAGCATGTGAACCTCGGTAAAAATCTTGTGTCATCTCTTTGCCAAGGATTTCTCTTATGGTTGATCATTGTGATTGATTCTTCAAGTGCATTACTTCTCTACATCGTTGGTATAAGAATCAAGTCACTTGCTCTTTACTTTCTTGTACTAATCTTAGTGTAGCTTTTATCACATAGGAGTAAGTAGCTTAGTGACTTAGTCTTGTTGGTGTGTATTAGATATCATAGCCTTGCTTCACTAGAATTGTATAGGTGGCTTGCATAGTGTAGTTGAGCTAGTGCTAGAATTAGCTTAGCCATCTTTTATACTAACGTGGTTGTTTAGTGAAGCTTGTAGATTTTTAAATAGGCTATTCACCCCCCCTCTAGCCTTTTGGACCTTACACTCGTCCAACTCTAAAATCATTTGCCACCGATGCAAAGGCATGGGACATGTCATGAAGGATTGCCCCAGTCGTCGTGCTTTTATTGCTACCGAGGATGGATATGTAAGTGCTAGTGATGTTGAAGATGATTTAGCTCTTGCTGCTAACATTGATGCAGATTCCACCGAGGGCGATCAAGATAAGGAGGCCATCATCATTGACTCCGTGGCTGCTGCCGCAGACTACCCTAGCCTTCTTGTGCAGCGTGTGTTGAGTACACGTGTGGGACATGAAGAAGAGATGACGATCCAATGCCACAATTTGTTCCACATGTATTTCATTGTGCAGGGTTGTCGTGTTCTCACTATTATTGATAGCGGGAGTTGCAATAACTTGGTGAGTTCAGATTTGGTTGACAAGCTTGGCTTGACCACACGACAACATTCGTATCCATATAAACTTCAATGGTTCAATAATAGTGGTAAGACTAAGGTAACTAAATTAGCACGCATTAGCTTTTTCACAGGCTCTTATCATGATACTGCTGATTTTGATGTTGTCCCTATGCAAGCTTGTTCCATTTTATTAGGTCGCCCATGGGAATTTGATAATGATGCTTCACACCATGGTAGAACTAATACATACACTATCATACATAAGGACAAGAAAATTACATTGCTACCTTTGTCTCCTACGGATATTATTAAACATGCAAATGAGATTAAAAATAAACCACCAACTCACATTGCTAAAAATAATGGGATTAAGTTAAAAGGAGGTACTTTTCTTGCTACAACTTCTGCTACTGCTGAGTTATGTGATAATCCTGATGCGCCATGTTATACTATGTTTTGTCAACCTATTATGTCTGGTGCATTGCCTGCTGTCACTAACCTTTTGCAGGAGTTCGCTGATGATGGGGTGAAGTCGAGGACGACTCCAATTCTAGAAGGAGAGGATGATGAGGACATCGCCAAGATAGAGTCGAGGACGACTCCAATTCAAGAAGGGGAGGATGATGAGGACATCACCACGCTGGACACACCGACGTTATGGTCTTTCCCAAGTTGCAATTCGTCCCCAACTCAGCTGCCACATCACCCTCGGATTCAGCAGACATGTCATCACTGTTTCGGTCATAACTCTCTCATACGACATCAAAACGGGGCGTTCTTGGATGCATTGGAAAGGGGACGACGACGCCGTCGTTTTGGATCTGGTCCCAGCTCCAAAAGGTCTGTGGATCATTCTGTGTGACCACAGCAAGGTGCTGCGTCACCTATTTGGGCCAACTTGGCCATGTATCATGTCGGGCCTTAAACCCAAGTTGTGGGTGCCCAACCCCTAGTCGTTCCCAACCCTAGGTCGAGTCTTAGACTATAAACATAGCCGCCGCCGCTGTTAGACAATTGGGTTTTGTTTAGAGTTTAGTTTTTCATCAAGAAACTGAATCGTTCATTGTAACTGTGGTGACAAATCCTTTTACAGTGATCCATGGTCCCTGTTCTTGATCTCCTCCATTGTGTCGATTAGTCCTTTGGAACCGAGTTCTTGAACCCTCTATTGATATTCACATCATTCATATTTGCAATTTCAGATTGTGTGTTTTTTACCTTCTTGCTTGTGCTCTTCGATTCGCTTACGGGAAAAGCCTTCTTGGCGAGGTCAATCAAGTTGTGCTTGGTTAATAACCAACGGAGCAGTGGTGTAACGGTTGCAGGGTTCAAATCGTGTTTGATTTGAAGCCGGATCGCCAATGTAGAGATCTCCACAAATCGAACTTACCGGTTACCTCTCAGAAGATCGGGCCTGTATTCATCACCTGCTGCCTACTAGGCTGTTGCTTTGCGTTTGCCGATGTCGGAGCCCGATGCTCGATCAGATGGCTATGCTCGGCACCGGCGCCGACAATAGTTGCGTCGAGGCCGTCAAGTCGTCAATCGACCCCATGATTTCACCGCACGCATGCGAGAGACAAAGGATTCATTGGGCAGTAGACGAACAGACGGTGCCATGGCGGAATGCGGAAGGTTGTGAGGCACTGAGCGAGTCTTGACTCTACCTATGGGCCTTGGTTGGGCCGAGCGTAGGGTGGTTCGCGGCCCACAGGGACCACCCCTATAGCTCTGCCTCTGGCTGCATTCACACGCATTAGCGCACACAACATGTCTAGTATAAGTACAAAGTATAGCTTGCTGCACAAATTCTCATGTATACGTGCATTGTGGAATCAATGAACCAGTAGTCGCACGTAATAAGATATGAAAATCAATATGTTTTTCATATTTTGTCATGATCTCATCTATTGGAACCTTTTCTTCCCTAGGTCACTCATAAAGTTGTCATATCTGATCCACGATCGATATAATTATGTCATATCAGAAAGAACTTTCACTATCTTGCTCCTAAAAGCTACAAGGTAATTCAACATCTGAAATTTCGGACCATTTCCAAATCATTCCAGACACTTTTATACTTGTTTTTCTCATGTATGTTTGTATCGAGAACCCTATCCTTTCTTTTTAATCTTCTTTGTGTCCTTCCTCGTCCGGATTGCCCGATTGGATACACGAGCATATCTTTTCATGCGTTTGGATTGATTTTACCAAGTGCGGAAAGATTGTAAGTTGAGATAAGAAGTTGCTCTTAGGCTATTGTTATATACTCCATAATTACCATGAGACGTCCATTTAATGAAATTTGGATGTTTATAATCTATACGTACTATATAAAATTTGATTTTGTTGATTAAGATAAATAGGAACTTTGATGATAATTATGCCCATGATGTTGATGCTAAACACTAGTGCAATGTCGGGTCATGACACATTTGGTATAACTCTGCTTTATTGGAGGAGAAGCTTTTTTTTTGGCTTCGACTCTACGAGCAGCTTCAGTGGTGTATTTTGGCAAAACGCCTGGATAACTTCTTCTATATTGACAAGAATGGCTAAGAGTGGACAGATGTCCAATATGCCCCCTAACTATCTGACTTATTGTAATAATTGAATTGAATGTTTGCATATGTTCTTTATATTTGAGCGCATATGAAATAAAAATAAAAAATAATACAAATTATTGGCAAGCAAACCATTCCCCAAGGGGAGGGTGTCGGACTGTGATCGCCAGGACCTAAAAGTCTCGCTCGCACCACTGTCGCCCATGGGGTGCGTCTAGCCACGAGCCGCCGCTCGATGTCATGCACCGCCTGCAACACCGGTGACGAGGGCACACAATTCTCATGGGTCACCCCTCACGAGTGCTGCCTCCTCAAGGGATGAATCATCTTTACCAGCTCACAAACTATCCGCTTCCATTTCCCCTCGCCATCTTTTCTCCCCATTAGGTGGGGATCCATGGAGGCGGTGCTAGTGCCTAGGCAGTGCGAGTCTATAGTTTGAGAACGAGGAAAAAAACTACAGTAGAAGTGGAAATTGGGTGGCATAATCTTGTAATATTTAATCAACTGCAAGGGTAATACGTATCTTGAACCATAGCCCTAGAAAAGGGAGGAACTGGTTTAAGTTTGTTTTTTTCTGCTCCATCCGTTGTCCAAGCCTCGTGAGACCGATTTTCCACAGGTCCACGTGAGAAGTTGTTTCCTTTTTACACGTTTGGTGAAAAAAATTATGCAGTATTGCTCCTAAAACTGTTGTACAATTTTTTTACCGAACATGTCCTTATTATTATTGTGAGATCTAGTAGTAACACAAATTTGAATTGTACACTATTATCTACTAGCATACTTGTTCCATCTGCATTTGATCAGTTTTTTCCTTATATCTTTTAACCGATCTAAACCGTTATAGTCTAGATCTATATGATCGATTTGATAAAAAAAAGTTTATGATTGAGAGTGGAAGTTATGGTTTTTTTTCAAACTTTACTTAGTGCCAAAGCTCTCGAAAGAGCTCTCGCTTCGAATTTAGTAGGCGTGTATAGAATTTGTTTTTGTGGCTCTTCAGTGAAACTCAAAATAAGGCCCCTATATGTTGACAAATAAAATAACTAAATTAGGTTCCATTATATAACGACATATAATTTTCAACAATAATAACTACAATAGATATTTAATAACCCTCTCAAATATTCACCGAACCAATAGGCAAGAATGCACGCTATTACCCTAATCAAGAAGTAAGACGAGAATGAAAATTGAAAAGGCATGTTGGTAGAGAAGAGAAAGTGAAAATTAACAAGCAGCATGGAGGACTTGTTGGCCGATTGGTGTCAGCTAGGGAGTGCCGCATCGTCTTGTCGGCCGTCATGGTGCCACTTGCGGTGTTTGTAGCGATGGTCGACGCCAATGCAAAATGAATTGAATTTATCGCGTGAAAGCGAGTAGTTATGGTAGATTACTGGACTTGAGAGTTAGAGCATTGCAATGGAGTCACATAAGTGATCGGTGAACACTTGCATGGTAATCCTTGTGAGCCGCATCAAGAAACTAAAAAAAACTCGTGCTTAGACTAGTTGGGCTTAAAATAATTATGCTTAATATAATGACCAATTATTGATTAGGGGGTTTTTTTTTTAGAGCCCCGGGTGGTCGCGCCACTTTGGCTGGCCTTGGGTACCAAACAAACACCACAAAACAGCTCTGAGCAAGGAGCCAACAGCCTATTATCCCTCCTAAAAATAAAGAAACTGAACCATTCTCATCTTATATTAACCAAACATTCTTGTGAAATGACTTCACCTTAAAAAGAGAGACGGAACCGCCCCCATCTCAAATAGTCCCCAAATCAAATACACCTGGAGATGCTCAGCGGAAGGATGTCCTAATCCTCGTACCGGTAGTACAACGAACTACATGTAAGGATGCAGGTGAGTACTTAATGGTGGTTCTTTTCGGTCAACTAAGGCTGTGTTTAGTTTTCACCTAAAATTTTTTCACCCAATCACATTGAATATTTGGACATGTGCATGAAGTACTAAATGTAGATGAAAAAAAATTAATTACGCAGTTTAGTTAGAAACCACGAGACAAAATTTTTAAGTCTAATTAATCCATGATTAGCCTTAAGTGCTACAGTAAATCGCATGTGCTAATGCCGGTTTAATTAGGTTTAATAAATTCGTCTCGTAGTTTACAGGCGAGTTATGTAATTAGTTTTTTAATTAGTATATCTGAAAACTCTTTCCAATATCCTATGAAACATCCAATGTGAAACCTAAAAATTTTTCTTTCCTGAACTAAAAAGGCCTAACTAATCACGATCAAATACCATTTAAGTTTAAATCTTACCTAGCTCAAATTACATTGAATACCATTCTAGTTCATTTAAACAATTTTTTGGATTGACCCAACTAACAACTATACAAAGTAATTATAACTTGCATCACTAACTACGCAGCTGGTCTAGGAGTATGCTCTTCTGCCCCCAACCGGAAGTGCTCAAGCGGGCGACCGTCGAGACCTTTGCTGTATGAGTACGCGACGAACTCTCTAGCCGTGACGCTCTTGTAAAGCGGGGGATCGCTGCCATCCGTGATGGGTCCATAAAGCCTCGTGGATCTCTTCGTGTCCGCGTTGAAGAAGCACGCCACCGAGACCCTGGGCGTACCCCTGCTCTTGTTCGCCAGGACCCGGTGCTCCACGCTTCTGAACCGGCCGTTGCTGACAAGCTGCACATCACGGGGGCAATGCAGGCGCAACCACAGTCAGCGTCGGGTCACATCACAGGCAACAATTTCCAGCGAAATGGAGATCCAGACGGTGTGGAGATCGAGTGGATGCCTGAAGAAAGTCGCCGATGTTGACGATCAGAGCGCCGGGCAGGGGAGGGACGTCCACCCAGCCCCTGCGGTCGAGGAGCACCTGCAGGCCGCCCATGCCGTCCTGCAGGAGGACGGTGACGAAGGTGGCGTCGGCGTGCCTGCTGGTGCCGAGGGTGAGGTGCGGCTCCGGGCACGGCGGGTAGTAGTGGCTCGCCACGTTCAGGCTCCGCGCGCAGCCCATCTCGCGCAGGTGGTCACTGGCCAGCCCGAGGGACTCCGACAGCAGCTCCAACACCCGCAGCGCCAGCTTCGTCGCCGCGTCGCCGTACTCCAGCATCACGTACCTGACAGCCTCGGGGAGCTCCTCTAGCCGTGGCGGGTCCGGCGCCAGCTCGCAGAAGAGGGTGTCGCGCCAGTTGGCGGCCGCCGACTGGAAGAGGTCGTAATTGGAGCAGAACCTCACCTTGCGCGCAGTGTCCCTGGTGTAGAAGCGGCGTTTCACCTCCGCTGGCTGCTCGTTGAACCGCCTCACCCCGGCGAGCACGCCGGCCATGAGCTCCCGCGGCACGCCATGGTTGGTCACCTGGAAGAACCCCACGGTCTCGGCCGCGCCCTTCACCCGGGCGGCCACCTCTCCCCGAGGTGCAGCCGCGAGGTCGATGACCGGGATGGTGCCGGCGGCCACGACGTCGGTGGACGGTGGGGACGACGTCGCCTCCAGGGACTCCGGGGCGTGGCGGAAGATGGCCGGGATGGCCGTGACGCCGGCGTCGACCAGCCCCTTCACGCCCGCCTTGGTGTCGTCGAACGCTTGCAGCTCGCGCCGCCGGTCATAGCCATCGGAGGCCACGCCGGCTGCCGGTTCGGTGGCAGACATCGATGGTGTAGTGTAATTGGTGGGGCTCTGCCCGCGACGGGCGAGATAAGATAGATAAGCAGGGTGGGATCAATCATCCATGGGCCATCGATCTCAATCGTGCTGGGCGCCTGGGCTAGGTGGTGGCTGGAGGCGGATGCAGAGGACTAGGGATATTTTTTTTGCAGTCCAAAGGCGATGGCAACCACTGTAATAGGATATTTTCGCACGGGCAATGCACGGCTCCATTCCCACGGTCACGCAACTCCAGCGCAGGCACCAGGGACCGTGTAGCGAGCCATGGCAACATCTGGTCATCGTGGACTTCAGAGCAGGCCTGGCCTGCTGCCGGTGTTTCCAACCAGAAGTAGGTCTTGTTTAGATGTACCTAAAAGTTAGAATTTTTTCACTCTCTCTGTCACATCAATCTTTGGACTCATGCGTGAAATAGTAAATGTAGGTAAAAAAATAACTAATTTCACAGTTTAGTTAAAAATCACGAGATGAATCTTTTGAGCCTAGCTGGTCCACGATTGGATAATATTTACCAAATAAGACGAAAGTGGTACTATTCATCGGGTTGAAATTTTTTTACAATCTAAACGTAGCCCTAGTAGTAGTACGGTTTGGGGAAAATTGCAGATGCCGTTAAAATTGCAGACTGACTTGAACGGAGGTGCGTCATCCAAAATTCCAAATTGCGTTTCAGGTGTGTTTAGTTTCGCGAAAAAGTATAAAAAAAGTACTGTAACACGTTTTAGCTTTATTTGGTAAATAGTGTCCAACCGTTGACTAATTAGGTTCAAAACGTTCGTCTCGTAAAGTACAACCAAGCTGTACAATTAGTTTTTGATTTCATCTACATTTAGTACTCCATGCATATATCACAAGTTTAATGTGACGGGGAATCTTTTGTTTGCACAGTATTTTTTTTTTTTTAAGGAAGTAAACACAGCCCCAATCAAACAACGGCCGGCAGGGTGCACCGTGCCGTGCGAGTGATGTCACGCTCGGAGTCGGATCGCAGGCTCCGGAAGTGGAAGGCGAGCACGGCAGCGCGAGCGACACGGGGGGCATGCCGACGGAGTCGCGAAACGCACGAAGAAACCGTACCCTTGTCCGACTCGCAGTCCTCGACACGCGCGCCACGCCGCGCCCCGCTCCCTTCCCGACTCCGGAGCGCAGCCTGCGCCGCTGCCCACTGAACTCCTCTTCCCCTTCCGCCTCGGCTCCCCCCATCCCCTTCCCGATTTCCCGAGCCCCCGAAATTCGAATCGCCCGCGTCCCGAGCCCTCGCCCGCACGCCGCCGATGCCCTCCAAGCGGCCGTCCCCGCACGCCATGGACGAAGCCGCCTCCGCAGCCGCCGCGCGCCTCCGCTCCTCCACCCCGCGCTCCAAGAAGCGCACCTCCCGCTCCAAGTCCCGCGGCCGCTCCCGGGACCGCCGCCGCTCCTCCCCGAACCCTAACCCTAGCTCCCGCCGCGAGCGCGCCGCGGACCACGGCTCCGCCGCCGCGCCCTCCCGCAAGAGCGACCGCAAGCCCAAGCCGCGCTCCTTCCCGGACTCCGCCACGCTCGCCACGGCCATGGCCTCGGTCGCCGCCGCCGCCGCTGCCTCCTCCGCGGCCCCGGCGTCCGGCGGGGGCCGTGGCAGTGCGGGCGCCGTCCAGAAGCTCTGGACCGAGTCCGACGAGGTCGCGCTGCTCACGGGCGCCGTCGCCTTCAAGGACCGCACCGGCATCGCGCCGCGCCTCCCGGACATGGGCGAGCTGTTCGAGTCCATTAAGGACTCCCTCGCGCCGCACCTGGACCAGGCCAAGGTGTACTACAAGCTCAAGCGTCTCAAGAGCAAGTTCCAACACTCCGTGCCGGGCGAATCCAGCACCGCGCACGAGCACCGGCTGCGCGACCTGGGCGCGGCCCTCTGGGGCGCCGAGCTCGCGCGCCCTGAAGAGAAGGCCATCGCGGTGGCTGAGGAGGCCGACGAGGATGACGCCGACGAGGGATTCGTTGGCGGGGATAGGGAGGGGGCCGTGAAGCTTCCTATGGTCAAGGAGGTGCTTGGAGAGTACTGGAGGCTCAACGGGCAGACCATGTCAGGTGTGTCGCTGGAGAAGGGGTTGGCGATGCTTGGGCCACAGGAGGCTAGTGTGGCCGAGGTCAAATGGAGGCGACAGCTCGAGGCAGATATGCGCATGCAGATGCGCCGGCATGATCTGGAAAAGGAGGTCTATGGCCTGCTCATCGATGCCATCAAAGGCCTAGGGCCTTAGCTGGGTACAGATTTTACCATTCTCTGTGATCTGAGAGAGAGATCGATTTACTTCTCTTGTTTCAATTGCTTGGACTAATTAGGCTGTTTATTTTTGCTTATCATCAGTTTACAATTGGATTAAGGTGCTAGTGCTGTTAAACTTGCATCGGAAATTGGCATGTTCAGTTGACTATTAATTAGTGGGATTTAGTTATCCAATATCACCATGCTTGTTTGATTTACTCATGTCATGAGGTTTGATTGTGTTGACAATTTAGTCTCTTTCCTGCCCTGAGCCTCAGTGGTATAGTAGGCAATTTTCATTTCAAAGCACACAGAATTGTGAAATTTGGCATACTTTTAAGAAGTTAGGCTATGCCATTTGTTTTATTTTACATTTACCATGCAATGTTTGTAGCATGATGTTTGTTTGAAGGAGAATTAACGGTTTTCTTCCGGAATTATTCTTTCTTTTGAGTTTTCTGGCTATTGGCTAAATTTCCATTTTCATAGTTACACCGTTCTTATCTTGTCTTTTTCTTTGCAAGGATTATCTAGTCTTCTTTTGTTTACAAAGTGGAACTGTTTGGTTGTCTTTCTTCCTTCCAGAATCCAGAGTTCTAGCTTTCATAGTAAAATAGGCCATGACACATTCATACATATGGCAGGTGTTTGTTTCTGGAACTATTGAGCTCAAGTTTCTGTATCACAATACTAGTGTGTAGAATAGGTGTCAATCTTCTAGAGTTCAGCTTGCCATGATAATTGGGTTATATTTTTAATTCATCATGAATTTATCATTGAATAAGTCACAGAGTTATGCTTAAATTTAGTTGGTTGGCATGCTCCCTCATCTTTTTTATTTATTCAAAAAGTAAACCGATTACATGGCTGCCTGGTTTACTCTTCTTGTCGAGTAGAATTGTGTTTGTAGTTTGGTTTCTTTGCCATCCCAGTTCTACCATCTACTGTAAACTAGCTGTTTTGTTTGTGAGTGTCCGATAAGTTTAGCGCATTTTCACAGCTTTTATGTGGTGGCTTAGATGTTTGAATTAGCAGCTACATTTAATATTTGTTTCATTGCATATTAGCATATTGCATAATTTTTTGTGTTTCTTTCTTTGAAATGATAGCATGTTTGCTGTGATTATTCTACTTGACATGTAGAATTATCTTTGCAGTTTGCTTTATTTCCCTTCCCAGTTTTACCCTCGATGGCAAAACCACCATTCTTATCCAGAAAAAAATACTAATTACTATTTTGGCATGGTCTTGGTAGGACAGATTAGGTATTGGATTGATGACTCTAAAACCAATGTTTTTAACATGATACATTATTCTTTGTTTTACTAATAAAGGTGATACTACTAGCATAATCAGTTTTTAAAAATTTGCTAGGCGCTAGTTAGGCGATTGGGGTGTCTGGCAGGTGGGTGCTTAGGTAGTCTATATGGATAAGCTGAATACTGAATTTATAATTGGATTTTCAACAAGTTAGCATCCAATCAGCATGAATAACGAAGATTTCCATGAGCTAAATTTGCATAAGTGGCATAATTAAAAGCCAAAGAGTGTGAAACTCATTTGTGTATTTTTCCCAATCAAGCATGAACATTTCAAGCCAACAATATATTATTGACGCTAAAAGTTTACTGTCCTCTTTGTGCATCTTGTTGTTTAGGTCAAGGTCATTGGTTGCATGGTTGTTTCAGTACTCCTGTAAGAGTTGAATCACACTTTTTTTTGTTTAAAACATGCCTTGTAGTTTACAATTTGGCAAAAGAGACCTGCTTTAAATATAGATACTTGAAGGGAGTACCGCTGTTGGATCTGGTTGCAGTGTTTGAAAGAACTAGTCAAGTATGCATATCTAATATGTTGTATACCTGTTACATGTGCACAACTATAGTTCAATCTGTGTAGTTATTTGAGATTTTGGCATATGGTGTATCACAAGTGCATCAATCATGTTTGGGCATTTGGAGGTTCTACTTGTGTGTTGTGGGTGGGGGGGGGGGGGGGGGGGGGGTGATCCTTATGACATCAAACCTTTGTGATTTTTGAATAAAAAGTTGGACTTTGTGCTTGTATGTTGCCTTGGGTTCTCCCTGATGGACAATCTTGGCTTAGTCATTTGATTTTGGGAAGGTTGGTACTTGGTTGGACTTTGCAGCATTGAAATGACAAGGCAAACTATATTATGGTTGACATGTCTTCTATTCCATTGACAATTATGGTGTGCCTTCTGTACGGCAGTCAACCATCTAGTTTTTTTCTTGACATCTCTTCTATTCCATGGACAATTATGGTGTGCCCTCTATTGTATGGCAGTCAACCATCTAGTTTGTTTTCCTAATGGGTTCACAATAGACCCACTGTCTCCACATTTTGGCAGTTCACCTTATGGTGTCCACCACTTATTATCTGAGTTGCCAACTTGCCATGCAGAGAGTTCCATCCTCCATAATGTTGATTGTTGAGATAAGCCACATGGCTGTGATTTCTCCCTCTGTGTTATGTGTGTTGTCTTTGTTGTTGTCTCTTTTTGTTCTCTTTGTTTGATGCGGGGTTGGCTGTTGTTGAGAATGAGATCAGTGCCAATTGATTCCCTATTTTATTTATGGATAAGTGTTCCGGTTATATAGTTTTGGTTTGCTCTATGCTTCCCACACATTCAGGCAACTAGCAGTATCCGTGATAGAAGCAAGCATTACCAATCAAAAAGAATGTCTATACCAAAATAACAAAAAATCCACCTGAATACAGTGTTCAAAATCCTATGTGGTGAAAAATCCATGTCCTCTATTAGCTGGATTTACTATTACTTTTCTTTGTCCCCTAAAGTGACGTTCTAACACAATGTCCACTAAAGTTTAGAGCCCCTATGGGAGCACACTAGAAAGGGCTTCTACTCTGGCTCCTGTTGAAAGTTGAAAGTCTACCAAACGGTCTCTTGCAAAAGTGCTTCGCGGGCGAAGCAGGGTGAAGGCAGAGCTGTTTTTTTTGTGAAGGACGGACGAAGCACAAAATTGTGGCTTCACTCGCCCCGTCGAGGGTCACACAAGCAAAGGGCTCCCGTGCTCCTTTGTCGCGCGCGAACCTCTCCTCTCTCTGGTGGAGGACTCCTGTTGCCCACGCATGCACCCCGAGTAGAGCCTTGCAGAGGCCAACGGCTGGGCGGAGGTTGGCTGGCCAGGAGGCGATGGATGGACCTAGTGCTGCCACATTGGAAGCTAGGATGGGATGGATTTGTAAGGCTCGGCCGCAACAGGCACGAGCATGGTCCTTGGTGTCTGACCTCGACTGGCGCTTCCGCATAGTGTCCCACATCCGTGGATGCAGAGCGCGGCGTGAGGCGGCCACCACGCACAAGTTCAAACCAAGTCGTGAATTTATAGAAATATAATAATACCTTTTCTTATGAATTATACAGTAAAAAAACGAATGAAAAATGTAGAGAAAATCAAGTTAATAAAAACAGTAATAGCTAGGGGCAACATGGACATTAGATATACTCTATTCATTTCTGAAAATACAGGAGCTATTTTGCCAAACATTTTCCAAAGTGCTTCAACTCCACCAAAGAAGTTGTAAAAAAAAAAACTCCACCAAAGAAGCCACTTCTCTAGAGGTGCTGGAGCCGGAGCCCTGCCAAATAGGCCCTTAACCTCATCTTGCATATGCAAGGCATTATTTTATTAAGATAGAAAGCACCTAGCTAACTCCTTGTCCTTTGTCCGCTCCCCTCCCCCTGAGGGCCCAAGACACCCACCCACCCACCCCATTGAAGTTCTAATGCAAAGCCTGCTAAAGCTTAAATCTTATCTCATGTATCAGTTTCACAAGGAGTTAAGATGGAAAACACACAACAATTTATGATACCCAAAAGCAATTTGTTAATCATAATATTGGATTGATCCCATGAGGGGCATTTTGACCTACCTGCCAAATCCGGCTTTCCTTGGTTTTGGTGTAGCTAAGCCATTTGGTTGTACTCTTCTTTCATTTTGTCACATGTCGCCACTTTGGCTTGCCCTGTTCGGCAAATTCTAACTATATGCCATTGGTGAGGTCCGAACCTTACAGGTCCCTCTTCGCTGCATGGGATGTCTATTGATACTTCAACACTTCCCTCTTTATCTACAACAACAACAACAACAACATAGCCTTTTGTCCCAAGCAAGTTGGGGTAGGCTAGAGATGAAACCCAAAAGAGACGAGAAACAGGGAGACACATTCCCTCTTTATCTAGTATATATTATTCTACAGCATGCATAATGTGGGCAGTACTTCCTCTCGAGAACATTCAGATTTTTCATGTCTGTCTAGATTTGGCATTGTGTGGAGTTGTGCTTTGTCCATCTTTCTCTGATCCAAAACCAAGCATGACGATAAATCCAATCGCCCTCAGGCCGAAACAGTCACATACATGGAATTAGAGGAATGCACTCAAATGGAGGAAAAACCATAAATCAACCGAGCGCCGAGGGATTACAAATCAAGGCTGAAGGAATCTGTGACGGACTGCTTGTCGCCACACCAGAAAGGAGTTGCCGCCCAATTGACCATGTCGAAGAGGACGAGCCTCTGATACCACCTGTCAACACCCATGGTCGCTGCTGTTGAGATCAAATCTGACGTGAGTAGCCAAAAAAAAGGAAATCAGAGGCTAGATGATCTAGATAACATGAGGAAGAAACCGTCCTTTCTTGTCTGTTCTGTTTCTTTAATTTCTCTATTTTCTTTCTTGCTCTCCCCTTTATGTGTCTCCCTGTTTCTCGTCTCTTTTGGGTTTCATCTCTAGCCTACCCCAACTTGCTTGGGACAAAAGGCTTGTTTCTTTCTTGCTCTCACTGTCCAGACTCTTGGAACATATAAACGCGTCTTCCACCTGGGTCCCATGGTGGTTGCCCCCTTGTCAGTTAAAGTACTGGGCACCTTGCTCTTCGTCATGGGTGTTACACCTGGGGTATTACATGTAGGGCATCTAGTATTTATTGAATGCTGAAAAAGAAACAAAATATATTACATGTAGGGCAAGTAGCCAAGGCGTTCAAAATAATGGATTATATGGGAACTTTGGACCTGTTTTGTACTGACCCTGGCCATTCTGCCTGGTCCAGGCAGAAAGTCTAGGCATTGGAATTCGGATGCCTAGGGCTGGATTTGCAGTCTGTTCCAGGTTGCCTGGTCAGGACAGAATCAGGTAGAATCAGATAGGAGATATCAGGCAGTGCAGGAAGCGATGTTTTTATTATAATAAGAAATAATGATAGCACAATTATTTTTAAGGATTCTTTCAGTGTAATGTTCTGGTAGCTTCCAGTTAGCAGTCATGGAATTTGCCTAAATCTTTGAATTGAGCCTTAACTAGTGTGATACTCCATAAATATTGAGTTGAGTCTTCTGAAAGCATTTGGGGATAATTTTAGCACCATGAGTATCTTTTTTCGTTTTGGAGGGTAACCATGGGGGTTCTAAAAGGACCTGAATTTGTGCTCTATACCAAATGAGCTAGTCTTGGTTCGCTACATGAATAAGTCTGGGGGGATATCTCGTGTCTAAAGCAAAATGTGGTTGCATGACACTTTTTTTGTGGTGCATTGTGTTGTGCTTTTTGCTGATCATCCTTTCATTTGTTCTACATAACCTTGAATTGTTGCATCATTTGTTGCTTGAATTTGTTATTCCTTTGGTTAGTAACCATTTTCCAGCTGAAAATTTTCTGGACTAGCACTTCTTTCAGTTAGATTTGTGTTGCTGTGACTTCTAATTCACAAAAGCTGCCTTTTTGGACTACTTTGTTTCTATACATTTCTAGCAATTTTGTGTTTGAGGAAAACTATCTGTAGTAATTCTCACGTGCTTCAGTAAAATCACTAGTCAAAAATGGGAGGTTTTTATTATAGCCTTTTCTTGGAGTAATTTACTTGTATAGATTCCCCAAAAGACAAAAACCATATAATTGATAATGGTCACATACCTGAATAAAGCTCAATGAAAACAAAATTTGCTTCTTGTGCATACTACAGCATTTGAATAATGCAATTAGTGACAAACACAATACATGTACTCTTAGTTATGTTATGCTTTTTAAAGAGCCTAATTAAGAAGATCTTTCAGCTCATTTTAATACTCTCTACTGACATTTTATTTTCTGTTACCAACTGTAGTGAAAACAACTCTCTCAAAGCCTGTATTCAGATGATCCTAATTATACCTTTGGAATATTTGCATAAATTCTGATTGTAAGAAAACTGTTTATCTGTTACTAAAGCTAAATTTCTTTTGCAGATGCAGTTGATGGAGTACATAGCTGGATACATAGGTGGGATGTTATTTTGTAGGCTGATCAACCCGACCTCTTGGTTGCTGACTGACAGGCCTAACACGGTGTGAGGTGCTGTAGGGGTTTGCACGAATCAGTCGTGTCAATTTATGTCTAGTTGTTGAACTATTCAATGATTGTCTAAGTCAACCTTAGGTCTGGAGATATTCATTTTACTAATCTATCTGAGAAGAAAGCTTGGTCTATGATCAGACAGCTTTCATATCAACGCCACATTTTCTGTAAATCATTCGCCAAGTATTATTGCGATGATGATGCTGTGTTTCAGGTGTAGAATCCAGTTTCCAGTTCAGTTCCTCTTCTTGATATGTTGCTGTCTTGGCTCAGATATTTCGCTGCATACGATACTATATTCTGTCTGGATATATATATATATATATATATATATATATATATATATATATATATATATATATATATATATATATATATATATATATAGTTGTTAGCCCTCCACTTGTCAGTTGTTGCCGGCATGGTAGTCATTATCTCATTTTGCTCAGGGCACATGGTGTGTCAATGTTCTCTAGCTTAGTATTTGAGCTTGAAGCAGTTTAATCCAATTCGATTTTCAGCTACTTTAGAGCTAGCGTTTGTAAAACTGAACAGAGCTTAGTTCTAATACTACCATAGTTCTTACGGCGTAAAGGCGAGGCACGGCGATGGGGGAGCGCCTGGATGCCTAGGCGCCCGCCTTGTCCGCCTAGGCGCCCATTTTGCAAGGCGATGGGGGAACGCCTGGACGCCTAGGCGACGCCATGAGAACTATGAATACTACCACACGTCATTTAGACTCTTCTATATATCAGAATGGTCCTCAACGAGACCGACTGTTTAACTGAGCCTAATGGTTTTTTGAGCAAATACATGGCTATATTAAAGTCACAAAACATACTAAGACAACGCACAAACCAGATTTACGCGAAGGATACAGACGAAAGCGGTCCCAACCCACTTTACACAGACATGTCCTTGGGAGCCTCTCTACTAGCCGTAGATCAATTCCTGCCCAGGAGAAGCACCATCTGTAAGTCTGTCACTAACTTTGGAAGGAGCTGCAACAGCGTTTCTATTCAGAAAACGGGATCCAAGAAACAATAACAGTTGGTTAGGCTCCCTGCGGCCTGTCCATCCGGGTTCAAGTCCTTAACTTGGCATTGGTGTTCGTATTTTCCTGGATTTATTCTAAGATTTAACGGCGCTGTGCTTTTAGTGGTAGGCGACATTCCCGTCGGCAGCAAGGCGCCTGTGGTGACTTCGTCAATCTCGAGATGTGTCGGCACAGTCTTTCGGAGGTGCTCATAGGAGTAGGGTTTGCGTACGAGTATTCATAGGGGTGAGTATGCGTGCGTGTTGAGCGTCTGTGTCTGTACTTGTGTAATTCGTAAAAAAAACACCCATCGGCCGAGGATGCACCCTGTGCACACCTGACCCTGGAATTGCCCTTGCCGCTGAGGGAGAGCCTAAGCGACGGTCGGGACGCCGGTGCCTCCTCCGTCACGCGCGCCCGCGGGAAATGCCACGCCGCCACCGATTCACTCATACACGCCCACGCGTACCAGGGACCACCCGAGCCCACTCCGTTTCACATGCCTGCATGCACACGGGACCGCCCGTGCCCTCCTCCAGTTCCTGCGCTTGCGCCGTGCACTCGCACCCCCGCCTATGGATGAGCACCACAGACTCTGCCCGTCTCATCCAAAAGTATACGCTTGGAACATAAATGAAGCACTTGAAACATGTAAGCACTTACTGCAACATACAACTGAAACAACTGTAACATTTAGAACATATGCTTGCAACATATGTGTGAAACATATTCAACATCCATATCAAACACTTACAACATTCGTCTGAAAACAGATGAAACATTGTGAACAAATGCTTGTAACATATCTCTGAAACACTTGCAACATATTCAATATCCGGATCTACTTTTACAACATCTAAATGAAATACTTGCAATATATCTCTGAAATATTTGCAACATATCTCTGAAACATCTGAAACACTTAAAATATAGGTTTGCAAGATGTGCCTTTTGTAACACCCCAGGTGTTGATCACCAATTAAGTAGTGGGTTTAAGCTCAAACATGATAAATTAGTGGAGATGACGATGCCAAAGTCAAACCTATGGAAATAAACCCTAATCTAAACTTGGATGCAGCACCCTTCTTTGCATATAGGCCATTTTTAAGATATATGCTTGGGTGTTGTTATCAAAGTATCTTCACATGTCTCACATCAGTAACTATCTATATTAAGCCCTGGAAAAGTTTCATGGAGTTTGGAATTAAAAAGTCACATGAAATGATAAGTTCCATTCCTATTGGAACTTGCATCATTAAGTGAATGAAATTGTAGATCATCAGCCAAACCTTGCAAACTTGTCCAAATGACTCTAGATGAACTCTATAAGACCTTAACTACACTTAGGACACTTAATAGAACAATGTTCATGTTGATCATTTTGCCTAAATATGCTTCTAATTGGTGGTTGACCATGTATGGACCCTGGAGCCCTTAGGTTTGACCATTTCAAAAGTGTGACCTAGAAGCTTTGCATGACTGTGCACCCTTTGACAAAGTTGTAGAGAATTTTATAAGGAACAAACTTTGTTTAAGAGTCAAGTCATGAAAATGTGTGTAACATGCTCAAACAGGGCCCACAAGTCAGTTTTAGGGCTGATTTCAGCACTTAGCCATTTTTAAGCCCTAATTCCGGTAACATCGACGTTGGCATCCCGCGTTCTCGTGATTTTGCTAACCAACATGATTTGACCCCTTAACAAAAGTTGGAGTTTATGTTATGGAAAACAACATGTAAAAAGTTGGGATCAATTTGACCAAGTTTGGCATTGCAAAATTCCAAAACCGAGCCCTAGCTTAACATGTTGACAATGCCATTTTGGAGGCTAATTATCTCCTAATCTGGGACACTAATGATCTTACACCCTAAATGAAAGTTGTGGAGCATTAGGAGAACAACAAAAGTTGTTTGAGGAGCCGGAGCCGAATCTTTAAGGAATATGCCCAAAAACGGCAACCAAGGTGCTCAGTCTTTCGCCCGCCACCTGTTCGGGGAAAGGCCTCAAAGGCGACAGGTGTCCCGAACGTGGCCACCATGCGCTTCTCCTCGCTGCCGCGTGCCGTGAGCTGGGGCCATTGGGGAGCCACCCGAGCACCTGCCCATGGTCTCGCTTCCTCCTTACCCGGCCATGCTTCCCATTCCCTTCGTCGCTCCCGAGCGTCCTGCGTGCTAGGCGTGGCCGCGTCTGCCATGGGCGCCGGAACGGGGCTCCGATCTCGGCCGCTGCCTTTGCCACCGCTAGCAGCCGCCGTGCGCCAAACCGCCACCGCCTGGAGCTTCTTCATCTTTCTGCGAGCCTAGAGCGCCGTTTTCCCCCACCGCCTTTGTCACCGGAGTGCGCCACCGCCGTGGCCGCCATTGCCGGCCGAGCTCCATAGCCGCCAACCAATCCGCTCCTCCACGCCTTCCCTGTTCCAATCAATTACCGCCGCACCTCCACTGCCACATGCCGACCTCTAAGCACCTGTTTTCCGGCCCCTTCCGCCGCCGTGGACGGCCGTCGCCGGAGCGGCTCGCCCGCAGCCGTCTGCCTCCGTGGCCAGGAGGCCACGGGCCACCTCACCCCGAGCCGCGACCATCTTCGGGTGAGCCTCGCTGCGCTGGTGCTCGTGCTGCCCTCGGCCGCCGCCGTCGGTGACCCCCTCGCCGGGGCCGGGCCGGCCCTGTTCCCTCCCCTGCTCGGCCGTCCGTGAGGAAGAAGACGGCAGTCTCCTTCTCTCTGTATTTCCTCTGTATGCATGACAGGTGGGTCCCTCGGTGCGCGGGCCCCTCATGTCAGGTTAACTGGTGGCAGAGAGTGGGTATTGAACCGGGTGCGCCTAGCATTAATTAGGGTTTGAGTAATTTCTGGATTTGAATTTCAGAAAATTTGTAAATCTTCTAAAAATCATATCTCATGCTAGGTAATTCCAAAATTTGCAAATGTGGACTTTTTGGAAACCTTGAGAAGAGATCTATGCAGTAGAGTCATAAAAGCCTATATGTTTGTAGATATTTTCTGATGTCTTTATTTAAGTTTTAAAAATGCTCTAAAAATGCCTCTAAACTTAACCAGAGCAAGATCTGGAGTTTTAGAACTCCAAAAATAGTGATTATTGTTTTGTAAATTTTGTGATGACATGTACTTGCTAGTAAAAATATTAAACACACTAATTGTTCACTGTTTTCTTAAGGTTTTGATTAGACCTTGATAAATAAGGAAATCTATATTATTTTGCTTGTCATTTTTATATCTTGAGTTGTGATGCTCCAAATGATGTGAAATTTTTATGGTAGGTTTGTCATGATATGGATGTACTATGATATAAATTTCATGGCCATTGCTTACTGTATGCTCAAGTTATTGAGTTAACTTGTTTATAGCTTGATAAATAGCTTATAAATAATATATAAATGATAAATTAGAAAATGTTGTCCCATCACCTTATTATGATGTTGATATATGATTTTGGTTCATTCTATGGCCATGTGTTCACAGAAAATATTGAGTTTTAGGTTTAACTTGTTCTCACATGATTTATTTCAATAGCCATTTATCTTTTTCTTAGAGGTTGATATACTTGGCCAAATGGATTGAAATTTGGACAGTATACTTTTGGGAGCATTTGTAGACCCCTGTAATTTTGTTAGAATTTATTGTGCACTTTTGATATGTGTTCATAATTCCACCTAATGATTTAAATAAATTAGGAAAAGGCATTAAAAGAATTTATTTAGGAATGGACACTATGTTTTCTGGTGTTCATTAGTCATGTGTGATATGTTGGTAAAGTTGGTTTTGTCTAATTATATGTTTTCAACATAAGTTAATAATTATTTCTTGCAAATGAGGTTTCTGGACAGATCTGGGAACTTAGCAAAGTTCTTCATGATAATGTGCTTTGTTGTAAAACTTGTTTATACAAAAGTTGTAGATAATTCATATATCTAGCTTCTGTTAAAATTTGGTGGCATTTGGCCATGTGGTTTAGGAGTTACAGCTGTTTAAAGTTGGGTTACAGAATTGCTTGCTCTCTGTCTTGTTAGACCAGTTGCTGTATTTATGTAAATTCGACATGTTAAACTTTGGAATCATGCTGTGATGATTATAAATGAAATATAGATAATTTCATAAGCTTTTCATAATGTCTTCTTGCAAGTCATTTGGAGTTGTAGATCTCCAGTTATGATTAAATTACTCAGCTGTTGGTCTGATGTCCAGAAGGTAGCAATTTCTAGTTCTAGTACTTTGATTAACTTTGTCATGCTTGGGTATTGAAGTGTGACTCATATCTTTGATGATACTTGGGTGGTACCCTGTGATCTTGTAAGACTTGTTTCTTGATTGATGTGCTTGCCCTCTTGTATGTTATGTCTTAATGAGGATTAAGTTAATTAGCTCTAGGTGTTTATGTGAACTTTGGTATGCTTGCATGATTACTTTGTTTATTGCACTTCTATGCATTCATACATATGCATTATTGCACCTCATTTAGGTACGCTAGCTGAAGCACGTGAAGGACCTGATGTGGAGCCAAACCCGAAGATGGAGTTGGTGGATCTATCCCGAAGATAGAAGGACCAGACAAGTGATAGTTTGGGAGATGCTCGCCAAGTGAATTCATCTGACATACTCTAACTTGAGTCGGATCCCAGGCAAGCCCCGGAGCATTATAAGCCTCCTACCTTCAAAGCAATTAATTCTATATATGTTATAAGTATTGTTGCATTAAGTGGTAGGAGTTGGTTGGAAACTCTTGCTGTATTATATCATTCCTTGTCTAGATATATGAATCCTTTAATCCTACATAGATTATGATCGAGTAGATGCTTAGCCCTGCTTTAAGCGGTAGAAGTCAGGTGATTTCCTGTCACCTGCGAGATATAGGGATATTCATATATGGCACGGTTGGCTATATTTGCTATGGTGGAATGAAACCATGTGTTAATAAAATGAAATGAGACCGGGCGGGATGACGATAGTGAAGCAACAAGGCATGGAGGTCTTGGGTGTGGATCTATCCCCGTCTGAGTCGTTTAAGGACCGATTCGCTGTACGTCCTTGAGTCATGTTGAACGCAGTCTAACACTTAGTTGGCCGGATAAGTCATTCCGACCACGAAGCCAAGTAATATGGTTCAGGCCGGGAATCGAATGGTAGGTTGCTTCTTGGAGGAGAGAAAGGATGTGCTTGTGGACATTGGCGTGAGACCAAGGGGGGGTTAGAGTCCCTATCACCTGGCAGAGTGTCGCTCTTGGGGTCACGACATCATTCGAACCCGTGATTCCTGAATCATATGAAAAGGTGGCTTGTGCGACCCTGGCAGGGGCCTGCGCGGTGAGTGTTAGAAATACCCCTCCAGCTGGATAGGAATTCAATTCGAATCGCCGTCGCTCCCGGTTAGTGAGCACTTGACTTGAGCAGCGGCAACGTAGATTCCATTAAATTGAACGGATGGTTAATTGGATAACGATGGAAAGGTTGCCTCAATTTATACCTGCTATGGTTAATATTGTTTGCTCCTAATAAAGTGAGTGCTCTAGTACAGGTTCTAATATAGATGACAGGCTAATGATAATTAACTTGATGCTTAAGCATTAATGATTACTTATCCATAATAAGCTTTTATGCAAAATGTTGTCAAGCTAGCCCACCTTATATCAGCCTTGTATGATCCTTGGTGTCACTTTATTTCTGGTTTCTGACGGGTAAGTCTAGCTGAGTACTTTGTCGTACTCAGGGTTTTTCCCCACTTGTTGTAGGTTGTGATGTATCACGGCGACTGCAAGAGTTGGTTGGCTCCTGCCTTGTGGCAGAGTGTGATCATGGGCATGATCCTTCTTATTTACCTTATCTCTAATGCTTTTGTTGGAAGTCGACCGTTGTACTGGCATGTATTTTAAATAAGAATAATGTTAGTTTCAAATTACTTTGCTTCCGCTACTTTTGAACTTAAGTTGTAATAACTATGTTGAACTCCGATGTAAATTGAATTACTTGTGAAATAAATGTAACATGTGACTTGTTATGTTGAATCACTACGATCTTGGCTTGTATGTTGGTTGGTTTGAAATCCCTCGTGATTTCATTGGACTACCGGAGTTATATGGGCTCAAGTGCGAGAATTTGATCATTTCAGTGATTGTTTTGTACTTGTGCTCTTATAATTTGGACGGTTCTGTTACAGCTGGTATCGGAGCAAGATTCAACATTAAACTTGTCGTATGTGTATTTAAAACAAAGGTTTTGTTTTATAAAATCAGTTTTATCAACTTATAGCTATATATAGGTTTGTGAAAACTGAATTCTAAATCTAAGTATACCAGTGGTCAATTTCCTTATGCCCATATAAGGATTTTTAGGTGGCTTATATAAGTACTAACTTGGGGATTTTTTTCATTTATGCATCTACGCCCAGGCCAAGGTATGTATGTGTGTTGACTCTCCCACACTATGCTACCCGGTGTGTCAGATTAGAGGTAGCCTTCATATATGAAATAGCCATATATGTTGCTAGTTTACTTTTATGCAACATCGCACCTACGCTCAGGCAAGTGTGAGTTGTGAGAGCATGACCGTACAACTTGCGGTCTAAGGGAGAGCTAATTTTGGTTACTAGATTATTTACATGTTACACACATCTTTATATGAAGGTACTTAATTGTGGGAGATTGATGATTCGGGTAGTTTTGGTGCTACATGTACGTATACAGGGGTATATGTATATGGGAGTGCTTAGAATTTTACCTTCATATTTCATTGTGTGCTATATTTGGGGAAATGTTGGGCTGCAATGAAACTTTTCTGCAGGTACGCTAACCACGAATGCGTAAGTCGAATGTAGCTGACGACTAGCTATATATCGAGAGAGTGCGTGTTATGCCACCGACATAGAACGTGATCGTCACCTTAGGTTGACAATCTTGTGAGGACAAATAGGACGAAGCATGCATCTTCATGATTGTTGTTTTATGCATAGCTATGCTCCTCTCACCCTTGTTCTACAGTAAGTAACTTGTGATCAATGTAGTACGCTATCTTTCTAGTGTGGAGTTAGACATAAATGCCTTATTCCATGTTGCTTGAATAGGGAGTGTTTGAAGATAGTGTGTGCTTAGTTTTGTTAGAACTAAGTGTGGTTACATGCCTGAACCTATAGATGTCCTCTAGTTGAGCCAAGTAGTGGATGAGTTGTTCATACAAGCAATTGTAAATGCTTTAGACCTTATTTCAGTAATTATGGATTCTCATGAATGAATTAAATTAGTGTTGGTCTAAGGTAACAATGTTTAGAGCTACTAGAATAACATGTTTGTGCGCTCTCTTGTTAAGTAGAACAAAGGCAAGCTTTGTTTTGCTTGTTGAATATTGGCTGCTAGAACGGTTTCTGTGGTAGTGATGCTTTTATGGTCACAATGGTATTTTCTGTAGTTATGGAGAATAATAAAGTTGTAGCCAACTTACTTTTCTAGCTTGTCCTAAAATTTCATGACCCTAGGCCTTATGGTTTAGGATTTATGAATTTTAGAAGTTTACTGTCAGGTTTTGCTTATGCTCTGAATAGATCTAAATGTTTGGTTTGTTTGACCTGTGTGCATATAGAATCATATCTTGGAGATAATAGAAGAAGTGTAACACTTTTTCTAAGCTTTCCAAAGTGTCCTATAGCACTAATTTTGGTGGTCGAAATTTCTAGTTATGAGCTTGCCAAGTGGAATGACAGAATCTGTCCACATCTAGACAGAGATGTCTTCTTTGTCTTGTTTGGCCTTGTTAGCTATAGAATCATCTTAATATGATAATAAGAAAGTTATAGACAACTTAATAATCTTTACATAAAGTTAAGGCTCAGCCTTGTTGGGTCCCTAGAACTCTAGTTATGCAATTTTGAAGTTCTTGTCAGTTTTCTGTCCATGTTGGTATAGATCTGAAACATCAGCATGCTTGACCATGCTAACCTGTGATTTAGCTGTTGGTATGAATAACTAAAGTGTAGTCATCTTCTTAAGATATCTAGAAAGTCTAGGATCACCTTTATAGAAGGTCTACAACCTCAGTTATGGTTGAAACAAGTAACCACTGTGCTGCTGTCCAGATTCTATGCACATGTTAAGTTAGTCACCTTAGCTAGCATTTGTTTTGAGCTAAACTTGTAGTTAGTTCTTGCTTTAGATAAAGCTTGTTAGGGGTGAGCCTAGTGATTAGTAATGATTGCTAGGTGTGAGCTTGTTACTTGGTAATAGTTGCTTGAGTTTGTTTGTGTAAGCTTCTTCATGTGTTGCTTGAAGTTATGATGCGTGTATGTATGCTTGTTATCTAGGTAGTATCCTAGTTGTCACCTCGTTTGTCCTCAGTGAGCATACGAGGGTCACATAGCCTTATCCTAGAACAACATTCACGTTACGTAATTGTATGGTTGTTGTCTTCAATTAGGTTTCTCTCTTAAGAGCCTAAGCCTGTAGACTTGGTGGTTAGCCCTTGAATGTTTGTATCCATGCCTTTGCTTGACCGAAAAGCCCAAAGTTTAGTTCTCCTATATGTTTGCATGAGCCATGGATGTTTTGCAACCCTCTTTGTGAAGACCCTTGTTGACTGACCAACCAAGTTAACTCTTGTCAACGCTAGCCTTTGACCATGGTTCGTACGTTGCCAATTGTGGAGACTATACCCAAATCTATGTTGGACCTTCCGGTTACCTCTCCTAAAGGTTAGCTAGTGTGACGCAACGTCTCTCTGCTATGGCCTCTAAATCGTGTGCTTGCAAAATTCATTCATCTACCTTGACAACCCAATCTATGCCATTTGAAATTCCTCATCGGGTGCATGTTCAGTAATTGTGTTGTGAGTAGCAACTAATGGTGCCGCGACGAATCCGAGAGCCTCCTGTGGGTGCACACACAAGGTTGTGCTGCTCGGCACGCGCTGGTATCATGGTTTCTAATCATAATCCATTGCAGAACAACACTGATGTGATGTTCACGTTGTAACACCCCAGGTGTTGACCACCAATTTGGCAGTGGGTTTAAGCTCAAACACGACAAATTAAGTGGAGATGACAATGTCAAGGTCAACCTATGGAGATGAGCCTAACCTAAAGTGGATGTTGCATCATTGCTTTACATATAGGTCCCTTTTCAAAGATATATGTTTGGATGGTGTTATTGCCATATCTTCATGTGTCTCACCTTGGTACCTATCTATATTGATCCCTGGAAAAGTTTCATGAAGTTTGGAATCAAAAAGTCACATGAAATGATAAGTTCCATTCTTATTGGAATTTGCCCCATTAAGTTAATGTAACTATAGAACATCCACCAAACCTTGCAAACTGTCCAAATGACTTTAGATGAACTCTACAACACCTTAACTACACTTAGGGCACTTAATGGAACAATGTTCATGTTGATCATTTTGCCTAAATGTGCTTCTAAGTGATGGTTGACCATGTATGGACCCGGGAACACTTTTGTTTGACCGTTTCAAAAGTATGACCTAGAAACTTTGCATGACTGTGCACCCTTTGACAAAGTTGTAGAGAATTTTATAAGGAACAAACTTTGTTTAAGAGTCAAGTCATGAAAATGTGTAGAACATGCTCAAACAGGGCCCACAAGTCAGATTTAGGGCTGTTTCCAGCACTTGGCATATTCTAAGTCCCCTAATCGGCAACATCAAGTCAACATGTTCACGACATTTTATCTTCTAATTTCATATAGTGGCTCAATTAGGTTCCTTAATACGAGTTGGAGTACTGTTCATGGGGAACACAATGAATCAAGTGTCATCACATTTGGAGTATATTTGGATCTCCAAAATCAGTTGCTAAAACAGCATGTCTGCAACTTTGTCGCTCCAATGACTTTGAGATTGGCATGTCGCGTTCTCCAAAAATTGTTAAGTAACTTGAGTAGGTCCAAATGTAAAAGTTGGAGCTTACATGATGGGGAAGAACATACAAGAAGATGGCACCAGTTGCATTTCATGTTGACCCTCAATTTGGATATTTTCTCATTGCTATTATTTCATGGACAGTACAAACTTTGGAGCCAATTACCTCCTAATCCAGGGCCCTAATGCCTATGGTCCCTTAATCAAAGTCGTAGAGCATTAGCAACATAACAAATTTTGTATTGGGCCCATGTCCGAATTTAGCCCAGAAATGGCCCAAAACCGATGCCCACCATGCCCACTTTGACACCCGCCACATATTCGGGGAAATGCCTGAGGGGTGAACACGCACCCTGGGACGTGGCCGACATGCGCCTTGCTTGCTGCCGCATGTGCGCCACGCGCCGTGGCTGTCCTAGTGCCGCTGCCTGCTGCCCATCGAGAAGAGAAGCAACCCCCTGCACGCCTGAGTCCCTCCCTCACCTCACCCACTGCCTCTCGCCCTCGGTGCATGCACAGCGCGCGGACGGGCGTCCGCCATGGACGAGCGAGCAAAGCTCGTGTCCGCACCAACGTTCTCGCTGATGGCTCGGTCGTAGGCCCAGTAGAGCTCGCCACCGTGCCCGCCTTGCCTCCCTTCCTCTCTCGCGTAGGCTCGTCGCGGCCAATTTCCACCGGTGGTCGCCGCCGCCGGCACGGCCATGCCGGCACTGCCGCCCTCATGTGGCCAAGCCACCTTGGGTCGCTTCGAGCTGAGCCATTCAGTCTCATGGACGCGTGTGGACTCACCGGTGCTCGCGCTGCCCTTTCCCTCGGCCCACCGCTGCCGGTGCTCGCCTACCGCCGATGGCCACGGCCGCAGCCGCCTGCATCCGTGGCCAAGAGGCCATGGACCACCTCACGCCGAGCCGCGGCCACCTTTGGATGCGCCTCGACGCCGCGAACCTCACCGGCCGCTTCCTCGCCACCGGCGCCGCCCTATGCCGGCCGGCCGAGCCAGACCACCACCTCCCCGCTCGGCGTCGAGATGAAGAAGACGACTGATGCCTCCCTCTCTCTCAGTATCTCTCTGGGTGACTGACGTGCGGGCCCGGCTGAACCAGGGGTCCCACGTGTCGGTTATGAATGGCAGGGATGGGGTAAGCGTTCGTGTGCGCCTAGCAATTTCAATAGTGTTTGTGTAATTCTGTGTTTGAATTTCAGATTTCATTTAAATCTTCAAAAATTCATATCTCATGTTAGAAAACTCCAAAAATAGTAAATGGGGACTTTTTGGAAACCTTGAGAAAAGATCTATGCAGTGGAGTCATAATATGTTACACGTTTGTAGGTATTTTCTAATGTCTTTATTAAGTTTTAAAAAGTGCTCTAAAAATGCCTTAAACATTGACCAGAGTAAGATCTAGAGTTTTAGAACCCCAAAAATGGTGATTCTTGTTTTGTTAATTTTGTGACGACATGTACTTGCTAGGAAAAATATCAAACACACTAGTTGTTCACTGTTTTCTTAAGGTTTTGTTGTGACCCTGTTAAATAAGGAAATCTACATTATATTGCTTGTTATTTTATATCTTGAGTTGTGTGGCTCCAATTGATGTGAAATTTTTATGGTAGGATTTTCATGCTATGTATGTACTGTGGTATAAATTTCATGATCATTGCTTATTGTATGCTCCAGTTATTGAGTTAACTTGTTTATGGCTTAATAAATAGCTTATAACTAATATATAAATGATAAAATAGAAAATGGTGTTCTATCACCTTATTATGATGTTGCTCTTTGATGTTAGTTCATTCTATGGCCATGTGTTCACAGAAAATATTGAGTTTTAGGTTTAACTTGCTCTCACATGATTTATTGCAATAGCTATTTGTCTTTTTCATAGAGGTTGATATACTTGCCCAAATGGATTGAAATTTGGACAGTAGACTTTTGAGAGCATTTGTAGACCCTTTTAATTTTGGTAGAATTTATTGAGTATCCTTATAATGTGGTCATAATTCCACCTAATGATCTAAATAAATTAAGAAAATGTTTTAAAAGAATTTATTTAGTAATTGACACTATGTTTTCTGATGTTCTTTAGTCATGAGTGAAATGTTGGTAAAGTTGGTTTTGCCCAATTATATGTTTGCAATGGAAGTTAATAATTATTTCTTGCAAATGAAGTTTCTGGGCAGATCTGGAAACTTGGCAAAGTTCTTCATGATAATGTGCTTTGCTGTAGTACTTGTTTATACAAAAGTTGTAGATAATTTATGTATCTAGCTGCTGTTAAAATTTGGTGGCATTTTACCATGTGGTTTAGGAGTTATAGCTGTTGAAAGTTAGGTTACAGAATTGCTTGCTCTCTGTCTTGTTAGACCAGTTTCTGTGTTTGTGTAAATTCGACATGTTAAACTTTGGAATCATGCTGTGATGATTATAAATGAAATATAGATAATTTCATAAGCTTTTCATAATGTCTTCTTGCCAGTCATTTGGAGTTGTAGATCTCCAGTTACGATTAAATTACTTAGCTGCTGTTCTGATGTCCAGAAGGTAGCAATTTCTAGTTCTAGTACTTTGATTAACTTTGCCATGCTAATGTGTTGAAGTGTGACTCATACCTTTGAAAGTACTTGGGTTGGTACCTTAGGATCTTATAAGACTTGTGTCTTGATTTATTTGTTTGCAATCTTCTATGTTATGCCATAGTGAGGATTAAGTTAATTAGCTCTAGGTGTTTAGGAGAACGTTGGTATGCTTGTTTGATTACTTTGTTTATTGCACTTCTATGCATTCATACATATGCATTGTTGCACCTCATTTAGGTACGCTAGCAGAAACGCGTGAAGGATCTAAGGTGGAGCCAAACCCGAAGATAGAGTTGGTGGATCCATCCCGAAGATCGAAGGATCGGACAAGTGGTAGATTGGAAGATGCTCGCCAAGCGAACTAATCTGACATACTCTAACTTGAGTCAGATCCCAGGCAAGCCCCGGAGCATTATAAGCCTTCTATCTTCAAAGCAATTAATTATATATATGTTATAAGTATTGTTGCATTAAGTGGTAGGAGTTGGTTGAAAACCTTGCTGCATTATATCATTCCTTGTCCAGATATATGAATCCCTAAATCCTACATAGACTAGGATCGAGTAGATGCTTAGCCCTGCTTTAAGCGGTAGAAGTCAGGTGATTTCCTATCACCTGCGAGATGTAGGGATATTCATATATGGCACGGTTGGCTATATTTGCTATCGTGGAATGGAACCATGTGTTAATAAAATGAAATGAGACCGGGCGGGATGACGATAGTGAAGCAACAAGGCATGGAGGTCTTGGGTGTGAATCTATCCCTGTTTGAGTCGTTTAAGGACCGATTCACTGTACGTCCTTGAGTCATGTTGAACGCAGTCTAACACTTAGTTGGCCGGATAAGTCGTTCCGACCGCGAAGCCGAGTAATGTGATTCAGGCCGGGAATCGAATGGTAGGTTGCTTCTTGGAGGAGAGAAAGGATGTGCTTGGGGACATTGGCGTGAGACCAAGGGGGGTTAGAGTCCCTATCACCTGGCAGAGTGTCGCCCTTGGGGTCGCGACATCATTCGGACCCGTGATTCCTGAATCATATGAAAAGGTGGCCTGTGCGACCCTGGCAGGGGTCTGCATGGTGAGTGTTAGAAATACCCCTCCAGCTAGATAGGAATTCGATTCGAATCGCCGTCGCTCCCGGTTAGTGAGCACTTGACTTGAGCAGCGGCAACGTAGATTCAATTAAATTGAACTGATGGTTAATTGGATCACGATGGAAAGGTTGCCTCAATTTATACCTGCTATGGTTAATATTGTTTGCTTCTAATAAAGTGAGTGCTCTAGTACAGGTTCTAATATAGATGATAGGTTAATGATAATTAACTTAATGCTTAAGCATTAATGATTGATCATCTATATTAAGCTTTTATGCAAAATGTTGTCAAGCTAGCCCCACTTTATATCAGCCTTGCATGATCCTTGGTGTCACCTTATTTCTGGTTTCTGACGGGTAAGTCTAGCTGAGTACCTTCTTGTACTCAGGGTTTTATCCCCACTTGTTGCAGGTTGTGATGTATCATGGCGGCTGCAAGAGTTGGTTGACTCCTGCCGTAGTGGCAGAGTGTGATCACGGACATGATCCTTCTTATTTACCTTATCTCTAATGCTTTTGTTGGAAGTCGACCGTGGTACTGGCATGTATTTGAAATAAGATCAATGTTAGTTTCAAATTACTTTGCTTCCGCTACTTTTCAATGTAAGTTCTAATAACTATGTTGAACTCCGATGTATATTGAATTACTTGCGAAATGATTGTAACATGTGACTTGTTATGTTGAATCACTACGATCTTGGCTTGTATGTTGGTTGGTTTGAAATCTCTCGTGATTTCATTGGACTACCGGAGTTATATGGGCTCAAGTGTGAGAATTTGATCACTTCGGTGATTGTTTTTATACTTGTGCTCTTATAATTTGGATGGTTCCGTTACACACGTGACCTTCTTCCTTGGTTGTCTTCCCATATCTTATCAAAAGACCCTTATATTGGACCAAAAGTAGTAGAGCTTCCTCCTGAAGCTGCTAAGGGGATAACTTTTGAAGAACAGGTCACTGACATAAACATTAACAAACCGCAAGAAGTGGTAGACAAGTGACTCTACTTAGTTGTCCTAGTATTGATGAGCGTCATCGAGTGAGCAACGTATCTCATTCCTGTTGGATAAAAAGGACACACAACACTTAATGTTGGACAAGTTATCTGTGAGATGAGAATCAATTGTCGCATTGTGCATGTGACCAGAGCTATCCAAGTCGCAATCTTGGGTGCATAATGACCATACAATCGAAATCAACCATCTCTAGAATAACTTCCTATTTGCTAACTTCGATGGCAACCATCTGTTCTGCATCAACTACAGTTGTTGTGGTCAAGAGGAAAGATTTGGAACTTTTTAGTGTTGAGAGACAACTGATTAGTTACCAATAGGAACATTAACCTCCGACTAGGCAATGACCCCTTGGTAGCTACGAAAGCTATGTCTTACAAAGCAATAACCAACAATAAGTTAATCAACTGGCCAACAACTTGAGTGATACCCTATCTTCCACAGCCATTGTGACCAAGTCAATTCCATCTTGGACAATCACACATATAGTGCAAAGTGTTCTATCAACTAAAGTGAAGAAGTAGAGAAAGTATGTGTTTTGCCTTGCAAAAGTAACCCGCAAGTTCAAAGCGTGTGCATCCTCGAATTGATATGTAAATTAATAGTCGAGATCTGCTGTTGGATGGCCCTTTTGAGGTCTCACAGATACTAGTTTACACTCTTTCATTTGCTTTTGCTTTCTCGTATCCCTAATGTACGAGCAGCCTTGGTTTCTGCAAATCAATTTATACCATCACGAATCAAAAGCAATTTGAAAAGTGTCAAACAACAGATTTCCATCTTAGAGCTGCTGTTTGATCCTAAAAAGGAAGCCTCAAGGTGAAAAGTTAGCCTAACAAAGCTAGTTTCACTACGTTGCAAGTCAACTCAACTTACTGTGCAACTGCCTCACGAAGGGAAATTTGCTCGGTAGTGAACTAATTACCGAAGTTGGTAAATACTTGCAATTTTTGTTGTCTGCCAGACCTTGCTATATCCTTATTTGGTAATAATTGATAATACTCACTGATCTTTGGTATCTTAAAGTGTTTTTACCCAAGTGGTTGCATCTGATTCAACCCAAATAACTATTGCCATTGGATAAGAGAATCTTCTTAGGTAACATTTGACAGAAATACGAAGCCGACAGAGTCAGCTATCACATTCCCTAACCCCTTGACAGACTCAGATAATACAGTGTTGACATCAGAGAAAGAGAACTGCACACATAGAATCTCAAGTAGTTTTCCTTTAGTTGGTGTCTGAATGTTGGAACCTTTACGACCAACATAGACCCTGTCTATTGGTTAGTCAGTATCCTATAGCCTCAGAGTATATTTGTCGTCTATGATCTCACCCTTTTGGAAGGTTGTACTCAAGCCATTTTGGTAGAGAGCTGCTTTTCAAAATCATGTGAACATAGAGCCATTTCAACGAGTATACTTCTGAATATTTCGGTCTAATGTCAAGTTCATATGGACTATGCTGTATTCACTAAAGAATCAGATACTTGTGAGTGGTTCACTCATGGACCAAATGATCTCCGTACACTGAGAATGCAGTATATGCTATCTTGGATTCCTCCCAAAGTAACAATGCTTCATGGAAGTCAATGAAGGAAATTCTTCATACAAATTTTACCATGAAGAGTAAGTATCAGAAAGTGCCTTTGGTCAAATTGTTCACCGATGTTGAAGCTTTGTAGCTGAATGCTATAGCTAATGTTGGGAACTAGATAACGTGTCTCTCTTCCTCAAAAGATCTTCCATTCCGAATCTCGGGACGCGATTCTTTTAAGGGGGGAGGGCTGTAACACCCCAGGTGTTGATCACCAATTAAGTAGTGGGTTTAAGCTCAAACATGATAAATTAGTGGAGATGACGATGCCAAAGTCAAACCTATGGAAATAAACCCTAATCTAAACTTGGATGCTGCACCCTTCTTTGCATATAGGTCATTTTTAAGATATATGCTTGGGTGTTGTTATAAAAGTATCTTCACATGTCTCACATCAGTAACTATCTATATTAAGCCCTGGAAAAGTTTCATAGAGTTTGGAATCAAAAAGTAACATGAAATGATAAGTTCCATTCTTATTGGAACTTGCATCATTAAGTGAATGGAATTATAGATCATCAGCCAAACCTTGCAAACTTGTCCAAATGACTCTAGATGAACTCTACAAGACCTTAACTACACTTAGGACACTTAATGGAATAATGTTCATGTTGATCATTTTGCCTAAATATGCTTCTAATTGGTGGTTGAGTGGTTGACCATGTATGGACCCTGGAGCCCTTTGGTTTGACCATTTCAAAAGTGTGACCTAGAAGCTTTGCATGACTGTGCACCCTTTGACAAAGTTGTAGAGAATTTTATAAGGAACAAACTTTGTTTAAGAGTCAAGTCATGAAAATGTGTGTAACATGCTCAAACAGGGCCCACAAGTCAGTTTTAGGGCTGATTTCAGCACTTAGCCATTTTTAAGCCCTAATTCCGGTAACATCGACGTTGGCATCCCGCGTTCTCGTGATTTTGCTAACCAACATGATTTGACCCCTTAACAAAAGTTGGAGTTTATGTTATGGAAAACAACATGTAAAAAGTTGGGATCAATTTGACCAAGTTTGGCATTGCAAAATCCCAAAACTGAGCCCTAGCTTAACATGTTGACAATGCCATTTTGGAGGCTAATTATCTCCTAATCTGGGACACTAATTGTAACAGAACCGACCAAATTATAAGAGCACAAGTACAAAAACAAGCACCGAAGCGCTCAAATTTTCGAACTTGAGCCCATATAATCCCGGTAGTCAATCGAAATCACGAAGGATTTCAAACCAAACTGCTTACAAACAGGATCGCATCATTCAACATACAACATCATACGTTACATTTCACAAGTAGTTCTGAAATAAGTTTACACACACGGAGTAGCAAATATTACAAACCAAGTTTGAAAGTAGCGGAAGCATAACACACACACTAGTTAATTAAATACTGCCAGTCTGGATGATCGACATCCCGCAAAAGCATGAGGAAAGTACATAAAGACGATCATGCCCTTGTGATCTAGTCATCATCACCCGCAGGGTGGAGACACGTCTTGCAGAATCCCTGATAAAGCATGTCATCTGCAACAGGAGGGAATAAACCCTGAGTACTGGAATGTACTCAGCTAGACTTACCCGTCGAAAACCAGAAATAAGATGACACCAAGGATTATGCAAGGCTTACACAAGGGGCTAGCTGACATAACATTTTGCATAAAGGCATAAGTAATTGAAATTCTTATAACCTGTACTAGCAGTTATTTTTAGCATTTACCTGTCATCTATCTTAGCACCTGTACTAAACATGCACTTGATTATAATCAAACAATTATCATCATTATATCCAGAGCAGTTATGAATTGTGGCAACATTGTATCATTCCCTTAACCACCAGTTCATTTAATGAGATCTACGTTGCCGCTGCTCAAGTCAAGTGCTCACTAACCGGGAGCGACGGCGATTCGAATCGAATTCCTATCCAGCTGGAGGGGTATTTCTAACACTCACCGAGTCACGCCTGGCGAAGGCTGCTCAGGTCATCTTTTGTACAGTTCAGGAATCGCGGGCCCGAATAATGTCGCGTCCCCAAGGGCGACACTCTGCCAGGTGATAGGGACTCTAACCCCCCCTTGGTCTCACGCCAATGTCCCCAAGCACATCCTTTCTCTCCTCCAAGATGCAACCTACCATTCGATTCCCGGCCTGAACCATTGAAGGGTCGAGATGGCGGACTAGAGGGGGGGTGAATAGTCCTTTCTAAAATTAATCGCGTCGGCAAACCGAAACAAATGCGGAATTAAAACTATCGGTCTAGCCAAGACTACACCCCTCTATCTAAGTTCACAAGCACCTCACAAAGATCCTAATTATGTAACTAAGGTGCTTTCCTTAGCAAGAGCTCTCCTAAACAATTCTAGAGCAAGGTCACACAAACCTATGCACTAGTACTTTAGCAAAGCCGGGGAGCTCCTACACAAATCTAGTAAGCAAAAGCACGAAGCCACCTATGCTCACTAGCAATGCTCAATAGCAAGGCAACTAATGCCAAACTAGAGAGCGCAAATTACTTAGCTACACAAACTAAGCAATATGACTAACAAGGTTACATAAACCAAATTAGCCACGCAACGGGAGCTACTTCTATGCTACACAAGCAAGAAGGTAACTAGCTAACTACACAAGCAAACTAGTTACAAGAGCAACTACACAAGCACACGTGTATGAATGTAAATACAAGCTTGTGAATCGAAAGCAAACCACCGAGAAGATGTACACAATGTTGACACGGCGGTTTTTCACCGAGGTTCACTTGGTTGCCACCAAGCTAGTCCCCGTTGTGGCGATACACCCACTTGATGGATCACGAGCTAATTGACTATCAAGAGTCAAACCCTCAGCGGGTGCCGCACATCCACTCTCAAGATGGGGATCCTCCAAGCCACGAGCTTTACTAGAGTTGCTCTTCGCGATCCCCGCGGGGTGAGCACAATCCCCCTCACAAATCCTCCTCCGGAGCTACGCACAATCTCCACGCGTGCTTCAACGGAGTCGCAAGCCACCAAGCCGTCTAGGAGGTGGCAACCTCCAAGAGTAACAGGCACCACCGGCTTGCAACACGATCACCTAGTGCCACTCGATGCAATCCTCTCGATGCAACGCACTAGAATCGCTCTCTCACTCAATCCGATGAACACTATCAAGCATGAGTGAGTTAGAGGGCTTCCAAGCACTACCACATAAGCCACCAAGGCCAAAGTGTGCTCAGCTCACGGCCATAGCCGGCCAAGGCATCTATTTATAACCCCACGTTCAAATAGAGCCGTTACAACCCACTTGTCCGTTTTTCGCGGGACCACCGGACGCGCCGGTCGTAACAGACCGGACGCGCTCAACCGCGTCCGGTGTCCCCTGATTTCAAATCCGTCCGTTAGATCTTCCAACGGTCACTGCGCGCCAACGGTCAAACGAGCCACCGGACGCGCTGTTGCGAACCACCGGACGCGCCGGTGCGCACAGTTCCCGCGCGCGCGAAGACAAGACCGGACGCGCTCCTCGCAACCACCGGACGCCACAGTACCCGCGTCCGGTGCGAGTCCAGTAAGCTCCCTGGACCACCGGACGCGTCCGATGGTGAGGGACCGGACGCGTACCGCGTCCGAAGACTTCGTGACTCGCTGTTCGCCAGACCGGACGCGCCGGTCCCGTGGGTCACCGGACGCGCCGGTGTCAAACCCTAGCCCGCGCGCCTGACCCGACGCTGCACTGACCGGACGCGCCGGTCGCACAGAGCCCGCGTCCGGTGCAGCGTCCGGTGCTGCGTCCGGTGCTGCGTCCGGTGCACCTCTGTGACCTCCGTTCTCCTCCGTTTCTTTTCCAACTTTCGGCGCAATAGAAAATAGGCGTTTCACTTTTCCAAAAAGCGCCGAATCCCGCCTCGCAAGCTCGGCGGGAGGGAGAGAGGAACCCAAACCCTCTCTACCGCTCAAACTCCACCGCCTTCGCAAATGTGCCAACACCAACAAGTGATCACCACCTTGTGCACGTGTGTTAGCATTTTCACAAACATTTTCTTCGAAGAAATTAGGCACTCAACTTGCCTCGCCACTCGATCCTAACACGTATGCAAAGTTAGATCGCTCAAGTGGCACTAGATGACCGATATGCAAACAAGTTTGCCCCTCTTAATAGTACGGCCATCTATCCTAAACCCGGTCATCAACTTCTCTACACACCTATGACCGGTGAAATGGAAATGCCCTAGGTTATACCTTTGCCTTGCGCATTCCACTCCATCTCCTCCGACATTGATGCAACACATGCACCAACCATATCACAAATGATATGATCCACTTCATATCATCATATGACCTTGGTCCATCGATCTTGACCTCACTTGCTCTTCACCGTTGCGTCGGTCCATCGGCGCCAAGTCTTGCTCAAGCTTCACCGCCTCACGGTCCATCGCTCCAAAGCCTCCGACTTGCCCTTCACACTTGCAACCGGTCCGTCGAGCCAAGCCTCATCTTGATCTTCGCCACCTTGGTCACATGACTCCATGTCATGTCTCATATGCAATGAGCTCCTTCATGACACAATCATCTGTGGACTAATTCCCTGTGTATCTCATATAACCACATATTAGTCCACCTAAGTTGTCACTCAATTACCAAAACCAAACAAGGACCTTTCAATCTCCCCCTTTTTGGTAATTGATGACAACTCTACAAAGATATGGAAATTAAGTTCTTTTGGACTTTATGCCACTTATCCAACATTTAAGCTCTATGTTAGGATTTGGATAAGCACCATAAAATCCGACTTGGTAGTGATAACTCCCCCTACATATGTGCTCAAATGGTTTGGTTTCAAGCTTGCACATATGCCTAAATATGAAATTTGTGGGAGGATTAGCACTACTAAGTGATGCTAAGGTGTATAGAATAAACCTTTGTAGTTCGAAACCATTTGATAGCTTGATACCATTTGAAAATCACAAGTTTGCCATCATCCTTAGCATCATGAGTAGCTAGACATCAAAAACACTAGAAACCCCGTGAGATCAACATTATAAGCAAGGTTCTAGTTTTTGCATGATAATCATAAGTCTAGCTAACAACCTATGCATGCTAGTTATCAAAGCATCAATCAAATTCTATAACTAGCATACACCACACAAGCATGCATATTAAAAATAAAACTTATGCAATGCTAGCAAGCACATGAATATGCATAAGTCAAATGCAACCAATCAATGTTCATGAGCTTGCTCCCCCTACTTGTGTGCTTCTTTTGTCCAAGAATTTTGATCCTTCTTATTTCTACAATGTTGCTCCCTCTTTGTCCATCTTCATATCCAAACTCATCTTCTCACGATATATCTTTGTTCAATCTCTTCCCAAACCTCTCACTTGGTGTATTGACATATCTTTGTTCCAACTTCTCCCCCTTTGTCATCAATTTCCATAAAAGGTGTTCTTCTCAATTGATACAAAGGCTAGCATTGGGGTTGATGGTTGAGACTTGAATATTGCATTTTTGATGGACATCACCACATATGTTGGAATGACATTACTAGTATGTTGCTCTTGAGATACCACTTAGGATCTTTTGACCTTGATACCATTTAGGTGGGGCTCCTCCCCCTATGTCATAGCATGGGTCATTCACTTGATAATCTTGAGCTCTTGTGTGTGAGGGAACTTTCTTCATTTGATGATCACTTAAAGTTGAGGATCACTTGTGGAACCACGGTCTTGTATAAATGATATCATGTGTAGAAATACCACGAATAAATGTGTGATACCAATTTGAAGAATCCTCTATCATGGAATCACTTGTAGGATTTGACAATAATATTCACTTCTTGAACATTTGCTATCTTCATGAGTACCACATGTAGGATATCACTTGTAGATCATGATCTAGACACCACTTGTAAATACTAATTGAAGAAATATTTTGAGTCTAGATACTATTTGAAACACCCTAGATATCCATTTGCATTGTTGTCTGTGCTTGTACCCATATCATTGTCATGAGCTTCTAGTATGACTTGAACTAAGTTGATTTGCCTAAGATTCTAAGTCCGGTTTGATCCAATGACAAGCTTCTTCACTTCTCATACTAAGGGTTATCTTGCCAATGTTGTACTTGTCACTTGTTAGCAATCTAAACTAGATCAAGTACTTGAGTTCACTAGCTCATGAACAAATTCATACTCATACCACTAGGTCATTTAAACAATCAAGCAATAGTGGTAGGCTATGAATTTAAATATTTCATTTGTTATGCATGATCCTAGTAAGCATGTACTATATGCACTAATCGCATACTAGTAAGGGATGAAATGATCATGCACATTGCAATGATACCTTTGTTATGTTGGAGTAGAGGATAGTCACATAGATTTCAATTCATTACTCCAATAGCAATGTGAAGTCCAATTTATAAGCTTGGTGAAGACCAATCATTATAAAGAAATCCATTCTTCACCCATATGAAATGAGAACCACTAATAATCAAGTGCATTATCTCTTGTTGTGGTTGGCTTGCTTTTTCTCTTTGATCAATGCTTGCGTGAGAGAAGTACTTATGATACCAATTTTATAACCATGACTAGCTCTCTTTTGGGTGTTGCTTGCTTATCTTGATCAACCCTATTGATTGCTTCAATTAAGCATCTCAAATGTCCCTTGAATTCATCACTTCCATGTTAGCCTTCCAAGCCAGTGCTTGGTTTACCCACCCATGGGCGGCAAGCCCCCTCAGCAGGGAGAAGTGACCTCTCTCCAAAGAACCATCCTTGACACTTACTTGAATTGCCTTTGATTGATTGATCTATGGACTTAACTTGATGAGTAACCTTGAATTATTCTTTAAGTCCTTTTCTTTCTACTAAATGATCTCCAATTATTACTAGAACTTGAACCTCATCTTCATCTTGAGTTTGATCTTCATTTTCAAATTTGAGTACCAAATTTGTACACTAAGTACATTCCACAATCAATGCCCTTGTACTCATTTCTTGCCATGCTTCTAGTTCAATTCAAAACCAAACTTAGGTGCCTCAGACACTTATAAATATGTTTCCAACTTGAGGACCTTTCACTTAAAGTGACTCTAGATCAATCCAATAATTGTCACTTTTTTTTTTTGGCAGATTCTGTACCTTTCAAGGAATAATTCATATCTCCCAATATACAGATCCAAATACCATAAAATTTGGTGGAGATGTGATTCACTAAGTCATCTAGCAGCTGTAAAAATTTGAGATTCATTTGACATCTAGATTGCTACCAGATTTTAAATCTTCCACCACTGCTACATGCTGAAAACTGCTGCACTATAGCTAACAAGATGTACTCCAAAGCCGAAGCATCTCTTATCCAATTCTCATGAAATTTATACAGCATCTTATAACATAAGTCTAGAGCATGCACACCAAAATTCATGCCAATCCAAGTAGATTTGATCATCCAAACTCAGACTTGATCACTGCTAGCTCAGATTTTCAACTTTGGACAGATTTCAATACATTGAGCAATACTTCATCAAATATGAATCAAACTTGAAACTAACTTGTTTGAATACTTTCACAAGACATATATCCATTCAATTCACTTACTAAATGTCATCTCATGAATTTATCCAACACAAATCAATCCAAATTTGATTGCTAGGCATTTAATCCATTCAATCATCTTACAGCAAGCAACATTGCATATATATCCAATTCAATCAACTCATATGCACCCAAGTGAAATGATCAACAAGAGATATACCTTGGTTGGCTCATGATCATCCAATAGCAAGCTTTTCAACTTGAATATTTGCAAGCCATCAAATATATCCAATAAATCACCACAATCTTTAATATTGCACTTGTATGTTGTAGCACTTGGACTTCACTTATTTTGACTTGGCATTGGGATTGGATATGCATTGAGCTTCATAACTTGACTCAATATATGATAAACAAAATGAAACCAATTGAATCAAGCCTCCAATGCCGATGGTACCTACAAACAATCATCCACTCTTTGATGGTACCCAAACAAGTTTGGGTCCTCTCAAGTTAGGTGCAACATACTTAGGCAAAGCCTTAGTATGGGTAGCGAGATGTTTTGCAATTCCAACCAATGAGGTACCATTGCCATCCTTTCTAAGCATGTTAGTATCATTAATTGAACTAGGCTTAGAATTATTACCTAGGGGACATGAATGAGCCATGTGTCCCCTTTCCCGGCATGAATAGCATCTTCTCTTTGGTTGAGCCTTTTCTTGCTTGCTCATGTGATGCTCTTCATTGCCTTGCCTCTCATGAGTTGCTTGAGCATTCTTCTCAAGCTTGGTAGGACACCCCGAGGCAAAGTGTCCTATATCTTCACACTTGAAGCACTTGATGTGAGCCAAATCTCTCTTCTTATCTTGAATCTTGCTCATCATCTTGGCATCTTGGATTTGCATTGGATGCCTTACTCTTCCACCCCTTCTTGTTTTCTTTTTCTTCAAGTCACCATCATCATCCTTGTGGTTGATCTTGACTTGAGATTGGGGTGTCTTCTTTTCATCTTGTGGCCTCATCTTTGGCTTCTTGGTTGGGCAAGACTTGGCAAGGTGACCCATCTCATGGTATTTAAAGCACACGAAATGAGATAGCTTCTTTTGTTCTTGCTTCTTCATTTTCTTGCCCTTGTTCTTGTTGAAGCCAATGCCACTCTTGTCACCATAGCTTCTTTGAGTCTTTATCATGTGCTCAAAGGTGACTTTTGAGTTGTAGCACCTCTCTAACTTGTTGCTCAATTTCTTTACTTCACTTTTGAGCTTATTGTTCTCCTTCAAAGTGTTAGTCTCACAAGACGTAGAAGTAGAACAAGCATTTAAAAGTGAAGAACATGGCATATCTAATAAATCATCACAAGAGGTGGATACATGCTTCTTGCCTACATCACAAGGGTTAGTAACATTTTGCAATTGATCATTTGATCCATGTGATGAGCTCTCATTAATTTTAATTTTCTTTAATAACATCTTAAAGAGAGAAGCATGTTCTTGTACCAAATTATCATGAGCGACACTAAGTTCCTCATGAGACAATTTTAGCTCCTCATGTGAACAAGTAGTAACATAAAGTAGATGCTTTTGTTGTTCACATGTGGTTTTTAGAAATGAGTTTTCATTTTCCAATTTCATGGTTTTAGCTTTCTCATTTTCTAAAGACATGTTCATGCTAGCAAGTCTACTAACAAGCTCATCATATGAATCAACATGATCAATCACATTATCATTTGATACCTTTGTGTCACCTAGTGACATGAAGCAATGTGATGTAGTGGATGGGCTTGTAGTAGCATCATCAAGGCCCGAGCATGAACCAACGTTGTCATCATCAAGTGTGCTTGGGGTAGAAACATCACTTGCAACACTTGATGCATCATCACCATTCTTGTCAAGTGAACTTGTGGTAGATCGATCATCATCATCACTTGACCATGAGGTGGAGCAATCCTCCACAACCATCGTGTTGTGGTCATGCTCAACATTATCATGTGCAACCTCCTTGGGCTTGACATCATCGTCATCATCGGTGATAGCTCCATACTTTTCATTGAGATAGGCCCATATCTCATGAGCGGATTTGAGGTCCATGATCTTACCAAAGATGCTATCATCCAAAGATCTATACATGATGTTAGTAGCTTGGATGTCAAGATCTAGGCATTTCTCTTGTGCTTGAGTTAGATTATCTTCATCCAACACATGAGAAAAGCCTACATCTACCATCCACCACATTTGAGGGCAAATAAACTTAAAATTGCATATCATCCAATTTTTCCACCGTGCAAAGTGTGTGCCATCAAACATGTGAGGACAATCAACATCTAGTCCATATTCCGCCATCCTCTCGGGTCGGTGAAGACCACAAATGAGAGACCGAGCTCCGATACCAATTGAAGGGTCGAGATGGCGGACTAGAGGGGGGGTGAATAGTCCTTTCTAAAATTAATCGCGTCGGCAAACCGAAACAAATGCGGAATTAAAACTATCGGTCTAGCCAAGACTACACCCCTCTATCTAAGTTCACAAGCACCTCACAAAGATCCTAATTATGTAACTAAGGTGCTTTCCTTAGCAAGAGCTCTCCTAAACAATTCTAGAGCAAGGTCACACAAACCTATGCACTAGTACTTTAGCAAAGCCGGGGAGCTCCTACACAAATCTAGTAAGCAAAAGCACGAAGCCACCTATGCTCACTAGCAATGCTCAATAGCAAGGCAACTAATGCCAAACTAGAGAGCGCAAATTACTTAGCTACACAAACTAAGCAATATGACTAACAAGGTTACATAAACCAAATTAGCCACGCAACGGGAGCTACTTCTATGCTACACAAGCAAGAAGGTAACTAGCTAACTACACAAGCAAACTAGTTACAAGAGCAACTACACAAGCACACGTGTATGAATGTAAATACAAGCTTGTGAATCGAAAGCAAACCACCGAGAAGATGTACACAATGTTGACACGGCGGTTTTTCACCGAGGTTCACTTGGTTGCCACCAAGCTAGTCCCCGTTGTGGCGATACACCCACTTGATGGATCACGAGCTAATTGACTATCAAGAGTCAAACCCTCAGCGGGTGCCGCACATCCACTCTCAAGATGGGGATCCTCCAAGCCACGAGCTTTACTAGAGTTGCTCTTCGCGATCCCCGCGGGGTGAGCACAATCCCCCTCACAAATCCTCCTCCGGAGCTACGCACAATCTCCACGCGTGCTTCAACGGAGTCGCAAGCCACCAAGCCGTCTAGGAGGTGGCAACCTCCAAGAGTAACAGGCACCACCGGCTTGCAACACGATCACCTAGTGCCACTCGATGCAATCCTCTCGATGCAACGCACTAGAATCGCTCTCTCACTCAATCCGATGAACACTATCAAGCATGAGTGAGTTAGAGGGCTTCCAAGCACTACCACATAAGCCACCAAGGCCAAAGTGTGCTCAGCTCACGGCCATAGCCGGCCAAGGCATCTATTTATAACCCCACGTTCAAATAGAGCCGTTACAACCCACTTGTCCGTTTTTCGCGGGACCACCGGACGCGCCGGTCGTAACAGACCGGACGCGCTCAACCGCGTCCGGTGTCCCCTGATTTCAAATCCGTCCGTTAGATCTTCCAACGGTCACTGCGCGCCAACGGTCAAACGAGCCACCGGACGCGCTGTTGCGAACCACCGGACGCGCCGGTGCGCACAGTTCCCGCGCGCGCGAAGACAAGACCGGACGCGCTCCTCGCAACCACCGGACGCCACAGTACCCGCGTCCGGTGCGAGTCCAGTAAGCTCCCTGGACCACCGGACGCGTCCGATGGTGAGGGACCGGACGCGTACCGCGTCCGAAGACTTCGTGACTCGCTGTTCGCCAGACCGGACGCGCCGGTCCCGTGGGTCACCGGACGCGCCGGTGTCAAACCCTAGCCCGCGCGCCTGACCCGACGCTGCACTGACCGGACGCGCCGGTCGCACAGAGCCCGCGTCCGGTGCAGCGTCCGGTGCTGCGTCCGGTGCTGCGTCCGGTGCACCTCTGTGACCTCCGTTCTCCTCCGTTTCTTTTCCAACTTTCGGCGCAATAGAAAATAGGCGTTTCACTTTTCCAAAAAGCGCCGAATCCCGCCTCGCAAGCTCGGCGGGAGGGAGAGAGGAACCCAAACCCTCTCTACCGCTCAAACTCCACCGCCTTCGTAAATGTGCCAACACCAACAAGTGATCACCACCTTGTGCACGTGTGTTAGCATTTTCACAAACATTTTCTTCGAAGAAATTAGGCACTCAACTTGCCTCGCCACTCGATCCTAACACGTATGCAAAGTTAGATCGCTCAAGTGGCACTAGATGACCGATATGCAAACAAGTTTGCCCCTCTTAATAGTACGGCCATCTATCCTAAACCCGGTCATCAACTTCTCTACACACCTATGACCGGTGAAATGGAAATGCCCTAGGTTATACCTTTGCCTTGCGCATTCCACTCCATCTCCTCCGACATTGATGCAACACATGCACCAACCATATCACAAATGATATGATCCACTTCATATCATCATATGACCTTGGTCCATCGATCTTGACCTCACTTGCTCTTCACCGTTGCGTCGGTCCATCGGCGCCAAGTCTTGCTCAAGCTTCACCGCCTCACGGTCCATCGCTCCAAAGCCTCCGACTTGCCCTTCACACTTGCAACCGGTCCGTCGAGCCAAGCCTCATCTTGATCTTCGCCACCTTGGTCACATGACTCCATGTCATGTCTCATATGCAATGAGCTCCTTCATGACACAATCATCTGTGGACTAATTCCCTGTGTATCTCATATAACCACATATTAGTCCACCTAAGTTGTCACTCAATTACCAAAACCAAACAAGGACCTTTCAACCATACTACTCGACTTCGCGGTCGGAACGACTTATCCGGCCAACTAAGTGTTAGACTGCGTTCAACATGACTCAAGGACGTACAGCGAATCGGTCCTTAAACGACTCAGACGGGCATAGCTCCACACCCAAGACGTGAAGTGTCTTGCGGCTGTACTATCGAACTCCCGCCCGGTCTCAATTTTATTTTTAAGCATGGTTCCATCCACGATAGCCATAAAGCCACTCGTGACTCCTTTCTACATCTCGCGGATGACCGGAAATCACCCGACTTCTACCGTACTAAGCAGGGCTAAGCATTGACACGTGCCTAAACCTAAAATAGGATTAAGTACGATATCTGGACAAGGACAGGTATAATGCAGCAAGTGTTTTCATATAACTCCTACAACTTAATGCAGTAAACAATTAAAATACTCAAGATTAATTTATAAAACGATGGGTTCAGCATGCACCGGGGCTTGCCTTTGAGAAAAGTTGAAGGCCGGTGGTCAGGGCACTCCGGCAAGTCTTCAGCGGCGTCTCCTTCGCCTGCTGGATCCTCGGGCTCCTGCTGCTCCTGGTTCTCCTCCGGAATTACAGGCTCGAATTCGAGGAGTGTCACCCCCTCCGGTACACCTATTGCATGAGTGCATAATAAATCCCATGAATGCATAATGAAAGATGCAATATGCTCGGAATGAAATGTATTACACCAATTTAACGCTCTATTCAAATCACTTCAAAAGAGTAGGTGCAAATTTCCTCTCCGGTAGAGAAGTACTCACCTAATCTACTTAACCTAAGATAAAGCTGCTCATCCTCAGTTAAGGCCCTAACACCTAACAATTACAAAAGTAGAATGTCTTAGGATATCTCACCATAACAATCAGCAAAACACCACAGTAAGCATTCTGGACAGCAGCTACTTGTTTGTATCACAACTGGAGATTTATAATTCCAAAAGATATGATCTAAGACAATCTGGAAAGCCTAAGAAATGCACTACAATTCATTTTCAGACCTCAACTCTAAACTCCTAAGTTTTCCATGTCAAACTTCACAAGTTCCAGAATCTGTCCTCTCCAAACAGAGAGTAGCAGATTTTGAACTGCCACTTTAACAACAGTAACTCTCAAACTACTAAGCCAAATGCTTCCAAATTTTGACACAAGCTAGTTCATCAAGTTTATTCCAACTTTGGTATTTACAAGTTTTCCAGCAACCAATTTTATCAAAGCCAAATTTAGAATTACTACTAGCTGTCCAGAAAACCTAAAATTACAAAGGTTAAACATTTATTGATGTGGCAAACATTCTCTAAGACCAAACTAATACTACTACAAGTTCACCAATGTCACAAAAACACCAGAAAGTAAGGTGTGCCCACCTAGAACATTTATTTAAACCTATTTCTTAATTTACTTAAGTAATTAAGTGGAATTTAAAACATATATGTAAACTGCTCCAAAAATTCTACAAAAATTACAGGGGACTCTCTGACCCAAAAAGAGGCTACTGTAAAAATTTGAACTCAATTTATTCACAGGAACTTCCTACACAAAATTCCCAAGCCAAAAAGGCTGATTTTTGTATAAATAACAAAGCATAGTAAAAAGTGTCAAACAACAGATTTCTTAATTTTCTTGGACAGTCTAGGGTACCAAGACATTCTCCAAAAAGTTATATGAACATTGCACATGCAGAAAAATTACAAAAATTCATTTAAATAATTCCTAGAATAACAAGATAGCATAATAACTTGAAAAGTACTTAAGCACTGATGCCCAAATTTTTACCAGAGCTAGGGCTAGCATAGAGTAACCTACCCACCAATTTTCATGATTTATGGAACACTACAGCTCAAGTTATAAATTTAACAAATTTGCATGCATTCCAAAACACATTTAAAGGATCTATTAAATTCTTATAGAATTTAAACATCTCATGCCAGATCCATATTTTTCTAGAATACTACACATCATGTAGATCCTAACAAAATTTATCTCATAATTTTTGGGCCAGTAAAACCCTAGATCTTCATTTTTCCAAACCTTACTTAAAACTGTGACAAAATAAAGAAATGAAATAAATCCCAAATGAAACTGGGCCGGCCCGGCTTGCTAGCGCGGCCCAGCCAGCGCGCGGCCTGCCTCGGCGCCCCGCCCGCGCGCGCGGCGCTGACAGTGCGGGCCCGCAGGCCAGAGAGAGAGAGCGAAAGGGGGAAGACGGCCGCGACTCCGGCGAGCTCAAGCTCGCCGACGACGGCGCCTCCGGCGACGAAAGGAGCACCAACGGCTTCCCCGTGACTTCCCGCATCGACCAAACCTAGATTTGCTGAACCTATCCCACCCTAGCTACGACGGCCATGGCGACCGCGGCTCGGAGGCGGCACCCGGTGGTGGTCCGGCGAGCTCCGGGGGTCAGGGACCTAAGTGAGGTGTGCTACGGCTTCCTGAGGACATGGCGGACCTCTCCATGCCACGGAAAAGGACGGAGGTGGAGCGAGTGCCGCTGGCCGCGTGAGCACCGCACCGGCGGCCATGGCGCGGCGGCGCACGACGGTGTTCCGACGTGTACCGGCCATCCCATCTGGTAACGTCATCACCTAGGCTTCTCTACCCGACCCGGAACCCAAAACATGTACTAGTGAGAATGGAGGATGACCGTAAGGAGCTGGCCACGGTGAGCCGCCGCGCGGACAGTGCGCCGGCGAGGACTCACGGTGGCAGAAACCGAAATTCGCCCTCACCTCTACACAATCCGGTCAAGCAACGGTTGGAGGAGGTGGAGGGGATGCTGGTGGAGCGGTGGACGGGATTTGGAGGACGGTGGTGCGACGGTGAGCTTGCACAAGCACGGGGCGGGCTGCGGCGGCAATGGCGCCTCCGTTTTTCGCCTCGGTGAACCCGGCCAGAGCGAGAGTGAAGGAGAGAAGAGTGAGCGCGAGTGTGGGGGTGGAGGTGTCGGCTCGGTCTTCATCTCCGCGCCTAGGCTCGCGACGTGGAGGCGACGGCAGAGCTCGGACGCCACGCGGCCAAGCTGTTCTGCCCGAGCGCCACGACACGGTCGTTGTCTGAACCTTGAACCCGACGACTTCGGCGTCCATTGCCCGACTGACGGCCAAAGTTCCACCGATCCCCGTTCCAAATCTAGCCAGAATTAGTGCTAAGTGTTAACAGCAATTTGGTAGAGCTATGTGAGGGCAACAAAATTGTCAATTGGAGCTTAGACTGGTTCGGCCTAGATTTGAAACTACAGAGCTCCAAAGTGGGTCACCCGAAAACTGAAACCCAGTTTCAGTCACTAAGCCGACTGAAACCCTATTTTCACGACACAAAATCTCCTAAACTATTGAGAACCAGACGATGGTGATATTGACAATGTTGTAGAGCTATGTGTGGACAACAACTTTGTCAATTGGCTCAAAGGCTGGTTTGGCCTGGTTTGTGAGTTACAAGTTGCTAAAGTGAGGTACAGTGAAACTGAAAAGTCTAATTTCCAGACTTAGAATTTTTCTAAGTGTTGATCACCACTCAAGCTGACTTGTGGGCCATTTTTGAGCATGCTCTGGTCATTTTCATGAGATGGCCATATTAGAACTTTTGTTCCTCATGAAATTCTCTACAACTTTACTTAAGGTTGCTTCTCCATGCAAGATTTCTAAGCTGGACTTTTTAACTGGTCAAACTAGAGCCTTCTAGGGTCAAATGGTGGTCAACTTCTCTTGGAGGGCAAATTTGTAATTTTGGTCAACATGAAACTTGTTCCAAATGTTACCCTAAGTATAACTAAGGTGTTGTAGGTCATGATTGGCTACCTTACCTTTTTGTTACACCAACTATCAAATACTTCATGAAATAAATCAAACAAACCCTAGAATAATCACATGTGTTGCATCACATAAAATAACAAACATGAATGATGCATGCTTATGCTTATGCAATGCAAATGCAATTAAGGACTAAACACTTGAAGTGTTACACTAATGATCTTACACCCTAAATGAAAGTTGTGGAGCATCAGGAGAACAACAAAAGTTGTTTGAGGAGCCGGAGCCGAATCTTTAAGGAATATGCCCAAAAACGGCAACCAAGGTGCTCAGTCTTTCGCCCGCCACCTGTTCGGGGAAAGGCCTCAAAGGCGACAGGTGTCCCGAACGTGGCCGCCATGCGCTTCTCCTCGCTGCCGCGTGCCGTGAGCTGGGGCCATTGGGGAGCCACCCGAGCACCTGCCCGTGGTCTCGCTTCCTCCTTACCCGGCCATGCTTCCCATTCCCTTCGTCGCTCACGAGCGTCCTGCGTGCTGGGCGTGGCCACGTCCGCCATGGGCGCCGGAGCGGGGCTCCGATCTCGACCGCTGCCTTTGCCACCGCTAGCAGCCGCCGTGTGCCAAACCGCCACCGCCTAGAGCTTCTTCATCTTTCTGCGAGCCTAGAGCGTCGTTTTCCTCACCGCCTTTGTCACCGGAGTGCGCCACCGCCGTGGCCGCCATTGCCGGCCGAGCTCCATAGCAGCCAACCAATCCGCTCCTCCACGCCTTCCCTGTTCCAATCAATTACCGCCGCACCTCCACTGCCACATGCCGACCTCTAAGCACCTGTTTTCCGGCCCCTTCCGCCGCCGTGGACGGCCGTCGCCGGAGCGGCTCGCCCGCAGCCGTCTGCCTCCGTGGCCAGGAGGCCACGGGCCACCTCACCCCGAGCCGCGACCATCTTCGGGTGAGCCTCGCTGCGCTGGTGCTCGTGCTGCCCTCAGCCGCCGCCGTCGGTGACCCCCTCGTCGGGGCCGGGCCGGCCCTGTTCCCTCCCCTGCTCGGCCGTCCGTGAGGAAGAAGACGACAGTCTCCTTCTCTCTGTATTTCCTCTGTATGCATGACAGGTGGGTCCCTCAGTGCGCGGGCCCCTCATGTCAGGTTAACTGGTGGCAGAGAGTGGGTACTGAACCGGGTGCGCCTAGCATTAATTAGGGTTTGAGTAATTTCTGGATTTGAATTTCAGAAAATTTGTAAATCTTCTAAAAATCATATCTCATGCTAGGTAATTCCAAAATTTGCAAATGTGGACTTTTTGGAAACCTTGAGAAGAGATCTATGCAGTAGAGTCATAAAAGCCTATATGTTTGTAGATATTTTCTGATGTCTTTATTTAAGTTTTAAAAATGCTCTAAAAATGCCTTTAAACTTAACCAGAGCAAGATCTGGAGTTTTAGAACTCCAAAAAATAGTGATTATTGTTTTGTAAATTTTGTGATGACATGTACTTGCTAGTAAAAATATTAAACACACTAATTGTTCACTGTTTTCTTAAGGTTTTGATTAGACCTTGATAAATAAGGAAATCTATATTATTTTGCTTGTCATTTTTATATCTTGAGTTGTGATGCTCCAAATGATGTGAAATTTTTATGGTAGGTTTGTCATGATATGGATGTACTATGATATAAATTTCATGGCCATTGCTTACTGTATGCTCAAGTTATTGAGTTAACTTGTTTATAGCTTGATAAATAGCTTATAAATAATATATAAATGATAAATTAGAAAATGTTGTCCCATCACCTTATTATGATGTTGATATATGATTTTGGTTCATTCTATGGCCATGTGTTCACAGAAAATATTGAGTTTTAGGTTTAACTTGTTCTCACATGATTTATTTCAATAGCCATTTATCTTTTTCTTAGAGGTTGATATACTTGGCCAAATGGATTGAAATTTGGACAGTATACTTTTGGGAGCATTTGTAGACCCCTGTAATTTTGTTAGAATTTATTGTGCACTTTTTATATGTGTTCATAATTCCACCTAATGATTTAAATAAATTAGGAAAAGGCATTAAAAGAATTTATTTAGGAATGGACACTATGTTTTCTGGTGTTCATTAGTCATGTGTGACATGTTGGTAAAGTTGGTTTTGTCTAATTATATGTTTTCAACATAAGTTAATAATTATTTCTTGCAAATGAGGTTTCTAGACAGATCTGGGAACTTAGCAAAGTCCTTCATGATAATATGCTTTGTTGTAAAACTTGTTTATACAAAAGTTGTAGATAATTCATATATCTAGCTGCTGTTAAAATTTAGGGGCATTTGGCCATGTGGTTTAGGAGTTATAGCTGTTTAAAGTTGGGTTACAGAATTGCTTGCTCTCTGTCTTGTTAGACCAGTTGCTGTATTTATGTAAATTCGACATGTTAAACTTTGGAATCATGCTGTGATGATTATAAATGAAATATAGATAATTTCATAAGCTTTTCAAAATGTCTTCTTGAAAGTCATTTGGAGTTGTAGATCTCCAGTTATGATTAAATTACTCAGCTGTTGGTCTGATGTCCAGAAGGTAGCAATTTCTAGTTCTAGTACTTTGATTAACTTTGTCATGCTTGGGTATTGAAGTGTGACTCATATCTTTGATGATACTTGGGTGGTACCCTGTGATCTTGTGAGACTTGTTTCTTGATTGATGTGCTTGCCCTCTTGTATGTTATGTCTTAATGAGGATTAAGTTAATTAGCTCTAGGTGTTTATGTGAACTTTGGTATGCTTGCATGATTACTTTGTTTATTGCACTTCTATGCATTCATACATATGCATTATTACACCTCATTTAGGTACGCTAGCTGAAGCACGTGAAGGACCTGATGTGGAGCCAAACCCGAAGATGGAGTTGGTGGATCTATCCCGAAGATAGAAGGACCGGACAAGTGATAGTTTGGGAGATGCTCGCCAAGTGAATTCATCTAACATACTCTAACTTGAGTCGGATCCCAGGCAAGCCCCGGAGCATTATAAGCCTCCTACCTTCAAAGCAATTAATTCTATATATGTTATAAGTATTGTTGCATTAAGTGGTAGGAGTTGGTTGGAAACCCTTGCTGTATTATATCATTCCTTGTCTAGATATATGAATCATTTAATCCTACATAGATTAGGATCGAGTAGATGCTTAGCCCTGCTTTAAGCGGTAGAAGTCAGGTGATTTCCTGTCACCTGCGAGATATAAGGATATTCATATATGGCACGGTTGGCTATATTTGCTATCGTGGAATGGAACCATGTGTTAATAAAATGAAATGAGACCGGACGGGATGACGATAGTGAAGCAACAAGGCATGGAGGTCTTGGGTGTGGATCTATCCCCGTCTAAGTCGTTTAAGGACCGATTCGATGTACGTCCTTGAGTCATGTTGAACGCAGTCTAACACTTAGTTGGCCGGATAAGTCGTTCCGACCACGAAGCCGAGTAATATGGTTCAGGCCGGGAATCGAATGGTAGGTTGCTTCTTGGAGGAGAGAAAGGATGTGCTTGTGGACATTGACGTGAGACCAAGGGGGGGTTAGAGTCCCTATCACCTGGCAGAGTGTCGCTCTTGGGGTCGCGACATCATTCGAACCCGTGATTCCTGAATCATATGAAAAGGTGGCTTGTGCGACCCTGGCAGGGGCCTGTGCGGTGAGTGTTAGAAATACACCTCCAGCTGGATAGGAATTCGATTCGAATCGCCGTCGCTCCCGGTTAGTGAGCACTTGACTTGAGCAGCGGCAACATAGATTCCATTAAATTGAACGGATGGTTAATTGGATAACGATGGAAAGGTTGCCTCAATTTATACCTGCTATGGTTAATATTGTTTGCTCCTAATAAAGTGAGTGCTCTAGTACAGGTTCTAATATAGATGACAGGCTAATGATAATTAACTTGATGCTTAAGCATTAATGATTACTTATCCATAATAAGCTTTTATGCAAAATGTTGTCAAGCTAGCCCACCTTATATCAGCCTTGCATGATCTTTGGTGTCACTTTATTTCTAGTTTCTGACGGGTAAGTCTAGCTGAGTACTTTGTCGTACTCAAGGTTTTTCCCCACTTGTTGCAGGTTGTGATGTATCACGACGACTGCAAGAGTTGGTTGTCTCCTGCCTTGTGGCAGAGTGTGATCATGGGCATGATCCTTCTTATTTACCTTATCTCTAATGCTTTTGTTGGAAGTCGACCGTTGTACTGACATGTATTTTAAATAAGAATAATGTTAGTTTCAAATTACTTTGCTTCCGCTACTTTTGAACTTAAGTTGTAATAACTATGTTGAACTCCGATGTAAATTGAATTACTTGTGAAATGAATGTAACATGTGACTTATTATGTTGAATCACTACGATCTTGGCTTGTATGTTGGTTGGTTTGAAATCCCTCGTGATTTCATTGGACTACCGGAGTTATATGGGCTCAAGTGCGAGAATTTGATCATTTCGGTGATTATTTTTGTACTTGTGCTCTTATAATTTGGACGGTTCTGTTACACCTTTAGCACAAAATCTCCTTACTGAGGTCGCGCGTCGTGGCGGCCACAACCTTCCTGGTGAGAAACTGTGGTAGCAGCAGCAAGCTCGGGTCGGTGGTGTCATGGCTTCCTGTTGTGGTGTCTTTGGCTGACCGTGGGAGACGATGTCCCGGCCGGCGGTGACCTTCTCCTAGTGGCACGGTGCACACCGTGGTCACAACGGGCGAGGCAGAGTGGGGCATGATGGTGGATGGTGGTGCGCGCGGGAGATAGAGCGCGATATGGTGGGGGACACGGTGTAACACGGGATGGGGGTGCCACGCGGTGCGGGGGCACGGCGGGGATGGCGGCAGTGGCGCGCGACGTAGGTAGGAGCAAGCGTACGACGTGGTGGCGAGTGGGGAAATTTTTGCGGTCTGGGAAGCCGCGTCGTCCATCCAGACGCCGCGTCTAAGCATTACCAATGCCATGAAGACTGTTGAACTCAATCCTAAGGACCAAATCCCAACAGCCTCCAATAAAACACTACCCAAGATGATGACAGGACAGAGAAAGAGCCGGGGAAACATAGGTCCCAATAGCGTCACCACAATCTCTGCCTAGCAATACCCAGGAAGCAAAAACCAACCGAGGTGGAACCTATGAGCTCCATCCCGGACAAATCAAGGTAGAGCAGAACGAACTTTTTGGGACCATCGTCAGAGGTGGTACCGACACCGTCGCCACCGCCGTTGGAGAAGCACAAGAGAAAACCAACTATACACGATAACCTAGGAGGCCAGGAGCTATTGGGAAATATAAGCTAGTATATATATATATATATATATATATATATATATATATATATATATATATATATATATATATATATATATATAACCAGTTTTATCCTAAACTGTAAAACGGTTAGTCACTTGATGTTTAGCCATTATTCGGGCTAAATGACCATTTAAACAGGCAAACCGACCATTTAAACGAGATAAATGGTCGATTAAGTGGAAATGTAATACCGTGCAGCGTTTAAACGTGTGTAAATGAGCTAAATGGTTGTTTAGGTGAACAATGTCTACAACTATACATGGTCCACACAATGAGGTGGGCCTCCATCTTGTCTTCGACGTCGGGAGAGAAGACAGAGGAGAGGGGTTAAGCGGATCGATCGATGAAGAATGAGGTCGTCCTTGGAATAGCATGGTGGCTATTGTAGTGTGGGGGGAAAAATTGGTTCGTTTGGTTTATGACCACAACTTGCCAAGCTGTAAGTTAGACGTGCTACAATTTTTTTTGAGGCGTGTGTTTGGTTCACTATCGTGATTATGGTGCACCACACGTTTTTAGCACTCCATTTCACACGTCGTAGACTCAATTTCTTGCTAAATTCCACAAGTATGTGTCTTTTTTTTTAATTTTTGCTCACTGCACTTTCTGGTAAACTATAAGTTGGCTAAGATTAGGCCCGTCAAACTTAGGCCCAAACCAAACGATCTTCGGGCAAACTTCCACTTGCCGAATCAAACTTTTGGCACAAATACAGCCAGCCTGAAGTGCTGAACAGGCCCGCCAGAAACAAGAACCAGGCTAGGCGGGCCGATTAGCCATTTAGCCCGACTCATGTGTAGTCCAACCAACCAATGGTGTACCTCCAGCATCCGACGAACCAAAGGTCTAGCTCCTGGATCCGACGCGCCTGGTCTGGTGCCGTAGACCAATCACGCCCCTTGTCGGCATCGGCGGCTTCGTCTACTCGCATCACCCGCGCCGCACCGCTCTCCTCCGATCCCTACGCTGTCACGCTCACGCAGTCAGGAGATCCCCAATTCCCCAATTTCCCCAATCCTCAGTTCAGTAGCATAGGGGAAAAACAAGAGAGGAGAAACAGCAGCAGCCTAGCGGACGCAAGGCGAAATGGTGGTCGCCGTCGCGTCGCCTTCGTCGGCGGCACCGGCACCCTCCGCCGGCCGTCTCCATCCGACATACAAGGAGGTAAGCTTCCTTTTTTTTTCCCCTGTTCTATCGTAGCCGCTCCCCGTCTCCCTCCTCGGTTCGTTGGAGTGAACACTGAATCTTGCTGCTGCATCTCGATCGATGGTTTGGATCGGATGTGCGCGCAGATGATCATGCAGGCGCTGACGGAGCTGCGGGACCCGGGCGGGTCGAGCCGCACCGCCATCGCCAACTACATCGCCGACCACTTCTCCGGCCTCCACTCTCGCCACGACGCCCTCCTCTCCGTCCATCTCCGCAGCCTCAGGTCCCACGGCCAACTTCGCCTCGTCTCTGGCAACTACTTCGTCTCCACCGCCACTCAGCAGCCTGCTCCGGGACAGAAGCGTGGTCGGGGGCGGCCTCGCAAGATTCCAGATTTAGCCCCTTCCGCTTCGATTCCGGCGTTTCAGGGCCCCAAGCGAGGGCGTGGACGCCCACGCAAGAACGCCCTAGACCCGGTGGCTTCCTCTCCTTCGCCGCTACAGGGAGCAAGTGCTCCGCCGCCTCCATCTGGGGTCAAGAGGGGGCGTGGACGCCCGCGGAAGGACGCCCTTGTCCCTCCGCCTTCCTCTTCTTCGCCACTGCCGGGAGCGATTGATCCACCGCCTCCATCTGGGGTCAAGAGGGGCCGTGGACGCCCTCGGAAGAGCGCCCTTGTCCCTGTGCGTTCCTCCTTTTCACAGCTGCTGGGATCTATTGCTCCACCACTTCCGTCTGGGGTCAAGCGCGGGCGCGGACGCCCGCGCAAGAATGCCTACCCCGCGGTGGCGCCGTTGGTGGGAGTTGAGCAGGGACCTGCTGGTGGACAACCACAGAGGAATACCACTCCTCTCTCACCTCCACCTGCTACCGTGCCCCACAGTGGTAAGAGTAAGCCTGTCCGGCCGTTCAGGGTTGCTGTTGATGTTAGTGCTTTGCGTGGTTCCTCCATGAACATATCTGCCTGTAGTAACAGTGTGGTTGGTGGGAAAGAGAAGATGCAACCTGAATCTGTGCAGTCCGCGGATGCTTCATTGAAGAGAGGGCGTGGGAGGCCCAGAAAGGAGAAGGCAGTGGAAAGTAGCCACTTGAAAGCCGCACAGATGACTGAGGGTCAACAGGAAGCTCTGACTGCACAAGCTGCAGACCAAGCTGGGGCTGTGCAAAATGAAGTTGAAGCTGGGGATTTGCAATCCTTGGGTACTTCTTTTACAGAGAAGAGAGGCCGCGGGCGTCCTAGAAAGAGGCCACTGGAAACCGAAACTGCAGAAGCAGGGGTTCCTGCATCCACAGTGAAGAGAGGCCGTGGGAGACCAAGAAAGGAGAAGACATTGGAAACTGGGGACTTGAAAGTTGCACAGATGACTGAGGGTCAACATGAAGCTCTGCCCGCACAAGCTGTAGACCAAGGTGGGCCTATGCAAAATGAAGTTGAAGCTAGGATTTTGCAATCCTTTGGTACTCCTTTGATGGAGAAGAGAGGTCGTGGGCGACCTAGAAAGAGGCCATTGGAAACTGAAACTGCAGAAACCCAAGGTGATGCATTGGTGAAGAAGCGAGGGCGTGGCAGGCCAAGAAAGGCCAGGCGTTTTGAAACTGGGTCTGTGGAAACTGCAGTTCAGGTGTCTAGGGATTTGACAGAAGATGGGCCTGGAAAAGATGGGGATCTTGTGTCAGGGAAGAAAGCAGAAGCTCCAGGTGTACTTTTGGTTGAGGGGATAGGCAATGGCCCTGCAGATGCTGGATGTTTGCTAGTGTCAAGGGAGGAGGTACCAATTGCTCCGATGGATGCTGGAGGTGTGCTATTATCTGCAGAGGGGGCAGCCATTGCTCCCATGGATGCTGGGCGTGCAACACCAAGGGTTGGTCCGATGGATGTGGGCACCAAGAGTCATTAGTGCTCTGATGTTTGCAGCAACAACAAAAAAAAGAAAGAAAGAAAGAAAGAATGATAGTACCTGAAAGGCTAAGCAGAACATGCAGCTGTATAAGTGTGTTCAAGGATATAATTAATAGACATACTGCAAATATTGCTATATGTTTGCACCAAGTTGATTACTCGTATGTTTTTGAGTAGTTCCATTGGAACCTGATATTGCATTTGATGGGTTTCACTTTTGGGGTTGGATTTAAATATCTAATCCACATCTTCTTCCTTTGTCAAGGACTATAACATTTGTAATTTGTTGCTTGTACTGAAAACTAGCCATGATAAGGTTCATTTTCCAGTTTCAACATCTTTTAGTGATATGTTCACATAATATCTCTGTTTTGTGCTTTATTTGATGTGTCTATTGGGTGTTTGGTTGGCGAAATGGGACGTGTTGGTCCACTATTGCTTCATTCAGTCATTCGTCATACTTATAAGTATAGAGTACTTAGTATAAAAACAAGGATTTGTGTCATCTGAGTAAAATTTATAGAATGATACTATGATGTACCAATCCATTGAGGTTTCTCATACAAACAAGTCAACTGGCCCCGTATATTTCAATAGGTTAGCCTTCAGGACATCTAGCATGTCATATTCAATTTGCATGTTGATTTTATTACTATTATAGAGTAGCATATTATATTATTGCATCTTAGTGTTAATGTGTGCCAGCGTAAAGTTGAGCAAGCATGTTAACAGTTATGACTTAACAACTGGCACTGGGTCTTCTGGCAATCAATGATGAAGCATTCTGACATGGATGTTGGTTCTGTTCAAGTAAATATTTCTTATATGTTCAGCAGCAATCTATTTTGCGATGTTTCTCAGTAATAATCACTTCAACAACAACAACAACATAGCCTTTTGTCCCAAGCAAGTTGGGGTAGGCTAGAGATGAAACCCAAAAGAGACGAGAAACAGGGAGCCAGTAATAATCACTTACAGAGTAATAATCCCACTATTTTTTTGCTCGCTTTGCCTATAAGATGAAAAAAAAAGTTATTCCCCTGTTTCAGGTACCTACTGCAGGTGAAACCAAATATCATTCCGGTATCCACTGCATGGGACTGGAAACTCGAGTGTAAGCATGTAACTAAATGACAATTGATGAAATGTCTTTGGGTGCGATCTATCTTTTGCAAACTGAATGTCATGATGAGTTGAGTCATGTGGGGTGTCAATCATGATAGAATGATCTTACTACTGAATGTAAAGTAACCCAATGTTATAAGTTTTGAACAGCAGCGGCATCCATTCTCTTGCTCTAAAGTCTTACCTAGTGTTAAAGTTGCGGTTGCAACCACAGAAACCCAGCTGTGGTGACACATAAAAGTGGAGCTTGTACAGAACAGAGAGGGACTATCATACACTTTGTTTTGGATTAGAAATGTTGGTTATATTCATCGTGGTGCTACATTTTATCTTAATTTGATGCTGCGCTTGGTGTTCCTTTTGTTTTGGTATCACAATACATGGTCAAGTTTGGCCATTATATGTTTGAAACTAGTGAGATTAGCTCTATATATGGTCAGGTTTTTAATGTTACCATAATACATGATTTTTTGGTTTTCAAATAATAAGATGTCATTTTAAGAAGAATGATAAAATAGTGATAAAAAAAATTCAAAAAAAGTTTTTGTGATAGGTAACTTGCATTAATTCTAATGGCAGCTTACATCAATGAGATCCAGATGATTCCATTCTACACTTTACATGATGTAATGCACCTCTTTAATTGGGCATCTGTTTGCATGGCTTACATTTGAGAAGGAAAATATGCATTCCTGAGAACTGTTGGAGTTCCTAGCCTGAGTAGCTAATCTGTGTGCTGTCTTAATTGTGCCTACTATTTTCTGAACATGTTGGATTCCTTCATTGAGCTGTGTGAACTCATTTAGTAGAGCCTTTGAGCCAGGATTGTTGGTGGCATTCTCTGGTGGTTGACTGTCAGACATGTAGTTGATGTCTTGTAGCTGTAACAGTCTTGCGATTCTTCCAACTAGCCTCTGCCAGATACATTAACCCTGCCGATTTTGGAGCAGAAATTTTGTCGTCAGGTTGTAGGGAGGGGGAAAGGAGAGCCTGCTCCTCGTGGGTTCAGTCTAGACGGTTTCCACTTGTTCGCTCACCATCACCAGATTGTTTCATTTGTTTTGGCACCTGTTCATCATCTGTAAAAAAAAGGAGTTTGTTCCATGTACATCGGCCATGGTTGCATGGCTTCTGGCTGAAAGTCCACTGTCGTTGAAGCTGACTGCCATTCCTTGCCTTCCAAATGTACCATAATCTTGTTAGTGTGTTTTGTAGAGAAGATCTGGAACCGCAGGTTGGATAATTTGATGTATGCATTTTCTGCACTCTTTCATCCTCATCAGATGTCAGTAGATTAGTATGAAGCAGTGTACAAGCTGTCCTAGTAAAGTCACAATCAAAGAACACTAGGACGAATGAGTTGTGTTGAGGGCACTTGGTGGTGTAGTGGCAGCAGCAGCAAAGTTGGTTAGTTGGCGAGCTCGCCCACCACCCGCGGACTCAAAGCCTCTCTGCTCAGGGACACTCGAAGCAGACGTCTCTCCCTCTGTCTAGTTTTCGATTAGGACGAATAAATGGGTCTCGATCAGTGGCCTACATTGTACACTCAAATCAAGTGTGCGAATTCACGATCATGGCCAAAGAAAGGCACACACACAACCACGCCTTGTTTGTTTGCCATTGGTGTATCCACTAGGCCCTCCGTTTGTGTGAGCGTACTTATGAGAGACGAGACAGTCATGCGTTGTTTGCCATCAGTGTATCAACTAGTAGACTCGTTGTGAGTGTACCTGTCAGCAGTCACTTCTAACACATTGCACTGACCATGCACGTTGACAGTAGCTGTGCCTCAAAGCGTAGGCTGTCTAAATCTTTGGCTGGCTGCTATGGTTTTCTTTTTGTGTGTGTGTGTGTGTGAAAATGTTGACAAGCCAGGTCGATTGATCCGGTCCATATGTTTGCAATGCAAGATCATGGCTCAGTGGACAGTGTGTTTACACTCACTGTCTATGCCTCATGCCTGGATGCAGAGGACGTACAGGAAGAACGTCGCGATTTGGGTCAGCATGTTAGACTGACTGCGCACTCCGGTATCCCATCCGCTACCCATCCGCGACAGCATTTACGGTACGAAAACTGCCGCACCGGTGTCCGGTAAATGATCCGGTACAAGAGTGCATCCGCTATTCCTAGCGGGGTACAGGACAGAGAGGCGCCTGCATACCTGCATGCGAGAGAGTGGGAGAGAGGAGAGAGAGCGTAGGTTCCACTTTGTTCTTGTAACAAAAAAAATGTTATAACTCATAAACCAAAAAACAAAATTAAATTTCGATTGCATCATTAAATTCGTTTTAATAAATTCTTCAAAACAAGATCTCACATGGATATATTTAGATAAAGTGACAAGTGGGCCCCACAGTGGATAGAGAATGATATAGAGGATGGATGAATGCGGGAAAACTGTATATTTTGTGATGATTAGGATGGAATATTCATTTTAGAGGATGAATATAGAGGTCCATGAGTGCGGATAGTCTTAGGACCAAATGTTAATGTGAACTATTTTTGGAACTACTAGTAGTATATTTGTAGCTGAACGACCATCAAATCATCAACCCACTATTTTACTAAAAAAAATCATCGATGACTAGCTAGTGCCAGTCACTGACTGACTGTGTCACTACTCACTACTCACTGCTCACTAGCTGATTAATGGGCTGGTGATGTAGTTTAATTTATCCAGGGCTTACCGTCCAATTTGGTAAGCAAGGACACAGAAGTTGAGCGAATCCTAGGACTTACCGAATTGGACAACATCCCAGCTGTCAGGACACAGACTGAATCCTTGTGTGCGCTGTGCTTATCTGAATCTGTTGCTCTGTCAAACTGAAACCAGTCAGTAAATTGCCATATCATGTTCAACGGCTGAAGGAAACATCACAAACTGATCATCATAGTTCCGGAACATTTTCTTGCACCTGTTTGCATCAGAGGAATTTTGTTAGCATTCACCAAGAAACGGCTACAGAAGGAATCACGTCCAGGGATACCAGGAACTCTGAAGTTTGAGTTTATCCGAGCTATTTGATCTCCCCAGTTTCCACTTTCCAGGATTATCCATAAGGCGTGATCTTCCTCCACAAGACCACAATCCTACTTCGTCAGCCAAAGATACGCACTACTTGATGTGTATATAATATGCATCATTACCAGCCCGATTCCAGAGAAGTGTGTATGCTTGGTTGTCTGCACTAGTAATAGCAACACGTACGTACTTCCGGCTGGCCAAGTTGCCAGTCAGTCAGGGGCCAACATGTTGAGGTACCTGCAAGAATCACAACCATAATGCATAGCAAACTCCCATCGGCATCATTTCCTATCTATCATGGATTCACAGCGTGATTAGAGAGACGTAATGTCATGCGAAGCGAATGCAGGCACATGCAGCCCAACCAGTCGACAGCATATTTGTTTCTGCGAGAACACGGCATGATTCGCCGTGCTGACACGCCTGCCGGGCGCCTATCATGCGAAGTGACTCATGCGAATGCAGGCACATGCAGCAGCCGCACCTGATGCACACGCACCTGAACCTGAAGATGTGCGTCAGTGCCTGCGAGGTCAGCGAATCGAAGCTGCGAGACACCGATAAACTAGCTGTGCTCCTCTTTTTCTTTTTTTTAATCAATAGTATCAATATAATCACGTCAGCTTTATTTACGCCGTTTTTCGTTGAAAAAAAAGAGACGGACACACGGGTGCACGGATGCATGCTCCGGACATTCATGCTGTTTCTCGTGGGCAATGCAAATGGCGTCGTGGTCGTTGGTTGGAGGACACCTCATCACCAATCTACGCGGCACGTCCCTTTGCCCTGGCCAATCAGGACCAGAGCTTTCTGGAGGTCAATGATCAGTAAGAGCAATAATAGCATGATGTAAAGAGGAGAAGCATGTTGTAAGCTTACAGCCGGCTTAAGCACAAAAACCCAAAAACTCTGTGAGAGAGATAAGTGGACCATATATTAATAGTGAAGATGTAACCATTATATAAGTAGACTGAGAGAAGACTGCAAAGAAACCTTGCAGCCAGCAGCTAGGTATGTTATTAGCCTTGCTCTAAGAGAAACGCATCGGCATCTATCGATCGTGTAGGTTGGTAGAGAGGAGCTAGCTAGGTTTCAGATTCCCATGCAAATGCAGTGCAGGAGCCAGGACCAGGAGGATCGAGACTGACGAATTGATGAAGGCGATCGAGCAGAGGCCGCCGGGTTCAGGCGCCTAGCAGATATGCAAATCCTCGCAGGAGCGCACCGCCGAGGGAGGACTCATCAGCAAGCACTAGCAGATTTCGGTTGATTGCATAATTGTTAGGTGAATGAATGGCTTGCTCGCCCGGTCTGGTCTGGTCTGGTCTTGCCAAGAAAGGCGCCACTCTTTGTCTTTGCCCCAGCAAACTGCTCGCCTCTTTGGTTAGATGCCTACTTAAAGCTGCATCAGAAAAGGAAGAACGAGAGATATGCATGCTTTTCTTCGTTTTCGTTTGCTTTGGGCAGATGGACTCCTCTGTGGTGCATCTGGACCTGCATGTTTGCAACGCTGGAAAGGTTTGGGTTGTGTGTGTGTGTGTTTGAAATTGAAAGGTTTAGGTTGTTAATAATTGTGTTCTGTGGAGACAACAAAAGACAACAATGGTTTGTTCTATGTTTCTTGATCTGGAAGAAACTAGTACACGATTTTTTTTTTGCCACTAACAAAATAAATACTAGATTTTTTTTGCAAGTCTTGGTTTGCTGCTTAACTTTGCCACTAGCTACGCCTAAGCTTATTAGTGATGTTTTAGTATTTCAGACACCAGACATTTGTTTACACTACCATAGTCATGACAAACCACACTTTGTTACTACTACTAGTACTCTGGCCCTAAGCTTTTGACTAACTTTATATACTTGTAGTTATTATAGTAATGGAACTAGCTAATTGGCCAAACATTTCTGAACTTTTTCATAGGAACGGAACTAATTGGTCAAACATTTCTGAACCTTTTCATCTACATACACTTCTCCATCTTCCCCTCAATCTCCTCCTCGTGTTAGTATTACTTTCTTCTTCCTTGTAATCAGCTTTGCATACGAGATTCATGCACAACAATTGCTTCTTTTGGGTTGCGTTATGCCTTAAAGTAACCCAACTATTGCTCTCCATCTTTGGGAAGGAAGAGTTGGGCAAACTCTCTCTCTCTCTCTTTTAATTTCCACCTTTGGTAAGGAATAGGCGGCGACAGGTGCACAGAAGGAGTGACCTCAAGGTTGAATCAAAGTTTGTACACTCAAGAGTTAGAGCTTAAAACGGGGCGACATTTACCAACCGTCCATCTGTCCGGAAGGATTCGCATACTTCTCTTTTGTAGTAGTTGGATATATACAGGATGTCAGGTAACTTTTGATGATGGATATAGACGGATACTTATATTGGATATCGACAGAGATATCTGTTACATATCTGGAATTTTGATCATAATATCCAGGTAGAATCCAAAATTTTATTCGGGGACTTGTATCTTTATTTTAAACATGGTACAGACACATACGCTCGTATACATGCATGCACACATTATATCTCTATAAACACTTCTGAAAAACTAGATTGGATTGGCTAATCTCGAGATTGATGAAACCATCATATCATGTCATCTACCACTAAAAAAATATCTCATGTTTACAATAAAAAATAAAAATAAAATTTTAACTTCATTAAAATATCAATAGATTCAAAATAAGCAATACATATATGAATATACAATTCTAACTTTAAAAAATATTCTAATAAATACAGAACAAATGCAAAAACTACAATATTTTAAAATTCAAAAAATGGTTTGTAATATCAAAATAAATCATAAAAATATAGTGTTATTACATTGTAAAAAATGGGACTAAAGAGAAAAATGTAGTGTTTCACTAACATTTAACTATGGCTTCTTCAGCTTGATTCGTTAAAAAACAAATTGTTAGAGTAATCACCTCATGCTATATATATCTTTGCATTTTCGTGCAAAATGTTTTTGACAAACACTGTTTGCTTCTGCCTCTGCCCTCAATCCCTCATCCCATATTTGATACGCATCCAACGACCAAGACTTTTTGCATTCGTATCTACTACATTTTACACTATATTTTATCGTCGGACAGTACCAAGTTGAGGCAGTGCGACAAACACACATACTCAATGGTAAACACCTTTTGTGTTCCTACCGCAGTGCATAGCTTCATAGATTGACACTACGACCCTTGCACCTCCAATGTTGCCGGCACAGGAAACACTAGGCAATTAATCAACGCCGACAGGGACAACTTCCTCCCAGCTGCTTTACCCGGAGCCGGGGACAACAGATCGGTGGATGGTCGATTAATTAATTATATATGCACGCACAGTATTCCTCGAATATGAAATCACATAGAATCTTGTACTGCATGCAATGGAATATAATGGACTTTTTTTTTGACACAGAATATAATGGACTTTGGGTGCACGAGTGACTCGGATCCATCGATAGCGACACCCCTGCAGCCGTCTCCATCGAGCTCAAGATGATGCACAAGATGGATCTTAGCTTAGATGTATATCACCAATAAAAATGCATGAGAATACCTGATGGTGCAATTACCGACAGAACAATAGAAATTATCAATAAAAAATCGACACGTGAGGGAAATCTTGTTTCTAGTAGTGTATGTGTATGGTATATGGTAGAGTGTGCGTACACATAGGATTTTTTTATGATGTGGAAGTGAGAGAAAGATGAGAGAAAAGGGTGGCTTGTTTGGTGAAGCAACTACCTCATTAGCAAAAATTCAGGACTACGATGCAACTATCTCACCGTCATATGATTTAATGTTGTCTTGTAACTCACAAACTTTCTTTATTGATTGCACAAATTAAGGATAAATAAATTATTGTAAGCTAGCTTAAAAGACAACTACCGATGTACTAAAGAGTTCATACCAAATATGATTAATACAGCTAAATTCAAAATTGGTAATTTGATTTGTACACGAACTATAAGAAGAATATTATGTAAATAAAGAATCCACATAAAAAAACAAGTGGTAAATAGCTACTAGAATAAATATAAAGAGAATAGTATTCATATTTCTATTTATATTTTGATTAGAAAGGAAAATTTTAAACAAAGAAACCATGCATATAATTTAATTAATATAAAAATCCAAAAAAAGGCATCACATTTGGTGAGGTGGTGAAGAAATACCATGTTATGGGGAAATAATAGGCCGTTGATTTTAATGATCATCCAAAGTTCTAAATTTAATAAAAGTGTCCACATAAAAACAATTAATATATAGTTGAACTCAAATTAAAAAAAAGATACATAAATTAGTGATTTCATTTATATATGAATTAGGAAGCAAAATTCATAAATAAAGAGTTCGATCAAACACAATTAATAAACATCTAAATCTAAACTAAAATAATGAAATATGTCACTAAAATTCCTTTTGTATTAGAAAGCAAAATATCTAAAAATCCATGAAGATAATTTAGTTAATAGCAAAATTGGATTTAAATCAGGAAAAACATTATCTTGGATGTAATGTGGATTAGGAGGCAAAATATCTGAAAAAGAGTAAATAAAAATATGATTGATAATAAATAGCTAATTTACTGTGAAGTTCTCAAAAAATCTAATTGAAATATAGCTAATGTCAAAATATTTTACTAGATTCGACATCAAAATATCTAAATAAAGAGGCAATTTAAAATATCTGAATCAAGAAAAATAATAAAGGTGATGCCGATAGGTCCTCTAGATTAGAAGATCAAATACTGGTCCTATAGATTAGAAGAACATTTGGTGGTTGGCGGCAACCATCAACCAAATGCACACCTCCATGGTGATAACATGATTGTTGTGCCATCAAGTAAAGATGGAAAGTAACATTGGTAGGTGCAACCCTTCGATGGGGGCAATCGCAAAAAAAAAAAAAAGAAGGTGCAACTCTTGGATAACAAATTTAAAGGCACCACTACTTAAAAGGATTTTTAGGAGAGAAGTCTTTTGATTAATAGAGACGTGTATAACTAAGGAACGCCACCGTAAATTGTCAGATGACCTCCAGGCAAACGTTCATCTCTGTTAATCATTTACAGAGGTGGGCATCCAAAGTCGTTCGCTCTGTTAACCATCAATTTACAGAGATGGTCATCTTAGGACAACCTTTGTAAATTGATTAACAGAGGAAAATTAGTATTAACGTTCTAAGGTCCGCCTCTAGAGTTTGATTAATAGACATGAGACATTTTTAAGAGAACTGCCTCTAGAAATAGTTGAATCAAAATACAACTCATAACTTTTCTACATGAAATTGGAGGAAGATAAATTTATAGTAAAATTGTAGCTCTCGATGCGATGTACAACTTTATAGTTGCGAAGATTTTGATTTGAAACTGTTTAAAGTCTCAAAATATTGTTTTAAGTTCACGGAGTTTGAAATTTAAAATTTTCAAATGACATTGGATGTTGACATGGCCTATATCAAAGTTATAGTTCTTAATACAATCTATAACTTTGTAGTCGAACATTTTTAAATTTGGAGTTGTTTAGAGTTGCAAACCCTAACCTCTTCATACCGAAACACATGTCATTTATATTTTGTCTTTTTTGCCTTAATTTTCATTTTTTGGCCCTAACCTCTTCCAAACCCTTATTATGTCCTTCTTGCATCTCTACGATGTATGAGAACGCCCTAGCTAGCCCGCCGGCACTAAGACAACGTAAAGTGTGATTGTCCTAGCTAGAGCTGGGACTTGGGCCGTGCCATTTGAGGGCGGGTCATGGCACGGTCTTTTGGCACGACCCGAAGCACGGCACGGCACGAAATATTTTGGGCCGTGTGTAAGGTCCTAGATGGCTAGAGGGGGATGAATAGCCTATAAAAATTTCTACACAAGCCACTAAGCAAACTTGTTAGAATAATAAATGGCGCAAAGCGAATTTTGCTTAGCCTACGGTTGTGATGCAAGCCTCCTATCCACAAGACTAGTAGATTATGATCTCTAGTTCACACAAGGGCTATGTCACTAAACTTACACTAGTGAGCAAGCTAACAACACTAGCAAAGGCTACCACTAGAGCTTACACAAGATAATCTAGTAAAAGTAAATGCAAGAGATAGGATTGTGAATCTTATACCGACGGTGGAGTGAAGATGTTGCCAATCACCAAGATGATATACAATCAATCAATATTGACAACAACACAATATGAAGACCAATCACCGGGAGACAAGAGACACAATATTTTTGTTCACCCGGTGTTCACTTGTGCACCAACAAGCTACGTCACCGGTTGTGTCGACCAACACTTAGATGGTTCCTCGGTGTGACCCTCAAGTCACTTGCCCCTCAAGGCACGCCCCGCAAGGCACCGCAAGACACCACTCTCAAGTGAGGTAACTCAATGACACGCGCAATGTAACAGAGTTGCTTTTGGCGTCCCGCCGAGGAAAGCACAAGAACCTCTTACAATCAACCGGAGGTGGCCAAGAACAATCACCTTCTCTTGCCAACGCCTCCAACAATCTCCAAGCCGGCTAGGAGCGGTACTCTCCAAGAGTAACAAGAAATTCACCGGCTAAACCACCCACAAGTGCCACTAGATGCCCTCAAGCTATGCAATGCACTTTGGGATCACTCAATCTCACTTTTGATTTGCAATCAAGCAAGAGAGATGAGTGGGAGGAGTAGCTCTAGCTCAAAGGATGCACAAGAGTGTTAGAAATGCCAAGAGACCTCCCCAAGGGCCGGCCAACGAGTATTTATAAGCACCCCAAACAAATAGAGCCGTTGCCACTCCACTGACCGTTTTTTCGGGACGACCGAACGCGCCGGTCGAAACTGACCGGACGCGCTCAACCGCGTCCGGTCGCCCTGCGACGTCCATGTGTCCCTCAAATTTCAAATGCGACCGTTAGATCCTCCAACGGTCACTGCGCGCCAACGGTCAAACGCTATGACCGGACGCGCTGCTCAACCGACCGGACGCGCCGGTCGCACAGCACCGCGCGCGAAGCAACGACCGGACGCGCTCCTCGCAACGACCGGACGCGCCGATCCGCACAGCACCCGCGCCCGCGAAACAACGACCGGACGCGCTAGTGCCAGCGTCCGGTCGGAGTCCAGTAAGCTCCTTCAACGATCGGACGCGTCCGATCGTGTGTGACCGGACGCGCCCCGCGTCCGATCGTCCTTGCGAACCGCAGTTCTTCTCTGGGCGCATGACCGGACGCGCCGGTCCCGTGAGTGACCGGACGCGCCGGTTGCAAACCCTAGCCCGCGCGCCCGATACCGCGCTGTACTGACCGGACGCGTCCGGTCATACCGAGACCGCATCCGGTGCAGCGTCCGGTCACCTCTGTGACCTCCGTTCGCTTCCGTTTCTTTTCAAACTTCTGGCGTAGTGGAAAATAGGCATTTCATTTCCCCGAAATCGCCTGAATCCCGCGCTCGCACGCTCGGCGGGAGGGAGAGAGGAACCCAAACCCCTCTCTACCCGCAAACCACAGCGCGACCAACGCCACCTTTGCAAATGTGCCAACACCATCAAGTGTACATCTCCATGTGCTTGTGTGTTAGCTTTTTCTCAATCATTTTCAAAGGTTTTCCAATTAGCTCACTAGGCCCTACATGCAATGCACTTCATGAATTCACCTAGTGGCACCCGTGCATCGAATAACCGATAAGACTTCCCCTCTTAATAGTTCGGCTATCGATCCTAAACCACTCACACTCTCTATGGTGTCTTGAGTGTAAAACAAAATGGCCCTATGGTTATACCTTTGCCTTGAGCCCATTTTGTTTCTCCAAATGATATGATCCACTTCATATCATCACATGACCGTCTCGATCCATCGACCTTGACTTCACTTGCTCTTCACCGTTGCATCGGTCCGTCGGCGCTAAGTCTTGCTCAAGCTTCACCATCGTATGGTCCTTCGCTTCGAAGCCTCGACTTGCCCTTCACCTTCACAACCGGTCCATCGAGCCAAGCCTCATCTTGGTCTTCACCATCTTGGTCATATGAGTCAATGTCATGTCTCATATTCAATGACCACCTTTATCTAAATCATCCACTTAGATACAAAGGTTAGTCCTAGGTTTCATCAATTAGCCAAAACCAAACTAGGGACTTTCACCGTGCCGGCACGACACGAACACGAGGGCCGTGCCGTGCCCATAATCTCGGCACGGCGGGCTACATGGCCCGGCCCGCATCTTGGGCCGTGCTTGGGCCGGCACGGCACGAAAATGGCACGTAGACACTTCTACAACTATACAATATATTTTTTTAGCATTTACTATACTACTTCTTATGTAATTCTGGAATAGATTATGAAAATCATTAAACTTTATTAAAATACTACACACAAAAAATATATATATATATTATCTCATGAGTGGAAAAAGAAAACTAGCAAAGATATTTTGAGGGTCGTGCTTGGGCCGGCACGACCCGAAGGCGTGCCAGCGTGCCACGGGCCGTGCTTGGGCCGAAGAAAATATTCACCGTGCCATATCGGCACGGCCCGATATGCTTCTCGTGCCTAGAGGACACGACCCAAAGCGGCACGAAGCACGAGAGGGCCGTGCCGTGCCCACGGCACGGCCCAAGTCCCACCTCTAGACTCTAGTCCTAGCGGAGTCCCTCTTATACGAGCTCTCTTTGGTTTGAGCCTGTCAAAATCGGACAAGCTAGTTTCTGAGACCGTGCATACACGCCGGTATTCACAGAGGCGTTACAACACGCGCCTCTGCGAGTTGCACCTAATGACCTAAACATGCTTGTGTGCTTGCTTGGGGTATTTTAGCGCAAAGACCTCGTCTATTCACGTGTTAACATCACATACGCAAATATAGAGACGTGAACTTTCGTCTGCCTGCGATGGGGAGCACGTAATTATCTTTTCTTTTTTTGAGCTAGCTGGTGGCGAGCACCCGATATCGATGTGCTGCGGAAAATGGCCTTGCTGGAACAGTCAAGAGTGTAGGGGTATGCTGCAACCTGCAACTGCGTCCGTGACGTCGCGCGGGCCATGCATGCATGGGACGACGTTGACCTGACGTGTGCCGCGCGCTCGCGCATGCCTATAAAACCGGCAGTTCAGCGAGCTGTCTTCCTCGCCGTGGAGCAGAGGAGCACAACAAGTGAGCTAGCTCTAGCTACTGGCCACTGCTCCGCTGCCTCCGTCCTCATCACTATCTAGTAATCAGGCGTACGTGCAGGGGCCGGCCGGGGGACCTCAGGAGCAGCCATGGGCGTGGGGAAGCTGATGAACGACGTGAAGCCGTACCTGGCGATGGTGCTGCTGCAGGTGGGCTTCTCCGGGATGTACATCGTCTCCGTCGCCTCCCTCAAGCGCGGCATGAACCACTTCGTCCTCGTCGTCTACCGCAACCTCGTCGCCACCGTCGTCATGGCCCCCTTCGCCCTCATCTTCGAGAGGTACATACCACTAGCAATCATGGTGCATAACCGTACGTAGGTTCTTTAGTTTCTCGTAATGTCGTCGTCGTGTTGCCAATTCATAGATGGTGGTGTTATTTCGTTAATTGCAGGGGAGTGAGGCCCAAGATGACGCCGCGCATCTTCCTCAAGATCATGGGGCTTGCCGTGCTCGAGTATGTGTCCCGGCTGCCGCCATGCTTGCAACCTGCAGCGAACAGCACAGAGGAAAATCTGCTGCTCTGCTAACGTGCATTATTCATGCGTTTCAGGCCTGTGCTGGACCAGAACATGTACTACATCGGCGCGAAGCTGACCTCCGCCACCTTCGCCTCGGCCCTCGTCAACATCCTCCCGGCCATCACGTTCCTGATGGCCCTCGTCATGAGGATGGAGAAGCTGAGGCTCCGGAGCCTCCGCAGCCAGGCCAAGGTCGTCGGCACAGTCTGCACCGTCGCCGGCGCCGTGCTGATGATCCTCTACCACGGCCCCGTGGTGCCGTTCCCGTGGTCCGCGGGCCACCACCACGCCGGCGCCGCTGCGGCGGCGGCGGAGAGCCAGAGCAGCGCCTCCTGGCTCAACGGCACCGTCATGATTATTGGCAGCTGCCTGTGCTGGTCCGGCTTCTTCATCCTCCAGGTAGGAGCAGTCGAGCACGACACGGCCACCGCGCGCGCACTGACGCCATGATGCATTGCGTGATTAAGGAGAGGCAGGCATCAGGCGCTAACACTAACAGCAACCCTGTGAATGCGATCGCGTTCCGTGCAGTCGAACACGCTGCAGAGCTACCCTGCGGAGCTGACGCTGGCGACGCTGATCTGCTTCCTGGGCTCTGTGCTGACCGGCGGGGTGGCGCTGGTGGCGGAGCGCCACGACATGAGCGCCTGGGTCATCGGCTTCGACACCCGCCTCTTCACCGCCGTCTACTCCGTAATCCATCCTTACCTCACTAAACTAGCTGCTGTCCAGTAATCTTTAATTTCTTTCGTCACAGTAACGCGATTCCACGTACGACGAGCTAGCTAAACTAACCTGCTAGCTAATCTGCTGGCGGCGGTTCCAGGGGATCGTGTGCTCCGGCGTGGCCTTCTACGTGCAGGGGGTCGTGACGCAGGCGCGCGGCCCGGTGTTCGTGACGGCGTTCCAGCCCCTGTGCATGATCATCACCACCGTCCTGGGCTCCACCATACTCAAAGAGGAGACCACCCTCGGAAGGTAATCTATTCTAATACGAGTAGCTGAGGTTCACTGATCGATCGATCGATCGAGTGACTTCACTTTTCGAGCACTTGCCGATTAATTAACTCCGATTCTTTCTTTCCGGCCCTTGTGGCTACAGCGTGATTGGCGCGGTGATCATAGTGGTGGGGCTCTACTGCCTCATCTGGGGCAAGAGCAAGGACCACCTCGGCAACGGCAAGCCCGTCGCCGAGCTGCCCCTGACCTCGGCTCCCACGGCCAACGGCAACAGCGGTTACGGCAAGCACGCCGCGCTCAGCGGCCACCATGTCGCCGCCGGCGTCGAGACACCGCCGCCGCCGTCTGTGTCCAAGTGCGTTCACTGACGACGCGGATCGAGCTCCATGATGCATGACCACTCCTTCGGACTGTTCACCCGCATACTAGTAGTGCACTGCCATCCAGTGGTTGTAAGCCTGTATGATCCTGAAGGAACTTAATTGGGTTGCTCTGCTCTCGTAGAGACGGCGACTACCGATGCCGATCGTTGCGTTAACGACTTTAATTTTGATTTGATGTAGCTCTCGTCGTCGTTGCTCTGCTCTGCTGGGCCACCACCACTAATACTACAATCTTTGTTTAGTTTGTGCGAGAAGAAGAGAATTATTCTAGTCTGCAGTGAACTGCATGCATTTGATTCTCATCAGATCAGTTGTCCAGTTGATGCGTTCGATCGCCGCCCCGTTCCATCGAGAATCCGATCGTATATCCAAAGCGGGCGCTGCAGCCGCTTCGAATCTGCAACGTAGTACAGACGTCACCATCACTCCATCAGCTTTGCTTCCGCCTTCTGAACGCTACGCGCATAATTCGTGGCTTTATTGGCTTAAGGGTGTGTTCACTTCCCCATCCCAACCCAAAATATTTCATCTTCCATCCATCACATCAAATCTTTCGACGCATGCATGGAGCATTAAATGTAGGTAAAAAATATAACTAATTACATAGTTTATCTGTAAATGTCGGGACGAATCTTTTGAGCCTAGTTAGTTTATGATTGGATAAATTTTACCAAATAACAACGAAAGATGCTACAGTAACTTTTCACCTACTTTTCACGAAGTGAGCACACCCTCAGTGCCTGTTGACACTGATCGGACAAACAATCCGGCCTGCTTCAACCCGGCATTTGTGGTTTTGCCTCTGCCTCCTGTAGTCCTGTGTAGGACAAATATACTCCCAGTTGGTCTCCCTCTTTCTCTAATCATAGAAACTTTCGTGTAATAATAAATATAATATAGGCTGAACGGAAGTAGGTAGCATGTGCTAACCGGTGAATAGTACGTCGTATTGATCACTCTTAGGTCTTAGCCCAGAATAATTGGGGGCGGGAGCGAAAGGCCTCTGTCTAATAGGGTAAGAGCGTTCGAGTAGCATCCACCTCTCGTCTGTCCTATGATCAAAGCACAGGTCGAAAGGCCCGGTCCGGTGCTTACAGGGTAACGGTACCCTGTGTTAGGATGGTATAATGCTATTATCTTTTATATATCTTTGTACAATTTAAATTTTCTTAGTAAATTGTATTGGAGCACAAATATTAATAATACACATTGTAGACTAGGTCAAATATAAACTAGTTTGACTTGTTCTATCATAAATTTCGTAGTTATATTCTTTTGTGGGCTGAGGAAGTATCAAAGGAGTACAGGAGGCGACCAAAGATAAAGCCGACAAGGATCTCAGTGCAGGGAGGGTCCAATGATAAAGTTGACAAGGATCTCATCGGTTACATCTACGGTAAAGATTTTGTTGGATTTTAGGGCTTGACCCATTTCTATTCAATTAAAATCAAATATATTTTGAAGCTCATATGATAGGGTGCATTAAAGTCTTAGTCCCACCTGAGATTTTGATTAAGGGTTTATTTGGTTCGACTATGAGCTGTGAAAAATATGTTGTGAACTATGTGTTGTAAAAAAAGATGTAATCTGTTTGGTTGAAATAATTATAAAACATATTCCCTCTCTCTATCTCTCTAAAACAACTATGAAACATCTTTCTATTTCCACTCATTTAGAAAAACAAAAGGTCAAATGCTAAAAGCATGGTCGAAGGTGCTTCAAAACTTGTACAAATGCTATTTACAATATAATAACAAACTTGCCATATGAATAATAACTATTGCAACATAAGCTGCAGTACTGAAGCTCCACCCCTGAAATTTTGGTTGTCGTTTCTCTCGCTTTGCTCCTATATGACCTTTTTTTTCCCTGCTGGACTCCTGACTCCTGAGGACGGAGAGCTCGAGAAACTCTCAAACTCCCGGTTTGGCCAATTGACGCTCAACATTGCATGATCCATCCATGGACCGGGCCGTCCGTCCGTTCCCAGCAATCTGCGAGGCAAAGTGCGCACAGACGCATCATGCATGTCCGGGCACTCGGGCAGCAGGGCCGGCTCTAAATATTAAGGGTCCTTAGAAGATAAGGGTCCGTTAAACTAATTTTTAATATCAAAATTACAGTATATAGTGCGAATAATAAAAATTACTTTGCAATATATGTATAGCTCATAAAACATAACAATAGTGTAACAAAAAACTAGAAACAGTAACCATTATGATTACCTAGAATAAAAATATAATGCTTCAGTGCCTTATAAAAAACCGTCTTCTAGCATTTCTTGATGCAAAATCTTCAAGAACAGAATCAAGATTAATATCGTCTAAAATATCCTTCTTCATGTTTTCTTTTTTTTTTCTTTTCTGAGCACCCGACAAATGCTTCTTAGGCAACATTTATCATATTCAAATAAATACATCGAATTAGAAATTTATAACCCTAGACAAATAAATAAATTGGAAAATACTAATCTATCGGTGTGTTGGTGTTGCTTACTGTGAAGAGCGAATCGGATCGACGTCCTTGCCGTGGTCGCTTGCCAGTCGCCGGGTGAGGACTGAGGAGCGAATTGGATGGGCGTCGGCGTCTTATCTCCTCAGGCAGGATAGCGCGTCGATGGGCGGTGACAGGAAATGATCAAATGAAACTTTGCTTGTGCTCCGCTCAATGGATCAGGTTACGTAGAATAGGACTGGAAGGAAGAGATACCTACGGCTTGGGCTGGTTTATGATGGGCCTTTAAATGTTTATTATGCCAAATAGAAAATTATATGTACTAATTACCTATATGGTTTTGGGCCCCCTAGCTCTTTAGGCCCCGGCGTTGCACTGCCTGCCCTCTCCTTAGAGCCGGCCCTGTCGGGCAGGATCGCACGACCTAGCTAAAAGCTGCCATCCCCAGCCAAAAGGGAAAAAAATCAAACATAGGCCGGACTCTGAACGCATGGCCCGGCTGGCTGTATCTGCTTTGATCGCTTGAGCTTATCAGCTAAAATCAATTAGCCATAGAACAATGTTTTTTCTCACAGCAAATCAGCATCAGTATCAGTATCAGAAAAAAAAAACAGCCAGCCGAACGTAACCTTTGCTAGGTGCTTACGTCGGTGAGATATGAACGAAACATGGTCCAAGGTCACTCTCGGAAGGGCCGGCTGTTCGCCCGAGCTTGGTGAAACATGGTCCACCACACATGAACGAAACATGCAGCCATCTCGTTCGTACCTTTCATCGCGCGCGTTGGTTTCTGGACTTTTTGTTTCGTTTTCCAGGCTTTTGGATATTCATCATCCATTTTGTGATGAGAGGAAGGAACCGAGTGGCCGATCGCTCTCTGGTAAAAACGAAGATGCACCTGATGCGCGTGATTGTAATCGGAATGGCTGATCGCTCATGCGCTCTTCTCCACTTCTAGGCTAGCAGCTTTTCTTTCTTTAGGGAGAAGAATGGGACTGACCTACGATTTTTTTTAAGCAATGATTTGGCTTACCCATTAGCCAGGTCGGTGCAGCACTAGAGCCCCATATTCGATAAGGTTTTTAAGCCATATAAAAAATGTCTATACGCTTCTAAAAACTATTATAAAATCCTAGAGATAGATTGAAATATACAAATACAAATAAAATATTTAGAGCTTGTTAAAATATCTCTAGAATGATCCAAAAATTAGATTTAGGTATAGATACATGAGAAAATATTCAAAAATATATATAAAATTACCAAAATATTCAAATTGATGTCTAAATGTATTTTAAAAAAATTGCTCGTAACAAAAGCATAAGACACAACCGACACAAATGATAGTCTGAATGCATGCATTTATCTTTAATGAATGGTGCATTAATGATTGTGTTATCTCATATTTTTATGTCGACAATTTTTAAAATTTGTTTAGACATAGATTATAATGTTTGGTTTTTTTCAAAAAAAAATCCCTATTTTTTAAGAGCTAAATCTATTTTTTAGCTTCTAGAGATATTTTTCATGAGCTCTAAATATTTTATTTTGGTTTATCGTGTCCCCGTCTATCTCTAGTTTTTTCTTGAATTTTTTATAAGCTTAGAGACATTTTGTGGTTCAAAAATCTTACAAGAAATTTATATGTACCAGACATATGCCCGTGTGTTGCATCGGGGCCACGAATTTTCATTTAGCTATGATGATTTCGTATCGGACGTGGGCACGTGGATCCGGTCTTCATATCGAACCAGGTAGGACGCGGTGGGACATTCGTATGGACATCGGATTCGTACATGTGTGGTGGACTGGGTGCACAATACGGGTAGATGGTATTTGGTATCACTGAACCTTTTTAGGTGTAGAGAAGAGAAGAGATAACAATAGAGAGATGCTAGCATACGAACATCCGGATGAATGCATGCGTTCGGACGCTGCACCTTGTGTCGCGTGCATCTCCGTTTCCCACGTACTCCTTCGTTTCTCGTGCCCGAATGCCTCACCCTACCTGCACCACCCACTCACACACAGGACTGCACACTTCCGCTCCACATCCCGCGTGCAGGCAGGGACCGCCTGTGCCCCGCTCCGTATCACGCACGCGGGGACCGCCTACGCCTTCTCCGTATCGCGGTCACACCCTAGCCTGCGGATGTGCGCCGTGTAAGTCTGGTCGTCCCATTCAACTCTAGAAACATGAAAACACTTGTGACACTCAAAAAAAACTTGCTGCAACATACGTCTGAAACAGATAAAACATTTGAAACAAACGCATGCAACATCTGTGTGAGATATATGCAACATATAGATAAAACACTTGCAACATGCGTCTAAAATAGATGAAACATTTTGAACAAATGCTTGCAACATGTGAAACACATATGCAATATTCCGATAAAACACTTGCAACATACGTCTGAAAATAAATAAAGCATTTTGAACAAACGCTTGAAACATACGTGTATAGCTATTGCAACATGTGCAACATCCCGATCTATTTTTGCAACGTCCATATGCAACACTTGTAACATACCCCTGAAACATCTGAAACAAACGTACGCTTGCAACATGTGCTTCTTCGTGTCATGGTGTTTTCGGTCAACCATGGGAGACGATGTCCCGGTCGTTGACGACCTTCGCTTAGTGGCGTCGGGATGGTGGGGCGCGGTGCACGCTGTGACCACGACAGGCTAGTGTGGAGTGGGGCGCAGCGCTGGATGGCCGTGGCAACAAGGTGGAGTGGGGCGACACGGCGGTGCATGGCCGCGGCAGAGAGGCAGAGTGGGCGGCGTGGCGGTGGATGGCCACACGGCGAGGCAGAGTGGGCAGCGCGTCGTATGATGGGTGCACGCGCGGGAGATGGCCGCGGTTGGGAGGAAGACTAGCACGACGCGGCGTGGGATAGGGCACACGTGAGGGCATGGCCGTGGCAATGATGTGGATTGGGGCGAGCGGATGGGCGCACAGTGCTGTGAAAGCACGTGATGGGCGAGCGGAGTGGAGAGATATTTTTGACAATAATGATGAGACGTAGAGAGTAGAGAGTAGACAGGCCGGTTAGACCGGTAGCAGTAGCTTGTAGGCCCGTCAAGGAGCGTCCGGGTGGACGGACGCCTTGACTGAAGCATTACCGCAATAAATAAGACGAACCATCTTTAAAACTTGTCCACGGCAGGGAGGTAAGAGCATCTCCAAGAGTACCTTAAAGAGTCTCTCAATCCAGAAATTTTGGCAAGATTGAAAAAAACTCATCTCCAACAACTCCTAAATCTACCTCCTAATCTTTTGGCACTTGTAAAAAAACACCCCCACATGTGTAAAGTTACGCCTGCGTATCGTCGCCCAATCTAAGGTGGAAGGAGGTGGGGAAGAAAAAAAGTAGGACATGATTTATGATGCAAATGTACAAGGGAGAAATAATAAAGTATAAAAGTGGTCAGAGCGATTTAGAAATTGTTTAGGATTCCTGATGTAAAATTAACTTCTACATGAGGTTTTGAAACTGCTAGAGTCGTAGATTTTTATGTCTCCCAATATATTTTGCAAAGGTTAGAAAACCTGTTTTTGGGAGTATTTTTTTAGATACTGTTGGAGATGCTCAATTGAACGATTTTGAGAGTTTGAAGAAAAATCAAACTACAGAGTTAAAATTGATTTCTTTTTCTCATATATGCAAAAGAGGATCGTCTTCCGCTCTTCCTTGCCGTGTTCTTCGGGCCCAATCTAGCCCAAATACTCTATTCCACATAATCTGGCCCAAATGCTCCCAATCCACGTCGCTTCACGAATCGCGAGTCACGACTCACTACGTCAAAAAAAAAAAAAAAAAACGAGCGCTTCTCTTAACCCGTGACCGCGGGCCCCACCGCCAAGGGAATTTCTTCATGTTACGGTGATATACGGTGTACCGTGTACGCAGACCTCCAGAAAAGCACGAAATTGAAAATCCCGACCATCCCCATCCCAAGTTCCCCAGCCTATCCTGCAAGCCATTGCTCGCGCGTCTCGCGTCGTGCAAGTCCAAGCTCCCACAACTCCACCGCGACCGGGAGAGAGAGAGAGAGGCAGAGAGAGACGCCCGCGTCCAGATCGGCCGGCGGGGATGGCGGCGTCGGTCTTTCCGGCGCTGCTGCTGGCCGTGGCGGCGGTGGTGCTGCTCCTACCGGCGGCGGAGGCCGTGTGGCTCGAGCTGCCGCCGTCGGGGACCAAGTGCGTCTCCGAGGAGATCCAGCCCAACGTCGTGGTGCTCGCCGACTACTCGATCATGTACGAGTCCCACCCCAGCTCGCACCCCACCGTCGCCGTCAAGGTACGCGCCCCACGAGTCGACGATTCGCTCTCGGATGCCCTTGGCGTGCGGTTTCGTCCCGTTCATTCTCGTGCTTGATCTCGATCTGGGCCGGTGAACTGGTGCGTGCTGGGATCTCGGTCTAGGCGAATCGGGACGCAGCTCAGGTGCTAGATTGCGCTAGCTTTCCGTGCGAATTAAGCCCTGCAATTTTATTGTTGGCTGATGAGCTTCTGCGAGTCAAAACTAGCACTTATGAGAGATGGAGGGAGGGAGGGAGGGAGGAATTAAACAGGTTCTAGTACCTAGTACGGGACATTTTCGCTACAAATTCGTGTTAAGTAGCTCAGCGTGAATTTTGTATATGAATCTATCGAGAAGGGAAAATCTGCAAGTCGGCAGTTCATCATGAATCTGGTCATAGTATCACCTAATTCATGGTTTCGAGACATTATGGAAATTGATTTGTGAGTCAAAACTGCACCTGGCCATTGCTTCAGATGGGGATAATCTTCAATTTGGGCATTCCTATGCTGGATGGCTCTCTCCCAAGTAACGTCCATGTGCTATGCTGGGTTTCCATTCTCTCTTGGGAATCGAGTTCTTATAATACCAGTTACTAGCCCTAATGCAATAGGGGGTGAACATAACACTAAGGTGCAACAGATGTTGGATTGTGCTTGCTATTGCGACACCCGAGTGTTGTGCACATCAGAAGAGTTAATGCATAGTGTTACTAGAGTCTAGACTAAAAAAACTGACTGGAGTCCCACCCTGAACCCTGCTCGATTGCTGATTCCTTTAGGGAACTTCAGATCCATATAGAAATTTCACAAACTTCAGAAGACAAGATTTGATGATCGAGGTGACAAGGTGCAGTATAGGTAGCAGCACTTCTGTAGCCATATCTGCCAACTTAAGAACAGATTAACAAGTCTGATGCTCATATGTCTTATCTAGTTATCCTATGCTAGCCTTGCATTTTTATTGGATTTCTGTGATCAGTTTTTTTTTTGGTTTTTTTTTGTTAATCCCACAATGCATCGTAAGGAAAGTTCTGTGTGCTTAGAGAGGGATCTTTTTCCCCCTAACTCTAGTTTTGTAGGAATCACATTAGAATTTGAATGTACAAACGATCGATGTGATTCAGAGTGCCTTAATTTTCAGAAAGCAACTTTAGCATGTATGAGTCTGGTCTCTATTTTGTTTATATTTGCATATGGCAAAAATATTAAGTGCACAATCCTTCCCAGTGGAATCGTGAAGACCCACTAAAAAGACATAATTAGAAGCTTTTTAAAAATTCACAGAAACTCCATACATGTAGATGAGATAGTAACATGCTCGCATATAACATTTTTATAATCAAACTCAACCTCATCTGTGAGTAATGAAATTGACAAATCACAGAGAAAGAAAAGACATACAGACATGTACTCTTTTTGTCTTTTTCTTCGCTATTTGTCTATGATTTGTCAATTTGATACTAATAAACAAATTGAGTTGGACTTGAAATTTTATATGCATGCATGTCACCTCCTCATTTATAAGTATGGAGTTTTGGAGAATTTTTCAAAACTTGTACGTATGTCTTTTAAGTGGGTAGGTATTCATGATTCCACTGAGAAAGGGACTTCCTGGAATGGTTTCCCTTGCATATTTTATCTTGTAATAATGGAGACATCAGACATGTCCATATTCTTGTTGAACATATCTAATCAATGCAGCTTGTTGAATGCGTCAGAGTTTTTTTTTCCTTTGATATCCTCAATACCCCTAAATGTTTTTTTTTGTTTATTAGGTTACATCACCCTATGGAAATACTGTACATCATAATGAAAATGCTACAATGGGTCAGTTTGCTTTCACAACTACAGAAGCTGGAAACTACCTTGCATGTTTCTGGATAGACAGTGTGGAGAAAGGATCAGGAACATCTCTAAATCTTGATTGGAGGATAGGGATTGCTGCAAAGGACTGGGATACTATTGCTAAGAAAGAGAAAATTGAGGTGTGGCTAAATACAGTCTAATTGAAGTCCACCTGCACTCCTGTAATGCTTTGCTCTTGGTTCCTGACTATTTGCGATATGGATTCCTTGTTCAGGGCGTAGAACTAGAGCTTAGGAAACTTGAAGCTGCAGTTGAGTCCATCCATCATAACTTGCTGTATCTCAAAGCAAGGTAAGCTATCTGTCTCTTTATTTTTTACATGAACTTCTCTGCTCTCTTTTTCAGCAAAAAAAAAAAGGGTCACTGCATGGAACTCTTTGCATGGAGGTCGTTGTCATATTGATCCTATTGCAACCTAGTTAGGGAGATTATCTGCAGCTGGTGCATGTTCTGATGCATTCTTGAATGTTATCGATACAGGGAAGCGGAAATGCGAACAGTGAGCGAGAAAACAAATTCAAGGGTTGCCTGGTTCAGCATCCTGTCACTGGGAGTCTGCGTTGCTGTCTCTGTGCTGCAGTTGTGGCACCTTCAAGGGTTCTTCCGGAAGAAGAAGCTCATTTAAATTCACGTTTTATCAGTGTGTACTTCCCGTGTTAACTACCTTAGGAGGACAGTTCTGTCATATTTATTTCAAAAGGAAACTCATATGATGGACAAAACAGCCGGTTGATACATGATACATGACTTAATGGCTAGCAACTTATACTCGTGTGGAATTTTGAGGTCGTCCTTTCATCTTGGCCTTGTTCGGCTGGCTGGTGGCTGGTGGCTGGCGTTGATTTGTTGTGAGAGAAAAATACTGCTGGCTGACAGGTGGCTGGTGGCTGATGCTGAATTAATGTGAGAGAAAAGCACTGCTGGCTGGCTGGCAGCCAGCCGAACAAGGCCTTGATTTCCTTGCAGATGGTGGCAAATAATGAGTGCCATTTGTGCAATTATCTCATTATCTGCCATACTTGAAATCCAGATTTTTACTCGCTATCCTTGAAATTTAGAATTGTTATACCGGGTGTCATCTGCTTATATCTGCAAAGTTTGTGGTGCACAATGGAGAACTGACATTTGATAAGGGGGTGTTTAGTTCCTTCGTAAAAAAATTTCACTTTGCATCGGATGTTTAAACACATACATGGAGTAGACAAAAAAATAACTAATTACACATATTGCGATAAATTTACGAGACGAATTTTTAAATCTAATTAATTCATGATTTAACAATGTTGTGCTATAAATTCGACTTATGCTGAGTTATGTAATTAGTTTTTTTTATTAGTATCCGACCACATCTTTGACACTATAAAACATCCGACGTGACCCGCAAGTGATCTTCGATCTGCCTCGGGTCAGGCCGGTCCGGCCCACGTCAGACAGACTTCACACACGAGCCGCTCCAGAGTCCAGACCTTCAGTGGTCCTGTGAGTCAACCGAACAAACAGTGTGAATGGGGACACTTCGCTGGAAGCTCAGCTCGCAGTCGCAGCGCATCGACCACACGATGCCGCCGCCTCTCCGTTGTCTCCTGCTCGCCTTCGTCGTCCTCCTCTCCGGCTTCCCCCGTCTCGCCCACCCGTTCACGGCTCTCGAGTCCGACCAGGTCGCCCGCTTCCAGGAATACCTCCGCATCCGAACGGCGCACCCGTCCCCCGACTACGCCGGCGCCGCCGCCTTCCTCCTACCCTACGCCGCCTCGCTCGGTCTCCAGACCACCACGCTCCACTTTACCCCGTGCAAGACCAAGCCGCTGCTCCTCCTCACCTGGCGGGGCTCCGATCCGTCCCTCCCCTCCGTGCTCCTCAACTCCCACATCGACTCCGTGCCCGCGGAGCCCGAGCACTGGGCGCACCCGCCGTTCGCGGCGCACCGCGACCCGGCCACGGGCCGCGTCTACGCGCGCGGCGCGCAGGACGACAAGTGCCTCCCCGTCCAGTACTTCGAGGCGATCCGGGGCCTCCAGGCGGCCGGGTTCGCGCCCGCCCGCACCGTCCACATCTCGCTGGTCCCCGACGAGGAGATCGGCGGCGCGGATGGGTTCGACAAGTTCGCCCAGTCGGAGGAGTTCCGCGCCCTCAACATCGGGTTCATGCTCGACGAGGGGCAGGCGTCGCCGACGGATGTGTTCAGGGTTTTCTACGCGGATAGGCTGGTGTGGAGGCTCATCGTGAAGGCGGCGGGGGCGCCGGGGCATGGGTCGAGGATGTTCGACGGCGCCGCCGTGGACAATTTGATGGATTCCGTGGAGACCATCGCTGGGTTCAGGGATGCGCAGTTCAGGATGGTGAAGTCCGGGGAGAGGGGTCCTGGGGAGGTGGTCTCGGTGAATCCTGTGTACATGAAGGCCGGCATACCAAGCCCCACGGTAAGTATAGCAATGGTGCTATCTAATTAAACTTTTGATACAATAGTACTCCTGGTAGCAATGGTGTTTCAACAACAACCACAACCAAAATAGCTAATGAATTGAAATCCTTCCGGAAATGCCTGGGAACCTATTGTTGTGCACGCAACCACCATGCTTTTTAACATTTAGATATATGTGGTTTTATGTTTGCGTGTTAGTGACTTTATAATCAACGGATCAACTGCATACCTTAAAACAACGAAGCAAATGAATAACTGGCCCTGCCTAGTCGTTTTATGATGGGTACAATTTTACCCAAACATTATAGGATTAAAGTACTATACTATAAAATGTTTTTCATTCTCGATCGGAGAGAACATGCAAGCTATGATGTGCAAATACTATCTACAACCTACACAATAATAAACAAATATTGTAAAAATGTTAAATAGGTCCAATAAAAATGAATATAATGGAACACTTAAGTATAGCTGTCAGCATATGCCAGACAATTTCTGGGACATTATCTTCCTTTCAGACCTTAAAAGTGTATGCTATTGAAATTGGCCGCAAACAAATGTGCAATTGTTTTTGACCTCTGGTTCGTTATCCTGTTTGGTCCTTAAACCATTCTTGTTGTTTTTGGTCCCTTGGTTTTCTAATGTTACATTTTCATCCCTCTGTTCCTTATTTGTAAGACTAAATTATATTATGCAATTTTTAGCTATATTCTTATTATTCAAGTATCATTGGACCTGCAAATGTTCTTTTTTGTAAAAAGGGAAAACCTGTAATGACAAAATGTTTTCAAATTTTGCTTGCTTTCTTTACTAATTGGATAAGTAAGCCTGGATTAACAGTCTGAAGAATTCCTATTACGCATATCATCAAATTTCTAGAGGTCAACTTGTCTTATATGTGATTTTGATAAGCAAGCTCAAGGATATGAACCAATTGAATATGGTTACCACACTGTTATCTTTTGAATTTTGTTAGGCCAAAACCAACTAAACAAAATTAAAGGGCAAAGGAAACCATGTTGATGATAGTTCTGGTTGAAGTCCCATACTTTTTCCAAAAATTAGCAATGTGATACGATCAGTGTATGATCATCCCATTTGATCGAGAACTGTACTTAAACATACATATGGATTAATGATTAATGAACTCTCTGTATTCCCTTTTATTTCACCACATGTGTACTACAGCACTAATTAATTTGTACTCATAATTTAATCCAAACATGACACAAAAAATCAGCACTTAATCAGTTATCTGCATTACTGTGCAAATCTCCATTTTATTTTATTTTAAGAGAAATTCTCAGGTCACAGATAGTGGCATGCACCAAATTCAACAGTACGGTGCAATTTATTTGTGGCCTGTAGTCTCTAATGACAGATTGTTGCAGGGTTTTGTGATGAATATGCAACCTTCAGAAGCAGAGGTTGGGTTTGATCTCCGCCTTCCTCCAACTGAAGATATTGAACAGATCAAACGAAGAGTCAAAGAGGAATGGGCACCAGCTCATAAAAACTTGACTTACCAGGTGAAAAAATTAGTTTCGCCGTCATTTCCATATCTTCCATATCTGAAACTAAACCAAGTACTGCTTTCCCTGAAATCCCCTGTTGTCATACAGCTAACGCAGAAAGGTCCAGTAACAGATGTGGCTGGGCGTCCCATATTTACAGCAACAGATGAGTCAAACCCATGGTGGCCCATATTTGAGAAGGCTATCACCTCAGCGGGTGGAAAGCTATCTAAGCCCGAGATCTTATCTTCAACCACAGATTCACGCTTTGTGAGGCAGCTGGGCATTCCTGCCCTTGGGTTTTCTCCGATGACAAATACTCCAATACTACTACACGACCATAATGAGGTAACTGAAACCAGGCCGCTACCTCTTTCCTTTCCTTGTCCTTGTCCAGAATGTGGTGCTCAAAATCAATGTTGATCTCAATGCTGCAGTTTCTGGAAGATAAGGTATTCCTGAGGGGCATCAAAGTGTACGAACATGTCATTAGAGCACTAAGCTCGTTCCAAGGCTGATTCGTAAAAGGAAACTGCTGTTGCAAGATGTGTAGCATTGTTGGATTCCCACCTCAGTTACTGGATGAAGGTAAGAGCATCGAATACAGGTTTCTAATAATTGGTTCAGTCACAAACATGAGGAAACATTCCGAAGCCATCAGAATCTGTCGAATATGGTGATATGAATGATAGGCAAACAACTGTATGTATACTGTATGGCGTAGGGGTTGTGAACCGTAGGGGTTGACGGGTTGTGGTGTATGTCTGTATTCCAAACCTCCAGTCTCTGTTGATATTTTCTTATTTGGAGGTTCTACAATTCGTCCGTGTGCTGGAGCAAACTGGGTGTTGGAATAATTTCTCCCCACATGGGACACTTTTTTCCTCTCCAAAACGCAAGAGAACTGTGCCTTTTTTGTTGCGCTCTTTCCACGGATGGCAAGGCACCAGTGCTCTGTTGTCGCCGTGTTTGGGCCAGAGTGGGTGAATGTCGTTTGTCGTCTGAAGACTATTAACAGCTGTGTTCTGAACCGTCCATCCACCCCGGATGCTTCATTGCTGGGCCGGGACGTCAGCCCAACGATTCATGTTCTTTTGTTTCTAAAAAAAACAAATCTAATCTACTCATTGCTATTCACTCGTTTCTCTTCCGATCGCTTTTTATCTGCTTGCTAGTTGCCTCCTAGTGCATGGCCGCTGACCCTGCTAGGCGCAGCGCTCGGCCGCCTCCAAGGCGTAACGTTTGGGCACTGGCCTTGCCAGCACGGCGCGCGGCCGTATCTGAGTCGCGGCACTCGGTTGTTGGTCTTGTCAGGCGTGCCATGCTGTTACCCTCTCCAAGTCGCGCAGCCGTGGCCTCCCCGCCGCTCGTGCTGCCGATGCCTCCCTTCCGCGACGTGCAGCCACTGCCGCCTACAAGTGTTGCCGGGCCGCTACCTCTGGTGAACACCACACAATGACGAGCCTCCATTCTGACCAGCAGCAAGGAGATATTGTGCTCAAAGCGCATGCAAGAGTACGTTTCAATTGTTTCAGATGTTTCAGATGTGTGTTGCAAGTGTTTCATATGGATGTTGTAAAAATAGATCGGGATGTTGCAATAGTTGTACACGTATGTTGCAAGCGTCCGTTCCAAATGTTTCATCTGCTTTTTCAGATGTATATTGCAAGTGTGCTTATTTGGATGTTGCATATGTTTTAGACATATGTTGCGAGTTTTATATGGATGTTTTTATATGTTTTGCAATAGCTTTTTCAAGTGTTTTCTTGTGTTTTTTTTGTAAGTGTTTCAGACGCAAAGTGTTTCATCTGTCTTCATAACCATGTTTGTAAATGTTTCATCTCGATGTTTCAAAAGTAGATTGGGTGTTGCTGTTGGGTTTCCACCTGCAGCAGCTGCTAGGGCGCCACCAAACAGGCGCAAATGTCCAGGCGGGGGAAGCAGGGGGGGCGAACGGAGAGTCGGGCGGTGTGAGCGACGTTCGGGCGGTGCGGGTCCTATGTGTGCGGACAAAACAAAGTGCGTCCAGCAGGATGTCGGGGCGCTAGCACTGCCGTGTGTAATAAGCTGGTGTTCAGGCTTGTTGCTTGGTATTACATCTGTCCCCAAAAATGTAACTATGGGTTACGTGCGAGTTAAAGTGATTTGCGTTTGACCAAGTTTCTAATAAATAATATTCACATTTATGGCTCCAAATCAATTTATTATGAAAATACATTTTATAATTAATTTAATGATATTTATTTCATATTATAAATATTTATATATTTTTATCTATAATTGGATATACTAAACTACGGAGGGAGTATGTCCGATGTGTGTCGCAGACGTTCTAAAAAAAAGGTTTGTTCCAGACCAGCGCTGCAGTTGTTTGATCAGGTTTCTGAACATGCAGTGCAAACGATTGTAGGGAACACTTCAAGGTGGAAGCGCGGCTTAGCCGTGAGCCCGTGAGTGCCGCATTGGTTTGCAGCAAGAGCTTGACACTGGTCCGAAACATCAGTTGCCAAGCCTGAAGAAAACAGTCGGGGAAGTGTTTTGGGACACTTTCGTCGTGGCATGTTGAGTTGCGGCCTGTGCAAGTCGTGTCTCTCGTGCTCTCTCGTGCTTTAGTGTCTTGGCAAGTCGCAACGCAAGGTGTTTCCGAGGCTCCTCAACCTCAATCAGCGAACTCCTGCAGATCGTCAAGGCCGAAGGTGAACGTTGGATCGACGCCGGAGCCACCGGACTGGGAGCGCTAGCAGGGTGTGACACCATGGTTGTTAATTTAAAACATGTAGCCTCAACGTAATCCCGGCACAGCCGGCGCCCTTTAACATAAACTCTCCTTAAATGAAATAATACGTGAGGCTTATGCGTATTCGAGAAAAAAATTAACTACATATATATAAAAAAAGTATTAATATTTATAAGACATAATTATTATTATTAGGTGATCATTGAATCTATTTTTATAGTAAATTTATTTGAAGATACAAGTCCTGCTAATATTTTCTCTAAATCTAGTCAAAATTAAGAAAGTTTGACCAACATATTTCACATAGCGATAGTTAAATAAGGATAGAGGGAGTATCGTCCGTGCCTGTTAAATAAACGACATTGATGTCAGGATGTTTGTTATATCTGTGTTTGACTAGGTAGCGTGCCCGTACGTTGCTACGGAATAATTAAACTTTTGTACTAAAAACACACGGGTCGTACGATAAGATAATAATATTGTGATATTTAATAAATACCAACGTTAAAGTGACATTTAATCCAAAAAAACAAAGTTCGTGCAAGTAACCTAGTCACAGAGAGCGTGGCGTCGCAGGCTCACAAACTCTACTGTATAGACCTTTCCGTGATACGACTAAGATAATGTTTTATATCGGCAGAAAGAAATCTCCGATACCCATTTCTTTTATGCGTCAATAAATTCACAAATAAGTTCCGCCGCATCTCTATACCATCATCTACACCGGTTCGAGTATATATGAAAAATCTAAATGATTTTTTTGTTTTGGATACTAATAACCAATATCGTTACAACTTATTTTTTAAGTTTTTAATGCATTTTTTTGCCATGACATAGTTTAGATCAATAATTTGTGATCCAAGATGCACGTGGATAAAATAAATCGTGTTGTCGGGTAGATGCAGGTGTAGAGTTTTTTTCGGACGGAAGAGGGATTCATCGGATCAAGTTAAAGCCTATAAGAGAGGATTATGAGCCTTAGATTTTAATAATGTTGGAATCCTAGGTACAATTTTTTTGGTGTATAGTGATTGGGGAGTCTCAATGGTGGATAATTTTTTAGGTGTATGTAGGATAGTTTTAAGTGTTCCTTTATAATAGAGAAGATAATGGCGACAATAATTGTGAACTCGATGGCAACATTTGAGTGTTGGGCCGAAATGCAACCAAGATTCGACAGTTTATAAACATTTCCTTCTTAGAAGATATTTACCATCCTTAATTTTGTGAAAAATAGTGAAGCAGAAAGCAACAACATTGCTTCGAATAATTTGATCATCATATAAATTAAATCAAGCAACCAAGCTTGTGGTAGAAATATTGTCCATGCTAACACTATAGGATATTTTTAATGCAAGTCAAACAATCAAAAGGCAATGAATATCTTGATATCAAGCATAGAATGAGATACAAGTTTCTTGTAGAGAGAGAGCTATTATTATTTTTTATTTATCACATAGACATACAACAAAGCCTAAACCACGATGCCCAAAATCACAGAAGCTAAGTGAAGGTGCAAAATTGCAACATTTGCACTTAAAGCTTGACCAAGCCAACAACGGTAACTTGCAAGATTACTATATTCTCAATGCAATGAGTTCAGCTAGCCATTGAGAGAGGATGCTGTTGGCGGCCTTGATGGTACTGTCGATGTTCTAGTGCGCTGGATCGCGTGCGTCCTCACCTGCAACCCCACCAAGCAGAGGACATGTAGATCTATTTCAGAAAAGCTCATGAAACAAACAAAATCTAAATCTCTATCCTCCTCAGGCCGAATGTATCCACGATGTGTCTAATCAGACTCCCCCAATGAACTCCCACCTCTAGCTGCTGGTCTTGTCCAGCGTGAGAAGCAACAAGAGGGCCAGTGTAAGTTATAGTTCGTTATTTGTCGCTAGATAGCTCATCGATCCGAAATGCAATGGATCACTAAAAAGAAATGATACAACAGTAACTTGCAATGTTATCTTGAATCAAGTCAATTTGAATGGATGATTTAGGGATGCGTCACTTCTTGAGAGCAATTTCTTATCATTCATGTCTTAAATCAATTAGACGGCTTGGTTGTAAAGCTAGATATAATTCATGAAAAAGACACTAAACTGGAAGCAGCAGAACAAGGTTGTAAAGAACAGATACTCCATACCTATGGGCACAACATGTGTTGAAAATTTCCAAATCTCCACTGCTTAGGATTAATACCTTTTCAACTTCTGGATGAACTGCCCAAGTCTCTCCTCAGAAGCAGTTGTGTAGTTGTTTGCCGAATGAAATGTAACATGAAAAACACAGCACATCGATTAAAAAGCACTTCTACGTATAGTTGTTATAAGCAGAATAAAAATAATGAAATTGTAAAAAAAAGTAGCAGCCTAAGTATAGGAGAGCACCGAAACTGCAGAAACAGTGAGTTTTTTTAGGGCGTAGACCACTTGGAAGTTCATTGTTTTCATAGCACTGAACTGAGCACTGAAAGTTCATTGTTTTGCAAATACAACCAGGTTAGGACTCCATTTTTTTATGAAATGACACTGGCACAAGGCATATTAGACAAATAACATATGGAACCATTCCCAAGGCGCATTATTTATCTATACAATCCCTACAATCCAGTGCAAACACTCCATGATTGTGCTTGTCTTCCAAATAATTCCTGCAAAATAGGATCAGACACTTTGGTCCTTCCAATAATGCCTAGTTTCAGCAAGCCTCCATTTTTACCATCCAGCAAGAGACATGCTTTACACAATTTATGTCCCAACAAGTTCATCAAATGCTCAGTTACTTCCCTAGAAAATGTTAAGAATTTATAAGATACACATTATATATGATGGCACAGCCAAAATCATGCAGTTTGAATTATTGGGTAAACAGAAAATTCATTGTCTATTGAGACTCACTCAGCAAGCAAGAGCATACAGTTAAACACAAAAATTGCCCAGAGACAACATTGTGTATAATTCTTACATGTCTCAGGTGAACACACAGGCAAACAACATTTCCTACCCTATGTATAGTACCCTAATTTAGATTACACCGACAAAATGACAACTTGCACAGATAAAATTACACTTGCACATATAGCCACAAATATGTTCTTTATAATTTGACAGCCTAATTAATTTGACAACTAAATTTTATTACATAGTAACTCAGACTTTTGAGCACAATTAACGATCAGAGTCCCCAAGGATACATGCCAGGCTGCGCACTTAAAATTGAAACGGCAAAAATTTCTACTGACCGTGCACACACTTTTACTGAAGCTGTGTATAGCAAGAACTCGACAAGAACGGTATAGCAGTAACAGTAGGAAGGAACAAGGAACACAGTAATTTGGGAGATGAAGTGGCGGGAATATATACCCATGTCATCCTCGGTGTTGGACAATGACTGTCTGGTTAACCAAACCATAGCCGCACAGGAGCCTCGACAACAACTACTCCTCCAGATGCTTCTCCATGATCTCAGCACAACTTCTGACAGAACATACACGAGAAATCCATCCCCATCAGAACCACGCTTATTTTCATAAGGCAACACCGCCAACATAAACGAATGTGGCAACTACCGCAGACGCACGAGCGCAGTCAGAAGATACCTCTTGGCGAAGCGCCGCTCCTGCAGCGATAGGCGGCTGAGGAGGCCATTGGACCTAAAGATATGCATCGAGTACTTCTCGATCAGCAGTAGCCATACCACCAGGTCATCGACGCCAGTCGCCACTGTCGGCGAAGTCGTCGAGCGTCTCCTCCTGTAAATGACACGAGGAGAGTAAACACGGGTCAGATCTAGAGCCGCAAGTAACCCGAGCGCTCGCGGCGAAGAGATCGAGGCAGGAGGAGGTGGAGCGGAGGAACAGGATCTAGAAGACAGATAGGCACAAGCGTATATGGAGCTGGATCTGCTCGTGGGCGCGTGATCGGAGCGGAACAAGGACGACTGTACGGGCGCAAACGGCGAGGTCGACGGCGTGGGTCATTCTCCTTCTCGGCGAGGCCACTGAATGGTCTTCTCAGTGATCCATCGGTCGTGGATCGGGGATGGGCAAGGACGACGGCACGAACGGCGAGCGGCTTCGTGGCAGGGAGGGAGGCGTGGGCGAGCGCGGCGGCGTGTGCGAGGGGAGGCAGCGTGGGAGAGGAGGTGGCTGCGTGGGCGTGCGCGTGAGGGAGTTGTGATTGGAGCAGGATCGCGGAGGGGATGGATTGCAAGATTGGTCCCACCTGTCGGCACATCGTTTTGTCGCACGCGGATGGTGGTAACACCAAACAAATTACCGCACCAAACAATTATCTCCCTTTTATTCTTTTTTAGTTGTGGGAGATTGCAGGGACTAAAGTTTAGTTGGTGTCACATCGAATGCTACATAGGCTGTCGCATGGGGTGTTTTGATACTAATAAAAAAACAAATTATAGATTCCGCTAGTACACCATGATACGAATTTATTAAGCTTAATTAATCCGTCGTTAGCACATGTTACTGTAGCACCACAGTGTCAAATCATGGACTCATTAGACTTAAAAAATTCATCTCGCAAATTATGCGCAATCTATGCAATTAATTATTTTTTAATTTATATTTAATATTCTATACATGTGTCAAATATCCGATGTGATAGAACTTCAAATGAGAAACCAAACACCCCGGGGCCCTCGTGAGTTGATGATGGGTAAACGTAAAGCCAAAACTGTTGTACCTGCGCCCATGTGCACTGCCCCATGCAAAAGCAAATAATCAAAGATGACTGAACACCTTTACATTCCAATTTTAATTTGAGCTCTAATTATTGGAGGATGACATGCTTGGTCTTATAATCCATACTTTTCCAGCTAATAAACAATATTTTTCTCTTACAACAAATCAGCGAACAGTACTTTCAGACATGACTTTTTAGCCCAGCGAACAAGGCTACCGTGGACTGGAGTTCCACTGCAGAGGCATTGCAATTATCATATTCGTACGTATGCGGTTGCGTAGTAGGAAAACAGAGGGTGTGCAGGAATGGTCGTCCAAGGGCACGTTGAATTGAACGTCGATCATGCATGAACTTGAACACACAGATTTGTGGCCGTGACCGTGAGTTGGAACTGGAACTGCGGTTCGAAGCGGACAGCAAGATCGTTCGTTCCTTCCTTGGTCAGGGTTCACACCACAGCAAGCCCCAGCTTGTGTTGGCTGACGAGCGCGTCAGACCAGCGTGACAGTCCGGCTCAAAGTGAGACAAGGCTCGTGCATTTTTGGGTGCGAATCGAGAGCTCTTTTCTATGGAGAATCAAAACCTCTCACTGATGAAAAGGATAAAGGCCTCGTTTAGTTCGGTGAATTGGGGAGAAAAACACTGTATCAGAATTCCTGTAGCATTTCGTTTGTATTTGGTAAAAATTATCCAAATTTTGACTAACTAGGCTTAAAATGTTCATCTCGCAAAGTACAACAAAACTGTGCAATTAGTTTTTGATTTCATCAACATTTAGTACTCCATGCATTTACCGACATTTTGATGTGACAAGGAATCTTCTTTCTGCATAATGAAATTTGGGGGAGAATTGAGAGAACTAAACAAGGGCAAAGTGGGATCATGACAAACAACACCAGTACCCTAACCACATGTACTGGAAAAACTTTTCTCGAAAGGAAGAAAAAACAAGTTTTTTGCTTCTTTTATTCTCCTTTTTGATGAGAGAAGCTGACGAAGAACAGTGGCCCTGCTCGTGGCAGGAAGCTTCCGGGCATGCTCCTGCCCATCCCCTGTCGCGGCCCGATGGCTTCCAGCTCTTCCACACGCTGACGACGGGCCGAAAGATACTGAGGCAGTGTTTAGTTACTTCAAAATTTCAAAAATTTTATAAGATTTCTCGTCACATCAAATTTTTGGACGCATGTATGGAGCATTAAATGTAGGTAAAAAATAACTAATTGCACAATTTGTCTGTAAATGTCGAGACGAATCTTTTGAGCCTAGTTAGTGCATGATTGGATAAATTTTACCAAATAACAACAAAAAATGCTAAAAAAACTTTACACACACTTTACAACCATCTAAACACACCCTGACGCGAGAAGATGGATGGATTAACTATTCGCGCTGCTGTCGATTTCCTCGGTTCTCTTTGGCTGTGTTTAGTTGTGTAAAAATATGTAAAAAGGTGTAAAAAAAGTAATGTATCACGTTTTGGCTTTATTTGGCAAATAGTGTCCAACCGTTGACTAATTAGGTTCAAAACGTTCGTCTCGCAAAGTACAACCAAGATGTACAATTAGTTTTTAATTTCATCTATATTTAGTACTCCATGCATGTATCGTAAGTTTGATGTGACGGAGAATCTTTTTTGCATAGTTTTTTTTTAACTAAACACAGCCTTTGACGAACGGAAACGGAGAGAGTACTCCTGCTTGCTGTATCTATCATTGCCTTTTGGTCGGTCTGTCATGTCATCAGTCGCATCATGATATCATCTGCTGCCGAGGTTGATTTCTGCGAGCTAGGCTGTTAAACCGCGTGAGCGTGGGCCAGCCCGAGACGCAACCCGGACCCGGGAGCTGATTTGCTATTGTTATATGGTCCGTGCCTAATGCAGGTGAGCTTCAGTTGTTAACAAATTCTGGAGCATATGGCTGGCTGGCCCGTGCATGCATGACACACCAGTCTTGGCAACATGCATCCACTTGGAATCCATGTTCCTTTTTTTCTTTTGAAAAAGATCGACTTCATGTTCCTGCATGTCATGTGAGCATATATGTAAGGAAGACAACGAGAAGAAAACGTACAAACAAAGGAGTACGTATTGTAGTACATCTTCCCTTCCCTGCTAACTATGGTCGGCAGGCAGTGGCAATTCAGTTTGAGGAACGCACCATCCTCATTAGCAGTGGTGACCAACGTTAATTAGCTTCCCTAGCTGCGGACTGCAGAGAGCATCATGAGCAACGCGGTTTGTGGAGGCGGCGGCCCACCCAATCCAACCCCAACCACCTCCTTGGCACTGGCAGGCAGTCGATCGCTGCAAGTTGCAGTCCAGTGCAGCTAAGCTCCAGCTGCCTCTGCCCGCGACAGACACCGCCCGCGCACGCGGCTTCGTACGATGGCATAGCAGTCGCTGCCGTGCTGACGCCGTACGCCGCCGCACGTCTAGGCACCTGTTGATCTCCTCCATCTCCTGTCATCGTCTCATCTACGTCCGGCCGGCGGCCCCCAAAGTCCGCGAAGCTGCCAGGGCCGATAACCCTCCGACTCCGACGCATGTTACCCCTTCTAGTAATCGTACAACAGTAATCTAGTAGGACTAATCTCTGCATGCCCTAGTATGCCCGCAATGCAGTTGGTAGGGTGTGTGTGTGCGTGCCTGCCGCCAAGTGTGAATTCCCACTCCTGTTCATATTCATAATCATGCAGACGCAGCAGCAGCCTCGTCTCGTGCCGCCGTGGGAAAAAGTTGCCACGCCCATGTGGCTGTCATTTCATCGAGGGGCAAGCAGGCAGGCACACATATGCCAACTTGTCAAGATCTAGTGTGCACAGCCAACTCGTCGGCAGGTTAGTGTTAAACTTTCCACTTCCAGCTGGAAACGACCAAATCACTACTACTCCTACACATCACATGTAGGGTTAGGTTCAGTCGCATGCAACGCAAGATTAACCAACCAACCAACCACCATTTTTGTGTCCAAACTCCAGAGTACTTCACTATACCAGTTCCTAGTTCTAGATGAATGGCTAAGCTCCAATTAATTGACTGGATTTACCTGTCACTCTGAAGTCACATGCCAGTCACTGACCGAAGTTCGCTCGCAATAAGTCCAGCAGCCTATCCAGTGAAATCCAAGCTTGAATCTCAAGCCATTTACCATGTCCGCGGCTGTGAATTGTAAGCCTTTAGCCGTCAGGATCGGAGTAATGGTCTCAGGCGAGCATCGATGACCGGTCCGTTCCAAGTGACAGGTACGCGCTGTTGACGCACTTCGGGTTGGTTTTGCCAATTCGTATGACAGCTGTACGTGCAAGATGTACAACATCACGCAAGATCCTCGCTTACCAAAATCCACGGCCTTTGTTTATACCACTGCACGGAGCACAGTGGCGCCCGGGTAAACTCTCCATCAGCAGGAATGCAGGATGCTTCCTCGTTCGCTTTATAAAAATGGCGCTCTGCATCACTGGCAGCTGTACGGCTGACCCAAGCTGATGTGCCCGTCCCTGACTATTTGTCCCGTCACACCGTGTCGCTCTGATATGAACAGGAAAGCTATTCAAATGTTCAACCACCAAACAAATGCAAACACTAAGGCCGCGTTCACTCCCCTCCCAACCCAAAATATTTCCTCTTACACACATCACATCAAATCTTTCGACGCATGCATGGAGCATTAAACGTAGGTAAAAAAGATAACTAATTGCATAGTTTGTCTGTAAAGTTCGAAACGAATCTTTTGAGTCTAATTAATCCATAGTTGGACAAATTTTACCAAATAACAACGAAAAGTGTTACAGTAACTTTTCAGCTACTTTTCGCGAAGTGAACGCACCCTAATGCGCAAGACGCTCACATTGACATTAGCACAGTTGCGAGTAGCATGCCATCCTATAAAATGTGGGCATCCATCGCCAAAGTTAGACAGACAAGCAACAACATCACTCACTCATCCAGCTGGTGCCACACATTCATAGTACACCAAGAACAAGAACCTTGCATTGCAATTTGCAAACCATCGCCGTCGATCGTGTCCAAGGAAACCAAGCAAGCAAGCAAGCGGCGTGTGGGAAGAACGAAGCCGGAGGTCGAGCTACTTACCAGCCATCATGGTGAAGACGGCGGTGGCGGCTAGCAGCAATGACGCCGCGGCGGCGAGGCACGGCGGCAGTGGCAAGCAGAGGACGTACAAGGGCGTGCGGATGCGGAGCTGGGGCTCGTGGGTGTCGGAGGTCCGGGCGCCGGGCCAGAAGACGCGGATATGGCTCGGATCCCACTCCACCGCCGACGCCGCGGCGCGCGCCTACGACGCCGCGCTGCTCTGCCTCAAGGGCTCGGCGGCCGCGCCGGACCTCAACTTCCCGCTCCGCCTCCCGTTCGACCTGCCCCCCGCCGGCGCCATGTCGCCCAAGGCCATCCAGCGCGTGGCCGCCGCCGCCGCGGCCAGCAGCGCCACGCCCTTCGCGCCCTGCGCTGAGAATAATAATGGCAGCACCTGTACCGACGGCGACGGCGATATCACCCCGGTGTGGAGCAGCAGCTCGCCCGCCAGGGACGACGTCTCCTCCCCGGAGTCGACCGTCAGCAGCGAGAGTGACCTCTCCGGCGATGTGGACTACAGCTCGCTCGCGGACATCGACGCCTTCTTCCAGTCGCCCAAGTGCATGGACTACGCCCTCATGGACCCCTGCAGCGCCTTCTTTGCGCCGCCGGCGCCGATGGCGACCGACGACGACGCCTGCTGGGAGGAGGACGGCGGCATTGCGCTCTGGAGCTTCTCCACTCTCGACTGCTGATCCAAGTGGCGTCAGAGGAGCGCAAGCAATTCAGTTACTGACTAATCGCCGATCAAGCGACCAAAACTGCTGGTTGCTTCATCGACGGCACAAATTCCATATACATGATAATTTTATTCGATATATGTAAACATTCTTAATAAGCTAATTTTTAAGCATTGTAGTGGGGAGCTCTCATGAATGGAGCTACATGTTTTAAGGTAGCTTCCATGCATGAAGTTAACCTCTTTACCACTGCTTGTTTATGAGTAAAAACAACTTTATTGCCAGTATAATTGCACAAAGAAATTGATGTTCTATCCCCTTTTTGTCAGGGAAACACATAACAAAAGTAAGCTGTCTGGGCTTGTCAGGGTGAGTTGGTGCTCAGTGGTTCTCGCGAACTCATCCATGACTCCTTCCGAACGTCCAAAATGCTGGACGATTGTTGGCTCGAATGCAGCCCTGGCTGCGAGTGCCCTGACCTTTGGGGTCCGCAGGCTTTTGTCTATACCACTCGTGAGTTCGTGCACCTGAGTATTGTTGATCTCGAAGGACCCTTCGTCTTGTATGATCTCTATTAACTCCTTGTCTGAAGGCCCGTATAGTGGTATGTAAAATGAATCCAACATTTCTCTGCTGATCACACCCTGCTAATCAAAAATACAATGTGTGGTGTTATTTTTCTTGCAAAAGTACAATGGGTGTACTTCACTCCATCACATCGCAGCTACCAGCTGGAGTGCCAGAGATTTGGTCTATGCTTGCAAAAGTTCAGTCTATGAGTTGTTATAAGGAAATATTTTTCGTGATCACTAAAACATAACGAGACAAATGATCCCTATGTAATCTAAACGCCTCCCCCAAACTCTGATCCTTGATGTAATTTGGAAAGGCTCCACCTTCCACTCACCGGTTTCTCCGACATCTGTCGAATGGAAATGGAGGTGGGGATCCCGTTTTGATCCCGCCACCCCCCGAAGTTGACCTCAACAAACATAACATATATTTATCACTCATACATGCATGTGTACTTCTTTTGAACAATGGCACAACATATATGCTTACTCTAATTACTTATTAATATATTTTATATTAAAGAAGTGGGTAATATAGAAACATATATATGCGTAGTTTATGACTATTTGAATAATTTTTGTAATATAATATATGTTGGTAATTTATATGTAGATTTTAGTGGATATTTTAGTTTTTCAATAATGGCAGAAGTGGTAATTTATATGTAAATTTAACAACCTAAATAGATTATCTATCATAATGGTAGGTGGACAATTAGATGTAAATTTAGTGTTACTTTAGATTATCTTTCATAATGGTACATGTGGGTATTTAAGTACAAACTCATAGGTATTTTATGTTGTTTTTTTACCATCACGGAAAGTGGCAAATCCTTAGAAAATAGAATAGATCAAATGAGTATTATTATCTATGGTAATTAGAGTATGTTGAATTGATGGCCAGATGATTCTAATTTTTGTGAGGATTTGTAGGAATTCTTCTAGCGTCTCATGAGGATTAACATGGAGGCACCTTTAGGCAACTCTAGTTAGAAAATCTAGGATTTTTGGCGATGATGATTAAAACCAACCAAATAAAGGACAGATGTTTCTAATTATTGTGTGAGTTTATATTATTCATCCTTTTTCTAGTGTCTCGTTAGAATTAACGTGGAGGCTTCGTTGGGGCCTTTAATTAGTAAGAGTCAGATGGTTTGGGAGATCTCGTAAGAAAGGAATCAAAGAGTGTTTTAGCACAAAGTCCTCGACCATTTGGCTCTTTGAATAAAATGAAGGATGAAGCTATAACTTAGGTACTAGTGGCTGCGAATTCTTGCCTCCCATGGCTAATCTTTCAGCTATCATTGTTGTAATTAGCTTTTGATTTTGCTTCGCCCCCTGGAGACCTTTCTTCTCTATCAATAGAAATGGACAGTGTGTGTAATTGGACATGTAAAACTCTCGATATGTACTATGCATTCAAAAGAAAACTAATTATTAGTTGCTATAAACAAGAAACATACTAATCATTTGAAGAATTTACCGTACCCTTGATGCCATGTCATTTAAAGGAATAAATGCATAAACCCATGGTTGAGTGGATCGGTAGGCAGTGTCACTGGATGGTCGGCGGCGCATGGAAAGCACCATTTGGCCCTCAGGGACCAATTCTTGAGCCTGTGTGTTCAAGAAAATCGTGAAATCCTTTCTGAACTGTTGGCCAAAAGCCTGAACAACGAAGGGCCGCCTTGCTTGCCTGAGGCCCTCGTCTTTGTCATAAATAGGGATCCTGCTTTTCTTTAGATCCTCGGGTACCTGTTATTTCATCGTGCATACGTAAATCTCCAGAGATTTATTGCGTATTGCAAGTCAGGGCCTATTTAGATTACCTGAGATAGCCAATTCAAGCTATGTGATGACAAAACTAGATTCACGGAATTACTGGTGAAGAGTCTTTTGTAGAATGATCCAGGTACAATAGCAGTAAAAACAGGACCAAGATCCTGTGTGCTTTGCTGGTATGCAAACCTCTTTGCAACATTATTGAAGCCGTTATCCGGAAGATCATTCAGCAGCACTGATATCTCCGGTACTATTTCCTTATGAACTGAGCAATGGTGAAAAATTGCATCAACTGCATTTTTAACCAGGGTCAGTGCGTTCGGTCCAGCTGAGCATCCCAAATCAGTGATCACTACGTTTCTGAGGGTGTTGGTATGTTTCCGCAAGCTTGTGACAGCCTCCTGTATCAAAGGCTTCATCCTGTTTTGCCCTGCATTCTAGGAGCGAAGTGTAGGTTTTGTTCAGATTTTTGAACATTCTAACTGTTCAGCTCTGCTAATAGAAACAAACATTTAATCATATTCATACGCCTACTTCCTTGTGACCTATTTTGAAAAGGGGAGTGCTCTGGGTTACTAAATCCTTATGATTTGGACACACACACAAAAAAAACTTTCCAGTTAGGACCTAAAGATGGTACAAAAAAATGAAATTCTGGACCAAATCTTTGTGACCTTCACCACTTAATGTAAAGAACAATACTTAAAGAGCAGATACAAAGCATAGTAATGCTTCTGACTGTTGAGGCATATATGAGTTGGGAGGATACCTGAGTGGTAGAATTCCGAGCATAGCTCGCTTCTCCTTCTCCCCTATTTGTCGGGTATCAATGATCCCCACTTCCGAAGACGATGCTAAGAACTAACCTTTCAGCAGATTAGGAACATAATCACGAACCTGGCCGACCCTTCAGTGTGGAACTCCGTCCCGACCGACCTCAAGAGTGAAAGCTCCGCCTCGCCCGACCCCTTGGGCGCGGGCCCAGCCGCGCCCGACCCCTAGGGGAAAGGCCCGCCTCGTCCGACCCTGGGGGCATAGGGTCCGTGTCGCCCGACCCCTCTAGAATGGTACCGCCCTGCCCGACCCGGGGGCCACGGGATCGGCCTCGGACGGGGGGCGCGGGCTCCTACGAGGACCCCCCGCCACCCCAACCGCTACGAACGCAGGTGGTGGGCCCCAGACCATGCCCCTAATGTTAGAGAGGGGGCGGGCGCACCTCGACGTGACCAGCAACCGCCACAGGCTATACCTAGATGTCTCCAACAGCGTCGGGCGGACTGGCACTGTGCTCCTCGATCCCCGTGCAACTCTGAACGAGGGAGTCAGTTGGCCCCATGACAGGGAGGGACGAGGCGGCGCTATCGAGCGGCGGCGCCCGCCTGTAGCACTAGTGACAGACATAACCATAGCATGCGCGCGCCTCCATTGTCGTCTGCAAAGACCTATAAGGCTCGACCGTGGGAGGGGAAGGGCGGCACAGCCCCGGGCTGTCTCCTCCATCGTTTTTCTCTTTCTTCATTTCTCTCTCTCTTGTACCCCGAGTCCTTCCTTTTACCTATAAAAAGGAAGGCCGAGCACCCCACGAGGGGGGCCTCTTTTTCGATCAACCGAAAACACTTCAACTCCACTTCACTTTCATCAGAGACCTGGGAGCTCATTCCTCTCTCGACCGTTTGTAGCCCCTACTATAGACCCGAGTGCAAGTAACACGAGCAGCTCGTCACTGGACATAGGGACATTCAGGCCTAACCAGTATACATCTTCGTGTCCTCTTTGCACACCATCTGAACCTAAACGCGCAATCATAGAAATTTACTAGCCGGTGATTCCAAACACCGACAGTTGGCGCGCCAGGTAGGGGCCTTTGCGCATTTTGTCACTTTCATCAGGCTTTGGATGGCCAGCCACAAAATCGACTGGACCCCAGGTGCGCATGTGCGCTTCGAGAATCTGGACTTCGTCATCACCATAGAGGGAGAGCTGGTGCAAGCTATCGTGCATGCTCAGTCGCCTTCCCTCACTGGCCTCGACGCGATCGTCGAGGCTCTCGAGGAGCTGCAGCTGAGCGCTCCAGAGGTCCGCGCCCTGGAGCGCAACCAACTCCTTGACTTCGACTTTGGGAGGTTGGAGCACCAGCTCGCCGTGTACCTAGGACCTTACCCATCCTAGGAGGACCTGTGGGCTCTCACCTTCTCCTTCATCAACATCATGACATAGCTCGCCGGTGGAGAGCCGCTCTCCTCGGACACTCTGACCTAGGGCGCCTCGATAGCGTTCCCTTATGGTTTGCACAACACTACGCAGATTGTCGAGCGCCATATGGCGCAACGCTCTTGTCCGCCGCCACGAACAACGAGTTCATGGGTATGGCCGACTACATGGTGGAATCGATCCATGATCTCCTCAAAAGCGATTCAGAGACAATCTCTGATTCTGCCTCTAGCCAGGGAAGCTACCACCCCTCGCGCGAATGCTTCATGGCGGAGATCGCCAACGACACTCGCCGAGAGGTGACCCCCAAGGGACGCGTCGCAAATGCCATCGACAATACCCCTAAGGGGGGCAGCGGGACTCCCCCGTATCCTGCCAATGGGCACGGGGTTGCGGCGGACGCGGAGGTCCCGCCCTACCCACGTATGAACCAGCTGTGGGAGCAACAACGAGAGATCAAAACTACGTGGCTCCATCTGGAGGAGGAGCACGCGGTGCTCGAGCATGAGATCGCACAGCACCATGATGAGGTGTGTGCTCGGGCCCATGACGCGTATCGGAGAATCGTCGATGACAACGATGGGCTCCCACGCTTCACCTGGGCAAGCTAGAACATAGTCGTGGCGATGACTCCGCTCTGAGGGCTCTCGGAGCCCACGACGCCTGAGGGACGCTAGGTGCAGCGTGAGATACGTGCGCTGCTCGAGCGTGCGGTGGTGCAGCAGTCGGAAAGCTCAGTGTCTCGACGACGCAACACGACAACGACACATCTGTCCTCCAACCCCCACATGGTGGGGAAAGGCCCACTGCGGACCGTGGCAAGGCCGCATCCGTCCACTAGCTAGCGTGCGATGGTGGAAAGGCCGTCTCATCCCCGATGCATGACCGACTCGGCCACCACCGCGACACACGTGACACTCTGACTGCCCACAGTCACATGCAGGAGGAGCAGAGAGGAGAGACCGGCCACCGCTACAACCCTTGCCGCGGCGGCCGCTATGATAGCGGCGAGGACCAAAGGCAAAGCCCCCACCACCAGGGCCCTAGGTTTTTAGCCAGCACATCCTTTGCGCACCCGTCCTGGCGCGGTATCGCCCGCCGGTGAACATTCAGAAGTATGCCGGGGAGACAAACCCATTCCTATGACTTGAGGACTACCGACTTGCTTGTTTTTGATAGTCATTAAACATCAGATATAACCATCAACTATTACATAAACTGATATGAAATGAATCACAAACTATAGTTATATGGTTTGGCTCTAACAAGTTCCACGAGTTTTGGTGCTCTCACTTGTCTTGCAGGAATATTGAATTTTTTACCAAATAAAAGTATCCCAAATAATGAATTGAAGTGCACCATTGCAAAGAGCTCGTTGAGACGATTGAAACGGATATATTATTTACTATATTTGGAGCCCGGAATAAAAAGATATTAAATCCGCGACGAAACCTACGTGGGAAGACTCTAGAAGACTCCAGAAGGCGAATCACCGAAACAGAGCCCGAGGGGTTTCCATGTGGGTCCGCGGCCCCACCCCTATACAGGCCGGCATGTGAGACCCACGGGTCAACCTCCCCTTCGTACATCGGTTCCCCACCGCCTCCTAGGATGCATCTACGCTATTTTTAAAGTCGGTTTGATCCAAGGGTTCACGTTGCACCCCTAGCCTATATAAGCAGCCCTGTACCCCCCTCCCTAGAGCTATCCTTGAAACTCTAATTCATATTTATCTCTTCAGATTAAGACCATATAAGAAGAATTAGGGCTAGACTCTCCAATGTAGTAGATTAGTTCTAGTTGAGAGTTAGAGAGAGAGAGTCGAGCTACGCTCAGGTTCTAGAAAATTCTTCTAAGATCTAGTATATCTTTGTATCTTACCTTTGCAAGACTTATATTTTAATATATTTATCTTCTCTATTTACTTTTATGCCTTCATGTGTGTGGTTAGTATAGTTGTTATACTTTCGCATGAGATCTCTGCTCGTATTGAGTGCTCTAGTTATCATACGTGATTAGAGTAGTAATCAATAGTGTAGACATGATGTCTAGGCTACGGGTTACCTGAGATTGCGTCCAATCCCACGGATAGTTGTGATAGCCATAGGGGTGACAGCTCTGTCAGGCCATTGTAATCCACCACGTTCAGATTGGTGTTCGTAGAGCTTTAGGCAGTCTTCCCCCAACTACGCTTTCTCACCCCCTCGAGAGTTGGAAATGTATTGCTGCTCCAAAGTGTTATTGTGTGATAGCTATATATATCTATGCTACAGTTATCATAGAACCAAAGTAATAGAGAAGTATATAGGAACCTTGAACTCTCCTACGTCCTCTCAATTTAGCTAAACTACTCTTTTATCATGGAATTCTCCTGTGTATGTGTCATTATTCATAACTCATATCATTTACCACTTATCTCCACTTTAGTCTAGTTGGTATACTAAGTTAGTAGATACATGATGGTGAACTATCATCTTCTTTAACCATTGCTTCCCTATGGATAAATACGATACTCTGGAATACTCCTGGGTAAAAGCTATAACGATATCCATGCGCTTGCGGAATTTTCTATGTGCGTTAATAAATACCAACACTTGTCAAGCCACGCCACGGAGATGGTGATGCGTTCATCATCCGCAGCCTCCCCCTGTACCTCGTCGACTCGGCATGTACATGGCTGGAGCATCTCCCGCCCAACAAGATTAGATGTTAGGCGGATGTTAAGGAGATCTTTGTGGGTAACTTCCAGGGCACCTATGTACGCCCTAGGAACCCCTAGGATCTCAAGAACTATAGGTAGAAGCCGGACGAAACTCTCTACGAGTACATCAGATGCTTCTCCCGACAGTGCAATGAGCTGCCCAACGTCACCGACACCGACATGATTGGGGTCTTCTTGTCGGGGACCACCTGTGAGTCCTTGGTCCATAAGTTGGGGCGCAAGTGCCCACGGACTACCAAGGAGCTCCTCGACATCGCCACCCGTCACGCTTCGGGCGAGGAGGTGGTCGGAGCGATTTTAGACCGTGCCCAAGGCAAGGCCAAGTGGGACGAGGACGCTAATAAAGGCATCTCTAACCACTCGAAGAAGAAGAAGAAGGGCAAGCAGCGGCCCAGGGATTCGCTCGTGGCCGCCGTAGAGCGCAAAGGCAAAAAGGTGCCTGCAAAGGCACCCCGGATCACTTCGAGAAGATACTCGAGGGACCCTGTCCTAACCACGCCTACCCCATCAAGCACGCTTACAAGGACTGCGGGCTTATGAAGAAGTTCTTGTCCAGGGGCTCCAAGAAGGGAGACGGGAAAAAAGCCTGACTTTCTGGGAGATGACGCCGAAGAGAAGGAGAACACCTTCTCAGAGGAGACCGACTGCCCATGATCTTTGGCGGGCCAGCGGCGTACGACTCCAAGCGCCGACAGAAGCTCACGCACTGTGAGGTGTACATGGCCGAGCCGGCCACCCCCGCTTTCCTCCGATGGTCAAGGTCCGCCATCACCTTCGACCGCTCCGACCACCCAAACAACGCTCCACATCCGGGTCGATACCCGCTCATCATTGATCTAATCATCGACATGAAGCGCCTCAGCAAGGTGCTGATGGATGGGGGTAGCAGCCTCAACATCATGTACGTCGAGACGATCGATGCCATGGGCATCAACCAGTCGCGTATCCAACCGATCGGGGCGCCTTTCCACGGTATCGTGCCAGGGAAGCAGGCCAAACCTCTCAGATAGATTGACTTGCCCGTCACCTTTGGGTAGAAGTCCAACTTGAAGACTGAGACCCTCACCTTCTAGGTGGTCGGTTTCCATGGAACCTACCATGCCATCCTGAGACGACCATGCTACGCGAAGTTCATGGTCGTCCCCAACTACACGTACCTAAAGCTGAAGATGTCAGGCCCGCATAGGGTCATCACCGTCGGCACCTCCTTCCAGCGCGCTTACGAGTGCGACTAGGAGTCTTGTGAGCTCGTCGCTGCGACCATCGCCTCCGAAGAGCTTGCCGCCACCAGGGTGGCGACGGTGGAAGAGGCCCTGACTCCAAGCGGCCGGTGAGCTCCTTTGAGCCCGCAGAGAACACCAAGGAGTCCTCATCGACCCCTCCGGCTTCGATGACAAGGTGTTGCGCATCGGCTCAGAACTTTCCTCTAAATAGGAAAGCGCGCTCGTCGACTTCCTCCGCGCGAACAGCGACATCTTCGCGTGGAAACCCTCGAATATGCCGAGCATTCTGAGCGAGGTTACCGAGCACGCCTTGAGGATTAAGCCGGGCTCCAAGCCAGTATAGTAACGTTTATGCCGCTTTGACAAGGAGAAGCGCAGAGTCATCAGAGATTGCGAAGCTTTTAGTGGTTAGATTTATCAAGGAAGTCTATCATCCCGAGTGGTTAGCCAATCCTGTTCTTGTAAAAAACAAAGACCGAGAAGTGGAGAATGTGTGTTGACTATACTAGTCTCAATAAGGCGTGTCCTAATGATCCGTTTCCTTTGCCGCGCATAGATCAGGTAGTCGACTCGACCTCGGGGTGTGAAACCCTCTGCTTCCTTGATGCGTATTCCGGCTACCATCATATTGCGATGAAAGAGTCCGACCAGCTTGCGGCTTCTTTTATCACGCCGTTCGGATCGTATTGCTACGTCAGCATGCCGTTCGGATTGAAAAACACAGGAGCAACATACCAGTGATGTATGCTCAAGTGTTTTGGCAATCTCATCGGAGAGACCATTGATCCTACGTGAACGACATCGTAGTCAAGTCCAGAAAGGTTGACCAGCTCGTGGTCGACCTCGAAAAAACCTTCAAAAAGCTCCGAGAGAACGGCATAAAACTCAACCATGAAAAATACGTTTTCGGGATCCCGAGAGATATGCTACTCGGGTTCATCGTCTCTGAGCGCGGCATCGAAGCCAACCCAAGAAGATCACGGCCATCACTCGGATGGGTCGGCGATCGAGCGGCACGGCAGCCCGCGCACCCCGCGTGGCAGCGGATAGCCCGCGCACCGTCGGCAGTCAGTGCCTCCACCCTAGTAAAATGAATCCAACATTTCTCTGCTGATCACACCATGCTAATCAGAAATACATTGTGTGTTATTTTTCTTGCAAAAATACATTGGGTGTACTTCACTCAATCACATCGCAGCTACCAGCTAGAGTGCCCGAGATGTGACGCTTGCTTAGTGGACTAATCTGGCACACACACATAATGCATGAAAAAAAAGCTTTGAGAACACCTATATTATTCTAAGTCCATCAAGTCCATGGACAAATCTGGCACACACACGTAATGCATCTCCAAGAGTTTTTTTAAAATTCACTCTCTAAATTATCATTTGGGAGTCATCTGCATAAAAATCGCTTTTTATATCTTCACACTCTCCAACAACTTTTTTATATCTTGTGCACACTTTAGAGAGCTATTTTTGCTATCTATCTTTGGCTAGCCAGAAATCCGTAATCGAGTATGGCTATATTTGGATGGCCATTTAAGAAGTTGTTGGAGGTTATTTTTTCATTAAAATCTCTATTCCTAATGATTAGAAATGATATAGAGAGTCTCTTGGAGTTGCTCTTAGGAGACGTAAGTATTAGATTGTACTATTTAATACCTATGAGGCAATGGCTAATAAAATTACTTATATAATTTGAACATTTTTTTTCGCTTTATTCATTTTCTAACACACCTCTTTGTATTTGTGAATATGCATTTAGTTGAAAAGTTAGCTTTATGGTGGTTCTTGTTGCCGTCCGTATCTTATGACGTCAACAATCTAGATTTTAATTTTTAAATCTTAATTCTATGACTTGCTTATTGTATCTTTTATTAAAATCTCCTTTTATATTTTGTTGAAAATAAAGTTTTAAGGTTGTAGACTGTAGTAGTATAATGGCATAACAATCATTTAAAACTGCACCCATGTCACTAAGATCAATGGTAGAGGTTGAAGTAGATATAAGATGGGTAGCTGTGCGAATCTCAAGAGGATATTAATATCTAAGCCTTATAATCATACTCCCTCCGTCCCAGAAAGATGGATGTTTTAGTGTTAAAAAAACTGTCCCAAAATGGTTGTCGTTTTAGACTATGGGACCCACATAAAGAAGGATGCAGGCCTACAGCTCTCTCTTCGCTTCATCCACATCCTCGTCCGTCCCCAAGCCCATCCCCATTGCCGCACCCATCCCACCTGCACCATCCTCCCCTTCTTGCCTCACCCTCTTCTCTTCCGTGCATGGCACCGAGGCAGAGGTCGTCGGCATCGAGGTGGAGCGGCCGGCGTCGTCGTGGACCGAAGCAGAGCGGTCGTCCCTGAGGCAGCAGATCCAGAGTGGAGGTGGAGCAGGCCGACAAGGGCGTGGACCGGAGCAAAGTGGTCGAGGCGAGTGGTCGTCCCCCAAGCGGCTGATCCGGAGCAGAGGTGGAGCGGCTCGACGTCCACGTGAATCCAGCGATGCACCCCGAGCCGCCCCGCCCACCGCCTCGGTGAGATCCACGCGTAGCCATCGACGAGATCGACGCCGAGCTCAAGAGGCGGATGGCCATCTTCTCCTCCACCGAGATGTCGCGCCCTCCCTCCTCTTCTCCTGCACCGGTGCAGAGAGGCCACGGCGGCGCACGCCCCCTCTTCTCCTCCACCGGCGCGGAGGTCGCGCATCCCTCTTCTTCTCCTGCACCGACGCGGAGGTCGCGGTCGCGCCCGCCCCTTGTCTCCTCCACCAGGGCGGAGGCCTCACCCACCGTCATCTTCTCCTCCACCAGATCCGTCTCCGTCTAGGCGAGCGTGGGGCTCGGTGAGGCGAACACACGCGCGGTGTGGTGCTTGGCGCGGTGGGCGTGGTTCTCGATGAGGCATGATGGGAACGAGGAAGAAGAGAGAAAAGGAAAGAGAAACGTAGGGGCATGCATGCCTTTTGGCTTTTGCCTTGGTTTGCGCATCGACTCCTAAAATGTCCTTCTTTCTAGGACGGAGGGAGTAGTTTAAAGGAATGAAATCTCAAACGGATAGGTATGGCCACCTTTGGTCTACACTAACCTCCTCAACTTCACAAGCCTTTTTGAATTTTTAATCAAAAAATTATGTGTAATAATATTTGTTTATTATAAAATAGAGTTGTTACAATTATACTATCATGATATTTTAGTTAAATGTATAAATTTGTCTAAAATGGAACAAGCGGAGCAATATGGCGTCTCTTGCGACTCCCTTGATGGTGAAGGTGCTATAAATCTCCAAAAAGTGTTGGAGATGAGCACTCGCATCTTCATGTGCTTTTCCACAAAACTGGTTTGCTTGCACCATGTTGATCAAAGCAGGCTTGAGCTCAAATTAGTTATCTCCCACATTTATTGTCGGTCTAGTCCTGATGTTAGCAGTGGTTGGAGCGGAGAATTCACGGAGTGATCGATCGGCCATGGCTTCAAAGTCTGGTTTTAAGCTTCTTCTCAATTGGTTGATCTCAGACGAAGTGGTTGGAGCCTTCTTGAGCTTTGCTCTTGTTGTTCTGATTAGAGCTTTGGGGTTCTCAACGTAGTTTATTGGGAGTTCAAAACCAGTCATACATCACCCTGCATAAGATCAAAAAAATAGACAAAAGATAGGGTGAGCCTGTTAGAGTAAAGGATCAAGTGATGTAATTTGAATATCACATGTGTAAGAGTGTTCCTAGATGTGGAAGTGTGTTTATGCTCTTATGAATGTTTTCTAACTTAGTGTGCCATTCCGTTGCCTCCTCGGCAACGGCGCCAGAAATGCTTGTTGACACTTCTGAGCATCACTCGCGTTAGGTTGTCATCCCCAACTTGACACCAAGAGTGTGGTTGTATTGTACTCATGCCACTTAACTATATAAAGATATTAAAATATATATCTACAAGCACACAGATAAATACACCCGTTGCAGCATTTCACCCAAGTTTGTCCTAGTTATCGTTATTTATATTTAACCAAAGGAGAACAAACAGAGGGGCACATATTAATTAAAGGCTACTCTACACATGTGATATGAATATTCGAAATCACTATCCTTTACTCTCAAACAGGAATCAATCAAATAAAAAGAGATAAAATATATGATAATCAGACCATTCAGATGATATTCCTTAGAGCAGTACTACTATGGCAAGTTATTGATCAGAATATAAAGTAAGAGAATAACTCCTAAGTAATCCGTTAACTATTAGTCATAATCTACATTGATTAGTGTAATTATATCAGGCAATCATTGGCTAGGTTATCTCATATCCATAAACAAGGAACATCTCCATTACGAAGCTGAGAAATAGAGTAACAACTAAGTAATGAGACCGCATTCTACTAAGTTCTACACTTGGGGAGTGGACTACAAAGGACTCAACACGAATGTCACACCCGCAATCTACCACATGGTCTGGAGTATAGAGTGCATTTGCAGGTAAACAGTGTATAAGTACCACACTTACATAATGTTGACCACCCACCCATGACTCAATAAGGTGAGTGCTTTGCAAACATGTGTATAAACATAATGATAAACTATCTATGCCAAATATATAATCAAAGCAGACTAATCTCATAATAATCAAGGATATAATATAGATTAAGAACAAGATCATATTTAATGTATCAAGAATAATGATCAAGAACAATGAACTAGAACTAGACAATGATGAACTAGAACAATTACGAACTAGAACATAAACAATTAGAACATGAAGAACTAGAACATGAACTAGATCAAGAACTAGAAGAACTGATGAACTAGATGAATATCTGAAGAACAATGTTGATACAAGAGAGAAGAACTGGATTTACCAAGCTTCTCTTGACTAGATCTAGAGCCCAAGGCTGCTTGACTCCTTTATTTCTAATTCTAATCTAGCTATGCCTAGATCTGATGGAGCTCTAAGGAGATGAGAGTTGCTGGTTGGTCTTCTGCTTTCTGGTTGATGATTGAATGAATGAGTTTCCCTTTGAAGGGGGATCTGGGGCCTCGTTTATATAGCCCAGAGCATGGAACCGTGGCCCTTGGATCAAACCGACCTTCACGTAGGGTTAGGATGCATCCTTAGAGGCGGTTGAAGTAGCTTGCAAAGGAAGGAGCCGAGGAGCGGCGGCCAGGTGAAAGTCCCTAGTTTGGTTTTGGCTAATTGATGAAACCTAGGACTAACCTTTGTATCTAAGTGGATGATTTAGATAAAGGTGGTCATTGCATATGAGACATGACATTGACTCATGTGACCAAGATGATGAAGACCAAGATGAGGCTTGGCTCGATGGACCGGTTGTGAAGGTGAAGGGCAAGTCGAGGCTTCGAAGCGAAGGACCATGCGATGGTGAAGCTTGAGCAAGACTTGGCGCCGACGGACCAATGCAACGGTGAAGAGCAAGTGAAGTCAAGGTCGATGGATCGAGACGGTCATGTGATGATATGAAGTGGATCATATCATTTGGAGAAACAAAATGGGCTCGAGGCAAAGGTATAACCATAGGGCCATTTTGTTTTACACTCAAGACACCATAGAGGGTGTGAGTGGTTTAGGATCTATAGCCGAACTATTAAGAGGGGAAGTCTTATCGGTTATTCGATGCACGAGTGCCACTAGGTGAATTCATGAAGTGCATTGCATGTAGGGCCTAGTGAGCTAATTGGAAAACCTTTGAAAATGATTGAGAAAAAGCTAACACACAAGCACATGGAGATGTACACTTGATGGTGTTGGCACATTTGCAAAGGTGGCGTTGGTCGCGCTGTGGTTTGCGGGTAGAGAGGGGTTTGGGTTCCTCTCTCCCTCCCGCCGAGCGTGCGAGCGCGGGATTCAGGCGATTTCGGGGAAATGAAATGCCTATTTTCCACTACGCCAGAAGTTGGAAAAGAAACGGAAGCGAACGGAGGTCACAGAGGTGACCGGACGCTGCACCGAACGCGGTCTCGGTATGACCGGACGCGTCCGGTCAGTACAGCGCGGTATCGGGCGCGCGGGCTAGGGTTTGCAACCGGCGCGTCCGGTCACTCGCGGGACCGGCGCGTCCGGTCAAGTGCCCAGAAGGAACTGTGGTTCGCAAGGACGATCGGACGCGGGGCGCGTCCGGTCACACGCGATCGGACGCGTTCGGTCGTCGAGGGAGCTTACTGGACTCCGACCGGACGCTGGCACTGTCGCGTCCGGTCGTTGCGAGGAGCGCGTCCGGTCGTTGTTTCGCGGGCGCGGGTGCTGTGCGGATCGGCGCGTCCGGTCGTTGCGAGGAGCGCGTCCGGTCGTTGCTTCGCGCGCGCGGTGCTGTGCGACCGGCGCGTCCGGTCGATTGTGCAGCGCGTCCGGTCATAGCGTTTGACCGTTGGCGCGCAGTGACCGTTGGAGGATCTAACGGTCACATTTGAAATTTGAGGGACACGTGGACGTCGCAGGGCGACCGGACGCGGTTGAGCGCGTCCGGTCAGTTTCGACCGGCGTGTCCGGTCGTCCCGAAAAAAACGGTCAGTGGAGTGGCAACGGCTCTATTTGTTTGGGGTGCTTATAAATACTCGTTGGCCGGCCCTTGGGGAGGTCTCTTGGCATTTCTAACACTCTTGTGCATCCTTTGAGCTAGAGCTACTCCTCCCACTCATCTCTCTTGCTTGATTGCAAATCAAAAGTGAGATTGAGTGATCCCAAAGTGCATTGCATAGCTTGAGGGCATCTAGTGGCACTTGTGGGTGGTTTAGCCAGTGGATTTCTTGTTACTCTTGGAGAGTACCGCTCCTAGCCGGCTTGGAGATTGTTGGAGGCGTTGGCAAGAGAAGGTGATTGTTCTTGGCCACCTCCGGTTGTTTGTAAGAGGTTCTTGTGCTTTCCTCGGCGGGACGCCAAAAGCAACTCTATTGGATTGCGCGTGTCATTGAGTTACCTCACTTGAGAGTGGTGTCTTGCGGTGCCTTGCGGGGCGTGCCTTGAGGGGCAAGTGACTTGAGGGTCACACCGAGGAACCATCTAAGTGTTGGTCGACACAACCGGTGACGTAGCTTGTCGGTGCACAAGTGAACACCGGGTGAACAAAAATATTGTGTCTCTTGTCTCCCGGTGATTGGTCTACATATTGTGTTGTTGTCAATATTAATTGATTGTATATCATCTTGGTGATTGGCAAAATCTTCACTCCACCGTCGGTATAAGATTCACAATCCTCTCTCTCGCATTTACTTTTACTAGATTATCTTGTGTAGCTCTAGTGGTAGCCTTTTCTAGTTGTTGTTAGCTTGCTCACTAGTGTAAGTTAGTGACTTAGCACTTGTGTGAACTAGAGATCATAATCTACTAGACTTGTGGATAGGAGGCTTGCATCACAACCTTTGGCTAAGCAAAACTCGCTTTACGCCGTTTGTTATTCTAACAAGTTTGCTTAGTGGTGCTTGTAGAATTTTTTATAGGCTATTCACCCCCCCTCTAGCCATCTAGGACCTTACACCAGGGGCCGGTCGGCCTAGGGTTGAGGCCGGTCGGCCCCCACCTGGAGGCGCCTCGTGGTGGCCCTCCTCGTGGAGTCCTCTAGTGTCCTCTAGAAGCCTCTTGCGTATTCGTGACGTGGAGATTAGGCCGATTGACGTGGGTTCCTTCTCGTGGAAGATATCAATTCCTGAATTATTCTGATAACCCCTTGCAAAATATAGATTCACCAAAACTCGTGGAATTTCGTTAGTTGACACCCTAAACCTATGTTGGTGATCATTTATTAGCCCTTTATATATTTATTTTAACCCTTTATTATGGTAGATAACCATCGTCAACAACTCCCCCAAGCTTACCTTTTGCTAGTCCCTTAGCAAATATTCATAATGGATCAGGAGTTGCTACAATGATTTCACGCCTCAAAAGTACACATGCGTTCAAACAAGAATTTTTCTCTGGATTAGATCTAACCACTCTAACCTTCAGATTTACCCATATTACCTTTAACTATGGAGCTTATTAGCCTTCACTTGGGTCTTGAGCAGTCGAAAAGTAGAACAATCAAATTAAGCACTATGTCTCAAACTCTTCATTCAACTATTATTTTGGAGTTTTGCAAGATTTTTAAAATAAAACTCAGAGTATATTTTTGTATGACTCTCTCAAATCTCTCAATATATGTGGTATTTCTGGATCCTCTCCAAGGCAAAGTGAGATTTGCCTTCTCTCATCCTACATCTAATGCTTTATCTGGAGCTTATAGGTATGGAGACAGCGTGTTCATACTTACAAAGCATATTTTGTAAAATCAAATAGTGGATCTAGAGAAACGAGGCATACGATCAAATCAAGAAGTGCATGTGTATGGATCAAGGAGTGGTTTATTTATGATGAAGGTGATAGTGGATCTAATTCTACTGTTGCTCCTTTAAAAGGGATTTTGACCTCTCTTTGAATAATTGAAGAACTTAGACTAAGAGATATTTTGGGCTATAGTTTTTTTAGAGAGGCGGGCATCTAAGTACCCATTATTTTGGTAGGACACTTGTCCATATTTTACTCTCCATATATTTCTCTTTCTTTTCTCTTTTTTTTTAAATATATAAGCCTAGAACATTCTTGTCTATAATGAAAGATTGAGATATAATAATAACCTGGAGCAATAATAACTGGGGCTTATAAAATGTATGGATAGGTGACAAAAATCCTATAAGACATGTGAGTGGTGTTCTCTCCCAGTGTAGGAGAAAAATATATTTGGTGGATCTAAATGAAAAGGCATGTTGTTGTATACTTCAAGTGTAGAAGCAACATATTTGAGTGGAGTGTACGTGATCTTGATTTTAAAAGTATGACAAGCCTCTAAGGGTCAACAGAGCTCGACAATGCTCAATGCAAGTACAAGTAGTAAAAAGTATGAATGGAGTTTTCTATCCTATGTATGGCTGTGGTAGGAATTTTAAGCTTTATCATACACGTACTCATCATGGTATTTTAAGATTTCAAAAGATAAAATTCTCCAGAACTCTAGCATTAGTAGGAGCAAGATAAATAGCAGCTCAGACTTTCTCATATCATACTCCTCAACTACCTAGATTTAGATCCAACATTTGCAACCCACAAGTTTCAGGCTTAGAGTTTATCTTTAGATCAAGACAGTTCTATCCAAAACTTGAGAGAATTCGTGTTTGAAAACTAGGCACTTGAAAGGAATTACGACAGAGCAACTATTCATCATTTCCATTATGTTTAAAATTGAGTTCTACGGTAATTAAGTTCTAATACTCTCTTGTATCTTTTATTTTAACTAATATATTATCTAGCTAATATTATCATACAACACTCTTTTTATTTGGTTTTCTTAAGTTATGCATCTTTTTATACTTTTTAGAATAAAAGATAAATCACTCGAAAAGGAATACTTATCGAGATATACGGGGGATGCTCTCCCCCAAGCTGGATTTTGACGTAGTCGTTCATCTTGAGTCCTCGATTGCATAGATGCTCATCACTCCTTTGATGATTGTTCAAGGCAGAGCTCTTGAGTGAGTGAAGACATCATGGGCTTCATAGGAAATTTCTCTTTTTCCTGTTGAATTTTTGAAAGCATCTAGGCCCCGAGGTTTGGTTTCAGCAATTGATGACAACGCTTTATTACCATGACTAACGTGTGTTTTGCAGAAACTTTGGTAAGTTAGGTCATGGAGGTTATAACTGCTTTGGGCACCATGGTATTCATGCCCCTTGATGGAAATCGTTTCGGTTTTCAAAAGAGTGACATCAAGATTAAGGACGGTTAGTTCCGGATGTCGAGGTGTTGAGAGACATTTGGAATAGTCGTTAGGATCTTCGTTTTTCTCTTTTGGCCGTACTATAAAGGGGGGCTTGAGCGGGTAGCTTGACCTAGGCGAGTCCTATGTTTAGGTGTGGTGCACACTTGTTAAACTTGGCGCTAGGCAGCTCTAGATTAGCTCAAAGTTCAGTTGGAAGCAACTTGGTTCAAGTTGTGACGCGTTTCGGAGTGTTTTGGGTTGTTTTCCCTTGACCGGACGCGGTCCTCGGCATGACCGGACGCGTCCGGTCAGTTCAGTTCCACGGCTAGGGTTTCAGCTCTGAACACCGGACGCGGTCCTCGCGAGGACCGGACGTGGTGGTCAGAAGTCAACACGTGTCACTTGAGGGAAACACCCGATCAGACGCGACCTGGGTGTGATCGGCGCGTCCGGTCACAGTCCAGTAAGGTCCAGAGACGACCGGACGCGTCCGGTCATCACCGATCGGACGCGGTCGCGCGTCCGGTGCGAGTACAGTATGCTCCCTGCACGATCGGACGCGTCCGGTCACCCCTGACCGGTGCGTCCGGTCACTCAGTGGTTTTTCGGTTTTCGACCGTTACGAGCGACCGGCGCGTCCGGTCAGTACGACCGGCGCGTCCGGTCAGCTCGAGTTTTGCTGAGTCAGCAGGTAACGGTTCGTTTTGTCTGTGGGGTGTATAAATACATCCCCACCACCTCTTTTAGAGGTCTCTTGCTCATTTGATTAGCTGATAAACACCTTTGGAGTGCAAGGGAGTGCAAGAGCACTAGTGAGGATAGAGATTTGAGAATCAAAGCTTGAGAGTTCCTCACTAGCGATTAGAGAGTAGCAAGTGTGCATCCACTTTCTCATTTGGGCTCGTAGTGGTCAAGTGAGAGTTCTAGCTTGTTACTCTTGGTGATCGCCATCACCTAGACGGCTTGGTGGTGATTGGGAGTTCGGTGATCATCCGGCGGAGCTTGTGGATGACCCAACTCATCTTGTGAGCGGTTGTGGGTGATTCACCGCGACGGAGTGTCAAAGAATCAACCCGTAGAGAGCACTTGATCCTTGCGCGGATCAAGGGGGAGCTACACCCTTGCGTGGGTGCTCCAACGAGGACTAGTGGGGAGTGGCGACTCTCCGATACCTCGGAAAAACATCGCCGTGTTCCTTGCCCCTTTACATTCAAGCATTTACATTCTCGTATTTACTTTCATTGCTTGTTTACATTCCTAGACTTGCCATGCTAGACTAGGATTGGAAACTAGGGTGCAAAACTTTGTATCGGTAGACTCTCTAGGAACACAAGTAGACACTAGGGGTGAATTCCGGCTTGTAGGATTTATTTCTTGCATCTAATTTTTAGAAAAGCCCAATTCACCCCCCCCTCTTGGGCATCTTGATCCTTTCAATTGGTATCGGAGCCGTGTTGCTCTATTTTTAGGCTTTACCGCCTAGAGCAAGATGTCTAATGGGGAAGGACCACCTCCCACTTTTGAGGGAGACGATTTTCCATATTGGAAAATTCGTATGGAGGCGTACCTCGAAGCCATAGATGTTGGGTGCCTTAGAGCCGCAACCGAAGGGCTTCCCCCCATAAGGGATCCCGCTAACCCAAGTGGTGACGAGGAGAAGTACGACCGGTGGAATGCAAAAGCCAAAAATGCACTCTACCAGGGCTTAGGCAAAGATATCTTCAATCGCGTGCGTAATACAAAGAACGCTCATGAATTGTGGGAAAATCTTTATGCTCTCCATGAGGGAACTAAGAGTGAGCGTGAGGAACGCTATCACATAGCTTTAAAGAAAATTAATTCTTTTGAGATGCTTCCCAAAGAAAGTGCTAATGACATGTACACTCGCTTGAATGTTCTTGTAGAGGACCTCAATGCTCTTGGGCTCACCAAAATGAGCCAATCGGATGTTGCAAGGAAGATCTTGAGTGTGCTTCCCGTTGAGAAGTATGGACACATTGTCACCGTGCTTCACCAAAGTGATCTTTCGACCGCAACACCGACTCAAGTTTTAGGGAAAATCAATGCTCATGAGATGTACATGCATATCACTCCGGAAGAGGGCTCATCATCTTCCAAGAAGAAAGACTTGGCCTTCAAAGCTAGTCATGACAAGAAGAAGAAGAAGAAGGGCCAAGCCATGATGGTACAAGAAAGCTCAAGTGAAAGTGATGTTGATGATGAATCACTTGCACTCATGGTGAGAAAGACCACCAAGATGCTAAAGAAGCTCAACAAGAGTGGCATCAAGTTCGATGGCAAGAAGAAGAAATTCTTCACAAGTAGCAAGAGAAAGCCAATCTCGGAGATGGATTGCTACAATTGTGGTGAACTTGGCCACTTAGCTCATCAATGTCCTAGACCACCAAAAGATAAGTACAAGAACAAGAACAAGGGCAAGAAAAGTGATTCAAGTGATGAAGAAGAAGAGAAGAAGAAGAACAAGCCATACAAGAAGAAGGATGGCAAGAAGAAGGAGTTCCACAAGAAGAAGAAGGGAGGAAAGGCATACATTGTTGGTGATTGGCTCACCGACATTGAATCATCTTGTGAGTCCTCCGAAGATGAGAGCGATGATGAAAAAGAGAAGGTTGCCGCATTTGTGATGGGGCCATCATCTTCACCAACATCTTCATCACCACCTTCACCGCCTCCTTCACCATCATCGTCCACTACTCACTTATGCCTTATGGACAAGGGTGAACGAAAGGTACAAAACCATGATAGTGATGATGATAGTGATAGTGATGATGAATATGACTCACCTTCTTATGATGAACTTGTAAAATTGCTAAACAAATACACTAAAATCATAAGAAGGACTAGAAGTGAAAATGATGATCTTCAAAATGAAAATGAATCACTCTCATCCAAGCTTGAAAATATTCAAAAGACTAGTGGTGAGCTTAGAGTTCAAAATGAAGTGATGTCTTCCACTCTCAAGGAGCTCAAAACCTCTAATAAAGAGCTTAAAGATCAACATGATAAACTTGAGAAGAAGCATGATGAGCTCATCACTAGACATAATTCTCTAAAGGACAAATATACCACATTAAAAATTGACTATGATAGTCTTGTGGTTGCTAATGAACTTGCTCTTGAGACACATGATGCTACTAACCATGTTGTTAAGTGTGATATAGCTACATCATGTGATGACTTGATCATTGAAAGCATTGAGCAAGGTTCTAGTAGCAAAGGCAAGAGTGTGGTTGAGTCAAGCAACCATGATGATTATGCCAAGATTAAGAGTGAGAATGAGAAGCTTGCAAATGAGAACAAGAAGCTAAAAGGTTTGATGGCTCTTGAGAAGCAACCAACAAATGAGTCACTCATTGAAGAAAACAAAAAGCTCAAGCAAGAAAAAGAGCATCTCAAGACCGGCCTAAGCAAGTTCACAAGAGGCCAACATTTGCAAAGTGAGCTCCTCATGAACACCGTAATGAAGATGGATAGAAGTGGTATTGGGTACTTGGCAAATCAAGAGAAGAAAGCAAAAGCTCAACAACAACAAAGCAAGTCAAAGCCCAAGCCAAAGAGATGTGTTGAGTGTGGTCAAGAAGGTCATTTTGCTCATGAATGCAAAACTCCACCACCACAACCCTTGCCCAAGCATGCTAGACCTTTCACTTTCAATGCTCATTATATGCTAAGAAAAGATTCAAATGGAAAGATGAAAGTCATGTTTTTGGGTCCCCCAAACAAGAATAGGCCAAAGAAAATATGGGTTGCCAAGTCACTAGTGGATAAAGTCAAGGGCCCCTCTCAAGTTTGGGTCCCTAAACAAAAAGCTTGATCTCTTGTGTGTAGGTGAACTACAAGACCGGTGGATCTCATTGGGTTATTGATAGTGGTTGCACTCAACATATGACCGGTGATCCTCGTATGTTCACCACCATTGAAGAGAATGGAATATGTCAAGAGAAGATCACATTTGGGGATAATTCAAAGAGCAAAGTCAAGGGTATAGGCAAGATTGCAATATCACATGATCACTCACTCTCAAATGTGCTCTATGTTGCTTCATTGAGTTTCAACTTGTTATCCGTTGGGCAACTTTGTGACCTTGGCTTCCAATGCTTGTTCACACCAAATGAAGTGGAAGTTTCAAAGATAGATGACAAGCAAGTGATATTCAAAGGCTTTAGATACAATAATCTTTATCTTGTTGACTTCACCTCCAAAGATGCAAATTTGATGACATGTTTGTTCACCAAGACCTCACTTGGTTGGCTTTGTCATAGGAGGCTTGCTCATGTTGGAATGAACACTCTCAACAAGCTATTGAAGAAAGAACTAGTTAGAGGATTGAAGGATGTGAAGTTTGAAAAGGACAAACCTTGTAGTGCATGTCAAGCGGGCAAACAAGTTGCAAACACTCATCCAACCAAAGCTTTCATGTCAACTTCAAGAGTGCTAGAACTTCTACACATGGATTTGTTTGGGCCTACAACATACAAGAGCTTGGGTGGTAATCTCTATTGTCTTGTAATAGTGGACGACTACTCAAGGTATACTTGGACTTTCTTCCTTCATGACAAATCCAAAGTGGCAAATTGCTTCAAGAAGTTTGCAAAGAGAGCTCAAAATGAATTTGAAGTCAAGATAAAGAAGATTAGAAGTGACAATGGGAAAGAGTTTGACAACACCAACATTGAAGCTTATTGTGATGATATTGGAATCAAGCATGAGGTCTCTTCAACCTACACTCCTCAACAAAATGGTGTAGTTGAGAGAAAGAACCGAACATTGATCACCCTTGCAAGAACAATGCTAGATGAGTACAACACTCCAGAAAAGTTGTGGGCCGAGGCAATCAACACCGCATGCTATGCTTCAAATCGCCTCTTCCTACAAAAGTTTCTTGGCAAGACCCCCTATGAGTTGCTTAATGGGAAGAAGCCGGACGTCTCCTTCTTCCGGGTGTTTGGTTGCAAATGTTACATCTACAAGAAGCGTCAACACCTAGGGAAGTTTCAAAGACGTTGTGATATTGGTTTTCTTGTTGGTTACTCATCAAAGTCCAAAGCATATAGAGTATTTAACCATGCCACCGGTTTGGTTGAAGAAACATATGATGTGGAATTTGATGAATCTAACGGCTCCCAAGGAGCAATTGAGAATTGTGATGATGTAGGTGATGAACCCTTGAGGGAGGCCATGAAGAACATGCCGGTGGGAGACATCAAGCCAAAAGATGATGATGATGATGTACAAATTGTTGATCCACCATCTTCATCACGTGTGCCTCAAGATGATGACAAGAATGATAGAGTTGGAAATGAAGACACTTATGTCTCTCATGAACAAGTCAAGGCACAAACTCAAGATGTTGATGCTCCCCATCCACCTCCTCAAGTGGTTGATAGAAGAAACTCACCACTACTTCAAGCACATCCACAAGATCTCATCATAGGGAGTCCTACAAAGGGAGTAATGACTCGATCCCAAAAGCTAGCTTCTTTTGTTGAACATCACTCTTTTGTCTCTTGCGTTGAACCTAAGAATGTAGAAGAAGCTCTTCAAGATCCGGATTGGGTGAATGCAATGCATGAAGAATTGAACAACTTCACCCGCAATCAAGTATGGACACTTGAAGAGCATCCTAAAGGTGCAAGAGTCATTGGAACCAAGTGGGTGTTCCGAAACAAGCAAGATGACCAAGGCATAGTGGTGAGGAACAAGGCAAGACTAGTTGCAAAGGGGTTCTCTCAAGTTGAAGGTCTTGATTTTGGAGAGACCTTTGCACCCGTTGCAAGACTTGAAGCCATCCGTATCCTCCTTGCATATGCATCACATCATGATATGAAACTATATCAAATGGATGTGAAAAGTGCTTTCTTAAATGGCTTTATAAATGAACTAGTCTATGTTAATCAACCTCCCGGGTTTGAAGACCCTAGATATCCTAATCATGTTTATAGGTTGTCCAAGGCGTTATATGGGCTCAAGCAAGCCCCTAGAGCGTGGTATGAACGCCTCCGGGACTTCCTCATTGAGAAGGGCTTCACCATTGGGAAGGTCGACACCACACTATTCACCAAGAAGTTTAATGGGGAGATCTTCATTTGTCAAGTATATGTTGATGATATCATCTTCGGATCAACAAATGAAGATTATTGCAAGGAATTTGGTGAATTGATGTCGAAGGAATTCGAGATGTCAATGATTGGTGAGCTCACATTCTTCCTTGGATTTCAAGTAAAGCAAATGAGAGAAGGGATTTTCATCTCTCAAGAAAAGTATACCAAGGATCTTCTCAAAAGATTCAAGATGGAAGAATGCAAACCAATCAAGACCCCAATGCCATCAAATGGACATCTCGACCTAGATGAGGGAGGTAAACCGGTTGATCAAACTCTCTACCGTTCTATGATTGGTAGCTTGTTGTACCTTACCGCATCTAGGCCCGATATCATGTTTAGTGTGTGCATGTGTGCTCGCTTTCAAGCGTGCCCTAAAGAACCTCACCTAAGTGCCGTAAAAAGAATCCTAAGATATCTTAAGCTCACCCCAAGCATTGGTCTTTGGTATCCCAAAGGAGCTAAATTCCAACTAGTTGGCTATTCCGATTCGGACTATGCCGGTTGCAAAATTGATAGAAAAAGCACATCCGGAGGGTGCCATTTGCTTGGAAGATCTTTAGTATCTTGGTCATCTAAAAAGCAAAATAGTGTGGCTTTGTCCACCGCCGAGGCGGAATACATTGCCGCGGGGGCTTGTTGTGCACAAATATTATATATGAAACAAACCCTCCTAGACTATGGAATTGTTCTTGAAAAGGTGCCACTTTTATGTGATAATGAAAGTGCCGTTAAAATTGCTAACAATCCGGTACAACACTCTCGCACCAAGCACATTGATATCCGCCATCACTTTCTAAGAGATCACGTTGCTAAAAATGACATATCACTAGAAGGTGTAAGAAGTGAAAATCAATTAGCGGATATCTTCACTAAACCTTTGGATGAGGCAACCTTTTGTAGGTTAAGAAGTGAACTCAATGTGCTTGATTCTAGTAACTTTAAAAAATGAGCGTGTGTTGTCTCTTGCATTGCATTGTATAATATGTCACGTTTATTTTATCGCAATGTCTCTAGGGCTTGGCTAACACGATTACGATAACCCTTCTTTGGAGGAGTGAAAAAGCCTAACCGTGGATCAAACTTGACAAGCTTTCTAGTTTTACCTTCTTGTATTGCATTGTATATGCATGGTTGTTGTTCTTGTTGTTTCTTTTCGGTTAAGCTTTGAGCAACCTCTGTGTTCGTCCATGGATAGAGAGAGCATTTTGACGCTCCTAAAGGTTCAAAAACTCTATTGCATGGCCATACGTTGCTCCTTGGGTGGTTATTGCCTATTTTCTTAAAAATAATACTAGCCTAAGGCAATCTATATTAAAAATTTGAGGGTTTGAGTGAGGTCACTCATATCGTGTTCCAATTGGTGTTTATTTGTGTCTCTTTGTATTGGAACCTGATTGGGAGAAGTCACGTCGTAGTTCGGAACAAAGAAGGGCGAAGAACAGTCACCGGACGCTGCACCGGACGCTGCACCGGACGCAGTGATGCTTCACCAACGCGTCCGGTCCCGGCGTCCAGCAGCGCGTCCGGTCATCCAGAAGACCAACTCCAGATCTAGTGATCGGACGCTGCACCGGACGCGCCTCTGTTGACCACCGCGTCCGGTCCCGGTTACCACCACTGCGTCCGGTCATTCGCGATATATTCCCGAACTCCCAACGACCGGACTCTGACCGCGTCCGGTCAGTCCGCACCGGACGCGTCAGGTCACTCCAGGAGCTTACTGGAGTGTGACCGGACGCTGCACCACCGCGTCCGGTCATGTCGACCACCGCGTCCGGTCATCACCCGTCGAGCGGATCTAACCCTTCATAAAACGGTTCGTTTTCGGCCGTACCTTCTCATCCGCCCGAGCTCTTCGCGCCGCCGCCGCCCTTGCGCCTTCGCTGCGCCTTCGCCGCACCCCCTGCCGCCGGTGAACCGCCGCACCGCCTGCCACCGGTGAGCCGCCGCCACCTGCGCCGTCTTCCTCGCCCAGCCTCGCTCGCGCGCGCGCCAGCCGCCCGCACGCGCCCACCCGCGCCATCTTCGCTCGCAGTCGCGCCGCCACCACCCTCACGCTGCGCCGCCGCAGCCAACGCTCCACCACCGCCGGTGAGACGGGTTCCTACGAGCCAGCTTCTCCTCCGACCGAAGAACAACTCATCCTCGCCTCCGATCGATTTTCGTCGATTTGCCCTAACCCTAGGGTTCGTCGGACGATCGTTCGTCGACGAGATTCGTCGCGCGTCGTCTTCTTCGCGAGGTTGTTTCGCGTCACCTTGACCTCCTTGCTAGGGTTTGCCGTAACTGTTTCTTTTCAATCCTAATTATACCTTGTTTCGGCAAATCAGAGCTCGTTCGGCGATTTCGGGAATCTCGCAATCTAGGTCACCTCACCCTGTCAGTCATCTCGACGATCCGAGGTAGCTTCACGTTTCGATTCATATCGTATCTCATATGCTTGCTATCTCTAGGATTCGTACCTTTTAGTTATATATGTGTTTATAGTAGATCTCTCTATTCCGTCTTTGCAGCGAGTCTGTTGTGTGTCAGGGTGAGATCAGTTTGCTAAATCCGAGGCCAAGCCTGCGGATACGGATTGAGGCCAAGCCTCTTGAGTGACAGTTCATCATCTTTCAGAGGTTTTCAGTCAGTTTGTCAGCATGGTGCGTTGCAAGAACGCCGGTGGTGCTCCTGGTGACGGGGACGACAGTCCTCCTCGTCGGTCTGAGATTGCACGTGGGAAGCGTGTCAAGGTCTTGGCCAGAAAGAAGAAGAAGACACTCACAGAGGCAGAGATTGCTCAGGCCGTGGCAGATGCAGCAGAGCAGGCAGAGAGAGGTGGCAGGAGCAGTGGCATACGCATAGGCGAGCGTCGCTTTCATCTTGAAGGTCGACAGCTCGGCACAGAGGCCACTGAGGGCACTGAGGATACTAGAGCTGCAGAGGATATGTCAGTTGATCCACCCACAGAGACCACAGAGGCTCTAGAGGCTACAGCAGATACAGAGGAGCAGCCAGCTCAGTCTCCAGTACGTCGCCGCTCCACACGCGCCCGTACTCAGGTGTCTCCTAGGCCAGAGGGCCAGCGTCGTGGAGCACGTCCTCCTCCCAGAGCTAGAGGTTCACCCCCGGTCGAGCACTTTGACTTGAGGGGTGCTACAGCACGTCAGGTGCATGGGTTGAGGTTCGTGGAGGTCAGTCGGTGGTTTCCACCTGTGAGGGATCCCAGAGCTTCAGAAGGATTCTATACCCCACTTCAGGAGGATTTCTACAGAGCTCTAGTTGATAGCGGTATTGCTTTCCAACAACAGAGGGTCTGTCGACTTGAGTCACTAGTTGAGGTTGTGGGAGAGCAGCTACGTCCGCATCTGTCCTTTCTGCCAGGCTTGTCAGATCTTCTTGGACGGACAGGTGCATACTGCGGCACATGGGTCAGAGAGTTTTATGCTTCACTATGGATTGATCCTGCCCATGATTTCATTCACTTTGCATTCCGAGGCCGCGATCACCGCCTATACAGCACCAGAGTGCGGGAGATTCTCAGACTCCAAGCTTTTGACACAAAGATACATCAGCTATGTTATGGTCAGACTCCTCCACCGAGACGCCCTCACGGCGGGACAGTGCCACCTACAGACTTGGTTCGACCCTGCTTCCGTGAGCCTTTTGGCGAAGGGTCTCGACGCACGCCCGCCAGTTTGACACCACTGGCCAGAGTTTTGGATGCTATAGTCAGACGCACTCTACTTCCCAGACTTGGCTACAGAGAGGGACTGACTCGGATGCAGCTATGGGTTGTTCACCACCTCCTCTCACAGACACAGTTTGATATATGGGATCTCATACTTAGTGAGATGGAGGACACCATAGCTGAGGGCTTCAAGGGTAATCGCCAGCTTCCCTATGCACACTGGATCTGCTTCATTATCAGATCATCTATTCAGCTGCCAGCAGAGATCAGAGCTGAGATATCAGATACTACTACTGCTTTCCCTGAGTATGATATCCGTCAGCTTTGGGCTTCAGTTACCAGAGATCAGGCCCCAGTGCCAGGACAGCGTGTGCGACCTGAGGTTCCTGAGACAGCAGCTGAGCAGGACGCCACAGTTGATGAGCTTGCAGAGGCAGAGCTTGCAGATCTTGACGCTCAGCCTGCTGATCTTCCTGAGGATGGGACATCTGACAGCACTGATGAGGACTACCAGCCCATCCCCAGGTACCGGTCTCCTCGGTCCCACGACCACGAGGCCGGTGGCTCTGGTTCAGCCTCCCGCATAGACCCAGCCATGGTGGCAATACTTGAGAGGTTGACCCAGGCACAGGAGCAGCAGCAACAGCAGATACAACGACAGGCTCAGGACACAGCTGCAACACTTGCACAGATTCAGGCTCGTCAGGACGAGTTTCAGCGTCAGCAGCTTGAGATCCAGAGGCAGCAAGTCGAAATGCAGCGACAGCAGTACGAGATTCAGTGACAGACTGCAGCTAGTCAGCAGCAGTACTTGGACCTCCTGCGCCACCTAGTCACTGTTGGGGTTCCTCCGCCTGCTTCCGTCCTGACTTCTGCTTTGCAATCTAGTGATCCATCGAGTCAGGGACAGCCGGGTTTCCAGTTCACATCTCCACAGCAGCAGGTTCCCCAGTCTTTCCAGTCCCCGAGCTTCACGCCTATTCACACAGGGTTTACACCATCAGACCAGCCTCGCCCTCACCTCCTGATAGGCACACCTTTCGGTGATTTCAGTGCTACCTACAGCGAGTTGACTGGTCAGCCGACGCCCTCGCACACTACCTTTGCTACTTCGTCAGGGTTGTCAGCTTCAGAGGCAGCTATTCCTCCAGTGACAGGGACCAGGACTACAGAGACTCTTCCTTCGTCAGTTGCCTCGACAGATCCTCCAGCTATTGGCTCGCTACAGGCTCAGGTCACTCAGACGGATCCTATTATTGCTACTACGACAGTATCTGTTCCTGCCGTTCAGACCCAGACAGTTACACAGCCACATGCTTCTTCAGAGGGTCAGCCAGATAGTTCAGATTCCGAGGGCGATACTCTTCACTTCATAATTACTCCGCGCACCTCGGCACCCGACACGACTCCGTCTGTCCCCCCATCAGATCCTTAGATTAGTTCTTTTTTGGCGCTTGATGCCAAAGGGGGAGAGAGAGTAGTTTCAGGGGGAGTTTTGAGAAAGGGTTTTCGTTTTTTCTCCTGTGTGCTACATTCATGCATCATGTTTACTTTTCAGTCATTGCATTCGTGTGACATGTCGTTGTGAGATAAAACCTTGAGTCTTAATGTTTTATCCTGTCATTTTGTTATCTCTTGTCACCGTTGTTCATTATAGCTCCAAGGTTGTGCTTCCGTGCCTTACTCCGATTACTTATGAGCTATATCTGTTTGTGTACTAACGCTTTTTGTCTTATCTTATGAGTACACTCTTTTGGCTTGGGACACATAAGCAACTCCTAACCCTTCTATGCTTATTGCTTTTTGCTTATGTGAACCATGCATGTTCGAAAACCTCAACTCCAATCTTTCATATCTTAGTGTTGTCATCAATCACCAAAAAGGGGGAGATTGAAAGCATCTAGGCCCTGAGGTTTGGTTTCGGCAATTGATGACAACGCTTTATTACCATGACTAACGTGTGTTTTGCAGAAACTTTGGTAAGTTAGGTCATGGAGGTTATAACTGCTTTGGGCACCATGGTATTCATGCCCCTTGATGGAAATCGTTTCGGTTTTCAAAAGAGTGACGTCAAGATTAAGGACGGTTAGTTCCGGATGTCGAGGTGTTGAGAGACATTTGGAATAGTCGTTAGGATCTTCGTTTTTCTCTTTTGGCCGTACTATAAAGGGGGGCTTGAGCGGGTAGCTTGACCTAGGCGAGTCCTATGTTTAGGTGTGGTGCACACTTGTTAAACTTGGCGCTAGGCAGCTCTAGATTAGCTCAAAGTTCAGTTGGAAGCAACTTGGTTCAAGTTGTGACGCGTTTCGGAGTGTTTCGGGTTGTTTTCCCTTGACCGGACGCGGTCCTCGGCATGACCGGACGCGTCCGGTCAGTTCAGTTCCGCGGCTAGGGTTTCAGCTCTGAACACCGGACGCGGTCCTCGCGAGGACCGGACGTGGTGGTCAGAAGTCAACACGTGTCACTTGAGGGAAACACCCGATCGGACGCGACCTGGGTGTGATCGGCGCGTCCGGTCACAGTCCAATAAGGTCTAGAGACGACCGGACGCGTCCGGTCATCACCGATCGGACGCGGTCGCGCGTCCGGTGCGAGTACAGTATGCTCCCTGCACGATCGGACGCGTCCGGTCACCCCTGACCGGTGCGTCCGGTCACTCAGTGGTTTTTCGGTTTTCGACCGTTACGAGCGACCGGCGCGTCCGGTCAGTACGACCGGCGCGTCCGGTCAGCTCGAGTTTGCTGAGTCAGCAGGTAACGGTTCGTTTTGTCTGTGGGGTGTATAAATACATCCCCACCACCTCTTTTAGAGGTCTCTTGCTCATTTGATCAGCTGATAAACACCTTTGGAGTGCAAGGGAGTGCAAGAGCACTAGTGAGGATAGAGATTTGAGAATCAAAGCTTGAGAGTTCCTCACTAGCGATTAGAGAGTAGCAAGTGTGCATCCACTTTCTCATTTGGGCTCGTAGTGGTCAAGTGAGAGTTCTAGCTTGTTACTCTTGGTGATCGCCATCACCTAAACGGCTTGGTATTGATTGGGAGTTCGGTGATCATCCGGCGGAGCTTGTGGATGACCCAACTCATCTTGTGAGCGGTTGTGGGTGATTCACCGCGACGGAGTGTCAAAGAATCAACCCGTAGAGAGCACTTGATCCTTGCGCGGATCAAGGGGGAGCTACACCCTTGCGCGGGTGCTCCAACGAGGACTAGTGGGGAGTGGCGACTCTCCGATACCTCGGAAAAACATCGCCGTGTTCCTTGCCCCTTTACATTCAAGCATTTACATTCTCGTATTTACTTTCATTGCTTGTTTACATTCCTAGACTTGCCATGCTAGACTAGGATTGGAAACTAGGGTGCAAAACTTTGTATCGGTAGACTCTCTAGGAACACAAGTAGACACTAGGGGTGAATTCCGGCTTGTAGGATTTATTTCTTGCATCTAATTTTTAGAAAAGCCCAATTCACCCCCCTCTTGGGCATCTTGATCCTTTCAATTTTAAATAGACAACAAAACTCGTGGAACATATTAAGGGTTAGTGGAAAACTATTCCCTAATTATTTTTAGAGTCTTGAATTATCTTTTATTATTCAACTGGTTTTTCTTCATTTTTAGATTATATATATATATATGGGTTGCTACACAGTGAATAATTATTATGGGTTGCTACACACCACACTATTACTCACATGGGGCTTAGAGTTTATATATTTCCAGATGCAATGAGATGATTCAAAATATAAAAGTTATTTTTATTTTCTTTTCAAATGCAATGTAGAATTTAAATATATATTTAATTCTAAATAGTATGCATGTTATTAATGGAAAAGGTATTTTTATTTTCAATGCAATGATATGCTAAGGGAATGTAAACAAAGTAGATATGCTTAATTTAAATGTGTGGATAAATACCGATTTACCTTTCGGAGAAGGTTCGGAGATTTAGGTCCGTCGACCCGGACCTTACGTCTGGTTCAGTCTTCAGAGGTTTCTTCCAGCTTAACTAAGGAGCTGGATGGTTGCTCGTCAAGTGTTGGAGAACTTGATGATGATGTTGATGTTTCTTTTCTTTTCCATACTTTCTTGGACTGAGGAGTCTCTTCCTGTGGTTCACTCTTCTTCTTCCTTTGGGATAGCTTCTTCTAGGGCAGCTTCTTTCTCTTTGATGGCTTGTTTCTTTTGGCGTTGAGAGCGGTGTCTCCTCTTGTTTTTTCTAGGCTGCTCACAAGTAGTGTAACTATTAAAGTAACAACGTACCTTCTCTCTAGGGAATTGGAAGTGAATTTTCCCAGTTCTTATGTAGATGATCGCGCTAGTGGTGTTGAGGAAGGGTCATCCTAAAATAAGGTGGACATCGTCTTCTTCTCCCATGTCAAGAACCATGAAGTCGGTAGGAATATAGTGATCTCTTATTTTGACCACAACATCTTTCACTACTCCCTCTGGACGTCGGAATGATTGATCCGCCATCTGCAGCTACACATATTCTTTCCGTATTTTCTCTGTTCTTCAGGGGTCTCTTCTTCTATTACTGACACCGTCTCATTGTTAGGGGCTGGTGATGGTGAAAGATTTTGAGCCCCCAGTCCCAGAGGACCGCGAGCGGCAGGAGCGGAACCGCCTCTTTGTTGAGGAGCAGAAGCAAAAGAAGGACACCACAAAGAGGAAGCGCGATGAACACCTTCGTGCGAGGGAAGCCCTAGAGAAGCGCCGTCGATAGCAAGCGCGCGACGGGCTTCCGTGGGAGGAGTCCCCGTCAGAGCCGGAGTCGGACGGGGACAATTTGATGTTTTTTCAGACGAGGAGGAGGAGGTGCGGGGCTTCAGCAGCAAGGTGCCCCCACAAGGAGCTCCTGCCGGGGGGCTGAGGCCTCAGGGGAGCTCGGTGCTCTCAGAAGAGAGGGCAAGGGTCTGGCCCCTTGGCCCTAGTGAGATGATTGTGCTGTTGGGGGCCTCTTCCTTAGTGTCAAGTCCTGAGAGGCCTGGGGGATCCTGACGCTCGTGGGAGAAGGCAAAAATGCCTTAGAGCAGAGGGCTGCCCGCTCTGGGGCATCGATGGTTGTGCTCAAGACAGGGGTGGTAGGTAGATCCTCCTCTAGGGAGGTGTCTCCGGCCCCCCTCAGAGGACCAAGGAGGTGGCCGCGGCTACCGGGGCTCGGCTTTGGCTCGTGATGCCCCGGTGTCACCTGACCTGGGTGTTCAATGGCAGAGGGTTCCATCGCCCTGCCACTGCCGCTGCCCCAGCGATAGGAACCAGGGGCAGGGACGGCCACGACGGTCGTCACGGCAACGAAGAAGAGGAAGATGACCTTCCCTAAGTTGAGGTACGTGCAATGCGGTAGTGTTGAGTTCTTTTACGGCTTTTTCTCATTCTCCAGACCGACCTACTCTGTTTATTCTTGTAGCGTGCGTCAGAGGGCTAGGGTGCCCCCCTTGGCGCCCCATAAGGCGCTCAAGTTAGGGGCCCTTTCTTCCCCGGCGAGGCCGGTCGGATGGCCCAGTGGGCGGCTGTTGCCGAGGCCGCCCTACAGTGCGGAGCCGCCTCGGTTCATACCGATGAGGCGGTACGGGCCGTGCAGGAGAAGGCCACCACTGAGGCCGAAGCCGCCAAGAAGCGAGAGGCTGAGGGGACCATGGTTGGAGAGGCCTCGATGACGAAGGTTGACGAGGCCACGATGGCCAAAGCCGACGAGGCCAGGGCGGTCAAGGCCGATGAGCGCACGATGCCCGTTGAAACAGGGAAGGCGGTGGCGGAGGCGGCCTTAACGTCGCCCTAGATGGAGGACCAGCCGGGGGGTCATGGTGAGGAGAGGGAAGTTCACACCATCTCCTCAGACGAGCCCCTAGGCCCCATGGGAAGGCGGTGATGGACGTTGAAGTGTCCAGCACCATGAAGATGGCTGCCCTAGGTGCGCCGGAGGGGCAAAAGGTCGAGGGGAACTTGGCCCTCATCTGCATCGAGGTCGTCCCTATGCCTATTTTCCTAGGTGGTCCTGAGGAGGAGGAGGAGGAAGCACACTAGTCAGTCCTCGAGGGGTTTGGGAACCTGGTTGGGTGATCGCTGACGACGGCGCTCCGTATCCTCATCGAAGACCTTCCCCACGCCGTCAAGGTGACTCCCTCTTTATTTTCATAAAGCCGTTCCCCCTTCCTTTTCCATGAGGGGCCCTAAAACTTGCTCTTTTTATTTCAGGAGCTCAAAGGGAGGTCTTGGGCTAAGGCCGAGCTCCTCCGCCAAGAGAAGCGTCTCCAGGCTCAGCTTGACCAGCAGAGGGAGTCCCTTGCCTGGATGAACATGCTACTGGTTGAGCAGAGCGTGGAGATGGTGGATCTCCGCGTGTGCTGCTCCAACCTAAAGGAGGAGCTAGCCACGGCTTAGGGGGAAGTCACTTCCCTGGTGAAGAAAACACAAGGGTTGGAGCAGGGGCTCGCTCGGGTAAGCACTAAGCGGGATGCCCTGAAGGATGAGGCGGATCACGAGGCTGATGTCGCCCAAAGCCTCCACACCGAGCTGGCGGAGATGAAGATGGAGCTTGAGTTGAAAGCGGGCGCTGTGGCTCAGGCTATCCAAGTGGCTGAGGCGGCTCATGCGGAGATTCTGCAATGGAAGGAAAAAGTGGGAGGTAATATTCCTTCAACTTTATCCCTAGGTTTTGGTCGCTATTTTATCACTTATCTCCTTATCCCCATTTGCTTGGAGCAGGCCTAGAGAAAGATCTGGTCGACGCCACCACGGCCTCTGTCGTGCTGCAAACAGCCTTAGACGCCAAGACCAGGTAGCACACCGCCCTGCAAAATGCTACGAGGGCGGTCTGCGATGCTCTCGAACCTCTAGAGGGGAGGTAGTCGGGTAGCTCTCTTCAGAGTCACCTTACCACCCTCTATGGTGGTGTGCGTGAGCGGGTGCGCGATGCCCTCCATATTGGCATGAAGTGGGTGCGCGATGCTCTGGCGATGATGACCTCGCACTATGACGGAATTGACCTCCAGCGTGTCAGCGAGGGCTTCGTCGACATGCCTGACCCCGACCTGGAGAAGCTTGTTGACGCGGCCAAGGCTCCCGGCGTTGTCCTAGCTATCCGCTTTGAGGACGAAGTCGTCTCCCCTCCTCTCGATCTGTGAAGAAGTCTAGGCCATTGCGCCCATGTAATAGGTTAGTTTTTGTGATGGGACAAGCGTGTGGCCCTTTGAGGCCTTTGTGATGAAATCGCTTGTAATTTACGTGTGTTGCTTTCTTTTGAGTTCCTACACTTGTGCGTGCCTCTTGACAAGCGGTCTGATCTCAGCGACTTAGTGTTTCTTAGGGGTGTCGTGGCCTCGGTAGCGTAGGTAGAGCTCGCACTATGTTCGTTTGATCGAGGGGTTCTCGCTTTATCATATTCACACCGCTAGGTACCTCAAAAAGAAAGTTACGCAATCGTTTTTTGCTTTGTCTCCCCAACCCTTGTCTCTAGTTCCGTTCTTGGGCAAATCTACATGAAGTCTCTCCGAAGCATGAGTCGTCCCTTAGGTGAAGAGTGGTGAGTGGAGGTTCCGTAGCCCAGGGGCATAGGTGGTCTCACGGCTCGACCAACCTTGGCCTCAGTTCGTTCTCTTACTCTTTCGGATTTCATAGTTTTTTTTACCAAAGTTCGGGAGGGAGCTTTAGGACGGAGTCAAAAAAGCAATCAAAAAAGAAAAAATGTTGGGACTTAGGGGGTGGTTTCCTCCCCACCTAGCCCCTGAGGGAGGCTCGGCTCTGCCAGTGGTAGGGTCGGGCCTCACTCTGATTGCGTGGTAAAGGAAAGATGCTTTTGACCCTACTAGCGGGTCCGGATCAGTTCTCGAAAGTGTGACAAGTAAAGAACGCTTCTTTATTGCTTTCAAGATAAAAATATATACAAAGCTTGGGAGCTTAAGGGTAAAAGCGACATAGTTGCTCGATGTTCCAAGCGTTGGTGAAGACCTTGCCCTTCTCATTGGCCAGGTTATAGGTTCTAGGCTTTAGCACCTTGGCGACGATGAACGGGCCTTTCCATAGTGGTGTAAGCTTGTGATGCCCTTTGTTGCACTGTCTTAGCCTCAGCACCAAATCTCCGACGTTGAAGGCTCGGCCTCGGATACGTCAGGAATGATAGCGCCGTAGAGCTTGCTGGTATTTGGCTGAGTGTAGCAGCGCAACATCTCGGGCCTCGTCTAATTGGTCCAGCACCTCTTTGCGTGTGGTCTGATTGCCCTGTTGGTCGTAGGCTTTGATCCTTGGGGTGCCATATTCAAGATCTGTGGGGAGGACGGCCTCATACCCATAGACCATGAAAAACGGTGTAAGTCCCGTGACGCGACTTGGGGTTGTTATCAAACTACAAATAATCGAGGGGAGCTCGGCGAGCCATGTTCTGCCTAACTTGTTCAACCGGTTGAAGATTCTTGGCTTTAGGCTTTGAAGGATCATGCCATTGGCACGTTCAACTTGGCCATTTGTCTTTAGATGAGCCATTGCTGACCAGTCCATACGGATGTGGTGGTGGTCGCAGAACTCCAAGAATTTTCTACCGGTGAATTGTGTGTCGTTGTCGATAATGATAGAATTAGGAACCCTGAAGCGGTGGATGATATCCGTGAAGAACAACACCGCCTGCTTGGACTTGATTTTGGTGATGGGGCGAGCCTCGATCCACTTGGAGAACTTGTCCACGGCAATGAGCAGGTGCGTGTAGCCCCCGGGTGCCTTTTGTAGAGGCCCGACTAGGTCAAGGCCCCATATAGCAAAGGGCCTTGTGATAGGAATTATCTGGAGAGCTTGGGCCGAGAGATGTGTCTACTGCGCATAAAATTTGCACCCCTCATAGGAGCGTACGATCTCGGTGGCGTCAGCCATAGCAGTTGGCCAGTAGAAGCCTTGTCTGAAGGCATTCCTGACCAATGTTCGAGGTGCTGCGTGGTGGCCACAAGCCCCCGAGTGTATCTCCTAAAGCAATTGCCTCCCCTCTTTGGTGGGAATGCACCGCTGCAGGATTCCCGAGGCGCTGCGTTTGTACAGTTCCTTGTCCAGCAGCATGAATGACTTGGCCCGTCGTGGGAGCCGCCGTGCTTGCATCTGATCCAAGGGGAGCACCCCTTGGACGAGACATTCTAGGTATGGGATCCGCTAATTCGGTTCGTCGTTGTGTTCGAGTCGTTCCTCATCTACGTCCATGACCTCTAGCTCAGGGGTCAAGGGGGGATTAGGTCCTTCAGGAGGATCCAACCCTAGTGTAGGCTCGGGCAGTTGGTCGCCCTCTTGTCCTAGCTTCCCATAGTCGACGGAGGGCTTGTAGAGGTCACTGGCGAAGATGTCTAGGGGGACCATGGTTCGACCTGACGCAATCTTTGCTAGCTCATCTGTGGCCTCGTTGTACTTGCGCACGATGTGATTGAGCTCGAGGCCATCGAACTCGTCCTCTAGGTGCCGCACCGTCTTGCAGTAAGCTTCCATCTTGGGGTCATGGTAGCTCGACTCCTTTATTACCTGATTGATTATGAGTTGTGAATCTCCTCGGATGTCGAGGCACTTGATCCCTAGCTCGGTGGCAATGTGGAGGCCATTAACAAGGGCCTCGTATTCTGCTATATTATTAGAGGCCGCAAAGTGGAGCCGATTCACATGACGCATGCGAACTCCGAGAGGAGAGACGAAGACGAGACCAGCGCTGGCACCAGTCTTCATCAGAGACCCATCAAAGTACATTGTCCAGCATTTAGCCTAGACCTAGGTTGGTGGTAGCTGGGACCCAGTCCACTTGGCCAGGAAGTCAGCAAGGATATGTGACTTGATTGCCTTTTGGGGCGCATAGGCGAGGCCATCGCCCATGAGCTCTATGGCCCACTTGGCGATTCTACCCGTTGCCTCTTGATTTTGGATCACCTCTCCTAGAGGGAAGGATGAGACCATAATCACTAGATGAGACTTGAAGTAGTGACGCAACTTGCGCCGAGCCAAGACCATGGCATAGAGCAACTTCTGGATCTATGGATACCGGGTCTTGGTCTTAGATAGGACTTCACTAACAAAGTAGACCAGCCATTGGACCGGGAGTGCATGCCCCTCCTCTTGTCGTTCGACGATGATGGCCGCGCTGACCACCTGGTGGGTTGCCGTGATGTACAACAAGAGGGGTTCCTTCTCTGAGGGTGGCACGAGGATGGGAGCTTTGGAGAGCAGTGCCTTGAGCTTGTCGAGGGCCTCCTGGGCCTTGGGGGTCTAGGAGAAGTGCTCATATGTCTTAAGGAGGCGGTATAGGGGCAGCCCTTTCTCGCCGAGGTGTGAAATGAAGCGGCTGAGGGATGCTAGGCATCCCATGAGCTTCTATACCCCCTTCAGGTTTTGGATCAGTGCCATATTAGTGATGGCTAAAATCTTTTTCGGGTTGGCCTCGATGCCATGTTCGGAGATGATGAACCCTAAGAGCATGCCTCGGGGTACACCAAAAGACACACTTCTCGGGGTTTAGCTTGATGTTTTTCTCCCTGAGGCAACAAAATGCTGCGTCCAGATTGGTGACAAGGTCGTTGGCTTCTTTGGACTTGACAACAATATCATCTACGTATGCCTCGATGGTTCGCCCGATGAGGTCCCCAAAAACTCTGAGCATACAGCGCTGGTATGTGGCTCCCGCGTTTTTTAGGCCGAATGGCATGGTTACGTAGCAATACGTGCCAAACGGAGTGATGAAAGAAGTCACGAGCTGGTCAGACTCTTTCATTTTTATTTGGTGATAGCCAGAATATGCATCAAGAAAGGATAACAACTCACATCCTGCCGTGGAGTCAACTATTTGATCGATATGATGCAATGGAAAAAGGTGCTTTGGACATGCCTTATTTAAACTAGTATAATCTACACACATTCTCCACTTCCCATTCTTCTTCTTAACTAACACGGGATTAGCTAACCACTCAGGATGAAATACCTCCTTGATGAATCCAGCCACCAAAAGTTTGTGCACCTCTTCCCCGATGGCTCGGTGCTTCTCCTCCTCGAACCGGTGTAGACGCTGCTTCACCCGTTTAGAGCCGGTTCGGATGTCCAAGGAGTGCTCAGCAACCTCCCTCGGGATGCCTGGCATGTTCGAGGGACCCCACGCAAACATGTCAGCGTTTGCGCGGAGGAAGTCGACGAGCACGGCTTCCTATTTGGGGTCGAGCGCAGCGCTGACCTTTAGCACCTTACTGTCCGGGTCGTTGGGGCTGAGCGGGACTAGTTTGACTTCCTCCGCCGGCTCAAAGCTACTGGCGTGGCGCTTGGGGTTGGGGATCTCCTTGGAGAGCCTCTCCAAATCGGCAGCCAAGGCTGCTGACTCGAAGAAGGCCTCGGCGTACTCAGTGCAAGCCACGTCGCATTCGTAGGCATGCTTGTACGCAGAGCCGACGGTGATGATGCCACTGGGGCTAGGCATCTTCAGCTTGAGGTAGGTGTAGTTGGTGATGGCCATGAACTTGGTGTAGCATGGTCGCTCCAAAATGGCATGGTAGGTCCCACGGAACCCGACAACCTCGAAGGTGAGGGTTTCCCTCCTGAAATTAGGAGTCCCGAAGCAGACGGGCAGACTGATCTATCCGAGAGGGGTGGAACGTTGTCCTAGCACAACGCCATGGAATGGTGCTGCGCCAGCTCGTGGCCGAGTCCTACTAATCCCCATGAGGTCGAGAGTCTCGGCGTATAAGATGTTGAGACCATTATCCCTGTCCATCAAGACCCTAGTGAGTCGGGTGTTGCCAATGACAGGGTCGACGATGAGTGGGTAGTGCCCCGGGTTCGGGATGTGATTCGGGTGGTCATCACAGTCAAACGTGATGGCCTCCTTGGACCAATTGAGGAACGACGGGGTGGTGGGCTCTACCACGTAGACTTCTCGATGTTCGTGCTCTCTTTGGTGCGTTGTGAGTTGCGTCGATCAACCACCAAAGATCATAAACTAGTTCTTCACCTCGGGGAACCCGTCGTCCTTGTCGTCGCTCCCTTGGGCATCTGGTGTCTTCTTCTCAGCATCGTCCTTGGGCTGACCGCCCCGGGAGAAGTAGCACCGCATCATGGTGCACTCCTCCAGGGTGTGCTTTGTCGGGCCCCCTATGATAGGGGCATGGTTTCTTGAGCATTTTGTCAAAAACTCCTAGGGCCCCAGGAGGGGGGCCTCGGGGGTTCTTGCGGTCTGCTGCAGCGACGAGGGCATCCTTTTGGTGCTGCTGCTTCCCCGTCCTGCCTTTCTTCTTCTTGAGGTCGTGGGAGGCGGAGCCCTCGGTGGCGTCCTCCTTCCGTTTTCCCTTGGCGTCGGGGAAGATGGCTCCGACCACCTCCTCGCCCGTGGCAAAGTTGGTGGCAATATCCAGGAGCTTGCTCATCTTTGTGGGAGACTTATGGCCTAGCTCATGGACTAACTCCCTGCAAGTGGTGCCAGCGATGCATGCCCCAATGACATCCGAATCGGTGACATTGGGGAGCTCAGTGCATTGCTTGGAGAAGCGTCGGATGAACTCATGGAGAGTCTCATTCGGCTTCTGGCAGTAGCTTCTGAGGTCCTAGGTATTCCTAGGGCGCACATATGTGCCCTAAAAGTTCCCCACGAAGACCCTGACCAGGTCGGCCCAGTCATGAATCCGCCACGGTGGAAGGTGTTCTAGCCAAGCCCTCACTAGATCAGCTAGGAACAAGGGAAGGTTACAAATGATGAGTAGGTCATCATCCATGCCGCCTAGCTGACAAGCTAGGCGGTAGTCAGCAAGCCACACGTCGGTGTTCGTTTCCCCGGAGTACTTGACAATGTTGGCCGGTTGGCGAAATCGGGCTGGGAATCGAGCCCTCCGGATGGCCTCGCTGAAAACACATGGACCCGGAGGCTTGGGTGAGGGGCTTCGGTCCTCCTCGGCGTGGGTGATAGCCGCATGCGGCGCCATCCTCCTTGTGCATCGAGAATGCCACGCGCATCAGTATCACCGCCGGGACGGTCGCGTACTGATGGGGCCTTGTTGCGTTCTAGCGCCCCTCGCAGTTCAGGATGAACCGAGGCCTTCCTTTCTTGTCAAGAGGGCACTGTGGGCAGCTCGGCCTTAGGCTCGCGTCGTCGAGACGCAGAGCTCTCGGCCTGCTGCACCGCGGCGCACTCAAGAAGCCCACGAAGCTCGTTGTGGACTTGTAGCCCCTCCGCAGTGGATGGCTCTGGCATCGTCCGGAGGAGTATTGCCACAGCAGTGATGTTCTAGCTGGCCCTGGTGAAGAATGGGGATTGATCGCCCCCTCGTCGTTGTTGATGCGACAATTGATGTCACGAGCCTTGTGCTGGGCTGCTCCATCGTTCCCCCGGCCAGAGCGTTCTTGCTCGAGGGTGGCCCATAGGTGCACCAGCTGCTGGCGGTCCTCGTCGATCTTGGCCTCAAGCTCGCGGAGCTGCTCGAGCTCGGCCCGCCGAGACCCCACGGGGGCAAACACCGCGGCCCGCTCTCATGGGGGCCCCATGGGCAGTGCTTGCTGAAGCGGAGTGTGAACACCCTGCCCTACGGGGGTGGCGTCCCCCGAGGCAATCTCCTCTACCTCCACGTGAAAGTATTCACGTGAGGGGTCATAGTCCTCATCGGAGTCAGGGCAGCCGAAGAGATAGTCGTACACACCCATGAACTGGCGTAGACCCTCCGAATTATGAAGCCCAGAGAAGTCTGCACCAGTCCACCTATCACTGTCCTCCGTGGAGTCAGTGCTGGATGTCTCTGATGTGGTTGCAAGGAGCTCGAGGGTGGCACGTAGATGATGCTCGAGAAGCCTCGCATAGGAGCTCATGGTGGAATGCATCGAGCGGGAGTAGCTCGTGGCGGCATTGTCGGGCTCGTACGGGAACGGCGATGGCGCTGCCACAGGCCCTCCTATTGATGACGTGGACCCCATGGAGTATGACGGCTCCTCAGAGTGTTGCCCTACCGTCGTGCCCTGTGCCATCGGTGCTTTGCCCAAGGCTAGGACGACGCTAGATAGGTCCCTCACGAGGGATCCTATCCTGGCCGCCGAGCATGAAGACTCGGGGGAGTTTGGGGAGTCGCCCTTAGTCCCTGAGCAGGGATGGGGGCTCTCCTGCATTCGCCACGCATGACGAGCATGGCGAGAGCGATGACCATGATGGCCAGGACGCCTCCCACGCCTCTGGCGGCGCGAAGAGGAGTCGCTATTAGACGAAGCTCTGGGTGGGAGGAGGACCATGTCATAGTCGTAACCCAGAGACATGAACTGTAGGCTCCCAAACCAGATGACCGTGCTGAGACGAAGTGGGGTTGCCATCCGAAACTTGCAATGGTGGCTGTGACGCGCAAACTGCCCCTACCTAGCGCGCCAGCTGTCGGTGTGAGAAATGGCGGTTCTAGCACCAACGAGTAATACGTGTCTGCGCATCAAGGATCCGGATGGTGTGCAGGAAGAACACAAGCGATTTATACTAGTTCAGGCCGAAGAATGCCCTACGTCCAGTGGGGGAGAGGAGTCTTGTATTATCTTGCACCAAAGTGCTTGTAGTAGGGGTTACAAGCGGGTGAGAGAGGGAGGAGCTCCCAGGTCTCAAGATGTGAGTGGAGTGTGTCTGTGGGTTTTTCCTCTGTCTTTCCTTCCGTCTTCTAGAATGGTCCATGCCTTCCCCTTTTATAGATGCAAGGGGAGCACAGGGTTACATGCAGGTGTTACGTGATGTTTTTTCTAGGAGAAAAGATCTACAGTCTTTAGTCTTGTCCTGTAGTTGGTGGCGTATCACTGTTGGAGGAGTGGCCTCTGTCCTTTGATGCTATAGCGATGTGTTCTGACATACGTAGCCCTGCAACTACGATGTGTAGGATCATGATCATCACTATGGCGACGTGTCCGTCCTTGCGGTTTGACCGTCGTAGAGAGCCGAGGCCTCGGAGGCGTGAATCATGGCATGATTTCACCCCGTTTGAGGGAATAGTGGCATAGTGATCAGCAGCTCTTCCCCATGCTGTTATGGGCAGCAGCGTCGTGATTTGACCCCTGTCTCTCCTGTCCTGTCCGGTTGGTCAGCGCAGGAACGTGGGTGACGTCATGGGGAGTCTCGAGTGCGCTAATGGGAGAGCGGCATCAGAGACTGGGGTCGAGCGAGTCGGAAAACTTCCCGTGTCCGAGACCTTGTATTGGGGCCTCGGGCGAAACGGTGATGATGCTGCGGGTTAGCCTGTGTCCGTGGCCTAGCGCTAGGGTCTCGGGCGAGTCGGAGATGCTCTGAGACCCCTTGTGTGAGGCCTCGGATGAAGTAAAGAGATGGGCTGGTACACTCACACGGTTTGCTGGAGGCCCAGCAAGGGGAGAGTTAGCCCGTGGGTCTTCTTTGTTGATTTTCCCCTTAAACAGGACAGATTAATGTTTGTGGTACGTTTGGTTTGGGAGGCCGGGTGGATTTTCATCCTAATTTGGGTACCCCTAATTATGGTACCCGATAGTCGGTGTGTGAATTCTCTCCTCGAACCGTGATCCCCCCGACACCACCGTGTCTCTTCTTCCTCTCCGGCGGGGCGTGAACGCATGACCCATCGCGTGTCTGAGTTTGCGCTGGGAAAAATAAAAATACAAAAACCACGAAAAAACAAACTATACTTGGGAAAAGAAAATAATAAAACCTAAAAATGTGTCGATAAAGTACTCGCCTACTCCTGTATCCTGTAGATTTTGCGCGCCTCACTGATCCAACGTAGATTTTGCTAGCAATTGTGCTTGTGCTTTGCTAAATGCAAGTAGTGGTTACTTGTATAAGCACGGATCATGAGTCTAGACTCACGTACGGGACACGAAGGGGTGTGACCGAATTTTGGAAAGTAAAAAGAATCGGAGACTCATACTATATTTATTATTTGTTATTTTTGTTTATAAGAAAAAGTAGGAAATAAAAAAAGAGAAGCTACAGTCCCATTTCATTTAAGCTATTAACATGCAAATCCCCATCACAAGCATGTTTTCATTTAAGCGATGGCCATAGTCCGGTGCTGCCAATTTCCATTGCCAATTTAATGTGTGCCTGGTCCAGTTTCCATGTGGATCATCTGTTGATTGCTTACTTGAGGCGGTTTTCTATATTGCATATCCTAAAGTATTATACATCTGTGAAACTGCAACAAGTCTATTTTGACTCCTTCCTGAAGTAATTTCCAGTTAACTGAAAAATGTATGAATAATGTTGTTTTCATTGATTTCATGCAAAGATTGGGTCAGGATCTGCAACTTTGTCAACCATTTGTACTGTAACCCTATGGTTCAGTTTTAGTATCAGTACTAGGTAGCTAATGGTTAATAATAGGGCATTTGCTAGTTAAATTGTAACAGGTCCAACTTTGCAAATATTAGTATGATTGACTGATTGCATCTGCCCTGAAAAGAGATCACCAATGGTTTATTTGTGTTATTGTTAGATGTGATTAACCGATGCAAATGTTAAATATAGAAATTGGATATCAAGTTTTTGTGAAAGTTATTGATGAATGGCATCTTTGATTTTCAGGCAGAAAGTACTAGAGGCGTTTTGATGCACCAAGAAGATCAAAGTGCTCATGGTTGCTGTGCAAGCAAGACACTGTACATGACAAACATCTTAGTTGTGTAGAACTGTAGATACTTAAGTGATCTAGCTCGATTGTGAGCCATTTTGTATAAAATATTGTACAAGCACAAATGTTGATGGCTTCAATGAAAATTGTGAGCATGATTTATATAGAAATAATTAATATAATTACTATTAAAGTTAATGTCATTAGTTATATAAAAATAATTAAAATTTATTTATATATAGTTAGTATTATTAAAATTAATATTAGTAGTCCTTACTTTCAAATAGTTTAATTGGTACACACTAGTGATTTTAAAATTTGATATAGTTAGTCATTAGTCAGTGGTAATTTTTACATAGTTTAGCATAGTACTGTATTCTTTACAAATACGAAAGGTCTTCCATGCCTTTTCAAATTTTGAAAAAATTAACTTATCTAAAACCTAGAATTACATTCTTTTTGGGACCCAGGGAGTCTAGGATAGCATGACACGATGCCCTACTTTGTCGTATATGGGAGTACATCCATTTTTGTACTAAGTATACATTCATTTTTGTACTACTCGCTGTTAAATAATGCAATTCTAAAGTAGTACTCCATCCGGTCTAAAAAGATTGCAATTATAGGTTTATGACAAATCAGTTTTTTTAAAGTTGAACAAGTTTATAGAAGGTAATATAAAAAATTATATTTCTATGTAGGTTTATTGTAAAAATATATTTTATAATTAATCTAATGATACTTATTTAACATCATAAGTATTAGTACTTTTATATAAATTAGTAAAACTTGAATTTATTTAATTTCTTGAAAAGTGAGAATTGTATTCTTTTTGGGACAGAGGGAATACCAAGTTCGACAATTTTAAATTTAAAAATTTTATATAAGAATATATGTTAAATAAATATCATCAGATTTATCTTATAATATAATTTTATGGTATATATATATATAATTGTTATAATAACTAATATTTTTCTGTAAATTCAACAAAACTTTATAATTAATTGAAAATATAGTTAGAATTATATTTCTTTTAGGACTTAAGCAGTTGTACTAGTAGAATTAGACCACCGGAACATAGTAGTAGTAGTAACACTTTCTATTGTATCAGCTTTCAAGCATAGAGGAGGTGAAATCTATAGGCGGCCTGAATCAGGTTTGCAAAATAGAGATGAAAAATATAAAGAAATTTACCAGATTAAAGGAATCAAAAATATTTACAAAACCCTACAATAGTAATAAAGAAAGCAACCAAAGATATTTAAATAGGAGAGAATAAATCTACCATCGATCGCATTCACGGCCTGTCACGGAAGAAAGAAGGAAGGGTATATTTGTCTTTTTGTGTGGTTGCTAAGCGGCATCATGCAAAAATGACAAACAAGGGGTAAGAAAATTAGAATTAATGGCATGAAAGGAGACTCGTAATTTTAGAAGATATTGAAGAAATTGGTACAAGTTTGGATGGGCATTGAATGAATTTTAGCGAAAGTAATTTTCATCCTTCATGGAGTCATGGTAAAGTAAGTGTACTCAAAATAGGTGTACTCCATTCGTTTCAAATGCTCGAGGTTAGGGTTCACCATTTTGGGACACTGCTAGTGTAGGCATGCTCACGGTTAAGGCTCACCATTTGTATACCTTGTAGACCAATTTTTACTGTAAGGGCAATCACAATGTTGCAAAAAGGTAACAAGCAATTAACGTTCGTGCAACAAGCATCGTGGGGATTGATCTTAATAGAAAAACCTTAAGCTCAGTTAAAAGACTTAATAAGGAATAAACATATTTCTTCTCTCTTCTCTAACACGATCCTAAACCCTAAACCATAACCTTAATTTTAGTGGTGCACTCTCATATGTGGGTCTAGTAACTATTGTGAGATTGGCTCTAGTTACTATCATCTTGCATGGGTCTCACGCTTAGGTCATCCTCTCTGCTCACTGCTTTGCAGTGTGCACAAAGCTCGAAGTGTTCTATCATTCCATCAGCTATTGTTACATATCATGCTACCTTCGTCCCAAAATAAATGCATATCTTGTTTTTCGACGAGTTATTTTTTTATTTTGACTAAGCATATAAGAAATAATATCGATAGTTGTATTTCTAGATAAGTTTATTATGAAAATATATTACTTATTCAATCTAATGATACTTAATAATCATCATGAACACTAATACATTTCTATATATATTTAGTTAAACTTTTTAAAAATTGACTAGTCAAGAAATGATATGACTCCTCAGAAAATAAAGTATGTATTTATTTTTGGACAGAGCAAGTACACGACTCTAGGCTCCGACCACTATATTTTGAGTTTTTTATACTACACGCAGCAGGAACATTTTGTAGATAGATTAGGGGCTACATCAGTGTGGCTACCACTAGTAGTACTGCGTAGAGCAGTAGCCAGTCGAGGTAACACAGATAAGGAGCTTAAGGATGGTACTAACGTGATGTTTTAAAGAATGTGAGTATAAATAGTCCATCTGTTTTAAAATATTTAGTCAAGACAATTTAATAAAAGGTAATAGAATTAACTTTTCCTAAACATCATTTTTAAAACAGTTATCTCCTTAATACGATTCACGCATCAAAAGCGGGCATAGCAAAGTGCCACGTCACCCGCTAAAGCCTCGAGCCGTCGGATTGTGCGAGCAAGCGATCTTCCCCGTCCGATAGCGGTCTTCGCGGGTGTCCTGGCCGTTAAGCCACGAAACCGGGCCGTCGTGGGTTCCTCGTGACCCGATAGCGGGCGACTCCCGCACCTCCCTTCACCCCCCCCCCCCCCCCCCCCCCCCCCCCCCCCCCCACATCCCGGGCGCCGTTGCGGCCATGCTGCGCCGCTGCAGCAGGGCCAGCGCGCGTGGCCAGCAGACCACGGCCTGCCTCGCGCCGAGCCGCGGGAGGCCACGAGTTAGCGCGGGTCCGGCGACCGGCGTAGCTCGCCGCCCGGCCAGCCGCCGCCGCCGTGGATCTTCCCGCTAGGATCGACACCATGGGAGCCTGCTCGCGAGCAGCACAGCTCCAGGCCACCGTTGCTCGTGGTTGCGGCCAACTGACTTGCGATGGCATCAGATCGGTTCGGGTCTCCGCCTTTCATCGCAGTCTTGGAACCTCGCGAATGTTCTCGGTGCGTCGTCCCGTCTGCGCTATCGGCGTCGATGAGCACGGCGGCAGCGCGGTGGCACACGCGAGCCGAATGCGACCCCGCGGGACACCAGACGCCCGCACATAATCCTCAATCTGCTCGTCACCTCCGCCATTTTGCCTGTCCTGCTGTGCCGCTGTAGCCTCCGGCCCACCGCCCGCACCCGCGCAGGATAAACGCCCTGAGCAGGGCAGCAGACGGGCTGTGGCGTTTCGCCGCGGACTCCCATGCTCCTGAAGATGGTGAGCAGGCTCCTTGCGCAGCATGTGCCTGTGCTCACATTGACAGGGAACCAGAGGCCCGGAGCCTCCGTGCCCCCTCTTGCTCCTATGTACTCCCCGTTGCCGCCCACAATCGACCTCAAAACTAGCGCCAATGCTTTCATGGATCATGTCCTCGACGTGCTCGATGAAATGGGCATAAGGTATGTTTTTTTTCCATTTTTCCCTTTCAATGTTTGCTTGCTGATTTTGTACTATCCCCATCTCTATCGGTGCATATTGAGGTTCAGAGTTCACTCAGTTATTGACACGAGTTCAGTGGATCTGCAAAATGTTTCCTCTATACGAACAGGTCACCTTCTCTGAGTAGCCTGTGTATCACTATCAATGTTTTCAGTACAACCTGTAACCAAGAAATGGGTTGGCATGTGCCCATGGTTGTCTTCATCATCCTTAGTGAGGCTCTCTTATGTAACTGTGAGCATCGTTTAGCATTTCTTAATGGCTTAATCTACGTTTTCAATAACCGATAGGTAAAGAACTTAGCTATTTAGTTAGATTGCCCCTTCACCAGTCCAGTATGAAAATTTGTTTGTTGTATTATAGAACATAGTTATTTGCATCTACATGTCTTCCTATGTAACCAATGAAAGCTCATTATTTTTTCTTTTAAAATCTGACTGAAATTTTAAATATTTACTACAGGTATCATCACCAGCCAATAACTACGAGAGGCCAGAGGCTGAGATCAACAACTGTCGTAAGCTGCCTCTGCAGCTTATATGTCAACTTGATATTGGCATATAACTTTGTAAGTATACAGCAAACCTGTATGAAAACAAGCAATTATTATTGATATATTTTATCAACTTGGTTACATTTACTCTTTAGACTCATGCTGAGTGAGGTGAGGTCTGTGCACAGATGACACTATAATAAACCTTGTTTTACTTTCCCATCTATTAATAGTTCTAAAATATTCCTCTGTTAATCCTGTCAGATTTCAACCAGAAGCTCCCACCACAGGAGTTGATTGCAAAGGCTCTTAATGGAAATTTCACCATAACTTTTGGAGCAAGTATTTTTTCAGTTAATGTCGTTGGTTTGTAATATTATAAATTTTCCTCATAAATACATAGCCTGCATTCAGACTTTCAGACTTGTATCACACAATTCAACCAGAAGCTCCCACCACAGGAGCTGTCTTCACGCGCGTGGGAAGTGGGCCGGCGCCGCGGGAACCGGCGATGCCAAGTAGAGTACGCGCGGGCATATATGCGCGCAAGGAGGGGTCGGATGCCAAGTTTCTAAAGATGGCAAGTTAATTTGCCAAACTATTGGAGGCTGATTTTTCTTGTTTTGCCAAATTTTCATAGATGCCAAGTTGATTTGCCCAACTCTTGGAGATGCTCTTATAAACAACTTATTCTGCAGATCAACCAAAGCACCATCTTTGCTACAGACCCTGGACTTTTTTTCTGGTATGGCATTCTTTCAGTATTTCAGAGCTATATGACTCATTTTTCACTTTCTTTTGAAAAAATGTATTTGTATATGCAGGGGCAGAGCTTAGTGTAGGCCAAGCTGAGCCATGGCCACCCCTGCTCAAATGCAATCTCTATTATCTAAACAGTGATTTTGTACTGTTCACGTCTGTTTAATTTTCAATTACATACACTGCCCCCTGCTCTTATGGTCAAGCTCTGACACTGTATATGTGCATGGCCAAATATATGGATGCCCTAGGATTCCACTGCATGATTCTGAGTTCCACAATTTAGTGATACAAGGCAAGATGCAACTCATTCTCCTTATCTCAAAGCAAATCCCACTTACCACTTTATTGAGCTGATTTTATGACAATTAAAATAAAAAAACAAAATTTGGTTACAAACTTAGTCCACTTTCTGTTTAGTAGTGAAATTTTAAGATAATCTGTGAACTGAATGTTAAAAATCTATATGGTTTCTCAATGCAAGTTACAGAAGTATCATTATGCTAGTGTTTTGTACACTGTAATCAATTATGTGTATCACTAATTTGCAAAGTATAAATTCTGCCGCTTAGTTAGAACTAAGAATTCAGTTTGATACCATAGGACATAATTTTTCATATGCTGAATTATTTTGTCAATTGCATTTTTTTTATTTTTTGGTGTCACTAATTTTGGTCAGTTTGATATCACTAATTTTTCTTATCTCTCTATTCTGTGCTTTTTGGTGTTTATTTTTTAAAATATTTTTTATACGTTCTTTGTAGGACAATGATTTTGTGCTGATATAAGATAGTGCAAACAATATGGAACTGATTTTTTTTCATGAAGGAGTCTCCAAATAGGCTGCAGTCAATTTTAACTGGAGATTTGGGTCTTAAATTTAACAAAGTGATAAACAATAAATTATGCTCTGGGCAAATCCAAAATATAACCTGTTTCTACTAATGTTGGTCAATCTGGCTCACTTTCAAAAGAGACCTCCCACTTGAATGACACGCTCAAGCACCTCATAAATACTTCTCTGGCACGTCCACTGGCCCTTAGCGGCAACGCCGCATTCTTTTCTAGTAGTACTAGTGGAAGGCGCGCGCCTTCGCGCGCGGAATCAGTTGGCAGCGGTAGACATGTTGGTTTTATATATTACATAGATAGATAACATGAGTAGCTGAGTGATAAGACCTGGTACGATGGTGTCTGGTTCGTGGTGATTATATTTATTGTGCTGCATCATAGGCAGAAATCGCGTGTTTTACATGAGCACGCACAGTTCATACATATAGTGGTTGGCTGAGTAACTTTACATTCTGGGGTGTCAGGCTACTACTGATCTTCTTAGTACCTTGGCTTGCGATCTGAAAGGTCTGTGTCCATAGAGGCTGCAGTTGTTGTGCCTGAAGAATCTGCTTGCAAACCTGGCCTTGTTAGTTTTACTCTGCTTCTAAAGTAGGGAGTATAAGATGGTGACATTTAATGCGTATGTTGATCTAACATACCTGATCTCTGGTAGCGGCACATGCATTCTGTGTGATGACTGTATCCAGACAGGTAACCTGGGAAGAATAAAAGGAGATATATAAAAATGTATTTATATTTGTTAGTATCGATATTTTTTTTGTGTTGATGTTGGATTTTGTATAGGTAAAGCTGTGTTTAGGCTAGCAGGGATGTAAAGCTGTGTTTTTTTTTATCAGAGCCATGGGCTGTTTTGATGGGAAACTGATAAGGGGTGTGTTTGTTGTACCTGCGTGGTCAGAGATGTCTCCTTCATGGTCACTGTAGTCCATTGGAACAATGTCTTTGGAGTTTATATATCCTGTTAATTTTGTTAGTGTGGAGGAACATAGTGTATGGTTTATATTCATGAAACAGGTCACAGTGAGATCACACATTATGAAGACAGTAGCTTATCTTTCTGTAAATGTTATTGACCAAAATGTCAAAGTCCGCAAGGACCAAGTAGCACTCACCCTCAGGTAATTGCTTATCTAGCGCCTTCTCCAGCTTGGAGCCTATTGCACCTATTGCCACACCCACCCATCATCATCCTTATGATATGAGGTCAGACGCCAACAATATGGCCACAGTATCTGCAGTAGAATTTTTATCAAAAGAAAAGGAAGCCTTAGAATAATAGGGAAGAATATTATTAGCAGCACACAGTTCAGAGTTTTAAGGTCATGAATCAAGTGTCACAGCAAGTTGTCCACTGGTGGTTAAAATGCGCCTATTTTTTTTTCCAGACACTGGACATATGTAGTCCCAAACAATTATAGAACCATATAGATACACAATTATTTTCCTACAGTAATGTTAAACAAATATCAAGTCCCAAACAGAAGCATGTTTGCATAGAAAGAGCACATATAGACCGCGTAATCCAGAGAAGCACCTGAAAGTAGCACGTATTGACCGGGCCATGGAAACAAAAATTAGTGGGTGTACTAATTTTGCTGGATCACTAAAGGCTAACACAGCCGGCACAGCGATGACGCTAGGAAAAAGCACAGGTATAACTGTGATCAACATTCAATAAAAAGAGGCCTGACACAAACGTGTAACAAGAGAATCAGCTACTTAGTTTGTTCAGTGTGAATCTAGAATGATGTATATTTTTTTGTGCAAGTAAAACGATAGGCGCAGGCAACTGAACATAGGCCTAGATATAGTTGGCATGCCTTGGGGGAAATAGGACCATGATATATATAACACCGACGAACAACACTATTTCATTTGAATGTGAAACGAAATGAGGCAAGAAAAAACATAACAACGCAGACACCGCAGTAACTCAGTCAGAGAGTACAGGCCCGTTGCACGGTGCAGTCGGCCACACCAGTAAATCAATGCGCACAAACTACCAATCACATAATAGAAGCACTAATGTGGTGGACCACTGGACTGTCACAAGGTTAGAAAAATAAAACATGGAAGGTAAAAATCCTAGAACCCAGGGGGGGACTAAAACATAGAATGAGAACCTACCAAGACGCAAAAATTGCAATTAGGATGATCTTTGGAGAAAAAATAACTGGTCAGACTTAACCTAGACCTGTAAACATTTCGCTACCGTGAGCAGCGACAGAGACAAATTAGTTTAGCAAAGAGCATCATATCATAATTAGGCAGGATAAATAAGCAGTAACAAGAGGTAAACGTCGGTAGCACATGTTGGTTTGACTGATTAATCATAACTAAGGACTCAACTAATTTGAGAACCCATGTTTTAAATATAGCCAAACAAATTGCATGGTTGTATCTAGTGTACGTACCTGAGCCAAGAGCAGACACTACGCTATGACTACGAGAAACAAATTGGCATAAACAATCTGTAAATTAGAACTTGTTTTTGGGAAAAATTATAAGCTTAGCCTGGAATAATAGGATAACTACCAACACGTGTATATGTATAAGATATTTATGCCAAAGTTTACTGGGGTCATTGCAGTAAAACAAATGTAACAAACAACATGACAGTTTAAAAAAACATTCCATATTGCAGGCTGGATTGGGTGCAGCAAAACTGGTTTTATGGGAATGACAAAAAACGAGCCTTAGCTGATATCAATCAAGAAATTGTATTATTGAACTATAATGTTTCTGACAAAAACACCTTGTAAGCTGCAAGGCAAAAAGGATATGCGCCGACGCACTGGTGAAAGGAGAATAACCTTGAGATGGGGCAAAGCAAACAAACAACGGCATCTTCCAAAATCTCCATATTGGCTGTTATTGTGACATGGCAGTTTGATGTAGCAGATTGATGATCAAGAACAAGATGAGAAGTCACAGCTCTGGCTTGAAGCTCTCAACGCGGTCCTTGTGTTTGTGTTGAACATTTTTAGTAACAGAAGAAAAAAATATTAAGGTCTGGAGTTCAGCTTTGAAGTTTTTGCATCAAAGAATTCACGCAACAAATATTGTGCTAGATGAAATAAGCAAAGGCAAAGCAATGATGTCACTATAGCCTGAGAGCACAGACAAACATGAAAGACCATGGCGCTCAAACTTTAGTTTGCAGCAGCTCATTGTCATAAGGCAGATGAGAGATGATATGGCTCACGTGCAAATAGATGCAACATGCAAGGCCACTTTTGAATGGGCAACAATAGGCACAGTGACTCTAAAAGGCATGTAAATACTATGAAGACAAATATGAAAATATAAAAGTTTCAGAAATTTAGAAACCTAGATTCATAGAAATATGAAAATATAAAAGCTTCAGAAGCTTAAAAACCTAAAGTTGAAAAGCTTTAGACAATAACCTAGATTCATGGAAACAAAAATTTGAGGACACAAGCAATCAATTGGTTAGGTATTCATGAGCTGATACTTAATTGGCCTTCAGGAGCACTTACATTTAGTGATTCCAAATTGTTCATGACCTGAAGATAGGCCCAGAAATGGCATTAGGGAAATTACTGCTATGAATGCCTTGGTGGTAGAAGAAATTACAGAGGAAGTAAAGGCCAATAATAAAACATAACACTGATATATGGAACAAATGTGGTTCACAGAACATTCGAAATGATGAGAGGAAAATGGAGAGGGGAAAGTACCTAAGGGAGTATTGCTATGAAATTGCCAAAGGTCGACCAAGATGTGAACCAGCAAAACTACAAAGAGGCAAGAATCAATATAGGATAGATCAAAGATGTCAATGAACTTTAAATATATAGGAAAGATTAAAGAGAAGAGGCAAGAATCAATGATCGAAAATTAGATGGGGCAAATCAACAACTTAATTCTGTAGGTGGAAATTTTGCATCAAGATACAATTGATGACAATAATGGCATAGTTCATCATATATTTTGATAAATGGGCAAGGAAATATTCTATATATTAATAACAGAAACAATCGATACTCAAGATGTTTTAGCCATCTAAAGATAACCTGGTAACACATACAAATTCAGCAATGAGTGTGCTGGCCAACTCTGCTTTTCTGGTAAAGATAACCTGAGTTGGCATATAACCTGAGGACCCATAATGTACCATTAACAATTACAGTGAGAAACATCCTACATAAAGCACCTAGTGTAATGAAAAGAGAAGAAAAATAAGAACTGTCCAGTAATAGTTTAGCCATCTAAAGAAGTCAAACCTATAACAACCTCATGCTCACCAGTAACACATCCACAGATGTCAATCTTTTAATCTAGCAAACTATACAGCAAAGATCATGCACAAATAGAGTAGGGGAAGTGCCCATAGCCATCTGTACCTGATGCCCGGGCTTTTGTGTAGCAGGAGAGAGTCAAGGAGGAGGGGATGACCCCACGCCGCCGCCGCCGCCGCCGCCGATAGCACCCTGAACCGCCGCCGCCGGAGAGGAAGAGGCCATGCGTAGCCAGGGTCCTCGAGCACATGCACCTAGGGTTTCGTCGAGCACAGGAGCAGACGCGGAGTAGCGGGAGAACGCCGCGCTAGGGAGCACCCGCACCGGCGGCCAATGCCGGGGCCCGCTCGTGCTGCGCTGTGGGCGGAGTCTGCCACCGCCAGGGCTGACGCGCGGCGCTGCTTCGCAGGCCGGGCGCGCGAGCACCTCGCGCGGTGCGCCGGTGGCGCTGGGGCCCGACCGGCCTCCACCACGTCGGGAGAGGAAGTGAGAGGGAGAGGGGGAGAGACAGGGAGAGAGAGAGAGAGAGAGAGAGGGAAGGCAGGGGCGGACGCGGTGGAGGCGGCGTTCCGCGGGAGGAAGGTGTCGGGGTCGGTCGAGAGAGGATGCGCGAGGAGAGAGACGGAGGCTTCGAGAGAGGAGCTGACAAAATATCTAGATGGGTCTACTGCAGAAGTTGGTGGAGTAAACTTGGACCGTTGATATCTGAATCAGATGGCTGGAGGAATTCTGGGTGACGTGTCCGGCCTCCCCGTGCTGGGAGCTCCCGCGGCTTATTAGTCCGAAATATTGAATCAAAATATGACATACGGCAAGTATGGTGGGCGTGGGGAAGGGAGAAGAACATAATGTAAGAGTACAATGGACACCAGGAGAGTGTCGAGTAGGACATTGACATATACTATACGAGTATTAAAGTACTTGCAAATAGCCTACAAAGATCCATGTCAACCATACCATGCTAGAAAGACACATCATGCTACAGTACAAGAACCATACCTAAGGGGGTGTTTGGTTTGGGTGTTAAAGTTTAACAAATATTGTAGCACTTTCGTCTTATTTGACAAAAAGTTTCCAATTTTGGACTAATTAGGCTTAATAGATTCGTCTCGTAAATTACTCCTAATCTGTGTCGACGTGCATGCAATTAATCTATATTTAGTACTCCATGCATTTACCACAACATTGATGTGATGGGAGTTAAACTTTAACACGTCGTAACCAAACGGGGCCTTAATCACTACTACACTGACGACCGGAGGCAGCAACTCCGAGAAACTTTTAGTCAAACCGGAGTTTTTTTTCTGCTATAGGCCTTGTTTAGATCCCAAATTTGGGATCCAAACTTTGCATAGTAAATGTCCCGTCACACTGTAGCAATTTTGTTTTTATTTGGTAATAATTGTCCAAATATTGATTAATTAGGCTTAAAACATTCGTCTCGCAAAGTACAACAAAACTGTGCAATTAGTTTTTGATTTCATCTACATTTAGTACTCCATATATGTGCCGACATTTTGATGTGATGGAGAATCTTTTTTTTACATAGTGAAATTTAGGGTGAATTTGGTATCTAAACAAGGCCATAGCATAGCAGAGGTGAAATCATCATCTCATCGTGTATTTTTAGCTCAACAACTCCCTGGACCTGGCCCTCCCTGCCTCAGCTCAACATCTCCAGAAACAGCGGTGGTCAGCAGGTGAAGTGAAAACATCTCCAGAAACGGCAGTGGTCAACAACTCAACATCCCCGGCCAAACAAATCCAGCATGGGCAGGTTCATGGCCGCTTCCACCACCTATGAACAAAACAACGCTAGAATAAGCAAGTGAACTTGACATGAACAAATAAAAATATCCCAGCAACCATCTGCCAATCTGATAAATCAGTCCAAAAAACAGGTTTACTAATAGGATGCGCCGATCTAGTACAAATTCAAGGTTTCGATAAGGATCCAACGAGGGGAGTAGCAGGTCCGATTGTAGGCTTTAATGAAGCCAGGAAAATCTATAAAAAAAATAGTAGGACGAGAACAATATAAGGGAAAAGTACTAAAATGCATTAATATTGAAGGGGGAAGTACTAAAAACATAGCTACAAATGAACACACACAGCTGTACACGGTAAGATTAAAACAAAGAATTGTAATTGGTACTATAAGTTGGGAAAGAAGTAGACCAAAATGCAGCAAAAACAGATTACAAATTTAAAAATGTAACTTGACAGTACTAGAAGTTAACAGGTTCGAAGTGCAAATTTTCAAAAAGGTTAAGATGTCAAAAAAGGATTAAAAACATGCAACCTGATTTTCATATTGCTATCATTACAATATATGTTATGTGCATGAATACAAAAGAAAACACCTGAATACCATAGGGTGGACTGGTACCATATGCAACTGCAATAATGTCATAGCAAAGGCAAAAACATTCATCTTCAGGATCAGTGAATGTAATCAGTGCTACTTTAGCTACCCATCACTCTCAAGCTCCAAACTATTTGTGCAGAACAGTGGACATGCAAGGCTTTCAAAGATGAAAAGATATGCTGCAATGTAACAAAAAGAAAAAGCATCGATCCTATACATAATTATTTATTTTAAAAATGACTGACAGAACTAGCCACACTAATGAGTAAATAGTAATATTATAATATAAAATTAGTGCATGATAATACTGAATTTTTAATGATACAGACTGGACTTGCATAACACTGTACCCCTTGCTCCCTTTGACTCAGATAAATGTAAGAATAATGGTTGTTTTTTAGATAAGAAAATTAGATCACCAACTTTCTATAAGAGCTGGCTGTAGAAGGAAAACTATCTTAATTATCTGCTACATGACTTTTTGAGGAATAAACCAGAGCGATGAATGAAATACTGGTACTAGTACCAACCCAGAGTTATCTGGTACCTAGTGCTAGATGACTGGACTTGCATAACTATCTTCATAAGAGCTTTTCTTTAGACTTTGAGCTTAATCTAACAAAACTACACCAGAATAAAATGTTCATAGTTTATGCTTTGAATTTAAATTAAATTGGATCAAATACTACCTCGAACATGCATGTTTCCAAATAGCTATACCAAATACAGACAAGTTAAAAAGTAGCAGTCAATTCCGTTTGCAAATAGCGAGACCAAATAAAGAAAGTTAAAATGTAGCAGTCAATTCAACCATGATATGTCTGCAAATAGCAAGACAAAAATACACACATGTCGCGCAAATACCACTGAGAGCTACTGAACCAAGTGCTGCAATAGTGCAATACATAGCTTCATAGTACATCAAGTAATCAATACTAGGCTTAATTTGGTTCAAAAATAATAGGAGGGCAAATCACATTAAAAAAATATATTGCATTTGAAGGTGTAGAGGCTCCAATATAACAATAAAAAAGGGAAGAGCTAAAGTACAATAATATAAAAGGGCACATACTAATGTAACTGCTACTACCTCTATTCCAAATTATAAGTCGCTTTGACTTTTTTGGTACATCCAATTTGCTATGTATCTAGACATTTGTTATGTGTAAATACATAACAAATTGGATGTACCAAAAAAGTCAAAGCGACTTATAATTTGAAATGGAGGGAGTACAAGATACAATGAAGGGTGCATAGGCTCCAATACAACAAGAGAACTTAAATGTTCATGGATTGAAGCAAAAAAAACAGATGAAATATTAAATTCAAGCAAATCAGTGAGATAATCAGGTGGGATGTAAAAATGTACTACTAAGAACAAAAGAAGCCCTAACATGTGGTACTATATACAGGCAAGTACTAATAAAACTAATACAAGGGACAATTAGGGGTGTACATGTTCCTATCTATATAGAGAAACTTAAATGGTCAGCAAAACGTGCAAGAGTACTATAAGAAAAATTATACCATATAATGTTAATAAGTATGATAAAATAGTATTTTAATAATTAGGATAAGACATGGATAAACTGCAAGTTCAAATACATTGTGCATTCCTATGAGAGGTACAACATAAACTGATATCTTATAAGAAATAAAGGTAGTGGATTAGACATGAAAATAGAAAAGCCACAGTGGTTATCACAATTAAGAAATACATGAATTTAACTAAAGTAAATCTCCTTTTTCCTTTTTATTGTTACATTGATTAAATTAAAGAGACCCATCATCGACTATTGCATTGACTCTTTAAAAGATACACGTGAACATATAAATATAAAATTTAGCATCCTCTGATTTCGGTGACCAGATGTATTCAAGTGTCACTGAGATGCATAGATATAAAAAAAAGGAACAAGGTAAAAGAAAAGATACTTTGGTAAAAAGAGCTATGTTTATAACTGTCTACTTGTCCGATGTATAATATAATTGTTGTTACAAACAACAACTAAATGAGAAACAAATATTTATGAAATAGACTTTAAAAAAATCGATCAGATGCTATCACTTTAGCATTAAGGACTGATTGGACAACTTGGAAAAAACATTGCCAAGCTTAATTAAAATCTTCAGGCTACATTCTAGGTTAGAGTTTAGGGAAATGAACGAGTTCCGGTAAAAAAAATTGAATGACAATGGTGCTATTATTTATGACTAATTTTTACCCGCATTTAACCCAATTAGCAAAAGACATGCTCACCATCTAAAAAATCATCCTTAACACAAATCTGTCAATGCCCAAGTCCTACTAAATCAAATATTTACCATAAAAATAAGAAAACAGGTGAAAAAGCAATTGAATCTGAATGCAACAAAAATTAGCAGGTATATAAATGTGCAGATCCAGCCAGACAAGTGTTCCTTCATCCTTAAAAATCATTTTTGGACGTAGTGACATGCAAAAGTTTGAATGTTGACTTATTATATATGTCAGAGTGATTAATTGCAATTATAAGAGTACCTGCTGACTATCTAAATTAGAAAAGAACAAGTACAAGAGCAACTGCTGACTGCTATCTAAATTAATTGCACTTTCATAGATGAAGAAATTGCTACATTGCAGTTGGATTAAAGGTGATAGTGCGGCTAACACTGAACAAGGGTGTTGAATAGGCTCTTCACATCAGAAGGCTAAAAGCAAGATGTATCATCAAATAGGAAGTACTAAAGACATTGTTAGAAAAGAACAATTAGAAAAAGCTTAATGGCATAGTGATTAACTGAATTACAAGAGTACCTTCTGACTGCTATCTAAATTAGAAAAAGAATAATTACAAGAGCAACTGCTGACTGCTATCTAAATTAATTGTACCTTCACAGACACAGAAATCGTTGCATTGCAGTTGGACTAAAGGTGATATCTCTGCCAACATTAAAAACAATTAGCAATATGGATTAGCAAAATAAAAAAAGAAACAAAAAGAATGGAGGTATAGTAACTGAAAGAATTAGTTGATGAGTGGACCTACTATACTACAGAGAACCTATATACTACATGCAGGTCATTATTTAGCAAAAAATAAGTACAATGAAGTTGCAAGACCTAACACACAATAATAATATATTTGGTGGTGAAAAACCAATGATCATGCTATAAACATGTACCATGCAAGGCACAATGGTACTGTCGTTTTGGCAAACATTGCGGAGAATAGCAACCCTTTTGGATGAAAGCCTTGCACCATTTGGTAAATTAATCACATTGTGAAAGTGCACTCAGGCAGATAAACTTAAATTAAACACTCACACACCATCGCTCTTTTTGGCACACAACATTTTAATGCATTCAAACGTTAGTTAAATGCTCAGATGATGATCCAAGTTACTAACTAGTCATACCAATGTACCATATGTTGGAAGACTAGGACATATACAATAAGTCAACATTCAAACGTTCCCCCCAGCACTGTGTCCAAAATTTTGCTTACTTATACTACAAGGTGCTTCAGATCATGAAGCTAAAAGTAGCATGTAAAATCACAAAAGAAATATCTAAATAACTAATCCATAGGTACATTTGAAAATGTCATAACTACTAAGTACATTAACTTAATAGAAAGGAACAATTAGAAGTCTACCTGCTAACTAAATATGCATATCAGGAATAGTGAAAGTGGAATAGTGTTATATAACAAAATAAAGATGTCCATTAACATATTCCTAAAAGTTTATTTTGGAACAAGACATGATTAAATAACTCCTATAAATATACTGTGATTTCTAGACAAAGTACTAGCTTACCAGTTGTGTGATTAAATGTATAAGTAGTAGATCCGATGGCAATGAAAATAAACGAAAGTGGATTAAAGGCTTAAGCACATCGGGGGAGACCAGTAAACAAAGAATACATCAGAAAGATAAAAAGGAAAGTTAATGTGCTTTCAAAGACGAAGAAGCGGCTTACCTACACTGTGATTAAAAGTAAAAGCTCCAATATAACACTGAAAAAAGGCAAATGGCCAAAGTGTTTATGGAGAACCAGCAAATATGTATAGAAAAAAATAGATGAGAATTTACACATAAGAATACTACAAGGTCTTCACATCACAAGGCTAAAAGGCAAATCTAACAACAGATAAGAGAAAATATCCTACTAGTTGGAGATAACAGAGGACTTGAATTGATCGCCTATAGCTATAAGTTTACTATTTCTGTTTTTATACCAAACAAACAATTCCTAGTTGTCTAGAGAAGAAAAGCAACCAATTCCGAACTATGAAGGGAAGGCAAGAATTAGAGAGCGACACACAAGGCAGTGTTCGATAGTCAACTGAACCTAATTCTACACGAAAGACTAGTAGCACTCTATTGCCGTCCTAACAAAAACACTGACCGTATTGTGGACATAGTCCTCACTAATTGAGCAACCAATACTACTGAAGCAACATACCCCATGAATGCTTTCACAAGCTCTGCTAAAAATAGCAAAGTTTAGATTCAAACTCAAGATACATTATGCTGGCAAATCACTCTAGTATTTTTCTTTAGCTAGCGGTCAAAAAAGTATGCCGAGCCAACATTTCAACACCTATGTTGGCCAGTTTATATTGTTTATAAAAAATTCTGCCACCATAAACAATATGCAATCTGCTTGGTGAGTACTTCTAAAATAATTTTAAAAAAACCATGGCAGCTAGATTAAGACATTTTTAGTCTTTTATTTCTAATAGGTCTTGGCACCGGTGCTAAACAAATGGCATTTGTGCTAAATAGTAGTACACTAGTACCAGCTTAACTTAATGATTTTAAAAAACTACAGTTGCTAAAATGAATAAATTCATTAGCAAAGAATATATTAATAAATTCACCAAACTAAAAGAGACTTGTTTGGAAAGCTACGCAAGAGTGTTTGGCCGGTACTCGAGTGCTCTTAAATATACTTTTTGAAATGAAAAAGTGATTGGATTAAATAATTCTGGAAGGCAAGAATTTGCATCAAGATGGTCCGATGCGTAACATCTATAACTCCTAAAAGCATAAATGTACAGGGGTATTATGTAGTTAACAACCATATAAGATCAACGGAGCAAGTGAGCAACTGCATCTTTATGTGCATTCATGAATAGGCAAATAAAAATATGATAAGCTATAGGATATATGATAGCTGCAGGCAGCTAGATTTGTGTATCAGACTTATTAGACAATTAAATATATCCACAACTAAAGTTTTATTAAATCATGTGCTGTATTTGGAAGATGGAATTTTATTATTTTAAATATCTTTGCTTGTCTTGTTTTTTCACCATTGAATATAATGATCCTATTGCATTGGAGATCCTCAGATCTGGACATGTAGATACTAAATTATACTATTGACCAGTACATAATTTAAGGATGATATCCAGTTAAATCAGAGATAAAAATTGCAAAGGATTTTCACACTGAAGCACTTAAAAGATTTGCTTACAAGATGGTACCACTAAAGAATATGAAATGCATGTTCTCAGGCCCATGGGAGACCTATAAAAGGGTGAAAATATGTTACCAATACAAATATGACCGGTCTATAATTACAACTGCAGAACCGAGAGATTAAGAAGAAAAATAAAAAAATGAATGGGAATTAGAACAAATTGTACTAACCTTGTCTAGAACGAAGATCTAAATCTAAACCATAGACTGCAATATAATAAATAAGATAGTGATAGAATATAAGGATGAACATAAAAGAGTAAGATCTTGAATATCGATTACAAACAAAAAAAATGTAAAGAAATAAATAGTTGCAGAACCGAGACCCAAAAGGGAGGAAAAGAAAAGGAATTTTGCACAACATAGAACACTAGAAGAAAAGGTTTGATCTACATTATGAATTAGGAAAAAACAGAAAAATAATGTTTTCACAAAAAGGTTTGGTAATAATATTTTGAAAAGAAACTTGATAACAAAAAGGAATCTCGAATCCTAATTAGAACGCAAAATAATGCTTACTGAATGGTTCATAGCTAACCAACTACATCCTGAGGCTAGAGAGCTTACTTACTGTCAGTTCCCTTCTAAATGGAGATGGGAAGCAAAATCAAGGTCATGGGAAAAAAGTTGCCACCACCGTCCCAAAATAGGCCGCCTACATTATGTGCACCCCTCTGCAGGGGAACGTTTTTACCTTAGGATGCTCCTGCTGGCAGTCAAAGGAGCACTCAGTTTCACAGACCTTAGATATCACAATGGTATTCAACATCCTGCATTTAAAGAGGCATGTAGATCTCATGGCCTCCTTGGCGATGATCAGGAGTGGTACAATGCTTTTGATGAGGCTGTGGCTCGGGCTACGTCAGCACAGCTGCGGAAGCTATTTGTGACTATGATCCTTTTTTTGTGAAGTTGGAGATGAATATGCCTTCTTTGAAAAAGTCTGGCCCCTCTTTTCTAATGACATTCAATACCAGTTTAGGGATATAATAGGTAACAAGAATTACCAGATGCCTGACAGTCATATTAGAGACTACTTGCTCGATGAATTGTCAACAATATTTGCCAAAAGTGGTTCTATCATTCGTGACTTCAACCTGCCACAAAAAACCAGCTCTAGTTATTCTTTATCTACAAACCGTCTCATTGATGAAGAGCTGTCATACCATTTTGTTCAGTTGTTGCATGAGACCAGCCTGTCATCCACTCTGAATTCTGACCAAGTTCGGGCCTTCAACTGTATAATTGACAGGGTGCACGACAATAAGCCCAGTTTTTTTTCTGTGTCTCTAGTTACGGAGGCACAGGGAAGACCTATCTATGGACATGTATAGTCACCCATCTAAGAGCGCTAAAAAAGATTATTCTTACGGTTGCCTCTTCAGGAATAGCTTCTCTGCTGCTGCCGAGGGGGGGGGGGGGGGGGGGGGGGGGGGGGGGGGTGGAGGGGCGCACAGCTCATTCCTGTTTCAAAATTCAGTGTGATCTAGATGATGCTACAGTTTGTGACATTAAAAGAGGGTCCATGATGGCAGAGCTAATAGAGGCAACATCACTGATAATATGGGAAGAAACTCTTGTTGAACAATAAGGCATTTTCATATTTATTTTAATCCATAAAAATAACGCAATAAAAAGAAGAGTGAAGTCATGAATAACAAGACAGAAACACTTCATGACAAATGTTAACATGATGATAAAACAAATTATAAAGCCGAAACATATGTGAAACATTGTTTTACATAGCTGAAACATCACAGACATGATCTCAAATATAAAAGATGTGTTCTCAAATATCAAGATCATGTTAATCACAAAATTAAAAGGAACCAGAAAACCAGTACTAGCATAATCATCCAAATCAATCAAACAGAACATGTTGAACATGAAAGCAGTATTGCCTAGGAACATCATGATATTGATAATAAAACTCAGAAGAGGGTGAAGGAGATTATACCCTGCGGCAGAGCCGCTCGCACCAAGAAAAGCCATGGTGGTGCTTTGCTGTTGTAGTCGTCCCGCTCGATGCAGTGCAGAAAAAGACGCCGTGAAGAAGCACCGCTACAGGTTGACCAGCGAGTAGTCGTGCCACCACCGACACTCCCCAAAAACGTAATCGCCCGTCTTCACCCGAGCAGGTGAAGCCCACGACGGAGACGCGTTCCGGAGGCCTACTCTTCCATCTCTGGTGCTCGCCGGAGGTGGAACGGGAAGAACTTGCGCTGCTGGAAAGTGGTGTATTTCGCCAAGAGACCTTAACCGAGAAGAGAGACTTTGATTTATAGACAGAGGCCAGAAGACGAGAAGCCGACGGCACCGAGGGGTCACACCTCCATTCCCCCTGCGGCGGAGGAGACGGAGACGGAGAGCCAGGAGTTACCAGAAACTCCTCCAATCAATTCCAATCAATTCATCAGTTTCAAAAATAAAGGCCTCGCCCGCCCGTCCGCTCGCTCGCCGCCGCCCGCCCGCCCGCCTCGTCACGCCCACGCCCACGCCCACGCCCACGCCCACGCCCACGCGCACGGGCACGGGCTCGGGCCGGGCCGGGCGGCGGCGGCGGCGCGCGCGCGCGTGTGGCATCCAGGTGACCCACTTTTACTTCTCAAATAGATCGATCAAAGATCAAGTATTTAAGTAGAGTCGTCTCTCGATTAAATTCCCATATGGTATAAAACCATTAATGTACATGTACGGACCATAGAGTTTAATAGAGATATTAAATAAATGGGCCAAGCCCATAATATCTAACAATCCCCACCAAACTCTAGGGTACGCAGTTTGAAATTCTCAGAACCACATTCCTTTTATATACCAGTGTTTCGATGGAGACTGTTAAGTTGAACATCCATCTAGAAAGTTAGCTACACTCATCCACAACTGAACAATGGACAGAACCTTGAATTGACAGTTTTGTGCGAGATGAGTTTCACATAACCTCTTAACTGATACTAGGCTGCCAAGTGCCTTCCCTCTGTTTTGAAGCATATAAGTCACACTTCGAGGCCTTTTCATGAGCATCTAGAGATTACCCACATCTCATAGATTGTGACTAGCAATCGAGCTCATATAGGTGTGTTCCTTATAGGATGTTCTGTAGAACAACATCCCCGCTATACCAAGCCGCTCGGATCACATTAAGAACTTAATCATCCTGCCTAACAGTATTAGAGAGACATGCATCTCCAACGAACTGAGCTATAATCTAAGGAGTCTCTCCCTCAGTCAATCAACAGCTTGTTTCGCCATCCTAATTCACGGGATCTCCGATCACATAGGATAGGTTACCACTGTTGATGACTCTATGTGGGTCTCAAACCCAGTTCCCTCGACGCACCTTCTATCACATTGCGTGACAGACCCTTAGTGAATTGATCTGCCAGATTATTTGATGTATGGACATAGTCCAATGCAATTACTCCGGAGTTTCTCAGTTTTCTGACAGTCTTCAAACGTCTCTTCACATGCTTTGTGGACTTCATGTTATCCTTAGAACTGTTTACCTTAGTGATCACAGTTTGATTATCACAGTTCATGGAAATTGCTGAGATTGGTTTCTCAACAATCGGCAAATCCATCAGGAGATCACGGAGCCACTCTGCCTCAGCACTAGCGGTATCCAATGCGGTCAGTTCTGCTTCCATTGTAGACTTCGTTAAGATAGTCTGCTTGCAAGACTTCCAAGAAACAGCACCACCTCCAAGTAGAAACACGTATCCACTCGTGGCATACAGCTGATCCGCATCAGAAATCCAATTAGCATCACAATAACCCTCTAGTACCCTCGGATACCCGGAAAAGTGAATGCTGTAACTCATTGTCCCTTTCAAATAGCGTAGCACTCTCTCAAGAGCATTCCAGTGAGTATCTCCCGGATTTGACACAAACCGGCTCAGTTTGCTTACAGCGAACGAGATATCAGGCCTGGTTGCGCTAGCTAGGTACATAAGAGAACCAATTATCTGTGAATATCTCAATTGGTCTCTTGCAATTCTGTGATTCTTCCTCAAATGAATACTTGGATCGTACGGATTAGGAGCAGGCGTACACTCATTGTACCCAAATCGGTTCAAGACCTTTTCCACATAGTGAGACTGCATAAGAGTTACCCCACCATTTCCTTCCTCCCTTGAAAGCTTAATGTTGAGAATAACATCAGCCTCTCCCAAGTCTTTCATCTCAAAGTTACTCGACAGAAAATCTTTTACTTCTTTAATCACATTTAGATTGTTGCCAAATATTAATATATCATCCACATATAAGCATAGTATCACACCATCACCACCACCAAACCGATAATATACACATTTATCAGCTTCATTCACAACAAAGCCGGCTGATGTTAAAGTTTTATCAAACTTCTCATGCCACTGCTTGGGGGCTTGCTTTAGGCCGTACAGGGACTTCAGTAACTTACAAACTTTACCCTCTTGACCATTTGCAATAAACCCATCAGGCTGATCCATGTAGATCTCTTCCTCAAGCTCTCCATTTAGGAAGGCTGTCTTAACATCCATCTGATGAATGAAAAGACCATGTGAGGCAGCCAGGGATAGCAACACACGAATGGTCGTCAATCGAGCAACAGGTGAGTAAGTATCAAAGTAATCTTCACCTTCCTTCTGTGTATAACCCTTAGCAACAAGCCTAGCTTTGTACTTCTCAATTGTACCATCAGGCCTCAGCTTCTTTTTAAACACCCATTTACAGCCCACAGGTTTGCAACCGAATGGACGATCAACCACTTCCCATGTCCCATTGGACATAATGGAGTCCATCTCACTTTGCACTGCCTCCTTCCACATGTCAGAATCAGAAGAAGAGTATGCCTCAGAAATGGTTGTGGGAGTGTCATCCACGAGATATATAATAAAGTCTTCTCCAAAGGATTTTGCAACTCTTTGCCTCTTACTCCTTCGAGTGACAGTATTATCATCCTCCTCAGGATTTTGCTCAAGCTCATGGGTGTTATCATCAGCGTGTATATTTGATTCATGAAGTTCAGGAATAGAATCATGACTAGACATTCTAGATGCACCTATTTTCATTGGAAATTCATTCTCAAAAAATGTGGCATCTCTAGACTCCATGACCGTTCCAACAGCCATATCAGGAGCACTAGAATTTATTATTAAAAAACGATAGCCCACACTATGAATGGCATAGCCTAAGAAAACACAATCTACAGTTTTTGGTCCAAGCTTTCGCTTTTTGTTTATTGGCACGTTCACTTTGGCCAAACAACCCCAAACGCGAAGATAAGAAATATTTAATCTCTTTTTCTCCCAATTCTCAAATGGAGTGATTTCTTTGTTCTTTGTGGGCACTCTATTTAGGACATGATTCGCAGTTAAAATTGCCTCACCCCACCATTCCTTAGATAAACCAGCTGTCTCCAACATGGCATTCACCAAGTCAGTTAGAGTGCGGTTCTTTCTTTCAGCAATCCCATTGGATTGTGGTGAGTATGGAGGTGTCCTCTCATGAATTATACCGTGCACCGCGCAAAACTCAGAAAATTCATTAGAGAAATATTCTCCCCCGCGATCGGACCGCAACCGTTTGATATGCTTTTCAAGTTGATTCTCAGCCTCGGCTTTAAAGGTTTTAAAATAATGTAATGCCTCATCTTTTGTTTTAATTAGGTACACATAGCAATATCGAGTGTAATCATCTATGAACGTTATGAAGTATCTCTTACCACCTTTTGTCAAAATTCCGTTCATTTCACAAATATCGGAATGGATGAGATCAAGTGGTGCCAACTCTCTCGCCACAGCTGCCTTGTGAGGCTTGCGAGGTTGTTTTGCCTCAACGCATGTATGACATTTGGAGCTTTTGGCAACGTCAAATTTAGGAATTAAATTCAAATCAGCTAAGCGGGACATGCAACCAAGATTAACATGACATAATCGAGAATGCCAAACATTCATCTCAACATTAACGTTATTAACGACATTATTCACTGCAAGAGGTAAAGTATCAACCAAAGACAAGCGGAACAAGCCTCCGCTCTCATAGCCTTTTCCAACAAAGGTTCCATACTTTGACATAACACATTTATTCGACTCAAACACAAGTTTAAAACCGTCTCGACATAGCAGAGAGCCACTAATAAGATTTTTCCTTATTGAGGGGACATGATGCACGTTCTTGAGTTGCACGGTCTTCCCTGAAGTAAGCTTCAGATCCACCGTACCAACACCATGAACACCAGCACGCGCGCCATTCCCCATCAGCAAGGCTCCACTCCTCCCGACCTGGTAAAAAGAAAACAAGGACTTATCAGCACACACATGTATATTTGCACCTGTATCAACCCACCAATCAGTGAGGAACAAACTGTAAATGCAGATAAATTACCATACCCAGCAGCGTCTGCATCAGTCTCAATGGTGTTGACTGTCTTCGCCTTTGATGGGGGCTTCCACTTAGCCTCAGGACACTCTCTAGAAAAGTGCCCAGTGTTCCCACAAGTGAAGCAGTTCATCTTTGCCTTGTCTAATCCCATCTTCTTATTATTACCTTTCTTGAAGAAGGTAGTGGATTTCTGCTTAAGCTCCTGCTGGGGCTTCTTCTTTTGTGGCTTAGGACGAAACTTTTGCACCACATGTGCACTAGTAGTCGCCTCACCATTCCCGCCCTTGCTCTTTCCCTTAACATCCTTTGCTCTTGCCTTGTCCTCAACATCAAGAGTACCAACAAGTTCAGCAATGCTAAACTGTTGTCTCTTGTGTTTCAAGGTAGTGGCAAAATCAGTCCAGGAAGGTGGCAGCTTAGCAATAATGCAACCTGCCACGAACCTGTCAGGGAGAGGACAGCCGTACAGCTCCAATTCCTTCACCAGTCCCTGTATCTCATGAGCCTGTTCGACTACAGGACGGTTATCAACCATCTTGTAGTCATGGAACTGCTCCATGATGTACAGCTCAGAACCGGCGTCGGAAAGACCGTATCGGGCCTCAAGGGCTTCCCACACAGCTCTGCCAGTCGGGAGTGGTATGTAGGCATCAACCAGAGAATCATTGATGATGCTCAACAGTGCAGCCTTGCACATGGTCTCAGCATGTCCCCAAGCCTGCTCATCCTCATCGGATCTCACAGTAGCAGGCTGCTCATTGAGCACATGACCACAGCGCATGGCCGACAACCACAGAAGGGCTTTTTCACGCCACCTCTTGTAGTGAGTGCCCTCAAACGGCGTAGGCTTTAGCATGCCCGCAAAGCCAACAGATGAAAATGGCCTGAAATTACGTTTTTTGGATTGTTGAACAATAAGGCATTTTCATATTTATTTTAATCCATAAAAATAACGCAATAAAAAGAAGAGTGAAGTCATGAATAACAAGACAGAAACACTTCATGACAAATGTTAACATGATGATAAAACAAATTATAAAGCCGAAACATATGTGAAACATTGTTTTACATAGCTGAAACATCATAGACATGATCTCAAATATAAAAGATGTGTTCTCAAATATCAAGATCATGTTAATCACAAAATTAAAAGGAACCAGAAAACCAGTACTAGCATAATCATCCAAATCAATCAAACAGAACATGTTGAACATGAAAGCAGTATTGCCTAGGAACATCATGATATTGATAATAAAACTCAGAAGAGGGTGAAGGAGATTATACCCTGCGGCAGAGCCGCTCGCACCAAGAAAAGCCATGGTGGTGCTTTGCTGTTGTAGTCGTCCCGCTCGATGCAGTGCAGAAAAAGACGCCGTGAAGAAGCACCGCTACAGGTTGACCAGCGAGTAGTCGTGCCACCACCGACACTCCCCAAAAACGTAATCGCCCGTCTTCACCCGAGCAGGTGAAGCCCACGACGGAGACGCGTTCCGGAGGCCTACTCTTCCATCTCTGGTGCTCGCCGGAGGTGGAACGGGAAGAACTTGCGCTGCTGGAAAGTGGTGTATTTCGCCAAGAGACCTTAACCGAGAAGAGAGACTTTGATTTATAGACAGAGGCCAGAAGACGAGAAGCCGACGGCACCGAGGGGTCACACCTCCATTCCCCCTGCGGCGGAGGAGACGGAGACGGAGAGCCAGGAGTTACCAGAAACTCCTCCAATCAATTCCAATCAATTCATCAGTTTCAAAAATAAAGGCCTCGCCCGCCACGCCACGCCCACGCCCACGCCCACGGGCTCGGGCCGGGCGGCGGCGGCGCGCGCGCGCGTGTGGCATCCAGGTGACCCACTTTTACTTCTCAAATAGATCGATCAAAGATCAAGTATTTAAGTAGAGTCGTCTCTCGATTAAATTCCCATATGGTATAAAACCATTAATGTACATGTACGGACCATAGAGTTTAATAGAGATATTAAATAAATGGGCCAAGCCCATAATATCTAACAATTCTAATGACTAATAGAAGAGCTTTTGAAGCTTTGGATTGGACTCTTCGCGATGTGCAGTCTACTCATTTCCCGGATGCTACTGCTGTACCATTAGGTGGAAAGGTTGTAGTGCTTGGTGGTGACCCCAGGCAGATACTACCTGTTATTGAAGGTGGGAGTCGAGCAGAAATTGTAAATTCGGCTATAGTTAACTCCAGTCTCTGGTCCGCTGTTACAGTTCTGCACTTAACAGAAAATATGCGTCTGTCATCATCGAGCGAAGGTTTAGATGCCTAGAAAGATTTAGCTGATTTTAGCAAATGGATATTAGATGTCGGTGAAGGCAATATAGAGGTTGTGGCAAAGGAAGAGGAAACTGAAGCTTCATGGATTAGGATACCAAAAGATTTAGGCTATCCGCACTCATGGACCTCTATATTCATCCTCTATACGTCCTAGTCAGCAAGATTCTCTTCTCTATACTCAATTCTCCCGCATCCATCCATCCTCTATATCATCCTCTATCCACTGTGGGACCTACTTGTCATTTTATCTAAATATATCCATGTGTGATCTAGTTTTGAAGGATTTATTGTCACGAATTTAATGGTGTAATCGGAATTTAATTTGGTGTTTTGGTTTGTGAGTTATAACATTTTTTTATATGAGAAAATGTTTGACACACTTTCCAACGCGCACAGTCTTTTCTGCGCGTGCCGCGCCGTGCTCTCTGCGCGTGCCGCGCCCTGCTGTCTGTTGCGCGCCTCAGACGCTACCGCGCTACATATAGAGGATGCGGCACGGTTGCGGATGATTTAGAGTATCCCGCTGGGGAGTCTTTTTACTCTACATCGCTACTCTATATGGCTTCAGTTTCATTTACCGTCCTCCGCTGCAGACGGTCTTACTTCTTATGACTAAAGATGATAAGTTATCTTGCATAGTTGATTCTATTTACCTAGATTTGCAGATATATTATCGGAACGAAGCATATCTTAGAGAGCGAGCTATTTTAACACCTACAAATGATGTAGCAGCAGCAGTCAATGACCACATTGTGTCTTTATTACCAGAGACACAAAAAGAGTACCTCAGTGCTGATGGCATATCGAAGTCCACAGGGGCCACAAATCTTATCATTGGCGTTTACTATGCAAAAATGAGATTCCCCATCATATTAAAATGTCGGCAAATGCATGGAGTACTAAATGTAGATGAAATCAAAAACTAATTGCACAGTTTTGTTGTACTTTGCGAGACGAACATTTTGAGTCTAATTAATCAATTTTTGGACAATTTTTTACACTAAAAAACAAAAACGCGCTACAGTGTTCCTACCGGAACAATACTGTAGCGCGCGGTCCCGATTCCGGCCAACCGAGTCGGGAACTAAACACGGCCATTTATTATATCCTGTTGAATTCTTGAATTCCTTAAATGGAAACAATTTCCCACCCCACAGATTACTTCTGAAAAAGGGTGTACCAGTGATGTTACTGCGTAACTTGAACCAGTCTGATGGTCCGTGCAATGGCACAAGGCTTACCATTATAGCCCTAGGAGACAAGATCATAGAGGCAAAAATCATGACTGGAACTCATGCAGGAGAAAATGTCCTTATACCTCGGATTTCTTTGACTCTAAAAAATACAAAGTGGCCATTTGTTCTTGAGAGGCGTCAGTATCCAATAAAAGTATGATATGCTATGACTATTAACAAAAGCCAAGGCCAAACTCTTTCTGCTGTTGGCGTGTACCTTAAGAAGCCGGTTTTCACCCATGGCCAGTTGTATGTTGCCGCCTCTCGTGTTACTTCAAGACAGGGGCTTAAACTTTTAATAGAAGATGAAATTGGTGCCTGTACAAATGAAACAAAAAATGTTGTCTACAAAGAGGTGTCCGCTTCTCTTACATCTACAGAAACACCGGCGCCGCTTACTATAGGACTATAGGAGGCACCACGCATAATGTGTCACAGGATGAACAGAGTGGTCTTATCGCTGATATTATGAACCCAGTTAATATTCTGGTAAGCAGCTTGAATGCCCTGTACTTATATTTATTTCTATATTGCTACCTTTACATTTGGGTAATCTGGACCAACCAAATAAACTAACAAAATTTCCCTTCGATTCCCACTGTAGACACCTCCTCTGGGTTTCGAGCTTCAGACACCGCAGGAACACACTTTCACTGAGTGAGTTGGGTTACCATCCAATACCAGTTCACGTGATCATCACAGTTCAGACACTCGTGTTGTGTTTTGCAATCCATATCACTGACAGACATCAGCGTCTTACTGTTAACAGGCGTCCTACACAAAAACAGTCTGTTTGCAGGCAGCTATTCTAGGATAGCAACACCGATGAAGAGGTACACATGCAACAATTGTTTGGTGCCATCATTCAGTACTTTGTAAATCTATGCACAAACATATGTATTCAAGTGCTCAGGTTTGCCGCAGCTTTGTTCATTCCCTGAGCTATCTGGCCAGTATTAACATATGTACACATTTGTTTCTCAACATACAGGAACAAACAAGTAGTGAAGAAACCAACGGAAACAAGATTGGGCACCGCCAAAAAAAAGGCGGCCTCATTAGTCAACTCCACCTCCACGGCCAAGAAGTAGGTTTGCATACAGAGCTCAAGAACAGCCCTGCTACACCTACATCAATCCAATGATATTAGCCTTTTGTATTATGTACAGGTCAAAGATAGAAGACTCCAAACAGGAACAAAAGAGCAGTGGACGAAACGAACGCTAACAATAGCACCATAAATGCCCCAGGCTCAGACAGGTCTACCTCCTTGATATAGACCCCCTGGCTTTGCTTCTTATTATATAATCGGCATTGCTTATATAAATTAAAATGTTTGTTCTTCCTCTGCTGTTGTACAATCTATTATAACATTTCCTTCTCCGTTTCTCTCTACACAGATTGCTTAAATTTTTTTGGGCTAAATAAGACGATTCCCTACATGCTTCATCATATCCATGTTACTTTTTGACATCCCTCCACTTTGTTGCATCATAGATCTCCATATTGTGTTTGGTTTGGAGTTAAGGTAAAATGGGATGGTCCTGACACTAGTTCGTGGGATGGGGTAGTTCTATTTTTCTGTTTGGTTGAAGAGATGGGATGTACCTGTTTTTTATTTGGTTTGAGGGACAAAATGGGATGGGATGGTCCCTCTCTTGTTTGGATGAAGGGACAGAGACATGACATTTGTATGGGGTTACCTCCCCCACAAAATAGGTAAAGTTACCTCTATCTATTTGTACTCACACCTGATTAGTGAACTCCTGGTACATGTACACATGATTAGTGAAAACCTGGGTACATGTGTATTGTCATTGAAAATAATCATCACATCACATGTATATAATAAATGGCAAATTCATATGTAAAATGCAAGTGCGAGGCTTACTCTAATTTTAAAATTCATGCCTCACAAATATTAGCATGTGACATGCTTACAGCTCTCGTCAAGTTCTAGTTTTCAAACAGTACAGATTGCAGGCTTTTGTACATGATAACAGCAAGCTGAAAGCCTTATGCATAACAGCTAACACATACTACAAGGTTCAAGGCTATGACATAATATAAATTTCATACCTTCGACTTAGTTAAACCACACCTAAATTGTTCCATTGGCCGCAAGCAAAAGAGCCATTACAGTCACCATTTTACTGTCCTGGGAACCTCTCAGCAATGAACAAAGCAACCCAAATTAACTTATGATCAAATGAAAGCTTGTAGAACACCTTCCCAATGCCCGGGTTGGCCACCAGATGTTGGAAGTACACAGATATGTGTGTGGCTTCAAAACCTGGAACGCCAACCAACAGATCAAATAGATCTTCTAATAATTCATTGCTGGGGGGTGGCGGGGGTGGAGCAGTGGCCTTCTCTATAGCTTGTGCAAGTCTGTCACCAACACGATTGATCGCAACAATCAGTCCATCTTCTTCATCTACACTAACTTTTGCTTTCTTTGTCTTGCTGCCCGACAGTGGCGGAGCTGGTGAATCTCAGCACCTAGGGCCACTACCTAAGTGACTACAAAACATAAGCGTGGCCCACATACTGATATCGCACACTACTTCTATTTCTATACTACTTCTGATTGAACTAGAAACTTGGCTTGGTGACAAACAATCGGCAGATAAAAATAGTATCTCAATATCTTATGCCTCTTTATTGTTTACAATTTTTGGCATAACCCAAGTAAAAACTGTGTTGGTGTAGCCACAAACTATTGCAAAATGAATAACAGGAGATTGGGAGATTCAGAATACTTCCACACGGAGAACACAGACCTGTCACCACTCACTACCCAATGCGTTCCCCGATTCGCATGAGAGATCGAGAGGCCGCAGGTTGATTGGGCCGGCGTACCCCTTTTGCAGTCTTGCCTCTCCTGGCTTCTGCCTGGTGTCGATTTGGCCTTGCCCGGTCTAATTCGCTGCCACCTCCGTCGAATTAGCCGCGACTGCAGTCGATTTGGTTGCGCCCCCATCGATTTGTTCGCCCAGCAAGCCACCCCTATGCCCTAATCACTAGGGTTATCTCGGTGTTTCAGCAAGAGAACAAGAAAAACAGGTCCAGCCAAGAGGGCAAGAGCACGCGGCACTATCACGGGATGGGAGGATCCCGTAACGGAGAGAACCAGAGAGGCCTTTGTTGGGCTGGAAAACTGAGAGGTCTTGCTGGGCCATTTAGATTTGGGCCAAAAGAATCAGTGGAGGTACTCAGGATTTTTGGGCCAGGCCTAGGGCCACGGCCCTAGTGGCCCTAGACCCATATCCGCCCCTGCTGCCCGATGATGTAGCCCCATGATTAGTAGGCAATGTAGTGGCATCACTCTCACCATTTGCATTCATCTCACTCCCACCTTGTCCATTCATCTCACCCCCAACATTTGCAGCCATGTCTTCATTTTCATTATTAGCATCTTCTGTACCTAATGCAAAATTCGAATCCTTGGCGAATCTTCCTGTAGCCATGCTGTTTCCAAAGATTGTTTGCGTCTCAGAAAAGTGTGCAAGAGGCTTGTTTAAGAATTCAGCATCATCCTTGTGATCCTATAATGCCAACACAAGTTAGTAGCTAAATCTGAGAAGCCAACATTTTTAGAAAACTTGGGCCAATTATACCTGAACATAACCATTGTAGTGCTCATCATCAAGAGTGATTATGAAATTGATTTCATCCCGACCAGCAGCACTCAGTTTCCTAAGCCTTGTTATCTTTGCAAACTTTCTTTGCCATGTCAATACATGTCCATACAAATTCATTCCAGCAGCGAACTTGTCCATACAAATTAAATTCAGCAATCAAACATGTCCATACAAATTCATTCCAGCGGCAAATGCTCCAAATCTTTAGGAGCAGATGCTCTTATGTGTGTGCCATCGATAGCTTCGATACAATCCTAGTTTAGTTTCAGTACAATGAAAATAAGTTAGAGGCTAAGACAAGGTGGCATAACTTAATGTGAAAATGACGTAGGGATCAACCTCAAACCTTAAAATAAGGATCCCACCGACAAAAATGATTCCTCTTACTGCACCTTGCATAGGCTCAAATGATTCCTCTTACCTTTAGTTTTATGCCCCATAAAAACACTTCCCTCAACATTACTCACTATTTGTAGCGCTGTTTACCCTGCTTTTAGCTTGTTGCTCTACACATGCCATGTATACCTATGTGTTCTGTTCATTAGTTTCCTAACTTTTTTTGCATATTATTCCAGACAAAAAAACAAGGGAAACCAGTTCGTGCTTTTGTTACATGGGAAGGATTAGGTTCTGCACGCTATGACTCCCCATCTTCTCTTGCCTATCTCAGGACGGCTGCTCGCAACAAAAGAGAATAGCCTGTCCAAATATGTACAGAACAAAGTGCTAGATATCTGTGTGTTATATGTTTAGCGTCAATGTGCCTAGAAACTCCAACACTTCCTTTCTACATCATCATGGACTTATTATGGGCATCAGTTAATGTAATGTTTGCAATACCAACACATGTAATATATACCTACACAGATGTACAATGCGCATGTGTATATATATCTACACCATCATGGACTTATTATGGATATCAACAGCATATGTAGCATGCAAAACCTTCATATAAACCTACATGTATTTACTCAACCATTGCGTGCGGTTAGTACTAGTCTCAAACAAAGAACGAGAGGACGATAAAGCAAGCAGCGACGACGACAAAAGACTGAAGGATCGCCGGCGCACAAGCACCGCCGCCGGCTGCGTCAGTGTCACCGTCATTCGTTTCATTCCTCACCCAACCGTCCCCGTCCGGCCCGCGTGGCAATGGCAACCAAGCCAGGGGCCCCCATCCGGCCATCACCACGGGCCCCGGCGGCGGCGCCTCCGTCTCGCCACTTCCTTCTTCGCGGCCGCCGCCATCCTGTGCCCCATCCGCCGGCTGCTGCGGCAGCTCCTGTCGGCAGACCGGGCACGAGTTGTGGAGCCGGAGCCACGGCACGATGCAGTCCGTGTGGTACGCGTGCTTGCACGGCAGCTCCCGCGCGGCCTCCCCGAGCTCGAACTCCTCCTTGCACACGGGGCACTGCGAGCCGTCCGACAGGTGCGCCGGGGAGACCTGCACCGTGGGGAGCGAGTCGATGGCTGACTCCGGCGCCGGCGCCGGGCCGGGGCGGTCGTCCTGCGTGAGCCGGTCGATGAGAGCGTTCAGGTTAGGCCCGATGAAGAACTCGTCCCAGCCGACGGGCGGCAGTGGCGGTGGCGCGTCGACGTCGTAGTCCTCGTCCGGGCGCCGCGTCGCCGGCGCTGGCGGCGGGGACGGGACGCGCCGGGGGCGGCGAGGGAGCGGCGTGTCGGCGTCGGCCGTGGGGTCCCTGCTGGCGTCGCCGCCGGTGTAAATGACCCAGCGGCGGGGCCCGTCGTGCGGGAGGAACGGCGGCTGGAAGAACTGGTCGGCCGGCGGGACCACGGGCCGCGGCGCCGGCAGGTCGATCTCGTGGAGGAAGCGGCCGAAGCAGCGCGGGCAGAAGACGTCCGAGGTCGGGTACGAGACGGCGCGCACCGCGCGGCCGCACACGTAGCACCAGTACAGGCGCCACGTCCGCCGGCGCCGTCGCACGCCGCCGTCCGCTCCCGTGGACATGGTTGGAGAGCAGAGCTAGGCTAGGCTTGCCTAGTCGATCGGAGTAGTCGCCGACGTGGTTTGAAGGAGGCGCGCACGAGATGGGAGCATGGGACCTAGTATAAGAGGATTGCTGAGGGAATATGGCAGCAACTTGGTTTGGACAGCGGCAAGGTTAGCATAGAAAGGGTTGGCGGGAAGGAATGCCTTTCGCCAAGAGATGAACACGATTCTGTCTTACGGGGCGTGCTGTACGAAATCTGAAGCAAAGCATTGCACTTGCACGTTCCTTCGTTCATGCGACTGCGAGCTGCGAGCGGCCCGCGAGTGGCCGGTGAATAGGATACTGACATGGCAGTTGGCATTGGCAGTGACGCAAACTTGTGGCTGATGCTATATTCCATTCACCCCGAATTAATTCGCTTGTCTTGTGTCTATGGGTTCATTTCCTGGATTTTTTTAAAAGAATGTAGCACAGAGATATGGGACAGAAAATGTTTCATTGAAAACTTTCCAGAGCCATTTGTCTCTGCCAAGGACAATTATGTTGGTAAATGTGTGTTAACCCAAATTGTTATGCATGCTTTTATAACTCGATAATGCTTGGCCACGGGCATCCATCCCATCCGAACCCCGCGCGCCTCACTCCGCTCGTTGCTTGCTCCCACCCGTCGCGCCCCCCACCTACGTCACTCGCTCCTTGCTCCTTTCTCTCCCGGCCGTCGCGCGCCCCACCCGCCCTCGCTCCTCGCTTCGGCCATGCACCGCACTGCCCGCTCCCTCCTGCAGCGCGCACCGCTCGCCCGGCCAAGCCAAGGCCGGTGCTGGTGGTGGTGCAGTGGTGCTCGCGCGCCACCGCTCGCCGCCGGATCCCACCCCGATGACCAGAATCAACCATTTCCGACCTTCCCGCTCCCCTATGTTGTAAATGTATGTATCAAGTGTTTTAGATGTTTTAGAAATACGTTGCAATTGTTACATATGGATGTTGCAAAAATAGATCGGGGTGTTGCACATGTTGTATATTTTGCAAGTGTTTTCAGAGGTATGTTGCTAGTGTTTGTTCAAAATATTTCATATGTTTCAAATGTGTGTTGCAGCAAGTGTTTTATCTGGATGTTGCATATGTTTTACACACATGTTGCAAGTGTTTCACACATATGTGTCAGATGTATGTTGCATCTAAATGTTGCAAGTGTTTCACACATATATTGCAACAGTATATTTTAAATGTCTCATATGTGTCAGATGTATGTTGCATCTAAATGTTTCATGTTGCAAGTGTTTCACGGGCACGGTTAGTGATGGGCGCACGACTCAGGCGTTGGGGGATGGGGCGTGGTGAACTAGGGGCCAGTGGACGGGGGCAGAGCGAGCTCGGGGCCGACTCTCGGGTCCCGCCCACGCGGAGAGAGGAGGGGGTCAGGGGGAAGGAGCGAGGTGCAGCGACATGGGCAGGATGCGCGTACGAGGCAGGGGCAATGCGGAAGGGGTGGGCTACGTGGCCGTCTGAACGCGAGGAGCGACGGGCGCAGCGACGTGGGTAGGGTGCGTGTATGAGGCATGGGTGAGGCGGACGGGGCAAGCTGTGTGACTGTCTGGAGGCTATGCGGGCATCTGGACACACGCGTCCGTGCGGACGTTGGGGTGCTAGCCACACCCTTTATAATTATACGTGTAATAGCTGGGTTGATACATAGACCATTCGTTGTTAAAACATAGTTCACTTTACATTCTAAAGTCAAATCTTTTTAATTTTGGCTAAGTTTTTTTAAAAAAAATAAGAAGGGAGACTAGTATAGGTATAAAAAAAATGAGGCAGAAAAAACATAACATGTCTCCTTGATCCACAACCTACGTCATCCGGACATCTTCCTAGACACGAAAAGTCTCCTTAATTCACAGCCTACATCACTTGGGCCCCCTTTTCCTAGGTGGCCTGGGCTCATGCTCATGGAGGCCCTTCGACAGTTACTCCTTGCTACCAGTACTATTGCCGGGCCCACAACTCTGTAGTAGGTAGTAGGTAGATGATAGGAAAGAGTAGATAGATAGACGAATAGATGAAAAATTTATTCGTATAAACTATATATGATGAGTATATTTTTTGCAAATGATATTTATATCAATTAGTAATAGTAAGTATGGAAACTAGTATATCATAATTTCATGGTTATGAATTAGACTGTCCTAGAGTAATAACTATTGTAAAGAGTTGTAGATGAGCTTTATACCGAGGTGAAGGGGAGAAAAAAGCGCATGTAAGCTTATAGCTAGCTTATGCATAAAAACCAAGAAACTTAGTGAAAGGAACAAGTGAGTCTACCGTTAAAAAAAGAAGAAGGGTGAGATAACCTCACTACTATATGAGTGGACTGATTGATAGCTATAAATATATATATTCTTGCTCTTGGGACACCCTCAACGATAGAGTCAACTTTATAAATCATATGAACTCAAAAAAGATAAAAAATAAAATAATATAACATACCAATATAGAAAAATATGTAAACATAGATAAATGAATAATAAGAAAGTGTATATATATTACTCCCTCCGTTTCCAAATAAACCAATTCCTATAATCCATGCTAGTCAAACCTTTTTAAGTTTGACTAACTTTATAAAAAAATAACAACATCTATATATTCTACGATAAATCTAATGATACTAATTTGATATCATAAATCTTAGTGTGTTTTTTTTTCTAAAAAATTGGTAAAAGTTTAAAAAGTTTGACTTAAGACAACTATAGGAATCTATTTATTCTACACAGAGGGCATAGCTTTTCATAATCATAAAAATACTAGTTTATCATTTTCTCTACTTTATATTAAATATTCTAGCTGTTTTTAAGAACGGTCCTTGCGGAACCGGCTCCTAAAAAAAAAACCCGCAAAGTCAATCACAAGGCGCAGTCCCGCGAAATCCGTCAAGCAAGCACACACTACTACCAGGTCCATTTTCCAGGGAAGTGCATCGGCATCGTCGCGGCCGCCGAAATACGGAATAGGCGTAGGGCTGGTTTAGATGCATTTTTTTTAAATGGGCACTGTAGCTTTTTCGTTGTTATTTGATAAATATTGTCCAATCATGGTCTAATTAGGCTTAAAAGATTTGTCTCGTTCATTTCGTCTAAACTGTGTAATTAGTTTTATTTTTTATCTATATTTAATGCTTCATGCATGCGTTCAAAGATTCGATGTAACTGAGAATCTACTGTTCTTTTGCAAAATTTTCTGGATCTAAACTGGGCCCTAGTTTAGATGCCCGAATTGGGGCGGCCCGAATCACCACGGTAGCAATTTTGTTTTTATTTATTAATAATTGTCTAAATATTGATTAATTAGGTTTAAAATATTCGTCTCGCAATTAATTTTTGATTTTATCTACATTATACGTGCCAGTATTTTGATACGACGGAGTTTTTTTTTTGTGCAGTGAAATTTAGGATGAATTTGGGAAACTATACCCTGATTCCAGATCGAAGATCTGCTGGACTCCGCCGCCTCCCCCTCCCGCCTCCCATTCCCCATCGCCAAATCCACGTGAACGCGAGAGCGCAGAGAGCACCGCCGCCGCCGAGAGGATTGGCCCAGCGGAGCAGACCCTCCAAAGTTTGGCGGCAATGGCGCTCTCTGACCGCTCCCGCGAGTCACTCCTACCGAGCTTCCTCTACTCCCCGGCGGCGGCGAGGTCGTTCGCAGGCGCCTCCCGCTTCCCCGCCTCGCCCGCCGCGGCGGCTCCGGCCCCGAGTCTAGCAGGAGGTGCCCCCCTGCCGTTCACGATCCAGGCACCCAATGAGAAGATCGAGATGTATTCGCCAGCGTTCTACGCCGCCTGCACGGCCGGAGGCATCGCCAGCTGCGGGCTCACCCACATGGCCGTCACGCCACTCGACCTCGTCAAGTGCAACATGCAGGTGAGTGGCTGGAGAGGTAGATCCGGCGATTGACTGTTGCCAGGGCTACTAATCGGGTGCGGTTTGATAGATCCAGTGGTGCCGATTGTCTTATTACGCTTTCTGTAGAACCCTGATTCTCATAGCAGCTTCCTTTCTTTGTGTTGTCCAAGTAGGTAGTGTGTATTTGTGTACTTGGCGTATGATTTACTGATGATGGTTGTTAATGAGTGTATCGTGTAGTAGATTATATATATTTGGTTATTCCTTTCTTTAGCCATCGAATAGGGATCCTGTACCCAATCATTCACTATTAGAACTGTAGGTTAATTGATGTCTGTGATCAATTTCTTTTTGTGTGTGCATTTTCACCTCTCTAGTGTGTAGTATCCAACTGGTTGCATAATAACAATATATCCTATGGGTTTATTTCCCGGATTGTTGTAGTGCAATTTGCACAGTTTTTGCGAGCAAATGTGTTACATCAAATTGTTATATGCGTGCTTCTGTAATTTATTTGCACTAGTTAGGTTGACATAAATCATTCGTTGGTACATGGATACATAAGTATATTTCTGCTGGTAGCTATAGCTAGCTTAAATGCTTAATATGGTATGAGTTTTGACTTTAGTTTGTACTGAACTTTTATATGCTTTCTATAAAAAGCATGGTTTTACCTCTGTCAAAAAAAGTTTTAACTTTAGCATTTTGATAAACTTTTCAGATTGATCCGGCAAAATACAAGAGCATCACATCTGGTTTTGGGATACTGGCCAAGGAGCAAGGAGTGAGGGGCTTCTTCAGGGGGTGGGTGCCCACCCTGCTTGGCTACAGCGCTCAGGGAGCTTGCAAGTTTGGATTCTATGAATTCTTTAAGAAATACTACTCAGATATTGCTGGGCCTGAGTATGCTCAGAAATACAAGACCCTGATATACCTTGCTGGGTCTGCTTCTGCTGAGGTGATTGCTGATGTGGCTCTCTGCCCCTTTGAAGCCGTGAAGGTCCGTGTGCAGACACAACCTGGATTTGCTCGTGGTCTCAGTGATGGGCTCCCTAAGTTCATCAAATCTGAGGGTGCCCTGGGGTAAGGAACTAACCTTGTTTTTCTTTAATCTGAATTTATTTATTTCTATCGGCAATAGTGTCTTTTGTGTTCTAACATTTTCTTGTCAAACCTGCAGGCTTTACAAGGGAATTGTCCCTCTCTGGGGTCGTCAGATTCCTTGTAAGTAAATCTGATCTGGATAGCTTATTTGTTTTGTTAATATGTAATGTTGATATTTTCTCCATGTTGTATGTTTTGGGCCCTTTGGCAACGTTTCATATTAATGGCTCTCCATGTTAGTTGTATTCATTGTAATCTATTGGTCTCTTTGATTTGGTGACATTTGGTTGCTTGAAATTGTGCTTTTCCAAACCAAAGTACCAAACCCTGCTGAAACCTACCCAACATGTTTCTCTCAGTTAGCCTCATATGTTAGTCCCACAAGGCCACGAGCCTTGTGCCTTCCATTTCAAACTTTAGATGTATGAGTAACACAACTGCACTTCATAGTTCATGTTTTCATTCCTCTTTGATGACCTGGATGAAAGTTCACCTCTACTTTGTTTTTTTTTCTTTATATATAAATATATAATGTTTCTTACCTTTTTGAATGGCCTTGATTTAAATTATATTCATGGAGTTAAAATTTGTCTTGATAAGTTGTAGTACTCTGATTTCATTGAGTTTAAAACTGACCATTTTTATTAACCTCTTTTTGTTATAAAAGCAAATCGGAGTTAACCTGATTTTGTATATATGCCTCATTGTTCTTGAATTGTAGTTGTTATAAATCACGGTTTCCATGGCCATTATTTTTATGTTTTGAGCAATGATTGATATCATTCTCCTGCCACAGTGAAGAAAAAGGTTAAATGAAACCTAGTCAACCTCCACAATATTTTTATTAGTATTGTCAGAGTTATGATTTCTTCACATGCTGCTTCAAAAAGTAGCAAAGGCTACTTTTTGTTCACTTTTAAAATAAGAAAAAAGCTCTCCTTGTATTACACATTGTGGAATTACTCACCTTATAATATGGACATGCTCAATACATTAAATTTCTACGTTTTGAAGTAGTTTTTCTTTGCATTGACTTATGACAGAACTACAGATATGTGCTTCTGTTGTGGTTATTGACTTAGCTTTAGGTGATCAAGTGCAGCACCTATTTTAAGACTACATCAACACTGCACTTCAACTTGATATTTGTGTCGGATACTTTGTGCTTCTTTTTTTTTTTTTCTTTTTTTTGAAACGAAGATACTTTGTGCTTCTGGTAGCTGTTTATTTATTTTTGACCTGATTCTGTTCAGATACGATGATGAAGTTTGCTTCATTTGAGACCATTGTTGAACTTATCTACAAGAACGCTGTTCCTGTTCCAAAGTCAGAGTGTAGCAAACCTTTCCAATTGGGTATCAGCTTTGCCGGTGGCTACATTGCTGGTGTTTTCTGTGCCATTGTTTCTCACCCTGCTGATAACTTGGTCTCTTTCCTGAACAATGCCAAGGGTGCTACGTTGGTGATGTAAGCACTTTCTACCTGTCACCTGCTTAAGATGTTTAGTTTTCTTTCCAATTTGGCTGTGATGTTCATCAGCTACTTGCTGTATATTTTGTAGGCTGTTAAGAAGCTTGGCCTCTGGGGCCTCTTCACTCGTGGTCTTCCTCTTCGTATTGTGATGATCGGTACTCTTACTGGAGCCCAGTGGGGTATTTATGATGCATTCAAAGTCATGGTTGGACTGTAAGTGTCTTGCGAGTAGTTTAACATAACATACATCAACTTTTTAGAAGGATGAAAAAACTGATGATTCCTTTTGCAATCACACAGGCCGACAACTGGAGGTGTCACGCCAGCACCAGCTCCCGCTACGGAGGAGGCTGCACTGAAGGCCAGTGCATGAGCTCCATATTAAGATATAACTAAGCAGTCATTCTTCACCGAGACAATTGTATTCATTACATGAGTTCAACCCTACTTATACGTTGAATTTTTTAGAGGATGGTTGTCATCTTCTGAACGAGAGCAACTTGCTAAGCCGGGAATCATAGTGTTGTGCCCAAGTGTACCGGTAGTGCTTGTAATAAGTTTTAGGTGGGCAAATTACTGATAGGAGCCCAGGTTTTGCACCTGAGGCAAGGTTTATTCATGGTACACTGCCAGACTGCCATTCTGCCGTTCATGTTCCTAAGGGAGTTTATTCTGTCAATTTTGATATATGCGGGTGATGGGAAGATTCAAGCAGTCTGTTTCAGTAAGATGCTTTTAGTATTCCTCAATCAAGAATTGCTAGTGCATTGCTCATTAAATCATCGTTCTGTTGGGCTAGCTACCTGTGGCAAAGCATGCTCTAGTTCATATCTTCGATAAATTCTCTGTACAAATATTGAAGCTATAGATCCCTTGTGTGATGGTTGCTGCTTTGTGCATTATCCTGCTTTCAGTTCAAGCGTCGTTTCCTTTAATTTTGGTATTATATTATTCAACATTCTTTTCTGCTACCCGCTGGCAACGGATGACACAGGAGAATTGTACTACCAAAGGAAAGTTGTAGGTTGTTTGGTTTCAAGAACCAAACCATTCTAGATCAGGTGGTCCATCGTAAGTCTATTCTTCAAATTTGGTAGAATGACTTTATTTCTCACGGGTATGAATTATTAGCGTGTGAGTGACGAGGTAATGATACATCAAACCGTCCTATCCTACAAACCAATCAAAAAATGAGTGAGAAGATGGAGAGCCACGCCGTATTGATGCGCATAATTGCACTACTCGATGGTGCAGTACTGCAGGCACAAGCTGCCCTTCTCCATTTTCCAATCTCGATCCTTGACGCTACCATTGTCATTCCCCATCAAATACATTTGGGCACCCACAATAGGGTTGTTAACCCACTCTATAAGATTCCACGTAGGAAAGAAAATGGAGCAGAGAGGAGTTGTCACTATCTATAAGATACGGAGTAGAGAGGAGTTGTCGTTATCCATAAGACTACCCGCACTCGTTGTACTCTATATTCAACCTCTAAAAGAAATATTTCATCCTAGTCACCAAAATTTTCTACTTTATATTCAGTTTTCCCGCATCCATCCAACCTCTATATCATCCTCTATCCGCTATGGACCCCACTTGTCAATATTTTTTTATTAAAAAAGCCCCCCTCCTTCCTCCCATTTTCTCTCTCTATCCTCTATCCACCCGCGCCGCCCCCTCACCGGCGTGGTGGAGCAGGGGCGCCGGCAGCAGCGCGCGGCCAGCTCCTCCGTCGCGGGCGAGCCGTGCGCGGGAGCGGGGACGGCCGCCTCCTCCGTCTTCTTTGTCTGGCAGAGGCACGTCTGCACGGGACGAGCTCGGCCCATCCGGCCATGGCGCGCGGCTGGGGCTCCATCCAACGACCCCCATCTCCATCCGGCGACCTTCCCGCGCGGTCCGGCGAGCGCGCGAGCTCGGCGGATGGGTGCGTGAGCGCGGTGAACTGGCGCGCCGGCGAGCGGGCGAGCGCCCCGGACTGGCGTGGCGGACGGGCGCGCCGACGAGCGCGCGAGCTCGGCGGCCATGGCAAGGCGAAGGTGGCCGCGTGGCAAAGCAGGGGCGAGCTCGACCCTCCGGTGCATCCCTCCACCTCCCTCTGCTCCCTCCCTCTCTCCCTTCTCCTTCCGGCCATGGCGGCGCGGGGCGAGCTCGACCCTCCGGCCATGGCGCGCGGACGGCCTCGCGAGCGCGTCCGTGGCAGCCGGGCGTCCGCGAGCAGCAGCGGCGGAGCAGCAACAGCAGCGTCCGCGCATGCTAGCGCCGTCGCGCCGTCCTCCTCCTTCCTCGCCGGCGCCATCTCCTTCTCTCCCCCTCCACGGCGGCCCTTCTCTCTCCTTCCCACACGGAGGACGAGGCCACGCGGGACCCGCACCACGCAGGCGCGTAGCGCACCCCCGGTACCCCGCCACATTTGGCGTTCGGTCCGCGCGATTCCGGATGCCACGTCGTCCTAGCGTACGCCGCTGCAGCTCCTAGAAACGCTATGTGCTACTGCAGTTTTATTTGGCGTACGCTGCTGCGGAAGGTCTAAGATTCCACGTAGAAAAGAGAAGATTCCACGTAGAAAAGAGAATAGGATAGTGAGGAGTTGTCGCTATGGCGGGCCAGAGCCGTTAGCATGCATCTCTGTGCTGAGCGAGCTCCGCCGTGTGAGCCAACACAGGAGGGGAGAAGACACAGAGGAAGGTAGAGGGTGAGATGGCACGGAGCTCATGACCATCAGCGTGATGAGACAAGGCATGCGGCGTGGCCACCGCCCAAAAAGCCATGACTAGGCTCACAGCCACCAAGGCGAGCCATCGCTCGGCCGCCGCCGCATGCGAGGCGAGCCGTTGCTTGTCCACCGCCGCGTGTGAGGTGAGCCGTTCGCCCTTAGCCATGTCCGGCATGCCTAGGACCTCGACAATAGCCCTGGGCATAATTGACCGAAGACCAAAGACTGAACCGAACTAATCGATCGAGACCGAGACCAAGATTGAAGTTTTCGGTCAGTAGTCTGGCCCCGAATCCATACTACCTGAACTTTTTACGGCCGAACTAACCGAACATTTGGATTTTATTGACATAAAGCGTACTTTAGACTATTATTAGTGATATAATATTTATTCTAGTGGTTTATATCAACCATCACTCTTATCATTTTGTTTAATCTATATGTTGTATTGTTATATTTGCCTTGAAATAGAAAAAAGATTGGTAAATTTTGCTACAAATTATAATATTTAGTAGCTGTTTGTCTAGTCCGGTTAGTTCGGTCATGACTGACACCGAACCGAACTAACCGATCGGTCTTCGTTTTTAGATGACCGAACTTTCAAAATGATCGAAGAACCGATCGGTTCAGTTCAGTCTGACCGGACGTCCAAGGCCTACTCGACATAATGGGTTGTCCGGCATGGCATGTATGCGCATCTACAATGCTACAATGCAATTTTTCTAATTTTTGTTATACTACATGTTATCTAATTCTTAAATGGATTATGAAAACCATTGAAACTAATAAAAATATGTACAAAATGGTAGACACAATTTTTTTTTATGCAAGCGATTAAAGAAAGCTAGCAAAGATATTTTAAGGTCAATGCTTGGGGCTTGCATGAGATGGACGTACCCGCGTGCCATAGACCATGCTTGGACTGAAGCAAAAGGTTTGTAGCTGTACAACTAGATGTGCGCCTTTGTGCCAAGCATGAGATGGATGTCGCATTCGAACGGGGCCTCACTTAGACCAGCTCTGTATAGGACATCTTTTTCCGATTCTCAATACCGCACGCGCACGGTACACCCAGTCTTTCTTGTCGCGTGTGCGTGCATGCCACGGTCCACGGCTATACCGCACGGTCCCTCTCCCTGTCGTATTCCGCGGTCAGAACCAGAAAATTTCTATATTTGCATTTGCACCCGCGCGCGCACGTTGCTCCACGCAACCCCCGCTGCGCGATTCCCATGCATTCCTCTCCCTGCTGCTTACGGCCCTTGGAATGTGACACATCGCTCCAATAATCAGCTGTGCGCGCGCGCCAAACCCAAACATCGCCTCCTGTTCCTGTCCATCTATCTATATTATCTCGCAACGCCAGGTCCTAGCCGGAAGTACACGGGATTGGGCGCCTTAGGCTAGCAATTAGCGATTCCACTCCATCCACCATGCACTTTGCTCTGGATCCACAGTGCCAGCCGTCACTATTCGTCAAGCACGAGTTTCGTTCTGTCTACTCTCATCGGTCGCTATCTGCTAGTGTCGATACTTGCAATAGTAGCATCTCTATAGTTGCCAAAGCACAAAAACATCCAGGCACGTGTTGGAAGTGGAACGTGCACCGAAATGCCCTCTGCTATTAATTGACCTGGTCGTCGTCCCATATTCATCACATCATCTGCCCCTTTTCTTTGGAGAACAAACATTCATGCATGTGGTATTCACTTCGTCTAGTGCATGCATTTTCATGCGCTGACTTGGGCAAATTGATAGACGCCACGAACGAGACCGGAACTCCGATCCGGAAGTACTATGAGATAGTCGGGACCAATGGTGGTCATCATTTAGCACACGGTTATTACTAGGTCTTTTTGTGATGCTATATGGAGCGAGAGAGGCAAACTTTGACGACGCATGCAAACGCGCTCGCTCTGACCACGTCAACTGGTACGGTGCCCAGAGCACCTCCTTTTGTTTCTACCCTACAACAGGCGTCTAGTCGCGAAAGTACCACGATAGTCATCACATAGATAATGACCACTTGGGCATTGTATTACACGGTGCGTTCGTTCTGACGGTGACTGGATAAGCCTTACAATTGTCCTCAGTTTGGCTAGGCGAGCTACCCTAGTCCACGGTTAGTCGTAACACAACTACACAAGGTGTATTGCCATTCACTTTTACAGAAGCAGGATGCATGCACAGAAAAAACGATGCACCATACATTCAAGGAAAGTACTACTAAATCTTTTTTTTAGAATTATAGGGATTAAACCCCAGTCTTAGAACAAGTACTGCTAAATATGAATATGAAAAAAAAAGAGGACCGTCCTGCAGACCATCGAAACCAACAACCCCTGGCTAGCCAAAAAAAGTGACACCGTCCTCCAGGGATCAATCGGATCTGCACCAGTCACCAAGCTTAGCTAGCACCTCACCCTCGATCGGACATGCATGCACCGGAGGCAAAGCAATCCTAGCATCACCTCACCTAGCTAGCTTTTCTTACCGACCAAGATTTCCTGGTTCGCCTCGTTGCGTGCGAGGAACATTGTTCCATTTCCAATTGCATCGATCGCGCGTGCGTGACGGCGGACTGGTTGCTGGTTCCACCTTTGAGCCCGGCCGGCCCGGTCATCACCCAAAACCTAGTAACATACTTTAAATCTTCAATGGTAGTTGCACGCTGCCTTATACTAAGTATACCAACTAACGCATATATAGTTTGTGACGACTAATATAATCACCGTTTACTAATGCCATATGACTAGCTACAGATGACACGGCAGCATTCCTATATAGTACTCCCCTTGCCGCCCAAGACACAGGCTGTACCTTGTCGTGCTCCTGTCAGTTTGTTCGATCCAAAAGCTCCTGTTGCTCGCGTCGACGACCAACCAGCAGCCATGGACGCCCGGGACGACTTCTTCAGCGACTTCATGGTGCTGCGGCCGGACAAGGGCGGCGTCCGGAGCCTGCTGCACCTGCTGTGCTCCTGCAAGGTCGCCGACAACGACGCCGTCGACTGCCCCGTCGGCACCGAGGTCGCCGAGCAGCGGCGGCGGTGGGCCATCTTCGTCTCCCTCGTTGTGCAGATGCTGCTGCTGTCGGTCAAGACGCCCCTGGCGGCGTTCGGGAGGGCCGTCGAGTACTGGATGAACCTGCTCACGGACAATGGCGGCGGCGTCATTGGGCTTGTCAGGAAAGCTGTGCAAGGTACGCGTACATGATCATGATCAGTTCTTTCTTTCTTTAACTAACATGAGCATAAGAATCAAGAATAATGGGTGCGCGTATCCAACTACTCCAGCACATAAAAATGGGTATATACAGACAGATATACTTAAGATGATGCGTCTTCTGTTCCATATATATCACGATTGTTGAATTTTTAATTTCTTGATTGACGTGTACTAACTAATCTTTTGAAAGGTGAAAAAAAGATTCGTGCATTTTTTTGCGTTTGGTTTCCAAATTTTCCAGCCTATATTTCCTTGAAATATCTTTCTTCATTTGCATAGTTGTGTATTCGCTAAAAGAACAGGACACAAGGTTTAGACCTTGTTTGGAACAATGGGAATTCATGTGCAACTGAGTTTATTTCTATGAAATTCCTATACGATTCTTTTGATGCGTTCCAAACGGACACTTATCTTTTTCTTCTAAATCACACCTATCTTTTCTTATGTTTGTGCATGCACAACACAACCGGAGCCGGCTGCTTTGCCGAGGGGCCCAGGCTCTCGGCAAAGCCTCTAAGGCCCTCGTCAAAGCCTTTGCCGAGCGCAGCTCTCGACAAAGCGCCCTCGGCAAAAATCCGATCGGCAAAGGCTTCTTTGCCGAGAGCCGTTTATCGGGCACTCGGCAAAGCCTTTGCCGAGAGCCCGACGCTCGGCAAAGCGCGAAATAAAAAAATACGAAAAAAACCTGAAAAAAATTTTAATCGGGGGAGGGGCCCACTGGCCAGCGCAAAATTTTTTTAGTCGCGGCATTTTTCACGGTCGACGGGATTCGAACTCGTGACCTCTCCCTCACGCAATACCTCCTCTGGCACCTGCACTACACACCCATATGCGTCTATGTGTCATTTCGGTTACTCAAATATTATACTAAATCAAGTGAAAATTGATTGTTTGAGGCCCTAAACGAATTCAAATCAAAAAGTTGTCAACTACAAAGTTTTATAACTTTTCGAGCACTACATTTTTCATATAGAAAGTTTTTCCATCCGAGGTCTTTTGAAAAATTCAAATTTTAAAATTTTGAATTTTAAACGTAGTTTTGCCTGACAAGATGAATTCAAATGAAAAAGGACATATGAAATTTCTTAAAGTATGCTTTACTTGTCACCTTAGGACATATGAAATTTCTTAATGCGCACATATTAAGTACTGCAAGGTTGCTGGTGCAAGTATGCATTCTAGGATGACAAATATTTTGGTTTGATGATGCTGTAGCTTGCTTTAATATATAGTTTGAAATTAGAAATCAAGCATGAGTTCAGAAAAGTAGCAAGTTGCTTTGCAGATCTGCATTACACCAAATGTTTGATAATCCTCATTCTCATTTCAGTTCACTTTCTGGACATTGGATGGATCAGCCATACTTATTTGAACTTTTTGCTTTTATATAGTGTGGAAACGCACAACTGATCATGTGGTTTTTGAAAGTCAAACAGAAACCCACATGTTCCACAAGAAGACAAACATTGTTAATTGGCTTTGTTTTTTCAAACAAGTACACAGACAGTAGCTCTGAGTTTTCAACCGAGTATATGACACCTTCCTAACAGTACTATGTACATACATCCATGTTCCGTAAATTTCACCTCAATTACAAACAACAATCACGCTGATTTTTCAAACTAGTACGATAACAATGACATTGGTTTCCAAGGAAACAACAACTACTAAATCCATCCGTTTCCACCGCATTGCAGGGAAAGTACGAACTCCGGACAGGACATCTCCAAATTACCGGTCCTTCATCGGACTAGTTGACACGAGAATTGAACTGGACAAGACGATCAAGCCACGGGATAGCAGCTATAACGCAGCTCTTGGTATCATGGCTGCAAAACTAGCCTACGAGAACAAACTCGTCATCAAAAACGTCGTCGAAAGCAATTGGAAGGTGCAGAATTCTGCAGTAAATTATTTTATTACTTTTTCAAAAGAGAACATGATTTTCATGCTCTCAATGTCTTACATTTCTCCTCCACTGTTCGTGGCTCTGCAGATGACGTTCTTGGAGTTCTTCAACTGTTGGAACGGTACGATCAGTAGTTCAGTACCACGCTCAGTCGTTGATGCATGGCATGCATGTTAGATGAAGTGATTGACACGCGTACGTACGCGTGGTGTGCTTTCTTTGCAGAATTCCGCGGCGACTACACCACCCAGGCGTTCATGCTGGCGGACAAGCCCGCGGACGCGGAGCTCGCGGTGATCGCGTTCCGCGGCACGCAGCCGTTCGACGCGGAGCAGTGGTGCACGGACGTGGACTTCTCGTGGTACGAGATCCCCGGCGTGGGCAAGGTCCACGGCGGCTTCATGAAGGCGCTCGGCCTGCAGAAGAACACCGGGTGGCCGGCGCAGCCCACCGAGCCCGGGGCCGAGAAGCGCCAGTACGCGTACTACGCCATCCGCGAGAAGCTGCGCGCGTTCCTGGCCGCGAACCCGCGCGCGCGCTTCGTGGTGACGGGGCACAGCCTGGGCGGCGCCCTGGCCGTGCTGTTCCCGACCGTGCTGGCGCTGCACGGGGAGGACGCCCTGCTGGAGCGCCTGGCGGGCGTGTACACGTACGGGCAGCCCCGCGTCGGCGACGCGCAGCTGGGGCGGTTCATGGAGCCGCGCCTGGACCGCCGCTACTTCCGGTTCGTGTACTGCAACGACGTCGTGCCGCGGGTGCCCTACGACGACGCGACGCTCCTGTTCAAGCACTTCGGGCAGTGCCTCTACGTCGACAGCCTCTACAGGCCGGCGGCGATGGCGGAGGAGCCCAACAAGAACTTCTTCTCGCCGCTGTTCGTGGTGCCCAAGTACGCGAACGCGGCGTGGGAGCTGCTCCGGGGGTTCCTCATCGGCCACGTGTGCGGCGCCGTGTACGCGGAGGGGTGGGTCATGCGGGCCGCCAGGGCCGTCGGGCTCGTGGTCCCCGGCCTGCCGCCGCACTCGCCGCAGGACTACGTGAATGCCACCAGGCTCGGCGCCGCCTCGCTGGAGCTGCTGCTCCGTGATTAGAGCTTGTGGAAGAATTCGTGGAAAATAGAGGACAGAATTGACATGTATGCCCGAGGATAAACTTCGGCTTAATTTGTCAGAGGTACATACATCATCAAAGCAATTGTTCACGATGCCGTACGTACGTAGTGCCTTGCGTCCTTGGATCGTTAGTTGATGCCTATGTTAGCAGTAGTAGCACGCATGCTGACGATCGGTACAGAATGTTGTAGAGATAGAACAGCGCTGGACATAGAAGCGAAGCAACCAATGCCCGGCAGGTACGGCAAGGCTGGACAGTGACAGTCGGGAGCACAGCCTTCGTCTCTTACTGCACGATTTTAATCTTGGGTTGCATACACTTGCAAGGCTCGTTTTGGCTCCTTAGAGTAGCCGACTAACAGCCAGGAAAAGGCATGTGTGGTCGCCCGGCCGGGGAATCTTCTCTTCTATCCGGTTCTATACATCTTTAACCTATATATATCTATGTGACTTTATCTTTCCACCCAATTTGGTACTCCCTCCGTCCCATAGTACATTCAAGCATTCGAGAATTATACTCCGACATTAAATATTTTAAGAGACAAATCATGGTTTTGTATTAAATAGTAGCACAAATTTGGTGGATATTGTATGGTTACTTGTTACGTGTTTATCAATCAATCTCTATTAATCACATTGGTAATAGTATTTGATTAAGGATTGATTAAGGAATGAAGTAAGGGTATATGTGTATTTTATATTCTCCTTTAATTTGTACTAAAATCTCTAAGATATACTGTATTATAGGACAAATGGAGTATTAACGTAGCGTTATGGAGTCTGAGCTTTGGCCCATGCTCCCTCCGTCCAGAAAGAAAGACATTTCCACTCCCCGAGAAATCAACTCTTTTTAACATTGACCACGTATATATAAGAAAAATATTAATATTTCTAATACATAATGAGTATTATTAGATAATCGTAGAATATATTTCATAATAAATTTATTTAAAAATATAAATGTTGCTAATATTTTCTATAAACCTAGTCAAGCTTAAAAGAGAACTAGCACGCATCCCATAACGTGTTTCTTTTTTTTTGGCCGGAGGGAGTATATCGTTGTCGCCCTTTCGCCGCTAAAGAGCACGTCCATGATGGCTGAGCTCCGTGCGCTCGGAACCGATGTTTCAATATTTAGGCACCTTCCTATCGGGCGGATTGAAGATGTCCACTCCGACGGGTGGCAGCTCTCCCTTCTCTATCACCACTCGCAGCCGTGCGCCCTTGCCATTTGCCAACGTTTTGGTGAGAGCAGCACCCGCAATCAATTTGATATTATTTCTTACAAGTAGTTAAATATAAATTTTATCATATCAATTAACTGTGACCCACAAGACTTGATACAATAGGATAACTAAACTAAAACACTAACCTTTAAATATTGGCTTCACTGTGTTTCAAAAGTTTTGGAAATATTTCCATCCAGATGAAACCTCTCTCCTTCATCTCTTAGTAACTCTAATATTATATTATTATTTTTGTTTATATAGCATCTTATTAAATGAGATTAAAACGATGTCAAGGCTGATCTTAGACCTAACTTCCCTAACTTTTTCAAGGATCCACGTCTGGACCTGAAAAACACTCATAATTCGAAGAAATATTTCATGGGGCAACAGAACTGCACACGGCACAAGTTTTTTTTTCCTCAGGATTCAGCCTACCGGATTCAACCGGCCCAGCAACCCAATACGCCTCCCTGAACCCTCCCCTCTCGGCCTCTTGCCTCAATCGGCCCAAAACCCCTAATCCAAGCGTCCATTCCTGAATTCCTCCCCGGCCGGCCGGCAGCCGCCCCCCGCCGCCGCCATGAACCCCGTTGACAGCGAGGCGGCCGCTGCTGAGAAGGCGCGGCGCAAGAAGGACAAGAGGGAGAAGAGGAAGAAGCACAAGGACGCCAAGGAGGACGACTGCGGCGCCGCGACGGCCGAAGAAGAAGCACCCAAAGAGAAGAAGCAGAAGCAGAGGAAGGGTGGAGACGAGGGGGACGGGCAGGAGAAGAAGAAGCTGAAGCCGACGGTGAGCATCGCCGTTGCCGGCTCCATCATCGACAACGCCCAGTCCCTCGAGCTCGCCACCCTCGTCCGTACCCACCTTTCCTCCTTGTCCCACTAATCCTTGCTTATCTTGCAGCATGAAGCCTTACAAAGAGCATCTCTTCTGTCTCAGCTGGCCGGCCAGATCGCTCGCGCCGCCACCGTCTTCCGCATAGACGAGATCGTCGTATTTGACAGTACTCCCGCGGCGGAGAGCGGCGGCGCGGGTGACGGTGAAGAGAGCGGCGCGCGGTTCCTTGTTCGGATTCTGGAGTATCTGGAAACTCCACAGTACCTCCGCCGCCGCCTCTTCCCGATGCACAAGAACCTGAAGTTTGTGGTGAGATGCCAAGCAATGTGGTTGCCCTCGACATTTGATGATTTCTCTAGGTACCAATGGTGCTGTGCTGTTTCTGGTATGCAGGGATTGCTTCCACCGCTCGATGCGCCACACCATGTGCGCAAGCACGAATGGTCTGAGTTTCGTGAAGGTGGTATCCCTTCTGGTGCCGTTGCTATTGATTTTTAATTCCGAGCTCACAATTTGAAGTAGGATTCCATCTCCGTCAAAAAGGGTGCTTAAGTAGTTAAATTTAACTTTTACCATTTTCTTGTGGAGCTAATCTAGGAATTTTGTGTCTTCTCGTAGTTCAAGTGCAATACATGCTGAACATCTGGAATGGAACACAGATGTGCATTTATGAATTAGAATGTGGCCATTTAAGGTTCTTTTGCTAATCAAGCTTGCACATCTTCCTTTTAAAGCTTGCACAAATATATTAATAATATGGTGAGGAGATATGTAGTTCAAACATACGGTTAGGTGGAAAAGTGCAAAACGATTTGGTTAGTGCACCAATGAACACTCAAAGTTTCTGGTAATATTCGAGATGTAGTTCTCACTTCTCAAACTCTACCTATGTGGCCTTTGAAGTTCACCCTGTACTGGAAATAAGAAACTTAGCAATTTCTTATACATGTTAAATCAGATGAAGTTTTGTTGCTATCCACACCAAGCACAGCTTGCTTTTTCCTGTATCTTGTTTGGAGGTTGAATTTCAAATGGTCTTACAACATATAGTGCATCTTGCATATTTTTTAAGGATTTTCTCATGTTGATTTGATGCCCAAACTGGAAGTCTTTGCACCTAATTCTGTTTTTACATTGCAATATGCATCTCTGCTTGCATGGTGGATTTCTGCTACTTGTTTATAAATCATGTCCAGCTCGCTCATGTTGAATAATTGTCTGTTTCCACATATTTTGGTATTTCTGACCCAACAAAATGCTTACATGTTACTGAATTTAGACAGGCGTAACATTGGAAAGTGATCCCTCAAAGGGGACTCTTGTTGATGTCGGATTAAGTAAGGTATTATGGATCTTCTAGTGTCCTTTTCTTTGTTGCGTGCCACTTGTCTGGGGAAAGGTGTTTACTGAGTTTGAAGATATGTTGAAAGACTGGGGAAAGCCTATCATATCTTACAATCTATGGGAGTATATAAATGGACACAACCGTATGAAAATCTTAAATATGATTTTGCTTACGTTAACCGGCTTATTTTCTGTAAAAAAGGCTTTTTAAGGCAGACAATGAGGTTAGGAAAAACAAAATCCCAAGATTTGACAGACCTTAATCTATCATTTATAGATAAAAAAAACATTTCACAATGTATATTATCTGATTTGCACTTAACGGTTTCATATATAGAACATATCACCACTTCCATGCAAAAAATGTGATATTGATTCTAGTTTATCATGATTCTGCAGAATGTTCTGGTTGAACAAACACTAGAACCAGGCAAAAGAGTAACTGTAGCCATGGGAACAAACCGTGACCTAACAACAGGTAAACCATTTATTTCATGGGTTACAAAATATGATTGTGTTGATACTTCTTTATCTATACCTTTTCCAGTGTATGAAGAATTTGTACATGTCTTAAGTAATCTGGATAATCCGCATAAAGGCTATTCCTATTTCCTAAGCATTTACATTTGGTAGTTCAACACTTCTATTATTAGAACAAATTTAGTTCATGGTATTTGTTGGCTTGTTGCTTCCTCTTCAACTTTTGGTCTTTCTCATTTCAACTCACGAGTATTGTTCTCAATGTATTCTTCTGATGTATTTTTGCTTGTCAAATCAATTTTGAAACCAAACTATGTTGCCTATTCTTGTGGAGTATGTCTATGTCCTCATTCTGGAGTAGTATTGAATTTAACTGTGTACTGTTTTATTTTGCAATTTTACTGTAACTTAACTTGTACCTGCATCTAGCTTGCATAAGGAAAGTTGTCCCCCCTTCCACACCCAGGGAACAGATGGGATCTTATTGGGGCTACAAAGTTCGTTATACTTCAAATTTAAGTGGTGTTTTCAAAAATTCCCCATTCAAGGTACTGTTTTCACATCTCAATATGCTGTTCAGAAAAAAAAATGTGTTATGGTTACTCACTTCCACCTTCCTTTGGTTTGTTATTTACTATCCCTAGGAAGAATATGACCATATCATTGGCACCTCAGAGCATGGACAAATAGTTAATTCTTCTGAGCTTACCTTGCCTACTTTTAGGTATGCCATCTGCTGCTCTCATGGACCACCTTGAGAAACCAATTTAGATTTGTTACCATTTTTTTATTACTTGAATGTGTAAATTCCTCCCAATTTGCTTAGGTAGGATGCTTCAGCTTTATTTGAGTAAGCTAAATTGTACATTTCAACAAATAGTCAAATGGTGGTGGACATGTGTTTTATGTGCTAACCTGTGCTAATAATTCTTGCTAAGCAGTAAGCAAGTAGCTGCTACCTTACCTTTGTGTTAAATTATCATGGGTGGATAAACATTTAACCAAGGAATGTGTACCTTCACTTAACTATTGAATTGATACGTTTTAGTTAAATTCTTTCTATATTAACTATTGGCTAGTATTGTGCTATTGCCATATTCCAAGGCTGAGCATCGTAACCATCTGTGTATGCTTTATGAATGACCCTTGCCATGGATATTAGCTACCATTATGAGTCTATCCTGTCACTTATGAGGCTTTACTGAACAGGCACCTCCTGATTGCATTTGGTGGACTTGCTGGTTTGGAAGAAAGCATAGAAGAAGATACAAATTTGAAGGTATAGCTATTCTTTCTGCTATGATACTTCATATTTCTAGTGAAACCTGATCTCTTGCCTGGGAATTAGGAGTTATGAAAGCATTTCTGGTCTATGGTCAAATTGAGAGTACTTGAAATGTCAACATTGCATGAACCTGAGCTAATTTGGCAGCTGAAACATTCAGCTTGTGTTTGTGGGGACTCTTTCACTTAATTAATGATTGAAATACTACTACTGTTGGTGTTGAAGTCACTTATTTCTGTGACAGGGTAAACGTGCAGATGATGTATTCACATCTTATTTGAATACATGCCCCAACCAAGGGAGCAGAACAATAAGAACAGAGGTACCTGCCTCTTGTAAGCTTTTAAAAGTTCATTTGTTATGACATCTGTTGATATGCTAACAGAAGTAGCAATTTTTTTTTTCCCAGGAGGCCCTTCTCATTTCCCTCCAATACTTCCAAGATCCCATTAGGCGAGCGGAACAAAAATTGTAGAAGGTAATACAGACACCGAGACACGTGCAAATCTAGCGATGCCACCACAAGTTGGGACCCTATCGGCTTCAGAGCTTCACTTGTAATCATGGAGTTTTCTCACCAGAGAATTTTGACCCTTCACCTATGTGGTGATGACAGTGGAGCCAAGAGGTTGTGAGCCATAGAGGACATTTTGACATGACTATTTCGGTTTAGAAAAATTGATGTGGAGCTGACTTAAGTGAGTGTTAGCTTGCCATTTCAATGTATCCAGTGGTTGTCCACGGTAGTCTATCGCTGTTTCATGCCTTTGACAAAAAAACGGGGATCGCTTTTAGCACCATAAGGCCATGCTTGACGCAATGCTATTCTTTGTTAGGCGACATTTGTGCTTGATTTGGAGTCAATACTGCATAATGCCATTGATGATCACCATTTGTAGCAGTTATGGTTCATGTTGTATGGGTGTCATAGTTTAGTTCTCCCTCGGTTCGATAATGAAGTATGTGCACTAGAGAATAGTGCTGCCCTTGTGATCGATGGGTGTGTGTGTGTGTGTGTGTGTGTGTGTGTGTGTGTGTGTGTGTGTGTATATATATATATATGTGTGTATATATATATATATATATGTGTGTGTGTGTGTGTGTGTGTGTGTGTGTGTGTGTATATATATATATATATATATATATATATATATATATATATATATATATATATATATATATATATATATATATATATATATATATATATATATATATATGCCCTAGAGCCAAATCCCAGATGGATTTTGATCCACTAGGGTTTTAGGGTTGCAATTGTCCATAAGACGAGGCGGTTCAGTGCATTGGACACTTGTTCGTATGCCAGCGTAACCACCCCCTAGTTATTCGTGTTTGTGTCGGAGTCGGACACAAATCAGAGTCAATTCCGCTTTCTTTATAAGCCCGATCCGGAGGGGCGAGTCCAGCCCACGTACGTCTCACGCGGTCACGCCAGCCACCGCCATCCTCCCTCCCCATCCGCCGAGACGCGCGACGCCGGCCGCCGCCATTTTCGCGTAGCGCCATCCTCTCTCCCCATCAGCCGAGACGCGCGACGCCGGCCGCCGCCATTTTCGCGTAGCGCGAGCGAGAGGACGCAGGCAACCGCAACCGCCGCCATTTTCGCGTAGCGCGAGCGAGAGGACGCAGGCGACCGCGACCGCGACCGCCGCCAAGAAGATGCCTGGCTATCGCCGAGTCGCGGCGCGCGACGAACTCCGCTCGAAGACGATGGACTTGGCTCCATCCGAGCTCTCCGCCCCTGATCCGCGCCAGGTGCTGAGGAAGAGGCTCTGCGAGGAGATGGAGGCGCTCCGCGGCATCCTCAGGAAGGCCGAGCTCGTGGTGTGCAAGAATATCGACAAGGGCCGCGCGGCACCTCACCGCGGCAAGGACGGGCGTTTCTTGGCCGCAGAAGCCCGATCAGAAGCCATGGAGGCCGACCGTACTCCATGTGCCAAGAGAAGGAAGGCGATGCCACCCGTGGAGATCATCGAGCCCCCGCTCCGGATATCGAAGGCCGATACGATTCCATGTGCCAAGAATAGGAGGACGACGCCACCCATGGAGATCATCGAGCCCCGGATATCTCACGACGAGATCTTCAGCTTGGCTGCCCGACTGTCGTCTCTCTCGTCGAACATGCCGGTGCGCATCCTCGAGTTCCTAAACGAGTGCACCGGTCACACAGACCAAAAGGCTGGCGAGATAGAGATCGATCTGGGGTCCATGAGGTGCTCCGCCATGTTCGAGCTGCAAAAGTTGCTGGACGAGTTTGCTGAACAAGAGAAACGACGGCAGCAGAAAGAGGAGTCGATGAACGTCTGCAGATCCACTAGTCGCTTATCGCCCCGTGAACTAGAGGAAGGTGAGTTCATAGAGGAAGGTGAGATCATCGAGGAAGGCGAGTTCATGGAGGAGGATTGTGGTGCCACCACGGATACATGCGGCGGCGATGCTTCTCCTGTTGTGGCACGGAAGGGCCTTTGTTCACCGCCACAAATACTGGAAGATGGAGAGATGACAGAGGAAGAGGGCGTCATATGCGGCGACGCCGCCCATGTTGCAACCGCTGAGACTGCAAAAAGCCCAAGCAACAGCAGTTCGTCAGGATCCTCCAGCAGCAGCGATGGTTCATCTGGATCTTCTTGCAGCGATTCATCGGATTCCGACAGCAGCGACTCTAACTCCGACGATGAATGCGTGACAAGCAATGTGGCTCCTGCCGTTCTTCCCATTCCCAAGGCCGATGCTTCTGCCATAGCAATCCTCGAAGACGGAAAGATGATAGAGGAGGAGGAGGTCGACATATGCGGCGACACCGGCCATATTGCAACCGAGAAGTTTGTTGAAACAGCAAAAAGCCCCAGCAGCAACCACAGCTCTAGCAGTTCGTCTGGATCCTCCACCAGCGGCGGCCGTTCATCTGGATCTTCATGCAGTGATTCATCAGATTCTGACAGCAGCGACTCTGGCTCCGACGACAAGTGTGTGACAAGCAATCCGGCTCCTGCAGTCCTTCCCAAGACTGATGCCTCGCCCATGGCAATGCCACACAAGGTTCTCAGTCCTATCGCTGAAGAGGAGTTTACTGGAACCAGGAACAGCCGAAGAAGCAACAGTTCATTACTTGAAGATGGTGAGATAGAAGAAGAGCAGGAGTCCAGGGGCGCCTCCCCCATGGCTGCAAAGAAGTTTGCTGAAATCGTAAACAGTGCAGGATCTACCAATGACAAATGCGTCAGAGGCAGCCCGGCTCCTGTCGTCCGTCCCGAGCCATCGAAGCCGCAACCGGCTGCACAAGGCACTGTTCGTCATTTCTATACCAAGGGTTTTGAGAAGAAGCGCGAGAGGGCTGCGGCTGCACAAGACACTGTTCGTCATTTCTATGCCAAGGATTTTGAGAAGAAGCGCGAGAGGGCTGCGGCTGCACAAGGCACCGTTGGTCATTTCGAGAAGAAGCGGGAGAGGCAGAGAGCCTACGAAAAGCTGGAAGAGATGGAGAGGAACGCGAAGGCGAAGCCCATCTTCGACTGGATACATCCAAGACACTTGAGGCAGCTAGGGATCACCACCACGGTGGAGTACGCTGTCACCTCGGAGCGGCGTCTCCCTGCTCACCGTGGCTGTCCGGTGCAGAGTCTACTTGGGCTCTTCTTGAAAGCAGAGTAGCAGATCCACTACACTAGATACTCAAAGACCTATTGGAAATTTATTACAGTAGATTGATGTATTAGTGTTTATGTAATCCAGATGTACTTTCTGTCGCACAGTACGATGTACTCATGATGTTGTAACCTGTATGCTGTTAAGTGTTGAGCCCTACCAAAGCTTATCGAGCATTGATCAGTCTAGTATTTTCGACAGACCATTGATCGGTCCAGCGAACCTGATGTACATGTAAAGAATGGAAAAAGTCTACTTCACCTCGCTCAACTACGAGGGGTGGACTACTTAACCTCCAACTATAAAACGGTCTATTCTATCACTGAACTTTCCAAAACCGGTCAAATTATCCACCAGGCGGTTTTGAAACGGGGTTACTACAGTAACTGGTGGTTGCTACAGTAACCGTGGGTTGCTGCAGTGACAGTGTTTTGCCTTTTTTTATTATTATTTTGGTTGAATCTTTGAAAAATTATAGTAAATCAGAGAAAAATCATAAAATGAAAAATCCAATTTTGTTGGACTCCATATGAGTAGATCTACACATTGAACATATAATATGATATGCTTTAGTACAACAAAATTGGAGTTCAAATTACAAAAAAAAAAAGATCAAAATCTACAACAAAAACTTTGTACTAAAGTATACCATATTATATGTTCACTGTGTAGATCTACTCATGTGGAGTCCAACAAAATTAGATTTTTCATTTTATGATTTTCCTGTGATTTACTATGATTTTTCAAAGATCCAGCCAAAATAAATAAAAAAGAAAAGGGAAAAACCGCCAGTACTGTAGCAAAACACAATTACTGTATCAAACCCGGTTACTGTATCGAATCCGCCGTTTTGAAACCGCCTCGGAGGTGATTTGACCGATTTTAAAAAGTTTAAGGGGTAGAATAGACCGTTTCATAGTTGAGGGAGTGAAGTAGACTTTTTCCTGTAAAGAATATTGCCTTGAAACCAATTAACATTGTGCCATTGTGTTGTACTCTGTTATATGCTGAGAAAGTTGTATATGGCTAGCTATGTTTGCAGTCAAATAAGCATGAAAATATTCATATATTCCAGGGGGAAAAAATCTGTCCGCAGCATTGCAATACAAAATATATGTTCCTAGACCCAGATGTAACCATTTATAATGCGACTGCATTTGGAGCAAAGCCAATTTCGTAGACAGATGCAATCTAAAGATATACGATCTAGTGATCTACTCCTAGACAATTGGTCCTAGTCGGGCACACTGGATGCAGCAGGTTAGCCATCATCCCGTTAATCCAATGTGGCCCAGTCAATTTTTAACCAAACCCGCCGTGGAATATTTAGTTTGCTTTGCTTTTATTATTTTGAATGCAATATACATTTTTCTCATAAGTAAATAGAAGTAACAGCGCAAGTCATGATAAACTTACACAAAGACAATGAGATAAGCTGAATTTAGTTTTTTTTTGTTAGTTACTTACACAGCAAATCTCTTGGCAAACTCACGAATATAAGCATCTTGTATTGATTTCATCACGTTTTCATACAAAGACTATTTAGTTGATAGCCAAAATTTTGTTTTTGTGATCTGAAGTACACATTGCTTTTGTCCATTGCTGGAGCTATTGGTATGCCCAAATATTGTGACTGGGTAATAGGCGCTATAATGTTTTTATGAACAAAAGCATTTCTTAACCACGAAAAGGTGTTTTCCTTATTGCGTCCAACTTCGAAGCCATCTCTTGTGCCAAACTTATTCTCCCTCCTTCAACAAGAGCTTCCTTCAAATTACTGAAAAGCTGACCAGGTGGCCGAATTCCTTTGTCCAGCATCTCCTGGAAATATACACAAGCTTCTTCGAGCCTGTTCTCAAAGCATAACCCATTGATCAATGCCGAAAACATGTGCATACATGGGAGGACACCTCTCTCCCCCATTTGCTTCCACACCTTCAATGCCATATCAACTCTTCCGTTACTACAGAACATGCCAACCATCATTGTATATGTATTGAGCTGAGGCTCACAGCCGTCCATTCCCATTCTCTGGAATATATTATAAGCCTCCTCAAATTTCTGTGATTTTATCAGATAATGAAGAATTACATCATAAGTACGGGAATTTGGGCCAATTTTACAGTTCCTCATCTCGTCAACCATCTTGAAAGCATGCTGAAACTTTGAGGCTCTGCAGTAAGCTCCAACTACCGCATTGCATGTAGGCACCTCCATGGGGAACCCGCTTTTCTTATAATGCTCAAAGTACTTCAAAGCTTCATCAAGCCTCTCCTCTGCACCAAGGCCATTGATAAGCATGCAGTACACATGAGGACTTGGCATGCAACCACTTGCTTCCATCTCGTAGAACACCTTGATGGCCTCATCACATTTGCCAGACTTGCAGAAGGCGCTAATCAGCATCCCATAGGCAACAACATCAGGCCTAATGCCAGCATCAATCATTTCTTGGTACATTGTTTTCACCATCAACAGATCTTTCTCATGGCCCCAACCTTCCATGAGGACAGTGTAGGTTTTCAAATCAGGTACAAACTTACCCTCCCTCTTCATCTCCTTATAGATGGCTTGTGCCTTCTTCACTTGCTTGGATTTGCTTAGCGTGTCAATCAGCCAGTTGTAATCCGACAACTCAGTTTTAAGCCCAAAAATGCTCATCTTCTCGAATGTCTCAACAGCCTCTTTGACCTTTCTAGCCCGAGCATACCTTCGGACGATGAGCTTGAATGTGTCCTTAGACAGCAAGCCCCGGCACCGCATGGTCTCCACCAAGCTCCACACCAGCCTGAACTGCTTGATCTTGCCGAGCGCCTCAATCAGGTTGTGGAAGCCCTCAGCCGTGTAACTGAAGCCCTCCTGCCTCTCTGCCCAGCGGAAGAAGGCAAGTGCTAGCATCCCAGCATTGCTCAAGTTCTTGAGCACTTCAGCTACCAGCTCTGGAGACATGGCCACCCCAAGCGCATCAAGCGTCGACGCAATCCTTGGTTCTGGTTGTGTGGACACAATACGACACACCATCTTAGCAGCCTCTGACATGCCCACAGGTGGCCCAAAGGCATCGCCCGGCGCGACTGTGAACTGCAGTGGCTCTGCACTGGCATGCTCATCCGTGGACTGCCGAGCCACAGTACAAAACCCTGAAGTGTGCGTTCGACCGAGCACCTGGCAGGTATGGCCAAACAGTGTGTGGCATGGCAGTTTTGGTGAAGCAGGAGGTGGAGGCATTTCGTCGAACAGTCCTTGTGCATCCGTGGCGAGCGCACAGGGGCCACTCCTCACGGAGCTACCGAGCAGGGTGGAGGCTGGGCGGGCGAGGCGATGCATCAAATTGTGGTTCTGAGAGGAGGGTTTGAGGGACAAATGATTCTGCAGTGACGGTGAGCGGTGGGAGGGCAATCAGAACGGGAGGGTGTGGCAGCGCCGGCACTAGTGCTAGATGCCTAGATGCGAAAGTTCTTTGTCCTTCTACTATCCAAATAACTGCACAAAGAAAATGAGTAACATTTCAGTTCACTAATTATATGCACAAAGTGCAGAGTAACATGTCGGTTACCAAAGTGTGCAACTCTAAATTAGTGTAAACTTGTGGTTCAAACAGTAGTCTGCAAGACTGCAAATGATTAATTTCATAGTATTCTTGTGGTCTTATTTTACAAACTGTGACCAGTACCTAGTGAACTGCTTCCAAGCCCTCATGTGCCATATATGGCTGCCGGTGCTAGGGATTTTCCTGTGATTCGGCCAACCACATGTAACACCTTAGCACGTGGAAGTATTAAATAGAGCATTATCTATCCAAAAAATCATCAGTAGGATCCTATATTTTTAGAATATTGCTTATTTCACCCATACATAGTTATTTTCATCTAAAACATTTCAAACAGGTAGCAAGACTAACCAATTTTCTTCACTTCAATGTGTATTGTGTACCCATAGCTTAGTTGCTATCATGGAGCTCCACTTTTGGGAAACAGAACCTAGTTTGAACCTGAAAACTCATCAGAAGAAGCAAGGTGATCAGGGAAGTGAACTGAAAGGAGTTAGAAATACATTTCCACCAAGTGTGTCATTGTAGCTACACACAAATTGCCATTCAGATTGTAGTTCACAAAGAAGACGATAAGAGGCCACAAATATGTTTGATAGCTGAAAGTGAAGATTTCCATTTTCTATTGTTCACAAATCAGCATCTAAGCTGAACCATTTGTGCCTAGGATGGCTAGCGGCCATTCAGCTACCATAATTCTTTCTACAAAAATCATGCAAAGTACTTCTGATGCTGTGGAGAAAACACATATAAATATATCTTGTACCAACAAAGATCAAAGATAGGAAAAAAGATAAACATCTTAAGAGGAGAAAGAAATATATCCCCTCTTAGTTTGAAAATAAGCATGATTTGACAAGGTTGATCAGAGTGTCCACTTAAGAATGTTTATATCCCCCTCTTAGTTAGGCGTGCACAACCTCTGTTAGGCTCTTGGGCATGTCTGATTATACAAAAACACATGTGAGATGGAAACTTTTCTAATCAATTCACCCACTAAAAATAGATACCATTCATCCACTAATTATGTGCAGGAAACAAACATTCTATCCATTGCATGGAAAGCCTGCAACTTACAGTAGGACAAAGGGTATCAAGCAATTCAGTCCCAAAAAATTCAACATTTACAACCTCATCAAATGCTTAGCTGTTAGATAGAATACTGGTTGGTTACTTACAATCTAGAAGACCCCTTTTGTTAATGACTACCTTATGGACCGGAAGACGTAAGCAGAAGCACTGAGATGGATGAAGCTAAGACTTGGATGAAGGTTCAGTTCGTATTTTATGAAACTTTCTTTGATATAAGCAGGTATCTGAAGTTGGCACAGAATCTAGTAGATATGTTTGATTTATTCCTTGAATGATGGTCTGTATCATCTCTTTCGTACCAATGATCTCACGCCAATGGAGCAGGTTTCCAATGAATTATTTTCTATATTACCTCTTTTGTGACTGGATTGATGAAAAAGGATAATGAACCTATAAATGCAGTAGCTAAGGCCAACCTTTAAAATGCAGTAGCTACGGCAAACCTTTAAATGCAGTAACCAAGGCAAAGCATCTTGCACGTGCAGTCAGTAGCTAAGAATTAAGGTGAAACTACAACTGGCGATATTGCAACTAATATTTTGCCAATGGACTTGAAATAGACAATAAGGACAGTTTAACACAACTGCTGATTTGTGGTATAGTTCATTTAAGTTATTTACATCTGAAACAGCTCCAGAAACTGAGCCCAATGCTCAATCCTCTGTTTGTCCCAGACCATGGTTAAAGAGAAGGAATAAAGCATCAGTGTACAGTCTCGCTGTAAATCCCTTTTCTGAATATTTTTTCCTCAACTGATTTAATTCAATTGAATCACTTATACTTAGATCTTAAATCATATATACAGAGTCTACTTATTTTTATGCTATAGTTCATTTGACTTATTTGCATCTGAAACAGCTCCAGAAACTGAGCTCAATGCTCAATCCTGGTCGGTAGCCCCAGACCGTTAGGATTTAGGAGTTTCTTTTATCCACTAGTTCAAAGGATTCAGAGGAATATAGACACAGGATAATATACTAATTGTTAACTCTAAAATAAGTAGACTCTGGAACTGAATATAGACATGAGTATAAAGACGCAAAGCTAAAAGCAGGGAAAAAGAGGTGATGGTGGCGGCGGCTTAAGATAGGGCATCTCCAAAATTACAGGAATCACTCAGTCACTCCACCAGATTGACCATCAATTGAAAAAAAGGCATGCATTCCAATATATTGTAAAGCTGAAAAAGCAGTACAAATAAAAAAACAGCAGGCAGATCTGAGGATTTCGTCGTGCAAATAACTGAATGTGTACTGAGCGGATGGTCTTCAATATTGGTGACGCAAGAGCTAGGCGTCCAGTTAACCGATAAGCTAAACAGACACATAAACAAACAACAACATAGCCTTTTGTCCCAAGCAAGTTGGGGTAGGCTAGAGATGAAACCCAAAAGCGACGAGAAACAGGGAGACACATAAAGGGACATAAAGGGCACAAGACAAAAAGAGGTCACGGTTCAGGCACGTTGATTGCCAATCTCCAAGCGCTCCTGTCCATAGCTAAATCCTTGGAGATATTCCACTCCTTAAGATCTCTCTTCACGGACTCGTCCTAAGTTAGTTTAGGTCGACCTCTACCGCTCTTTACATTATTGGCCCGCTTTAGAACTCCACAACACACCGGCGCCTCAGGAGGCCTCCATTGGACATGTCCAAACCATCTCAACCGATGTTGAATCAATTTCTCCTCAATTGGTGCCACCCCAACCCTATCCCGAATATCGTCGTTCTGGACTCTATCCCTCCTTGTGTGCCCACAACACCAACGCAACATACGCATCTCTGTTACACTCAATTGCTAGACATGTCGTCTTTTTGTAGGCATCAAAATAGTTAACTGATCGCTGTGCAATTTTTCCAGTTCCATCGAACTGGTAAGCTAAATCAATTGAATCCAAACAGATAACTGATCATGAGGGCCTTGGCGTTCACCTTTCACTGCAGCCGCTTGGTGTCTGGACCTGATGGAGGGGGCCTTGGTGTTCACCTTTCACTGTGGCCGCTAGTACATGGTTGTCAGTGCCGCAGCCGGTGAGGCTTTGTTCTGGCCTGATCCAGGCGTCTTCCTGCTGGTGGATAAGGAATCCGGCTGAGGAGGTGTGGCTCCAGTGGTAGACCTAGGATTTGAACCCAGGGTACGCTTAGCAAGAAATATAAAATGCAATACATATACATAATTCGGTAGATTGTTGGGTATACAACTACAAGATTATTTAAATCATTGATACACAAGTAGAAAAATAACAAAAAAAAAAGATAATATGTTTAAACTGCAATATATATTGTTGTTCATGCCTGAACTTCCTGACAACAAACATACAAGCAGAAAATGGCACATCAGACCCACTTAACTGCAATGTTAAGTCACAAATTAGGCTTTGATTTCATCCTAAGCTATGCAATGAGCAAACCACTGGCCATTAAAATATAGAATCACACACCAAATTCACAAATGCACAATCCCTAAGCACAACTTCACAATCCCTAATCCTAAAGGGAAGCAGACTCTTACTGACTCTCCACGGGGGCAGGGGCAGAGGCTAGCGGCCAGCCGGACAGGGGGCGCTTCTGTGGATGCACTGGATGCTCGTCGGAGTCGTGGGGCGCCGTGCGGGGGCAGCTCAGTTGCTGCCGGCCAGCTGGAGCTGAGGGCGGTTGCAAGGCATTGGGGAGACGGAGACCGGGGTTAGCAGGGCCTGGGCGGGTCCGTAGCTGTCGGCGGCCCGTCGGCTTCGCGTGGCGGTGGCGGCGGCGCAGCGGCGCGCCTCGCTCGGGAGTCGGCGCTGATGCTGTTGGGCCTTCGGGGGGAGACGAGGAACGGGCACAACATCGACGCTTTTGAACAGCTGTTTGGGCTGTGTTTTCAAATACCTGGCACATTGATCAACCGGTGATCTCTAATTATCGCGTAGCCACCACAGTTTGTCTAAGGCCCCGTTTAGTTACACGAGGTTAAAATTTAACTCCCATCACATTAATGTTCCCTCAAATGCATTGAGTATTAAATGTAGACTAATTGCATGCATGTCGGCACAGATTATGAGTAATTTACGAGACGAATCTATTAAGCCTAATTAGTCCAACATTGAATTTTTTTTATCAAATAAGATGAAAGTACTATAGTGTTTAAGTCATCTCATTTTTTAAGTTTATTTTAGGACTTAAGTACACTATTCTTTCAATAATAGAAAATGCTAGCGCACGGACGTCCGATGCGAATGTTTTTCATCGGACATCCACCTGCATACCTGACAAGCCTGCCCCGACGCCTGACCCGCCCCCCTCCGCGCGCCCCGCCCCCCATCCGTTTTCCTAGTCCCCGCAGGTGCATCCCGCCCCGTAGGTAGGCCTGGATATCGAGCCGACTCGGCTTGTTACAGCTCGGCTTGTTATAGCTCGACTCGTTAAAATTTTGGCTTGGCTCAAACGAGCCAACAGACTAGCTCGGCTCGGCTCACTAGAAAGCTCGAGCTAGCTCATTTGACTCGCGAGTCAAATCATAAAAACACAATACAGAGAGAGATTATAAATTTATAATAGCAAGTGAGCAACAAACACATCAAATGCATACTTAAAATGAACTAAACAAAGTACTTATAAATTTATCAAATCAATAGCTAAAGAAGAGTCTTAGAGAGGCTGAATCAATAAGTTTGACTACTGATCTGTGGACATCCAATCAGAATGTTCAGTACATATGTTTGGTGGCACGTTACATAGATAGTGATTGGGTTTTGCAATGCCGTGTTCTTAACTTTATTAAGTTAGATCCTCCCCACACTGGTTTGGCGATAGCTCATGCTGTTTTTGAGTGCTTGGTGGAATGGAAAATAGAAGATAAGGTTATGTCACTCACGCTTGATAATGCTTTAAATAATGATACTACTACTACAAATTTGTCAGCCAAGCTACTTGCTAGAAAGAATGGCCAGTTTGATCCTAAATATTTTCATATTCGTTGTGCTGCTCACATAGTGAATTTGGTTGTTAGTGATGGTATAGACCAAATAGAAGGTCTCATAAGTGACCTAAGGAATACTATGAAATATTTCGAGAGGTCTCCAAGTCGCCTGTACAAATTTGTAGAGGTTTGCAATGAGTATGCTATTAAAGTTGAGAAATGTTTGTCTCTTGATGTTAAAACAAGGTGAAACTCAACATATAAAATGCTAGACATTTGCATTGAGTATAGGGCTGCATTTGGTTATTATGCTCAAGTAGACCAGAACTATACATGGAAACTTACAGAATCTGAATGGAACATATATGCGAGGATTAGATCAATTCTAGGAGAGATGGCTGGAGCAACCACTGCATTTTCAGGATCAGTTTACCCTACTGCTAATGTCTTCTACCCTTACATTTTGAAAGTCAAGCTTGCATTGTTAAAGGCAAAAAATTCTAAGGACACATATTTGAAGAAAATGAGTGCCGCAATGTTAGACAAATTTGATAAATATTAGGAAGTGAAGAACAATGTCATGGTTATTGCTACGATCCTCGACCCTAGGTTCAAAATGAGATACATTCAGTTCTGTTTTAGTGAGCTTTATGACTCCTCAAAGTGTGAAGAAGAGGTTGCTGATATAAACAAAGAGTTAGAAGAGTTGTATAAGAAGCATGAGTTGGAGCAATGCCGAAAAATAGGTGGCAGTGGTAGCTCAACCACTCAATCATCCTCATCATCAAAGGAAACAACCAGCTCAGTGGCTTGTCTTGTTTCAAGTGAATTTCAGTCCTTTTTAGAGTCGAGTGCTTCAGAAAGTTCAAAATCTGAGTTACTTATCTACCTAGATGAAGCAAACCATCCTTTACATGATAATAATTTCAACTTACTCCACTATTGGAAGGTGAATGCTGTTAGATTTCTTATTATGTCTAGTATGGCAAGGAGATTCTTAGCTGTCCTAGCTAGCAGTGTATCTTCTGAGTCTACTTTCAATTGTGGAGGTAGAATTCTTGATGACTATAAGAGTTCTTTGAAGCCAGCGCCAGTTCAAGCGCCAGTTTATGCATCTAGTTGGATACGAGGTTCTAAAAGCCCTCTTGTTCTTCTGGTATGTGATGCTTAGTCTATTTTTCAATTCAGAGGCGGAACCAGGGGGCTAGCAGGGGCCGTGGGCCCCCCAAGCACAGTAGACTCATTTAAATACCTATATAAATATTTGTATTTATAGCACAAAAAATATTAATTTCACCCATTTTTTATTAAAATATGATGATTTTGGTTAGAAATAGTGTAGATTTTTTTGAAAATATGTTGAAATATATAATTATGTATATTTTATCACACTAAAAAAACGATTACATTTGTTCGGCCCCCCTTAATCAAAATCACTGGTTTCACCTCAAATTTCCCCAAAGTTTGTGTATGTAAATATGTAATGCTTAATTCTTTTACTATTCTTTTACAGGGAGAAGATGGTGATGACGGTGACATTCATAGTGTGGAGTTTCCCAGCAGCGTGGTGGAAAGCAACCAGTAAGTCTATTGTAGAGTGTTCAGCAGTGTGGTAGAAATCATATTTTTATTCTCACTTGATGTGTTGTTCACATACAGGTAACAAGCTACAAGGGAGAAGAGAATTAGGGACCTGTTGGCTGCGCCCCATCCCCAGGGCTGCTTCTGACTTGCTTTCGGTGTCAATTGGCATGCTGCTGCTGTGCTGTAACAGCATTACAACAAACCTATGTATATATTTGCTATAGACCTGATCACACTAGATATTGCTCGTTTAGTTTGCTTCGTTCTTGAATTCTATATGGATGAATGAAATCCTTCGATGGATGATGCTGTAAACTGTATGAGTATGACTATCTTGGACTCATGGTTATGGTCATGGTGGGCTGGCTAGACAAAAACTCTAGTTCGATTTGTCGAATTGTGGATCAATCAATGGATGGATTATATTCTTCATTGTTAAATTTATAAGTACTTTGTTTAGTTCATTTTAAGTATGCATGTGATGTGTTTGTTGCTCACTTGCTATTATAAATTTATAATCTCTCTCTGTATTGTGTTTTTATGATTTGGCTCATGAGCCAAATGAGCTAGCTCGAGCTTTCTAGCGAGTCGAGCCGAGCTAGTCTGCTGGCTCGTTTGTATAACGAGCCGAGCTGAGCCAAAATGTTAATGATCCGAGCTGTAACGAGCCAAGCTGGCTCGATATCTAGACCTAGCTACGGCAAAGGATGAGGAGCGCGGAAGAGGTAAGGGTGAAAAGAAGGAAGCGAAGGGATACATTTTTTTAATTTGCATGCAGGCAGGAGCAAGTGGTGGGGGTGAAAAAGCCGTCCGACATTTGTACGGTCCACGACACGTAGCATTTCCGTTCACTAATAGTCGACATATTCATGAATAATTGATTTAATGATTTTTTTCCGAAGACTCAACAAGAGAATTGCTGAGTAAATTTATTAGAGAGCAAACAAAGAAAAATCAAACAAAGGACAACAAGACGACAGACAGCTAAGAGGAAGGGCACACTATCATTTCATGACTAGTAGGAACCTGCGCAACTGCGCGGGCTAGCAAGCATTACAATGTGCAATGTTTTTATTATAAAATACAACTATGTTTGTTTAAGTCGGAAAATAAAACATCTTGAGTTGTTGCTTGTGGTTTGCCAATTTGTGATATATATAGGCATGTAGAAGAATCCAGCATCTCAAACTGAAGCTGTACGGGGTAGGAAGCTTGGTATGAAAATCCATATTCATGCTACATGGATCAGGCTAGGGAACTTGTTATGAAAATCCATAGTCATGCTACATGGGTCAGGGTCTTTTCCTCGGAATTTTTGGAGTTGAGTGTTCAACTGTTGGATGCACAGTTTCAGATTATAATGCACATACACCAATTTGTGCAGCCTATCATAGCCTGAACCATTTCTTCTTCTTGCATGGAGCAAAGCAAATGCGCTCCATCTTCTTTGACAGACACCTGATGATATGCATTGTGGGGCAATATGTAATTCAGGACACTGCCCTGCATAAGAACATCACCAGTCAGCTGCAAATAATTTTAAAAAGTTAATCTGTAGCATCTTACAGAGGACGATCACCATTTGACAATTTATTTGAGAGATCTTAGTCGCAGACTGACAGTAGTAACAGCAGATGAATACCTGCGATGTTTGTGACATCTAGTGCTGATCACCGAGGTTTTTTTTTTGTGACTTAAAGCGTTCCATTGCCGGGATTTGAACCCGGGTCGCCTGGGTGAAAGCCAGGTATCCTAACCGGACTAGACGACAATGGATTCATCTGATCACCGAGGTTCTGCATCTCCAAATAACCCTCTCAGAGCTAGGCAGCGGGCAGCATGTAACTATTGAATGTTAACACATTCATTAATTTTCCTTATAAGTAGTGTTAAAAGTTCATCCTGACATAAAAAAAAGAGCATCAGCAAAGATAGAAAAACAGACCAGCAGCCAAGCAGCGAGGGAAAAGAGCACGTCATTGTTGTTTAAAAAATGTTTTCACTCTAATATTACATCATGTGCAAATAGCATCATCAGTAGCAATGAAGCATCAGAAATGAAGATCAGTAATAACCCATAATATTGCTTTGAAAACTCCATTTGTAAAGGTGAAGCATAGGTGTGGAAATCATGTATACTGGATTAATCACATGTAGGATCTAAATTTTGCATCAGCCAAATCACTGACCGCACCAAACGTTGATACTAATATTTTTCAGAGATCTTGGAACTGCACAATGGTCTTGAATAAGTCGAGTACATGTTACATAATTGGATATTATTTGTTATAACTGAACCTTTGGCACCTTTTTTTCATGATTGCACAAAGTTAGATTCAGTAGCTGAATCTCAGTTCAGCCGTTCAAACGAAAGGTCTATCGGTACTGCAGATAGCATGGAACTGAATTAACTTGCAAAACATGGCATCCTAGCCCTGAGCAACAATTGTGCATCGGTATTTCGCGGTATACCGTGGAGAGGGCCTACACAATTCATGCCATCTTTTAATGTGTTGGACGTTGACTTTTTGTTGTAACTTGTAGCAGTAATCTGTAAACTGAGAAGCCCTGCTCTTTGACTCTCTGCCACAACTTACCTCAGAACTCTGATATATGACATGGAAAAAATATATATTTTATAACATATGAAACCTAAAACACAGAATCATTTTTCTCTGCTTGTATAAATGGTCTCCCTGTAGTGAATTCTAAATTGTTTTCTTATTTTATATTACAAATTTAAACTCAAACAAATTGTTTTCACGACTGTGTAGGCAGCATGCTATTTTCTCGTCTCTTTTTTTTTTTTTTTTCTGGTTTGGCATTCCATCGAGGGACCGAAAGGCAGAAGACAGCAAGGCGAAAGAGAACAGGGATTGAAGACCTTACCGTGTACGGGGAGGAGGAAGAACGCGTAGCAGTTGCGATCCCAACGCCGTCGGAGTGGAAGAAAGAGGGCAATTCCGGTGTACCGTGGCAAGCAGCTGTTACGGAGGTGAAGATGGCAGAAGAGGGCGTTGTACCGTGGCAAGCAGCCGTTACGGAGGTGGAGATGACAGAAGAGGGCGTATGTAGAGGTGGATCTGGCGCGAATGTTGTCCCTCCGGCTGGCGCGGGCGTGAAGCCGGTGGAGAAGGGCGGCGGACCCCTGCCGTGTGAGGCTTCCGGCAAGGGTTACATCCTTTCGTCTGTGGCCTTTAGCGGCCGCTGGACGGGCAGGCGTGTCCGCGGTTGTCGGCAATGGTGCAGGCGTCAGTAGCCAGCGGCGCCCATCACCTCCTTAGGACGTGAGGCGAGGAAGGGGAGGGAGCCGGCAATGGGCACGGCTAGTGTGGTGGGGCGTTGCAGCAGGGACGGTCGGAGTTACGGTGGCGCTAGCAAGGGTGGGGAGTGACGCGGAGGGAACGCAGGTCTACCTATGACTGCGATGCCGCGGCAGAGGGCAGGCTAGGGCGGCGGAGGGCACCGGGGCGTTGCGAGTAGGGACGAAAACAGACGGAAATGGCAGGAAAAACTCCTCTCTCATTTTCATTTCTATATTTTTAGCGGAAACGGGACCGGAATCGGAAAAAAACAGAATTAAAAACGGATGATGGTATAAACTCCTCTCCCATTTCTATTTCTATATTTTTAGCAGAAACGGGACCGGAATCGGAAAAAACAGAATTAAAAACAGATGATGGTATATGGAAATACGGAAACGAACAAATACAGATGAAGAGCTGGAAAATTAAGTTAGAATAACATGATCAAATATTCTCAAGTATACCTGAATAAAGAGACAAAATAATATACATGTACGAAGTTACCAGTCCAATATTCTCTAACACGCCATGTTAACATGCATAATTGGTGATTAGTAGTTTTATGAACATATCAAATTCTCTAGACATATCTCACATAGATTAAAAACGGGATGAAAAACGGAATAAATACGGGTCAAATCCGGATGAAAACAGGATCTCACAGAAAAAGACGGAAAAACCAAAACGGGATCCTACAAATACGAAAATGGACGGAACAAAGTAGAAGTAGAAAACAGAACGAGTTGTAATGAGATTTTTTCTGTCCGTTTTCAACTCCGTCGGATAGGATACGATTGGATATCGACATCATAAATATGAGATTTAAATATTCAGATACGAATACGGTATCGGATGTTAAATATCCAGACTCGGATATGGACGGATTAAAACCCCTCTAAACGGACTCGGTCTCGAATACGGTCGGAAAATATCCGTACCGTTTTCGTCCCTAGTTGCGAGTCTAGCGAGGTGCGGAGGGCGGCGGAGGACACCAGGTAGCGAACGACGCCGTGTCGTCGAAGGTTCGCGAGTCGCAATTTTTTTAATCCCTGCTGCCCCTACGGGAGGGATGCCGGAGTCTGAAGTGGAGGCGGCGATCTGTAGACTGTTGATGGCAAATCGAGCGGGCAAGAATAAGAGGCGACGTGGCACGTTGTGGGATTAAATAGGTGAGTATAGGAATAAGGGTAAGGTATAGATTTGACGGCATTATTTTTTTTAATATTAGACGGTATATCCTTTAAGGCTTTAACGGTGAGACATCTACTGTGATTTCGTTACTAAGCCCTTGTTTAGATTGAAGAAAATTTCAAACCGATGAATAGTACCACTTTCGTCTTATTTGGCAAATATTGTCCAATCATGGACCAACTAGGCTCAAAAGATTCATCTCGTGATTTCCAACTAAACTGTGTAATTAGTTATTTTTTTACCTACATTTAATACTCCATGCAAGCGGTTAAAAATTGATGTGATGGAGAGAGAGTGAAAAAACTTGGAACTTTGAGACAAACTAAACAAGGCGTAATATTGAAATTAGCATAAGTCAGTGTACATGCATGCTAAGGACCAGAGCACTTTATTAATCTCAATGTCGGTAGAGTAATGCATATATGCAGACGATCTGAACACGACGTCATGCTATGTTTGGAGCATGCTAACGATCAGAGCGCTTTGTTAATCTCAAAATCGGTGGAGTAATACATATACACGGACGATCTGACTATCTGAGGACGACGGGACACAACCACTTTACCTCAGTGTTTGCAAGCGAATGGAATGTCTGAATGATCTCGTAAACCTGACTAAGCTGGATCAATCGGGCCGGGAAAAACCAGACCCATTTTATGGTCTGAACATAACTTGAGCCCCGACTTCAGGTCGGATTTTTTGGCCCGTGCTCCCAAGTAGGGATGAAAACGGATCGGATACGGACGGATATGACTAATATCGTATGTGTTTTCATATTTATGTCCGGATTCGGATTCGAATACGGATAGTATAAAAAATGTCGGATATGATACGATTGGGTATCGACATCATAAATATGTGATTTAAATATTCGGATACGAATACGGTATCGGATGTTAAATATCCGGACTCGGATACGGACGGATTAAAACCCCTCTAAACGAATTTGGTATCGAATACGGTCGGAAAATATCCGTACCGTTTTCATCCCTACTCCCAAGGGATACGCCTAGACAGTCTAGCCATAGCAAGGAAAGCTGGCGATTCAGGGAGAGTATTTCTTAGGTTTTCTAGTATTTTGGTTGAGTCAGATTTTAAGTTAGGTCCAGAACTGTAGTTCGTGCTTGATCTAATAGTTGTTCTCGGTCAAAAAAAGAATCATGTCCTGAGTCCATCTAAAACACTGGTCAGAACAGTTTTTCTCCAACGTTTCGAGTCAAGTTGGTAGGCCCATAAACCTACGATCAGGTCGACTTGCGTAGACTGGCGGAACAGGTGAACGGCGCCGGTGTAGCCGCCGGCATTCAGTAAGCCGGATGTCAGAAGCACACGTGGAGTCGGAACGCAGGCAAGGCAGCAAGAGCGCAACCACCTCGGCAACTTGGCAACTTGCGGTTGATCAACACAAGAAAACACCGGAACAGACGCGACAACGCAACCACCTCGGTAGTATATTGCTACAATTTGGGATCTTAACGTGCACTAAATCAGTCATGCGGCAGCGCCACGTGCTGTGCCCGGCGCGAAACGATGGACGAGATCCAGCAGGTTGGCGTGCGACGACCCGCCCACCAGCACGGCGGCCGCCGCCTTGGCCGCCAGCGCGCGCGCGCCGCCTCCTCTCCTCGGCCTCCTCGCCGCCCCCCATGACGCTGCGCACGGCGTCCTCCACCACGTTCCGCCCCACCATGATCTCTTTCTTCACGGCCTGGAACGTCAGCGGCTCCTTCACCCCGACGCTGACGCCGGTGCCCAGCACCTCCACGACCATCTTCTCGTTCAGGAACTGGTCCGAGAAGTGCGGCCACGTGACCATCGGCAGCCCGGCGGCGATGGCCTCCAGCGTGGAGTTCCACCCGCAGTGCGTCACGAACGCGCCCACCGCGTCGTGGGACAGGATCAGCAGCTGCGGCGCCCACCCTCTGATGAGCAGGCAGCGCCCCGCCCCGACACGCGCCTCCAGCGCGCGCAGGAACTCGCGCACCGTCTCGTCGTACTCGTCGGCCGTGTCCTTCACCGCCCAGACGAACGGGTGCCCCGATACTTCCAGACCGAGGCCCAGCTCGACGACCTGCTTTGGATCCGCCTGCGCGATGCTCCCGAAGGAGACGTACACGACGGACCTGGGCTCCTTGCCGTCCAGCCACTGGTGGCACTCGTCGGGATCGACGGCTGAGGCCCTCAACCCTCTCGACGCCAGTGTGGACGCCAGTGTCGTGCGGCTCTGGTGGTACGTTGAGACCGGGCCAACGGTCCAGACCTTCATCTCCCGGGCCGCCGCGTACCCGGCGACGTACTCCGGCTCCAGCTCCAGGAAGGTGTTCACGATGACTCCGTCGGCCTCGGCCCGCGCGCGCTCGACGTAGTCCGCGAACTCCTCCCACCACGGGATTGGGATCCCCCGGAAGAAGCCTGGCGCCTGCGCCCTCGTCACCACGAACCTTCACTCCAGGCCCGGCACGACGACCGGCTCGTTGGAGTCCTTGACGCCGTCGTACGCGTTGAACCTCTCGAGGTTGTGCTGGCACAGGAGGCCGAAGGCGCACATGCTGAAGAAGCTCAGCCGCGGGACGCCGAGGTTTGCGGCGAGCTCCGTGGTCCATGGGTGGACGAAGTCCGACACGATGCACGTCGGGTACGGCGCGTGAGCGCGGAGGAGCGCCATGGCGCGGTAGTAGTTCCACATGTAATTTGGTGGAACCCTGTCCGCGTCGTCCGCCTCTTCCGGCAGGCCGGACTCGGCGTAGTCGAGCGGGAACTCGACGAGCTGGACCGGCAGCCCGGTCCGCTGGGCGGACTCGACGGTCCGTCGCACCAGCGCAGCTGTGGACGGCGGCGCCACGATGGTGCAGAGCGCGCCGTGGGTGGCCAGCAGCAGGGCGGTGTCGACGGCTGGGATGAGGTGACCCTGCTCTCTCAGCGGGACGAACACGAAGTGCGCCGCCTTTGAGCGGCCGCCGTCATCCTCCGCGTCTCCCCGGGCAAGGATAGACGCTGGCACTTGGCTCGTCATCCTGCTCGTCGTCTTCCCAAGTGAGCTGTGGTTTTCTTGCCTCTGCCCTCTGGTGTGCTGTAGACTTTAGGTGGATGTGCGTGCCATCTTAAAGGAGATATTCTTTGGATTCCGGTCGGCAAAAGTTGTCTGATGACAGCCAATGAGTGATTTTCAAACTTTGTCTGTTGGATTAGATTGAAAATCATCACTGCCTGCACGGTCAGCGTGAGCATGTGAGTTACAATCCTGTGGTTTTTTATGGTCCCGTGATGTATACTCCCCCCATTAAAAAAAATGTACATACATCTCGTTTTCCAAAAAAGTTACCATTTTTAAGATTGGCCTAATATATATAACAATATACTAATAATATGTGTAATAAATATTAGCAAATTAATGGTAGAATATATTTTTTATAATAAATATATTAAGAGATACCAATGTTTATAAATATTTTCTATAAATCTAGTTAGAACTAAAAAAGTTTAACTCCAAAAAAAATGAGATGCACTTATTTTAGAATGGAGAGAACGGAAAATTACCAACTGAGGGCTCATGGTGCATGTGGCATTGTGATATGTTAATTTAGTACTCTCTACATTCCAAATTTTAAGTCGTACTAGTTTTTTTTTGTTCTAGTGTAATATTATAACGACCAATAGTTTTCGCCGTCTTTGGGGAAAAAATCAGAAAGCTGCCGAGTCATGATGACATGTGCCAATGGGAGCTAAAGTAGCTTTGAGTTGGGACCTGGGTTAATCGCTGGAGCTCGCGATTTGTCACGTCTATTAACACAAGGCCATGAAGGCCGAGTATGAGATCAAAAAATGGGGGCACAGTTTTTTTTGGAATGTGGTAGGACCTGCCGTTTATATATTAAAAAATAGGGGAAGTAACAAGGCCTAGGCTAAAGGAAAAATAAAATCATCACATCGCACTACAAGGAGGAGAAGAAAAAGGTGTCGAACATCACAGTCTCGTAGTTGGTAGACGAAGAAATTCTAGTACTTTAGTATGTTATATATATATATATATATATATATATATATATATATATATATATATATATATATATATATATATATATATATATATATATATATATATATATATATATATATATATATAATATATCTTTCGGTGGCCCAAATGACTGACATTAAAGTATTTAACTATCTGGATGACCAAGTGTGAGTGCCGGCGTAACTGCGTGGTTGCTCCTGTCTCCTGATACAATTCAACATGATTTTGCTAGCTAGTGAAAGTCAATATATCTGGTACGATCTTTGATAGTTCAGATTGTTAATGTTATAATAAGGGCCTGCTCAGTTGTTACGTAGATATATACTCTCCTTTTTTGTTCTAAAAAAACTTAAAAGAGTCAAATCAAATAATTTAAATTTATAAAAAATATTAATATTTATAGTACCAAAAAATAGTACTTACTCTCTCCGTCTTAAAAATAGAGTCGCTATGGGAATCGTGCTGGTCAAACTTTCTTAACTTTGACTAGGTTTGTGAAAAATACATGCAACAATTCTATCTCCAAATAAGTTTATTATGAAAGTATATTCAATGATCTACTTAGGGATACTAATTATGTACCATAAATATTAATATTTTGTTAAATATATTTGGTCAAAGTTAAAAGTTGCTAACTTTTTAAGAAGCGATAATGACTCTTTTTTTTACAGAGCGAGGGATGAAAACAGGCTTTAGAACCATAAATAGATTTAATTTTGTAAGCATATTTATAGATTCACGTGCAAGTCTATTTGCATCCATGTAAGTACCATTATATTAATTATGAAATATAGATCTATTTACAGAGATAAATGTTGATATTACTTTCAATAAATTTAGTCAAACTTGAAAAGTTGACTTGATTTAAATTTAAAATTGCATCCCTCATCGACCTTTGTAACCGCATCACGACCTCCGCACTGTCCCACCATGCCCGGATCCTTCCTCAATGTCGCACTCGTGGCCGAATCCTTCCTCACTGGCTCCATCCGCGGCGGGGTGCCGTAGACGTGGGAGGGGTTGGTGGAGAAGATGAGAGCGTCGTTGTTGGAGTCGACGTGCAGGAGGAAGCGGTGACAGAGGTGATGGGTGGGGGAGGTGCGGTGGAGGAAGCGACAGCCAGTGGAGACCGGGAGGGGCGGTGGTGAGGGGCAGCCACAGAGGAAGGCATGGGCTAGGGAGGCGACGCCGCGACAGCCAAGGAAGGGGATCACGGATTTTGAGGGAAAAAAAGTGAGTTGGAACGGATAGTGCTGCATGCTCCCATGCTAATACATGGATCGTGGGACCATAGTCTATAACGACAATCTTTACGGGGACATAATTTGAATCCCAGAAGGATGATTATACTGGACAGAGAGAGTATCCTACTGGCACAGATCAGAAGGCAGACTCCAGAAGCGTAATCCAGTTGGGTTCAATCGAGATCCCTCGTTTGAAAATCGATTGTAGGAGGTACTGTAGTAGTTATAGGTCTTAGGCTCCTAGCTGAGGAAGACAGCTGCCAATTGCAGTCAGTCAGTATTTGCGCTAGTTGACGTTGGATTTAGGGCGGGTTTAGTTGGTGTAAAGTTTTTTTTTTAGAAAATATCATATCGGATGTTTCGTGTGATGTCGGAAGAAATTTTCGGATACTAATAAAAAAAACTAATTACATAGCTTGCCTGGAAACCGCGAATTTATTAAACCTAATTAATCCGTTATTAGCACTTTTTACTGTAGCACCTTAGTGTCAAATCGTGGACTAATTAGGCTCAAAACGTTTATCTCGTGATTTTCAACCAAACTGTGCAATTAGTTTTTTTCGTCTACATTTAATGCTCCATGTATATGCCGTAAGATTCATTAATGTAGTGTTTCGTGAAAAGTTTTTTTTGGAAGGCCGCCCAATATTTGTGGGCCTCTGACTCGGCAACTCGTTTCGTACTGTTCAATACCATGCTACCGCGAGATGGAGTCCAAACGTTACAGTAGTCTCACAATTCACACAAGTGTCATACTGTTATCCTGGCGCCCGCAAATTGACGTCAGTCCTGATGAGTGACCGATGAGGACATTGATGCCGACCGGCCGGCCTTGGCCGGCTGGGTTAACGACGCAAACAAAGCTCCAAGTTGACTCACGTATGCGGTCTTTTATAGATGCCACGCGCAGCAAACTAGAACACACACACACACACTGATCACTGCCCCAACCCCTATTCGGTCGGCCACGACGATCGGCAGAAATCAGGATGGGTAGCCAAGGACAAGCGGCAACCAACGGCCGGGGAGACGCAGACGACACCGGCGGAAGACGAACCCAGGCGGCGCACTTCGTGTTCGTCCCGCTGATGGCTCAGGGCCACCTGATCCCGGCCGTCGACACCGCGCTGCTGCTCTCCACGCACGGCGCGGTCTGCACCATCGTCGGGACCCCGGCCACGTCTGCGCGGGTACGCCCGAGCATCGAGTCCGCCCGGCTGTCGGGCCTGCCGGTCCGGCTCGTCGAGTTCCCGCTGGACTACGCCGAGGCCGGCTTGCCCGAAGGCGCCGATAACATGGACAACATCCCGGTAGAGTACATGGGGAACTACTACGGCGCCGTCGCGCTCCTCCGCGCGCCGATAGAGAGCTACCTCCGCGCGCACGCGCCGTACCCGACGTGCGTCGTGGCGGACTTCTGCCACCCGTGGACCACGGTGCTCGCGGCCAACCTCGGGGTCCCGCGCCTCAGCTTCTTCAGCATGTGCGCCTTCTGCCTGCTGTGCCAGCACAATGTCGAGCGGTTCAACGCGTACGACGGCGTCGCCGATGACAACGAGCCGGTCGTCGTGCCGGGTCTGGAGAAAAGGTTCGTGGTGACGAGGGCGCAGGCCCCGGGCTTTTTCCGGGGGATCCCAATCCCGTGGTGGGAGGAGTTCGCGGACTATGTCGAGCGCGCGCGGGCCGAGGCCGACGGCGTCATCATGAACACCTTCGAGGAGATGGAGCCGGAGTACGTCGCTGGCTACGCGGCGGCCAGGGGGATGAAAGTCTGGACCGTCGGGCCGGTGTCGCTCTACCACCAGCAGCGCGCCGCAACTCTGGCGGCTAGAGGGAACACCGCCGACATCGACGCCGACGAGTGCCTCCGGTGGCTGGACGGCAAGGAGCCCGACTCCGTCGTGTACGTCAGCTTCGGGAGCATCGCGCAGGCGAACCCAAAGCAGGCCGTGGAGCTCGGCCTCGGGCTGGAAGCGTCGGGGCACCCGTTCATCTGGGCGATCAGGAACGCCGACGAGTACGACGGCACTGTGCGCGCCTTCCTTGACGAGCTCGAGGCGCGCGTCGCGGGGCGCGGCCTGCTCATCAGGGGGTGGGCGCCGCAGGTGCTGATCCTGTCCCATGCCGCGGTGGGCGGGTTCGTGACGCACTGCGGGTGGAACTCCACGATGGAGGCCATCACCGCGGGGCTACCGGTGGTGACGTGGCCTCACTTCACGGACCAGTTCCTGAACCAGAAGATGGCCGTGGAGGTGCTGGGTATCGGCGTCAGCGTCGGGATCACGGAGCCGCTGTTGTACCAGAAGGTGGAGAAGGAGATCGTGGTCGGCCGGAACGTGGTGGAGGAGGCTGTGAGGAGCGTGATGAGCGGCGGCGAGGAGGCAGAGGAGAGGCGGCGACGGGCCCGCACGCTGGCGGTCAAGGCCAGAGTGGCCACGAAGGAGGGCGGGTCGTCGCACCGCAACCTGCTGGATTTGGTTGGGCGCTTCGAGGGTGTCATGCCCGAGACCACCAAAGGCGCGTGAAGCAACAGAGCGTGGTGAAGGTGTATCGGGAAGAAGGTGCTATCAGCTACGTTTAATTGTTTTCTATTTATTACTATAGTCTATAGGTGAGTGTCAACGCGTTACTATAGAAGAACATTTATATATGTGTGGGTGGTATATTTTTTTATTTGTCTACATGACATTCAGTTGTTTTGGGTCCTCCTGTCAACCAAATTATTTTTATGGATCCAGACACCAGAGAAATATATGTCAAATTGTTCACAAATATTATCAAATTGTTCACAAATTATTCACAATTTTCAAAAAAAAATGCAAAATATTCACAACTTGTGGTGGGACCCACCCCCACCTTATTCTATTGGATTGGATTTGTTCGAGAATTCGAAGAATTACAACAAAATCTTTAGAAATCACATTTTTAGTTAGGAACTTATTCTTCTTCTTTTCTTGGTATCCAAAATAGAAGAATAAAAGAATAGGTATAAGAATTAAGTCGATCCAAAAAGGAAAGGAGGTTCATGGCCAAGGGCAAAGATGTTAGAATCCGAGTTATTTTGGAATGTATTAGTTGTGTTCGAAAGGGTACCAATAAGGAATCGACGGGAATTTCTAGATATAGTACTCAAAAGAATCGCCACAATATGCCCGGACAATTAGAATTAAGAAAATTTTGTTGTTATAGTCGAAAGCATACCACTCGTAATGAAATAAAGAAATATGAGCATCGTGTGTTCGATTTTTCCAAAGAATAGAAAGAATAAGAACTTCTTATTAAATATATAGAACATAGATAGAATACAAAATACAAATCAACTAATCTAATTTTAGGTAGATATTATTTCATATGTATAGAGGGTTTTTATTTTTATATATTTGGATTTTTTTTTATATTTTTATATAGTACATTAATCAAATAATATATGGACCAAAGAAAGACTACTTCTTCTGGTTCTGGATCAAAAATTAATAAAATAAAGATTTTTTTTTTCAAATTTTTAAATAAGGAATAAATCATGTATATATCTAAACAACCTTTTCGTAAATCTAAGCAACCCTTTCGTAAATCCAAACAACCTTTTCATAAATCTAAGCAACCTTTTCGTAAATTCAAACAACCTTTTCGTAAATCCAAGCAACCTTTTCGTAGGCGTTCTCGAATCGGTCCGGGGGATCGAATTTATAGAAACATGAGTTTAATTAATCGATTTATTAGTGAACAAGGAAAAATATTATCTAGATGAATAAATAGATTAACCTTGAAACAACAATGATTAATTACTCTTGCTATAAAACAAGCTCGTATTTTATCTTTCTTACCATTTCATAACTATGAGAATGAGAAGCAATTTCAATAATTACTGGTCCTAGACACAGAAAAAATAGACATATTCCTCAATTAACACAAAAGTTCAATTCCAATCGAAACTTAAGAAACTCCAACTAGAATTTAAGAAACAACAATCGAAACTTATGTTCCGATTGTTGATGTTTTATTCGAAAGGCTCAGACTCATATATAAAGAAAGTAATCCAATTTTGATTATTGTGTTTGTTATAAGAAAGAAAAATGAGAAAAAAGAAATAGTTTTTTATTTATTGCAACATGCTCGATGATTCCTACCACTTAATCTTAATTTATTGTATCTTCCCGGAGTTCCCTCTCCGGGAATTCGGTTTTAATTATTCCTGTATATTACTTTTTTATCCTTTAATTGATAGTCTTTATTTTATTGGAAATTGTGTAAAGATTATTGGATTTGATACAGCTACTTGTGCAAGCATTTTACGATTAAGAATCAATTCCTTCTTGGACAGATTGTGTATTAATTTACTATAACTATTGAATACGTTACATACTCGTGTTGCTGCATTTATCCAAGTAATCCACAAACGACGAAAATCCCTCTTTTGCCTGCCTCTATCTCGATGAGAAGAAACAAAAGCTCTTCTTGCTTGTTGAGTAACCATTCGATTAAGTCTTAAATGAGCCCCTCTAAAGTTTGAGGCAAATGAACGCATTTTTGTTCATCGTCTCCGAGCTATATATCCTCGCGGAACTCTGGTCATTGAATCAAATTAACCTTAATAAATAACTAATGATTTCTCTTCTTTTAACCCTCTTTTTTCCCATTAATAACTAAACAGATTATCCGATATATAAAATATTAATTCCAATGGCTTTTGCTATTATAACCTTCCCAACCATGATTTTTTATTCTATTAAGTCATTTAGCATAGAAATAACAAATTCTAATGATACAAAAAAGGTGGGTTCCATCGTTTTTATGGTTCCCTTTTCAACGGCGTGACCCTCTCTATACACTGGAGCCCTTTCTTTCATTTTATCAAAAGGTATTGTGAACTTGTATAGTTCATATTCTATGGCTCTACCTATCCATAAATAACTCTTTTCACAATAAGAGTTATTCATACAGTGACGGTATTTAATTATAAAAGTTGGCAAGTAGCTGACCCTTAAGTCTGTTCTTTTAAGATAAAGGAGCATAAGCCTTTTTCTTTTTATTACTATTTCCTCCACTTAATGGATAACCATTTGTTACCAATGGGGGAATTGCTTCTTCCAATCTAGATGATTGGATTTGCACCAAAGAAAACCATAAATTTCATATACCATAGAAATCTAGGATAGAGCTTCTCTATCCTATTCATTGGTACCGATCATGGATACTTCAAAAATTTTATTATTTGTTTGGATACTTCAAAAATTTTATTATTTGTTTGAACTCATGATCTGAACGAGTCGCACATACACCCTAGCACATGTTCCTCGACGCTAAGGACATCCCTTAAGCGCGGCCGATTTTCTAGCATTTCGTATTGGCTGTCTTGTATTTCTAATAAGTTGTTTAACCGTTGGCATGTCGTATGTATATATAAAATGGATTGGTTTAGATCGATCTTAACCTGATGATTCATCATCATGAAGTATTTTTATTTTCTATAGCATAAAACCCGAATTTAGGTTTGAAATAAATTTACAAGGAATCCACCTGGTACCAATCCTTAAACATTTCTGGAAACCACACTGGATCAGTATCATTTCATCCCCTACAATATCCACAAGTCCATAAGCTTTGGCTTCGTCCGCTGACATAAAAAATATGCCTTTCCATGTCTTCGGATACAACCCAAAAAGGCTTGCATGTTCTTAGTGCATAAACCCTTGTGATCATTTCGCGAACTTTGTGTAACTCTTCCACTTCTAGTAAAAATTCTGGTGTCCTTGCCCGATAATAAGCACTAGCAAGTTGGTGAAGCATAATCCTAGCGTGAGGGAATACTATACGCTTGGTGGGTTCTCCTCCAAGCAGAATGAAGGAGGCCATGGACGCGGCTATTCCGAGGCATATTGTATATATATCAGGTGAAAAATCGCCATTCCTGAGATTAGCCACCCGCCAGGGGAATTTATAAACAAAAAATATCGTTATTTCTATCTTCTATACTAAGATATACCATCAGACCTGTAATATGATTCGTGATCTCGCAATGAATCTCTTGACCTAAAAAAGTGTCCTTTCCCGATACATAACATTGTATAAGTCAACCCAAGTCGCTTCTTCATCTCCGGGAATCCAGTAAGGTACTTTTGGAACACCAATGGGCATATTAGATTAATATTATTAAATTTAAGTAAAAAAGCTACACTTTAATATGGAAACGTAAGAATAGAAGAGAAAGAAAGAATCCGTAGTTTATTATCTTCATTTTTTCTTATTCTATAAGAATACTATAGATTCTATTAATACATAGATTGAAATAATACATAGATGTAAAGATTCTACATATAAGGAAGGTAAGAAAAATTGAATAAAGAAAAAGGAATCCGTGATTCAAATGATAAACAAAGAGGGATGAAGGATCTATTCTTCGTTTTTCCAAATAGCCCAAGCTACCCATTGCATATTGGCACTTATCGAATATAGAATAGATCTGCTTCTCTTTCTTCTTACAAACAGAATTGACTTGTTATTTTTAATGGATTGAAATAAATATTCACGCTTTCTGACATGGAATCCCCTAGAAGGGTTAGGTACATAGAATATGTATGGACAGTCTTTTCCAATGCGATAAAATAAAGCGACATTGTGTCTATTTTTCTTTGCTAAAGGGGTATTTCCATGGGTTTGCCTTGGTATTGTGTTCATACTGTCGAATTGAATGATCTAGGTCGATTGCTTTCGGTGCATATAATGCACACAGCTCTAGTTTCTGGTTGGGCTGGCTTGATGGCTTTATACGAATTAGCGGTTTTTGATCCCTCTGATCCTGTTCTGGATTCAATGTGGAGACAAGGTATGTTCGTCATCCCCTTCATGACTCGTTTAGGAATAACAAATTCGTGGGGTGGTTGGAGTATTTCCGGAGGAACTATAACGAATCTGGGTATTTGGAGTTATGAAGGTGTGGCAGGTGCGCATATTGTATTTTCTGGCTTGTGTTTCTTGGCAGCTATCTGTCATTGGATATATTGGGGCCTAGAAATATTCTGTGATGAGCAGACAGGAAAACCTTCTTTGGATTTTCCCAAGATCTTTGGAATTCATTTATTTCTTGCAGGGGTGGTGTAAGGTCCTAGATGGCTAGAGGGGGGGTGAATAGCCTATAAAAAATTCTACAAGCACCACTAAGCAAACTTGTTAGAATAACAAACGGCGTAAAGCGAGTTTTGCTTAGCCAAAGGTTGTGATGCAAGCCTCCTATCCACAAGTCTAGTAGATTATGATCTCTAGTTCACACAAGTGCTAAGTCACTAACTTACACTAGTGAGCAAGCTAACAACTACTAGAAAAGGCTACCACTAGAGCTACACAAGATAATCTAATAAAAGTAAATGCAAGAGATAGGATTGTGTATCTTATACCAACGGTGGAGTGAAGATGTTGCCAATCACCAAGATGATATACAATCAATCAATATTGACAACAACACAATATGAAGACCAATCACCGGGAGACAAGAGACACAATATTTTTGTTCACCCGGTGTTCACTTGTGCACCGACAAGCTACGTCACCGGTTGTGTCGACCAACACTTAGATGGTTCCTCGGTGTGACCCTCAAGTCGCTTGCCCCTCAAGGCACGCCCCGCAAGGCACCGCAAGACACCACTCTCAAGTGAGGTAACTCAATGACACGCGCAATGTAATAGAGTTGCTTTTGGCATCCCGCCGAGGAAAGCACAAGAACCTCTTACAAACAACCGGAGGTGGCCAAGAACAATCACCTTCTCTTGCCAACGCCTCCAACAATCTCCAAGCCGGCTAGGAGCGGTACTCTCCAAGAGTAACAAGAAATCCACCGGCTAAACCACCCACAAGTGCCACTAGATGCCCTCAAGCTATGCAATGCACTTTGGGATCACTCAATCTCACTTTTGATTTGCAATCAAGCAAGAGAGATGAGTGGGAGGAGTAGCTCTAGCTCAAAGGATGCACAAGAGTGTTAGAAATGCCAAGAGGCCTCCCCAAGGGCCGGTCAACGAGTATTTATAAGCACCCCAAACAAATAGAGCCGTTGCCACTCCACTGACCGTTTTTTCGGGACGACCGGACGCGCCGGTCGAAACTGACCGGACGCGCTCAACCGCGTCCGGTCGCCCTGCGACGTCCATGTGTCCCTCAAATTTCAAATGCGACCATTAGATCCTCCAACGGTCACTGCGCGCCAACGGTCAAACGCTATGACCGGACGCGCTGCTCAACCGACCGGACGCGCCGGTCGCACAGCACCGCGCGCGCGAAGCAACGACCGGACGCGCTCCTCGCAACGACCGGACGTGCCGATCCGCACAGCACCCGCGCCCGCGAAACAACGACCGGACGCGCTCCTCGCAACGACCGGACGCGACAGTGCCAGCGTCCGGTCGGAGTCCAGTAAGCTCCCTCGACGACCGGACGCGTCCGATCGCGTGTGACCGGACGCGCCCCGCGTCCGATCGTCCTTGCGAACCGCAGTTCCTTCTGGGCACTTGACCGGACGCGCCGGTCCCGCGAGTGACCGGACGCGCCGGTTGCAAACCCTAGCCCGCGCGCCCGATACCGCGCTGTACTGACCGGACGCGTCCGGTCACACCGTGACCGCGTCCGGTGCAGCGTCCGGTCACCTCAGTGACCCCGTTCGCCTCCGTTTCTTTTTCGACTTTCGGCGTAGTGGAAAATAGGCATTTCATTTCCCCAAAATCGCCTGAATCCCGCGCTCACACGCTCGGCGGGAGGGAGAGAGGAACCCAAACCCCTCTCTACCCGCAAACCACAGCGCGACCAACGCCACCTTTGCAAATGTGCCAACACCATCAAGTGTACATCTCCATGTGCTTGTGTGTTAGCTTTTTCTCAATCATTTTCAAAGGTTTTCCAATTAGCTCACTAGGCCCTACATGCAATGCACTTCATGAATTCACCTAGTGGCACCCGTGCATCGAATAACCGATAAGACTTCCCCTCTTAATAGTTCGGCTATCGATCCTAAACCACTCACACCCTCTATGGTGTCTTTAGTGTAAAATAAAATGGCCCTATGTTTATACGTTTGCCTTGAGCCCATTTTGTTTCTCCAAATGATATGATCCACTTCATATCATCACATGACCGTCTCGATCCATCGACCTTGACTTCACTTGCTCTTCACCGTTGCATCGGTCCGTCGGCGCTAAGTCTTGCTCAAGCTTCACCATCGCATGGTCCTTCGCTTCGAAGCCTCGACTTGCCCTTCACCTTCACAACCGGTCCATCGAGCCAAGCCTCATCTTGGTCTTCACCATCTTGGTCATATGAGTCAATGTCATGTCTCATATTCAATGACCACCTTTATCTAAATCATCCACTTAGATACAAAGGTTAGTCCTAGGTTTCATCAATTAGCCAAAACCAAACTAGGGACTTTCAGGTGGCTTGTTTTGGCTTTGGTGCATTTCATGTAACGGGTTTATATGGCCCTGGGATATGGGTGTCCGATCCTTATGGACTAACTAGAAAAGTACAAGCTGTAAATCCTGCGTGGGGTGCAGAAGGTTTTGATCCTTTTGTTCCGAGAGGAATAGCTTCGCATCATATTGCTGCAGGTACTTTGGGCATATTAGCGGGCCTATTCCATCTAAGTGTCCGTCCGCCTCAACGTCTATACAAAGGGTTATGTATGGGCAATATTGAAACTGTACTTTTCAATAGTATCGCTGATGTTTTTTTGCTGCTTTCGTAGTTGCCAGAACTATGTGGTATGGACCAGCAACTACCCCAATCGAATTATTTGGGCCTACTCGTTATCAGTGGGATCAGGGATACTTTCAACAAGAAATATATCGAAGAGTTAGCGATGGGTTAGCCGAAAATCTTAGTTTACCAGAAGCTTGGTCTAAAATTCCTGAAAAATTAGCCTTTTATGATTATATTGGTAATAATCCGGCAAAGGGGGGGTTATTCGGAGCAGGCTCAATGGACAATAGGGATGGCATAGCTGTTGGATGGTTAGGACATCCCGTCTTGAGAGATAATGAAGGATGCGAGCTTTTTGTACGTCGTATGCCTACTTTTTTTTGAAACATTTCCGGTAGTTTTGGTAGATGAAGAGGGAATTGTGAGAGCAGACGTTCCTTTTAGAAGAGCAGAATCCAAATATAGTGTTGAACTAGTAGGCGTAATGGTGGAGTTCTATAGTGGCGAACTTAATGGAGTAAGTTATTCTGATTCTGCTACTGTAAAAAAAATATGCGCGGCGTGCTCAATTAGGGTAAATTTTTGAATTAGATCGAGCGACTTTGAAATCAAATGGTGTTTTTTTTGCAGCAGTCCAAGGGGTTGGTTCACTTTTGGTCATGCTACCTTTGCTTTCCTCTTCTTTTTCGGACACATTTGGCATGGCGCTCGAACCTTGTTCTGAGATGTTTTTGCTGGTATTGATCCAGACCCCCTTCCCTTCCCCAACCTGGGCAACGGCGGCAGCAACCAAGGCTATGGCGGCTACCACAACCAGGGTGGCAACGGCGGTGGGTACTAGCAGCAGCAGGGAGGCTACCAGCGCCGCCCAGGCAATGACACTACCACCGGCCGCGGGGATGTGGCTACTTTGGCAACAACCGCTTTCCTGCCCCTGCCCCTGCCCCCAAGCCCATCGTCGTCAAGGACATGAACTTGTTCCCGCTGCTACCCGCCGCGGCTTTCTCGGTGGCCATGGCAACGATGCGGATCCGACGATGGCGATGGTCTGTCCGTGGATCCAGCGGCCACAAATTCGGTTGATGGAGGTGACGAAATCAACCGGTTCACATAGAGCAATACTTTTTTATTAGTCGAGTGGGTGGTACACTCAACGGAAACTATCATGATATATTGATATCTATCATGATTTTTAGAAATGTTTGTACATGGCTTGATAGCAAATAAGTTCAAAAGTTATAGGCAAGGATGATTATAGAAATATCACTTATATTTATGCAAATATTATAGACTTTCCTTTTTGAACCTATTTGTTGACATTGACCTAGCTAGTAAACTATGCGCACTACGGTTGAGCACATGCGAGTCATTTTAGTGTGTAAATGAGAGCTAGCAAACCATACAAAGACACCACCACATGCATTGCGACTTCTGGGTTAACCTCTTCATGATTACAACTTAATTAACTCATAACACATTACCTTAACAATGGTCTGATACAAGAGCATGTTGAACAAAATGCATCCCACAAACAACCATGTATTAAACACTCAAACGAAATGAGAGAAATGGAAAAAAATATTCTGGTAAAGTTTGAATATAATGAGCCATGTAAGAGAACCTACCACCAATCTTTTTTCGTGAACATGCCATAGCATGTGTTTCATTAAGGCCTTGTTTGGATGCGCATATATTCATCTCAATCCACATGTGTTGAAGTGGATTGGAGTGGAATTAAACTAAGTTTCATTCCTATCCACTCCAACACATGTGGATTGAAGTGGATACACATGCATCCAAACAAGGCCTAAGAGAAAAACTTACCACCAATATGAAAGAAAACCCTTCAAGTGATGCTTTCTTCCTTTTTCCAGTCAAGTTATTTATGCAGATATCTAGAATTTAACAATCTTAGTTGCAAGTCAGTTCAGAACAAGCAACACCATTCATGATTCAATATCTTTGACTTTGCAATTGCCAAGTGTTGTATTTCTTCAGTCAATAGTAATAGGCAGCCAGCCAGGCAAACAATCATCAACACAAAATAAGAAGTCAATGATAGTGTACCTAGCTATTACTATTGGCTTCGGAGACACAAATCGCTTGGCGAATTGGTGTTGGCATCCCCTTTCGACAACCATTTTAGATCACCCCTCTATAGCTAGTAAATTTATTGGCAATGACTTATATACGGTCTTCCATTTTTAAGGGCCAATGAACAGCCACCCACGTGCGACTTCGCCCGCGCACACGACTCTCCACTCCCCATGCACACACCCACCTCTCTATCTCTCGATCTCTCTCATCTCCGGCAACTTCCTCCCCAACTCTGGTGAGCGGATCCGGCAGCGGCATGGACTCTTCTCCCCCTCTCTTTCCCCGGTGACCTCCTCCACAACTCCAACAAGAGGATCCGGCGATGACATGGAGTCTTTGGGTGGATCCGGCGGCGGCCAGGGTGGATCTGGTAGCGGCCATGGTAGATCCAATGAGGTATGTTCTCCTCCTACTCCTAGATCTCCGAGCTAGGGTTTCGGTGACCTCCTCACCAACTCCGACGAGCGGATGTGATGATGGCATGCAATCTTCCGGTGGATCCGGCGGCAGCCATGGCGGATCTGACGAGGTATGTCCTCCTCCTCCTCCTGGATCTTTGAGCTAGGGTTCCGGCGACCCCCTCCAACTCTGACAAGCGCATCCGGTGACGGCATGGAGTCTTTGGGCGGATCCAACAGTGGCCATGGTGGATTTGACGAGGTATGTACTCCTCCTGGATCTTCGAGCTAGGGTTCTGGCGACCTCCTCCCTAACTTCGACGAGTGGAACTGGTGACGGCATGGAGTCTTCGAGTGGATCCGGCGGCGGACATGGCGGATCTGGCGAGGTATGTCCTCCTCCTCCTCCTCCTCCTCCTCCTAGATCTCCGAGCTAGGGTTCTGGTGAGCTCTCCCTCTCATCTTCCCTAACTCCAGCAGGCTTAGAAAGGGAAGTTTTAGGAAGGAAGGCATGCCAGGTGGTGGGGATGACTGGAGGACGGTTAGGGGCCCTGACGGCAAAGGAGGCGGTTGGATCAATTCGGGGCCAGGGCATCACGGCTAGGGCGAGCTCCAGCAAGGGGAAAGGCAGCCCCACATCCGCGGAGCTCTAGCCAAGCCCTACATGCCACGGCGAGGCGGGGGCGATGGTGAGGAGGAGCGCGGCCGCCGGCAAGGAGGAAGAAGGGCGAGGGGGTGGAGCATGCGAGGCTGAAGACGGACGCGATTGTGCGTAGCGGCCGGCCGTATTTAAGAAGTGTCCAAATTTCTTCCTAATGTAAATACTTCCAATTGCTTTTCCATATTATATCTATCAACCCATTCACTAGAGGTCAATTGCTAGTTCATCCCAATTACTGATTTTATTAAGAGATTATTTTAATATTTTTTTGGTTCACCAATTCTCAGTAGGTTCAATCCTTTCCTAAATTTCGTGATGTTAACCAGACTCCCATGCTAGTTATCAAGAGAATGGCCATTAGGCAACCTAAGAAGATGCTTTTGATTTTGTTTCTCCCTTAGGCCCATCTTCCAAATCTTACTGAAGGGAAGGATGATAGTATGAGCTCGTTGGGCACCAGGGCCCTAGAGCATGAGATGCATACACTTAGGAGGCCCATCAAACGACCTGGTATGATGATTGTATGTTATGTCCAACAATTTGGCACATTTGAAGGCCCGAAAACTTATACCAAGCTAGAAGTCCACGGGAACGGCCCAAAACAAATTACAGCCTGTTTGGTTCGCACCTCCTATTTGACACATTTGGAATACTAAATATAGACTAATTACGAAACTAATTGTACAGGTTGAGACTAATTTGCGAGACAAATCTATTAAACCTAATTAGTCCATCATTTGACAATGTGGTGCTACAGTAAACTTATGCTAATGATGGATTACTTAGGCTTAATAGATTCGTCTTGTGAATTAGTCATGACTTCTATAATTAGTCTTATGATTATTATCCGAACACCCGATATAACACCCCATATGACATCGATGTGACTCCTCCTAAACTTTAGTTCCTTAATCCAAATAGTTGTAACTAGCGAGTGACCGGTAACATGCCCAGCTGGGTGGGTTTATGACGCACTACGGGTGGAACTCCATGATTGAGGCCATCACCGCTGAGCTACCAGTGGTGACGTGGCCCCACTTCATGGACCAGTTCCTGAACCAGAAGATGGACGTGGAGGTGCTTTGCATTGGCGTCAGTGTTGGTATCACGGAGCTGCTGTTGTACCAGAAGGTGGAGAAGGAGATCGTGGTCGGCCAGAATGTGGTGGAGGAGGCCATGAGGAGTGTGATGGGCGGCGGGCCCGCGCGCTGGCAGTCAGGGCCAGAGCGGCCATGCAGGAGGGCAGGTCATCACACCGCAACATGCTGGATTTGGTCGGGTGCTTCGAGGTGTCATGGCCGAGACCACCAAAGGCGCGTGAAGCAACAGAGCGTGGTGAAGGTGTACTACAGAGAAGGCGCTATCGGCTACGTTTAATTGTTTTCTATTTATTACTATAGTCTATAGGTGAGTGTCAACGCGTGGAGGAGGCCGTGAGGAGTGTGATGGGTGGTGGGGAGGAGGCGGCGGGCCCACGCGCTGGCGGTCAGGGCCAGAGCGGCCATGCAGGAGGGCAGGTCGTCACACCGCAACCTGCTGGATTTGGTCGGGCACTTTGAGGTGTCATGGCCAAGACCACCAAAGGCGCGTGAAGCAGCAGAGCGTGGTGAAGGTGTAGTGTGGAGAAGGCGCTATCGGCTATGTTTAATTGTTTTCTTTTTATTACTATAGTCTATAGCTAAGTGTCAACGCATTGCTATTGAAGAACATTTTTATATGTGTGGGTGGTACATTTTTTTATCTGTCTAGGTGTCATTCAGTTGTTTTGGGTCCTCCTGTCAACCGAATTTTTCCCATACACTTACATGGTCTTATAGTTATATTTACACCACCTTATTAATATTTTCCAATGGATTCTCCTAGTGTAATTTACTAGACAATGTGGTGTAATTTGTGAATAACACAAATATATGCCAATTTTGTTTTAAATTCCAAATAATTTTATGGACTCTAGACATCAGAGAAATATATGTCAAATTGTTCACAAATTATTCACAATTTTCAGAAAAATACAAAATATTCACAACTTGTGGTGGGACCCACCCCCACCTTATCCCTTCCCTTCCCTTCCCCAACCTGGGCAGCGGCGGCGGCTACCAAGGCTATGGCGACTACCACAACCAGGGCGGCAACGGCGGTGGGTACCAGAGCAGCAGCAGAGAGGCTACCTATGCCGCCCAGGCAATGACACTACTACCAGTCGTGGGGACACGGCTACTCTGGCAACGGCCGCTCCCCTGCCCCTGCCCCCAAGCCCATTGTCGTCGAGGACATGAACTTGTTCCCGCTGCTACCCGCCGTGGCTTCCTCGGTGGCCATGGCGACGATGCGGATCCGACGAGGGAGATGGTCTAGCCATGGATCTAGCTGCCACAAATTCGGTTGATGGAGGCGACGAAATCAACCGGTTGACATATAGCAATACTGTTTTTTATAAGTCGAGTCGGTGGTACATTCAATGGAAACTGTCATGATATATTGATATCTATCATGATTTTTAGAAATGTTTGTACATGGCCTGATAGCTAATAAGTTCAAAATTATAGGCAAGGACGATTATAGGAATATCACTTATAGTTATACAAAAATTATAGACTTTCCTTTTTGAGCCTATTTTCATTGGTTGACACTGACCAGGCTAGTGAACTATGCACACTATGGTTGAGTGCATGCGAGTGCCCCTGCCCCAAGCCCATCGTTGTCAAGGACGTGAACTTGTTCCCACTGCTACCCGTCGCGGCTTCCTCAGTGGCCATGGCGACGATGCAGATCCGACAAGGGAGATGGTCTGGCCGTGGATCCAGCGCCCACAAATTCGGTTGATGGAGGCGACGAAATCAATCGGTTGACATATAGCAATGCTGTTTTTTTATAAGTCAAGTGGGTGGTACATTCAATAGAAACTGTCATGATATATTGATATCTATCATGATTTTTAGAAATGTTTGTACATGGCTTGCCAGCTAATAAGTTCAAAAATTATAGGCAAGGACGATTATAGGAATATCACTTATAGTTATGCAAAAATTATAGACTTTCCTTTTCGAGCTTATTTGGTTGACATTGACCTAGCTAGTAAAAACTATGCACACTATGGTTGAGCGCATGCGAGTGCCCCTGCCCCCAAGCCCATCATTGTCGAGGAGATGAACGTGTTCCCGCTGCTACCCACCGCGGCTTCCTCGGTGGCCATGGCGACGATGCGGATCCGACGAGGGAGATGGTCTGGCCGTGGATCTAGCGGCCACAAATTCAGTTGATGGAGGCGATGAAATCAACCGGTTGACATATAGCAATACTGTTTTTTATAAGTCGAGTGGGTGGTACATCAACAGAAACTGTCATGATATATTGATATCTATCATGATTTTTAGAAATGTGTGTACATGGCTTGATAGCTAATAAGTTCAAAAATTATAGGCAAGGACGATTATAGGAATATCACTTATGGTTATGCAAAAATTATAGACTTTCCTTTTCGAGCCTATTTGGTTGACATTGACCTCGCTAGTAAACTATGCACACTATGGTTGAGCGCATGCGAGTGCCCCTGCCCCCAAGCCCACCATTGTCGAGGAGATGAACGTGTTCCCGCTGCTACCCACCGTGGCTTCCTCGGTGGCCATGGCGACGATGCGGATCCAACGAGGGAGATGGTCTGGCCGTGGATCCAGCGGCCACAAATTCGGTTGATAGAGGCGACGAAATCAACCGGTAGACATATAGCAATACTGTTTTTTTATAAGTTGAGTGGGTGGTATATTCAACAGAAACTGACATGATATGTTGATATCTATCATGATTTTTAGAAATGTTTGTGCATGGCTTGATAGCAAATAAATTAAAAAAATATAGGCAAGGACGATTATAGGAATATCGCTTATAGTTATGCAAAAATTATAGACTTTCCTTTTCGAACCTATTTGGTTGACATTGACCTAGCTAGTAAACTATGCACACTATGGTTGTGCGCATGCGAGTCATTTTAGTGTGTAAATGAGAGCTAGCAACCCATACAAAGACACCACCACATGCACTGCGACTTCTGGGTTAACCTCTTCACGATTACTCATAACACATTACCTTAACAATGGTCTGCTACAAGAGAATGTTGAACAAAATGCATCCCACAAACAACCATGTATTAAACACTTAAAAAAATGAGAGAAATGTGAAAAAATATTCTGGTAATGTCTGAATATAATGAGCCATAGCATGTGTTTCATTAAGGCCTTGTTTGGATGCAGATTTGTTCATCTCAATCCACATATGTTGAAGTGGATTGGAGTGGAATTAAACTAAGTTCCTTTCCTATCCACTCCAACACATGTGGATTGAAGTGGATACACATGCATCCAAACAAGGCTTAAGAGAAAAACCTACCACCAATCTGAGAGAAAACCCTTCAAGTGATGTTTTCTTCCTTTTTCTAGTCAAGTTATTTATGCGGATATCTAGAATTTAACAATCTTAGTTGCAAGTCAATTCAGAACAAGCGACACCATTCATGATTCAATATCTTTGACCTTGCAAATGCCAAGTGTTGTATTTCTTAAGTCAATAGTAATAGGCAGCCAGCCAGGCAAACAATCATCAGCACAAAATAAGAAGTCAATGATAGTGTACCTAGCTGTTACTATTGGCTTCAGAGACACAAATCGCTTGGCGAATTGGTGCTGGCATCCCCTTTCGACAACCATTTTATATCACCCCTCTATAGCTAGTAAATTTATTGGCAATGACTTATATACGGTCTTCCATTTTTAAAGGACAATGAATGGCCGCCCGCGTGCAACTCCACCCGCGCGCATGACTCTCGACTCCCCCACGCACACACCCACCTCTCTCTCTCTCTCATCTTCGGCAACTTCCTCCCCAACTCTGGCGAGCGTATCCAGCAGCGGCATGGACTCTTCTATGCCCCCTTTCTCTTTCCCTGGCGACCTCCCCCCAACTCCAACGAGCGGATCCGGCAACGGCATAGAGTCTTCGGGTGGATCCGGCAGCGGACATGGCGGATCCGATGGCAGCCATGGCGGATCCGACAAGGTATGTCCTCCTCCTAGATCTTCGAGCTAGGGTTCCGGCGACCTCCTCGCCTTCTCCAACGAGCGGATGCGGCGATGACATGGAATCTTCGGGCGGATCCGGCGGCGGCCATGGTGGATCCGACGAGGTATGTCCTCCCCGTCCTTCTTGATCTCTGAGCTAGGGTTCTGGTGACCTCTTCCCCTACTCCGGCGAGCGGATCTGGCGACTGCATGGCATCTTCGGGCGGATTCGGTGGCGGACATGGCAGATCCTACGAGGTATGTTCTCCTCCTCCTCCTCCTGGATCTCTGAGCTAGGGTTTTGGCGAGCTCTTCCTCTTATCTTCACCAACTCCGGCGGGCTCAGAAAGGGAAGTTTTGGCGAGGAAGGCATGCCAGGTGGTGGGGATGACTGGAGGATAGTTAGGGGCCTTGACGGCAGTGGAATCGGTCAGACCAAGTCGGGACGGGTGCGTCGTGGCTAGGGCGAGCTCTAGCAAGGGGAAAGGCGGCCCCACGTCCGTGGAGGTCCAACCAAGCCCTACGCGTTGCGGTGGGGCGGGGGCGATGGTGAGGAGGAGCGTGGCCACCGGCATGGAGGAAGAAGGGGGAGGGGGTGGAGCATGTGAGGTTGAAGACGGACACGGTTGTGCGTAGTGGCCGGCCATATTTAAGAAGTGTCCAAATTTCTTCCTAATGTGAACACTTCCAATTGCTTTTCCAAATTATATCTATCAGCCCATTCACTAGAGGTCAATTGCTAGTTCATCCAAATTACTAATTTTATTAAGAGATTATTTTAATCCCTTTTTTTTGGTTCACCAATTCTCAGTAGGTTCAATCCTTTCCTAAATTTTGTGATGTTAACCAGACTCCCATGCCAGTTATCAAGGGAATGGCCATTAGGCAACCTAAGATGCTTTTCGTTTTGTTTCTCCCTCACGCTGATCTTCCAAATCTTACTGAAGGGAAAGATTATAGTGAAGTACTCAGCAGAGCTCGTTGGGCAGCAGGGCCCTAGAGCATGAGTTGCATGCACCTAGGAGGCCCATCAAATGGCCTGGTACGATGATCGCACGTGTATGCAACAATTTGGCACATTTGCAGGCCCCAAAACTTATAACAAGCCAGAAGTCTACTGGAACGGCCGAAAATAAATTGCAGTCAGACAAGAAAACACACACTGCCTTTGTTCACACACACACACAAAAATGCTAACAGCGTCCATGATCTACCGTGGTGTGGTCAAAAGACGACGAGCCTTAAGTACCCACTAGGACTAAACAAATGTGACTAGCGAGCGGCCATTAGGCACCCTAAGAGCATCTCCAAGAGACTAGGTAAAATTACATTCTAAATTACAAGATTTAGCCACTTTGAACTCTACCCCCTTAAAATGAGACTAATCGGGAGGCAACGATAAGATGCTGGCATGCTTCCACCAGGTGAGTTTATTAATATAGAGTTCTTCATGGCACACAAATGAATTCTATGTGTTCTAACAAATGCTTGTGATATGAAAGAATGTGATGCTCCAGAATCAAAAAGAACAGTGGCAGGAGTGGAATGAACATCGAACGTACCAAGCATAACTTCTGGTTCCTCCGCTGCTATTTCTTGAGACACGTGGTTCACCTTTCCAGTGTTAAGCGCAGGCTTATGATGACTGCTCTGCCTCTGGGGGTCTGCTGGTTAGGCTTCTCAGGGCAATTGTAAGACAAATGACCCTCTTTTTCACATCAGAAACACTTGTTGGGGGTATTAGGAACACTAGTCTTCATGGGAGTGTTGTTGGAAGGGCCCTGACGCTGAGACTGATTCCCACTCTGCTGCTGAGAGCGTTGGATGCCATTCTATGGTTGAATCAGGGGACATTGTGGAAACTGATTGCGGGAAGGGAACTGACCACAATTCTACTAACCAGGTGGATACCTCTGCTGATTACCTTGCTAGAAACCAGTACGCTGATGAGTGTTGCTACCAGAGGCCTATCCCTGAAGCCTTTTCCTCTTGGCATCCATCTCCTTACGCTTGTTATCCACCACAATAGTGCGATTCACAAGCGTCTGAAAATTGGGATAGGTATTGGACATCAGCTGCAACTGTAAACCATCATACAATCCCTTCAGGAAGCGGCGTTGCTTATCACTATCATTAGCCACCTCATTTGGAGCATACCGTGACAACTAAGCAAACTTGTCACGATACTCAGCTACAGATAATGACCCTTGGGTCAAGTTCCTGAACTCCTATGCCTTCAGCTCTATCATCCCTTCAGGTATATGGTAAGCCCTGAAGCTCTCTCTAAACTCCTGCCAAGTGACCGCAGGAGCATTGGCAGGACGGCCATACTCATACGATTCCCACCAATCCTGAGCTTCTCCCTGGAGTTGCCCAGAAGCAAACAACACTTTCTACCGGTCATCATATTGTGTAATGTTGAGCTGCTTCTCCACGACACGAAGCCAATCATCGGCTTCCAAGGGATCAGTGGCATGTGTGAACACTGGGGGACGGCCCTTAAAAAATTCACCACGCTTATCACGCGGTGGTGCCCCAACAATTGGCTGATTCTGTTGGTTCTGCACCAGTTGTTGCATAAGCTGGGTCTGCACCGCCAACAGTTGCTCAATAGTTGGTGGTGGTGGTGGTGGTGGATTTGGGGGAACACCTTCATGACCCCTGCCTCTTCCTCTTCCGGCCATCTGCCATCCAACACAAACATGCAAACTTTGAGTTAAAATAATCCTAGAAATTGAATTATTTAGAGAGGAAAGGAGAAAGGAGTATACGTTCCTAGACTCAGATGCACCCTCCTGTAATGTGACTGCATTTGGAGCAAAGGCAATTTTGTAGACAAATGCAGTCTGAAGATATCCGTGGTGGTGAGCAGGTTAGCCATCATCCCATTTATCCAATAGTTCAAAAAAAAACGTTGTGGCCTAGTCAATTTTACCCAAACCCTTGGGCAAACTCCTCCATCGTCTCTGAGCAATTTTGTTGGATTGTTGCTTCCTCTTCAACTTCTGGCCTCTCATTTCAACTCTTAAGTGTTGTTCTCAATGTATTCTTCTGATGTATTTTTTCTTGTCAATTCAATTTTGAAACCAAATTATGTTGCCTATTCTTGTGGAGCATGTCTCTCTATGTCCTCATTCTAGAACAACATTAACTTTAAGGCCCTGTTTGATACCCCTGCGATTGTAATAATCAGATTATATAATCAGGTTTTGATACAAACAGGGTTGATTATATGATGGATTATTATAATCAAACCCCTTGATTATCATAATCCCATAATCAAGATGAAACCAGGTTATAGAGGATTATTGGTGCTGAAAGTCCAACTTGGCCCCAACCAATTGTTCACCTTGCCAAACTATAAATGATAAGATAGAACTTTCTCGCTTTAACCAACTATAATCAATCACCATAATCTAGGTGCCCAAACACTTTGACTATTATAATCCATAATCCTGATTATAATAATCTCATGCATAATCTAGATTATAATAATCTCGTTGTGATCCCAACAAGCTCTTAACTATATACTCCCTCCATTTCAAATTATAAGGCATTTCAAAAATCTTGGAGAGTCAAAGCATCTTAATTTTGACCAAAATTATAGAGAAAATTACAAAAATTTATAACATCAAATAGGTATACTATGAAAATATAATTAATGAAGAATCTAATGATACTTAGTTGGTGTCATAAATATTACTATCTTATCATATAAATTTGGTCAAACTTGAGATCCTTTGACTCTCCAAGATTCTTGGAATGCCTTATAATTTGGGATGGAGGGAGTACTGTTTTATTTTTGTCATTTTACTGTAGCTTAATTTGTACTTGCATGTAGCTTGCATAAGGAAAGCCCCCCCACCCCACACCCAGGGAGCAGATGGGATCTTATTGGGGCTACAAAGTCCGTTATACTTCAAATCTAAGTGGTGGTTTCAAAATTTCCCCATTCAAGGTACTATTATCACATCTCAGTATGCTGTTCAGAAAAAAATTCTTTCTATGGTAATGATTGACTAGTTGTGTGTTGTGCCATTTCCAAGGCTGAGCATTGTAACCATATGTGTATTTACAAATGACCCTTTCCATGTATATTAGCCACCATTGTGAGTTTATCCTGTCACTTATTAGGCTTCACTGAATAGGCACCTACTCATTGCATTCGCACTACCAAGCTACAGGTTTTTCCTGACGGCCGCAAACCAACAGGAATACCCAAAAAAACCGTCAGGAATGGCAGCCGTCAAGAAACACCCGATAGGAATATAATATTTATATATCCACTTAAATAATATTAGACGTTCACTTTAACACAAATGATCACAAGCATATAATTAATCACAGATTCACAAGCCAACCAAATCCAGATTGCACTTCTCATTACAAATTCTGTTCACCACACACAAGGAACATGACAGTCCATACTAAGATTACAATTCTCAAGCAAACCAAATCCAGATTGCACTTCTAATTCAAATTCATTGTTCACCACAAGGAACATGACAACTTCTATACTAAGATTACAAGTTTAGTACGCTGCATATACTGCTGGTCCAACTGCAAGCTAAAAGTGCTTTTATTCCCTATGTTTGCAATGATCCTGGAAGACACATAAGAAACAACAGTTGAATTCTTTGCTGTCTACTTCTTCAATGTGAAGCCCCGGGAGACTTCTGAAGAACTGACAGGTTGTATATAAGAAAGAACAGTTGGATTATCTACTACAGAATGTATTCGAAATAATGGAAAATGGAAAGAAATTCAGAGGAATTGCATGTAGCAAGAGACAACTACTTCTAAAATGCTCCAAGAGAGATTGTTAGTGGTCTGCTTATCTGAAGAACTGACAGGTTGTGTGCCAATCAAGCAAACCTTATAACAGGAATGTCTCATGCTTAACTAAATGTCTCATGTAGACCGGCCGCAAAGTTAGAATGTTTTAAAGCTAAATATGACTCTGCAAGTAAGAACTGGACTAAATGTCTCATGTAGATGGTAGCAAGAGACAACTAATTCTAAAAGTGGCATCTTCACCTTAGGTAGAGCAATCCAGTTTTTTTATGTTCTGAACTTTTTCTTCAATAGATGTTAAAACCATCAACACAAGAGCTAATTACAGGAAATGAGGAAAATGTATTTTTATACCTAGTCCTTGAAGCCTTAAGCTTGCTTGCTTCTTCCTTGGAAGTCAGAACATCAACACCTACTGCTTGGTGGACTTGCTGGTTTGGAAGAAAGCATTGAAGAAGGTACAAATTTGAAGGTATAGCTGTTCTTTCTGTTATCATACTTCACATTTCTAGTGAGCCCTGATCGCTTGCATGGAAATTAGGAGTTATGAAAGCATTTCTGGTCTATGGTCAAATTGATGAGAGTACTTGAAATGTCAACATTTCATGAAAACCTGAGCTAATTTGGTAGCTGAAACATTCAGCTTGTGTTTGTGAGGACTCTTTCACTTAATTAATGATTGTACTATTACTACTGTTGGTGTTGAGGTCACTTATTTCTATGACAGAGTAAACGTGCAGATGATCTATTCACTGTTGAACTGAACTAACAATAAACATGTAGCACATGTACAAAGGATATTAATCATAGTCTAACACATGACCACAACTCATACATAATGCGGAAGAACTAAGTAAATGGGTGCCAGACCAGCATTGGACATCGCCATCGGTGCCTCTGGTGACGATGCAGATGTCGGTGGTGGTGTAGATGAAGGTAGTTCACCGGCTGAGGGTTTGGGAACCCTCTGCAGGTGATAGACGTGAGGTGCCGGGTAGCGGCGGCCTTCTAGACGCCGTCGGCACTGGCCTGGATGGGGAATGGACCTTCCTAAACCCTCCGGCGCCTAATTGATCGGTTTGTGTTTGTTTTTGCATGGGTGGTGATGCCAGGGGCACCTCCTCTTATTTATAGACGGTTGTGGGACAGGTGGCCGAACCCTAGAGATCTAAGGGTTGTCGCTGATCATGACACGTGGACCAAAAACTTAAGCCTTAATTGATCTCATAATTAATCTCGGGATTAGCTGACATCACATTCCAACCAAGGGATGATTTTGATTTTTCTTGATTCTATGGAATGCTAGATTTTAAAACATGTGCCAAGAATGTGGGACCACGTGTACAGTTGAGGCTAGCCATGTGCTGGATTGTAATAGAGACATAGGGAAGAAAAGGGCACCAGCCACAAGTGAAGAAGTGGGGCACAACATGGACAGGTAGATGAGCAAGTATGGAAATCGAGATACTTTGGGCACTAGTTGATGTGTGCATTTGTTCTTACTCTGAAACTTATTTTCTAAATGACTGACAAACCTGATTTTGTGTCTGAAGGATGTGTAACAACATTGATAAGCCTGGTGCCTCCTGAAAAAAGTGAAGCCTAAGGGAAGGAAGAAGACGGAGTTAGAGAAGGCAGCAGTAACCCTTGGGGCATTATGCGAGAAATTAGGCACGAGAGAGTGCAAGGCTTGTGGACAGTACGCTACACTGCCTACACATAATGCGCGGACGTGCTCATGTGCCTCACCTTGGAACATTCCAGAATGAGGCTTGAAGCAATGAGGAACAAAAAGAAAGGGAGGCCACCAGGCGCTAAAAATAAGAAGGTAAGCTGGAAGCAGGATACTGATTGCGATGAGGAGGATAATAGAGTGAAGACACGACAGAAGGTAGTCACAGAAACCACATATACTGATTGGGACAGTGACGGTGAGGGAGAGGATGAAGAAGAGGTGGGGAGTGAGTAATACAAAGTGACTGGCTGGAGGGAGCATCCATCACAGCAAAAGGCTAAGAGAAGGGGTTCTACGACTATATCATTCAGAGGTATACGGAAACAATTTGGTCACAGTGATAACTGAGCTTCAATGCTTCAAAAATGGTAGGTGAATACTGCGCTAAGTTGAGCTTTTGTTATTATTCACTATCTATTTGCAACTGATGTCTCTGCTAACTCTTAGGTTTCTGTTACCAGTGTTCCCAAATGTGTTAAGGTTGACAGTTTTTGATGGGCTGTTGTTGGCTGTGTCAAATTTCTGTGGAAAATCAATCAATTCGTATCAGGCATGATTCTGCTGCAAATGTCGGTGCATGGAGAACTGATGGCGCCTGCTATGTGAACATACTAAGTTTAATGGAATCGAGATCTTGTGAAATTCATCAGTAGTGTTACTCCATCCACAATGTTCCTAGCTTAAACGGTTCGCTAGTGGTGTGCTACAATGTTAGAAGACACCACCACTATTGTGGTAAATCTGTGAGAACAAAGAAATTCTGAGATTTATTTACTCCCTTAACAAATGTGTCCAAGCTTTAGCTTGTGATATGGCTTGGCAATCATTTTACATAAACTTCAGAAAGTGCCAGAATTCAAAATCTAGTGATAATACTCTAATGTGCATATGAAACAATGACTTTTTCATTTTGAGGAGCGACAACAATTATTTTCTTCCAAATTTTCAGATTAGAAAAGTCGATTCCACCTTTATAGATTGTAAGTTTTTCCACTTATTAGAAAAATGGATGGACAACTTTACATAGGCAACATTATAACTGCATAAAACATACAAAAAGGCCTAAATTCAGGTGCTCCTCTTTACAAAATAATGGAAATCTATTGCCCAAGACAAGAACGCTGACACTGATGGTAGTGTAGAACCAAAGAGAGCATGGTAAACACCACAAATCTACTTAGGCTGCCATGATCCAAATTGATTAGTGGTCCTTTGAAGCTCATTTGAAACCCTGTACGCCAAGCATACTAGAACTTTACCAAAACTCCAAAACGCCAAGGAAAAAGGACCGGAAGGAGTATGTACTAAAAAAATATTTGTCTACACCCACAACGAAAATAGGAACTTATTGAAAAAGGAAAATTATTGTTGCACATATGAAATAATGAAACAGAAGAAAAATGACATACAACTGGTAAAGAAACAAACAATTGACAACTAGAAGCTTATTTGAATAGAATATTACATAAATCTAGAATGCTAAATTTTATAAAGAAAATATGAACTAGAGCAAAAGATTCCTCTTGGCTTTAAGTTCAGATATATGTGTGGTCGTCGTCTTCATGTGAGCCATTGTTAGGCTCATTTAGAAATGGACCCTGGCCATTGTTTGACCCTTCACCTTCGTCTTCGTGTCAGTAGACGAATCTTCTGACACTTCAGGGGTCGGTTCATCATCATCATTATTGTCATAATAAAGATCATTGTCAATCTTGTGGGTTTGTTGTTGAACTTGTCAACAACCGAAGGATCAATATTTTCCTCGCTTGGAGCAACAAGAGGCTTAATCTTTCCTCCGTGTGAGAAGGATTCGGCTACCCTTTAGGTGGTGCACTAATTAAATAGTTGTCAGTCAGCAAAATGTACCTTGAATTACTTGAGGTTGTATCCCCAATTTCTCGTAATGCTGTATGGTTTTGACAATACTCCAGGCACCCCTTGCAAGAGAGACCAGGGGCTTGGGCATGCTGGAATTGTGGTTGAAACAAACAAAGATACGAATGAAAGGTGAGTTACAAATGAGAATAGGAAACTATGGATGTAGTGTGACTTGTACACTCTGGATGAGTTATGAACAAGACCAAGTTTCCGAATGGTTGTGAACAAGACCAAGTTACAAAGTGCTTAAAATAGCCAAGGATAATGAATTGCAGTGAGCCACGAGTGGTTGCGAACAAGACCAAGTTACGGAGTGCTTAAAATAGCCAAGGAGAAAGAATGGCTACGAGCAAAGAGTTGTTGCGAACAAGACCCAAGTTACGGAGTGCTTAAAATACAAGAAGAATGAATGGTTGCCAGCGAGGAGTGGCTGCGAACAAGACAAAAACCAAGTTACAATGTCCTTAAAATAGCCAAGGAGAATGAATGGTTGCATGTATGCATGAGCCACAAGTGCTACGGACAAGATCAGTTGCAGTGTACTTAAAATAGGCATGAAAAAGAGCGAATGACTTCATGTGCGCAGTTAGCCACAAGTGGCTGCGAAGGATGCGATGGTGAACAGTGAAATGTTCAAACATGTATTTGTTTAAATAAGTTAGAGAAGTGTGTGTGTGTGTGTGTGTGTATATATATATATATATATATATATATATATATATATATATATATAGGTGAAGCGTATTGATATACCAAAACTAGAAAAGAGGAGCAACATGGCAGGTAGAAGCGAGGGGGACAAAGGGAAAAACAAAGAAACTTACAGCGATGAGGAGGATGAATATGGCACGAAGCATTGGTATGCAAGCAAGCTCATGGGAGAAGCAATGAAAATCATCCAAGAAGGAAGTAAGTCTAGAAAAAAGTATATGAAATGGCTGGGTCAACTAGAAAATATCACATTCTTGGATGGGTGTAAAGACAAGGAGGATGCAAACACGGATGGAAAGGTGAATTGCTTAATTAAATTATATATTATTGGATGCTTAGATAAGAATCATTTAATACATATTTGATGAGAAAGGGGTTAAATTTGATGCACCTATATTAAATTTGTATCATGCTTATAGGATTTAAAATGAGAAATGGAGATGAAGAAATTACAATTGGAGATAAAAATCATAAAATAAATAAATGGAGCAATTATAAAATGGTCCTGGCATTTGGATTTAACATAGGCTAGGACATACATACTAGCAATTCACAACCAAGTGGGTAGTTTGAGCTCAGGTGGCATCGCTGGAGGTGGGAACCTTCTTGCGGTAAAGAAATGGGATGGTAGCTTTGCAGGATTGTGGAGGCATAGTGGAAGGGCGATTCCTGTTGCCATGGGCAGTCTGAACAATCAAAAAATAATCTACGAGTTTGGGTGTGCTTTCGCTTAATTCCATCTAGGTTCTGCTTTTAATCATATCAAAACAAACCCTTAGAAGCAACACTGGATGACAAGTTGATGTGAGCAGGTCTGCATTCAAATGAATCTTACTATGTTCTCAAACCTTTGGATCCTTCATGCATTCGGAATAGGTATGCATTCAAATGACACCAATGTACTAAAAGTACAGTTGGATATATACATGGTAAATTTAAGACAACAGTGTAATGTGAGATAAAATGACGAATTATATCATATGATGGTAAGAAGGATGAAACTCTCCAAGACAGAATTGAAAAGAAAACATAAAGCAGAGATTGAAAGATGACAAAAATAGTTGTGAAAAAGTATGTTTTAGGCTGGGTCAATTGGTTATTATGCAAGGTAAAAAAAGTTGAATGGGTGCATTAGTTTGACTGCGAACAACACAAGTGGCTGTGAACCATGCCAATTTTTAACCTCCTTGATGCGGATTTCCCGCAGGCTTTTATGCTGAGCGGTTCATGCATAAGTATAAGAAAGAGAATGTTGTTTATTAATTCATACTCACCATAACACATTACTTTAGATTCTATCATTAGTACTTCTTGGTCGCACATTAGTACCGGAGACAACGCGATATGGAGGGAACAAGGAGACATCTAGCAAGGAAAAAATTGAGGAGAAAAGGCAAAATGGAGTGGGCATCGATAAGGGAAAGGCTGGAAAGGTTATAGCTTGCGTGAATTCATTTTGTTTTGTTTTGACTGGGAGTTTTGTGATGAGTATACTAACAAAGTTTTGAATCACAAAGGAGGTTTACAAGTGGAACGAAGACGTAAAGAACTGTCATGGAATAGATGTTTATGAGGACCTATGCCTAGTTGAGGGAGAGTTACCACCGCTATTGGCGTGGAATGGATCAACGGAGGCTAAGAAAACCACTCTAAGTGTTGATCCACATGGCTTTAGTTAGTTAAAGGGCATACACATACACAAAGTATATAATGTTAGAAGTGTTACCACTTTGTGATGAATAAAATAATGTAGGGTGTGGAAGATAACTAAGAGGAAGAGGTTACAAGTAAGATAAGGGAGAATAGATAAAAATGTGATAGAACAATGAATTTGATCAACAAGGCACTGATGTATTGAAGTTGAATGATGCTCATGGTGATCTGTAATAAGGAGCAACAATTAATAAAGGGAGTGGAAGCGCAGAAAATTTTGTCATTGTGAGGCTAAAAATGGTTGAAAAGTTGAATTGTTGTCAAGAGAAAGATGAGCAAGATTTTTTGTTCAGCACACATGACAGTGCTATTCATGGGCCAAATAAAAGTTGTAAGGATCTATGGATGGACATGAGACTATATTTATGGTTTGCTAAACAAAATGTTATGATTAACGATAAATTTAGTCATACGATTTTGGAGGATTGATAATTAAATATTGTTATTTTATACTTTGTGTATATGCCCTTTAACTAACTAAAGCCATGTGGATCGACACTCACTGTTGTTATCTCAGCCTTCGTTGATCCATTCCATGCTAGTACCCTGTGGTAACTCTCCATCAACTAGGCATAGCACCTCATAAACATCTATTCCATGTCAGTTCCTTACATTTTCGTTTGACTTGTAAACCTCCTTTATGATTCGTATACTCATCACAAAACTCCCAATCAAAACAAAACAAAATAAATTCACGTGAGCTATAACCTTTCCAATCTTTCCCTTATTGATGCCCACTCCATTTTGCCTTTTTTCCTCAATTTTTTCCTTGCTAGATGCCTTCCTTCTTCCCTCCATATCATGTTGTCTCCGGTACTAATATGTGACCATGAAGTACTAATGATTGAATCTGAAGTAATGTGTTATGGTGAGTATGCATTGATAAACATCTCTCTCTTTCTTATACTTATACATGAATGGCTCGACATAAAAGCCTGCGAGAAAGCTACATCAAGGAGGTTCTAAAATGGGCATGGTTGACAACCACTTGTGTTGTTCGTAGTCAAACTACATGCACCCATTCAATTTTATCTTGGCATAGTAACCAATTGACCCAGCCATTTTTGTCACCTTGCAATCTCCGCATTATGTTTTCTTTTTAGTTCCGTCTTGGAGAGTTCCATCCTTCTTACCATCCTATGATATAGTCGGTCATTTTTTTAGCAACATGTATCTCACATTACATTGTTGTCTTAAATTTACCATGTATATATCCAACTGTACTTTCAGTGCGTTCATGTGTTAAATAATTCTCCATTTCCTTCTTAGAACGCCATTTGCACGAGTTCTAACATACTTCCACTAGGCGCCTTAGAATCTCAGCCGCAACACCATACTGCTGGTTCATCTCAGAACGCGCGAAGTATCTGAATGACAACATAGTAAAATTTATTTGAATGCAGTCCTGCTCACATTAACTTGTCATCCAATGTTGCTTCTAAGGGCTTGTTTTGATACGATTAAATCAGATTCTAGATGGAATTAAGCAAAAATCCTACCCAAACTCGTAGTTTATTTTTTGATTGTTCAGACCGCCCGTGGCAAGAGGAATTGGCTTTTCCACTATGCCTCCACAATCCTGCAATGCAAGTCCACCATCCCATTTCTTTACCGCAAGAAGATTTTTCCCACCTCCAGTGATGCCACCTGGGCTCGAATTACCCACATGGGCTGTGAATTGCTGGTACGTACATCTTAAATCCAAATGCCAGGACCATTTTATAATTGCTCCATTTGTTTATTTTGTGATTTTCTATGAATTAGTTATTAACATCTTATATTTAGTTCATAAATAAGATATTTTAGCCTCAAAGGCATACCTGTTATTTTATACTTAGGACACAAAGAACTTATGAAAAATAATCAGGACTGGCAAATGCCTAGATTATCTAGAACGCAGATTTTTTATAATGCAGCTTATTACAAAAACTTGATCAGATTACAATCGATTCTCAAACAAGCGCTTCCAAACATGGCCTAACTCCATCTGCATCTTTATTGGAAACTCACAATTTGCAGGCTCGCGGTTTTGGTTTTTCATCTCCAATTGTAATTTCTTCATCTCCATTTCTCATTTCAAATCATGCAAGTATGATACAAATTTAATATAGGTGCGCTAAATTTAGCCCCTTTCTCATCAAATTTGTATTAAACGATTCGAATCGCACCATTCAATAATATATGATTCAAGTAAACAACTCATCTTTCCATCTGTGTTTGCATCCTACTTGTCTTTACACCCATCCAAGGAAGTGACCTATTCTAGTTCAAGCATTTCCTATACTTTTTTTTCGACTTACTTCCTTCTCGAACGATTTTCATTGCTTATCCCATGAGCTTGCTTGCACATCAATGCTTCATTTCATATTCACCCTCCTCGTCTGTAAGTTTCTTCTTTTGTTTGTTTGTCCCCCTCGCTTCTACTTGTCATGTTGCTCCTCTTTTCTAGTTTTGATATATCAATACGCTTCAGCTACGAATATATATAATTCTCTAATTTATTTAAACAAATACAAGGTTCACCATCGCGTCCTTCGCAGCCCCTTGTGGCTAACTGCGTACATGAAGTCATTCGCTCTTTTTCATGCCTATTTTAAGCACACCGCAACTGGTCTTGTTCGTAGCCACTAGTGGCTCAATGCAAATATGCACCCATTCATTCTCCTTGGCTATTTTAAGGACACCGTAATTTGGTCTTGGTCTTGTTCACAACCACTCGTGGCTCGCACCCATTCATTCTCCTTTTCTATTTTGAGCACTCCGTAACTTGGTTTTGTTCGCAACCACTCGTCGCTTGCAGCCATTCATTCTCCTTGGCTATTTTAAGCACTCCATAACTTGGTCTTGTTCACAACCACTTGTGGCTCACTGCCATTCATTATCCTTGCTATTTTAAGCACTTCCTAACTTAGTCTTGTTCACAACCATTCCGTAACTTGGTTTTGTTTGTAACCCATCCCGAGTGTACAAGTCACATTACATAGTCTCCTGTTCTCATTTGTAACTCAACTTGCATCTGTATCTTTGCTTGCTTCATCCACAATTCCACCGTGCCCAAGCCCGCTAGTCTGTCTTGCAAGGGGTACCTAGAGTACTATCGAAACCATGTAGCATTAGAAGAAGTTGGGGATACAACCTCAAGCAATTCAAGGTACATTTGGCCAACTGATAATCATTTAATTAGCACACCACTTAAAGAGCAGTCGAATCATTCTCACATGGAGGAAAATATTAAGCCTCTTGTTGCTCCAAGCAAGGAAAATATTGATCCTCCGGTCGTTGACAAGTTCAACAATAAACCGACGATGATCTTTGTTATGACAGTAGAGATGATGAAGAACCGACCCCTGAGTGTCAGAAGATTCGTGTACTGACACCGAAGACGAAGGTGAAGGCTTAAACAAAGTTCAGGGTTCATTTCTGAATGAGCCTAACAATGGCTCACATGAAGACGACGACCACACATATATCTGAATCCAAAGCCAAGAGGACGCTTTTGTTCTAGTTCATACGTTGTTTATAAAATTTAGCATTCTTGTGTGTAATATTGTAGTCAAATAAGCTTCTAGTTGTCAATTGTTTGTTTCTTTACCAGTTGTATGTCATTAATCTTCTATTTCATTATTTGATATGTGCCTACCTAAGACTACCACACTTAATAACTTAGAACCCCTTTTGTGCCTACCCAGGAAGCTGGCTGTCACACTACTAGTAGAAGATCTTACTAAGCTAGAGCCATGTGGCTTGAGGTTGCACAGTATATCCCGGGTGGTCGCTCCACGAACCGGTCCTTAGGGAGGGTGGACATAAATACCCCCAAGAAGAAGGGCTCAAGTACTCATTACTCCTAAACATGATCCATACCGCAAAAAAGCCAGCTTTTATTATCAGTTGCATAAGCCATTAGTCAGGATTACAGATCTTAAATTAAGGTGTCATTTGTGGGTTGGAGCAGCTAAGCATGACTACAACTACCCATGTGTAAACCTAGGTATAAGGAATGATCAGCAAGTCTAGATAATCATTAGGGTTTACAAAATTAACACATGCATATAACGTAAAGTGAATTACAGCGAGTAGGCAAAGAACATGGTCAAGGGCACTTGCCTTTCACCCAGACTATATTGCTCAAAAGTATTCAATCTTCAGCTTTTAGTCTTCCGCTTTTAGGTCTTCAGCTATTGGTCTCTAGCTTCTGGTCTTCAACGTTCACAAACCACTCTTCCTCTACTTGTACCAACCAAGCAAAACAAATAGACAAACACGATTAAGAACAACACATCACTCACAACAAAAGCTTGAAAAGAGTGTACTAAAAGGCACGACTCGTTGCTACGATCACGAGAGCACAAGAATTGAAACCAGAATGGAGCTCTCATCGAAAGAAGAAATGACTACTGAAAGACTTAAGTTCTCAAAGACAGACTATATGCTGCATTTATTTTATGTAATAAAACAATGTGGTGAACATTTCAGAGAAATATCATAAAGTTTCTTTAAGTCAAATTAAATTGAATTTTGAAAAGCCAATGTAAAACCTCCGTCACATTTTATTTATAAACGTTTCATACAAGTTATGACATTTGAATATTTAATTAAAAACATTAAAGCATGTGAGTGCATCTAAGTGAATCATTTCGTGTAACGTATATACGCTAAGCAAGTTATAAATTTAAAACTCATTCATGTTGTAAATAATCAAATTAGCATTAAATTATGAAAGCGGAGATTAAACCCTAAATTGCTTTTGATTTGGAAAGCAACATGAACAATCATTAATCATATTGATATTTATATTAAAATTCAGAAACATGAGCTATGGTAAACGATGTTGCTAATGCGTAGCTTCGGTTGGCACGATCGCAACACAATAAGAATGAAGTTAACCTTTAGGGGACTACTACAGCCCGCACGCGCAAGCGGAGTGGACCGAGCCCGCACACTCTCTCTCTCTCTTCCTTATTCGGCCCCTCCCTCGCGACTGCGTCCGTTTCTGTTTCATCTTCTACCTCGCGACTCCCCAGCCCTCCACCGCCGGCGATACCTCCTCTCCTCTTCCTCCCGGCGACCACCGCCCTAGATCCGGCGTCTATCTTCCTCCCTAGCTCCGATAAGTGCCACCTCCTCCACCACCTCCCATCGCCGGTGCCCGCCGCCGGCAGTAGGGTCTCGCGACCGCGGCCGTGGAGCTCCGACGAGACCCTACCGCCACCGGTGACCTCCTTCTTCCACTTCCCCCTCCCCCCCTCTCCCGCATGCGGCCATGTCGACCTCGGCGAGCTCCGGCCATGGTGCCCCCGCCCCGACCTGGCCCGACCGCCCCTGCCGCCTCCAGCTCCCCTAAACCGCCCATCGACCATCCCCACCACCTAGCCTACCTTTCTCCCCCTAGTTGGCCCTTCTATACCCCACCGGAGTTGGGAAAGAAGGGTGGGATGCGGCCGCCGGAACCCTAAGGTGCCGCCGAAGTTGGGGAAGAAGATGGCCGGGGGCAGTGGTGGGCATGGGCGTGGCCTCTGACGGTGCCGGCACGAGTGTGGCCTCTGCGGCTCGGGCGCGAGCGGGGCGCAGGTGCAGTCTCCAGGAGGGGCGCGGGTGGACCGTCTGATCTGCGCAGTGGACAGCATCGAGGCTGTGCGTGCCGAGCGACGCCAGCATGCGCGCTCGGAAAGAATAATTTCTGTAACCTTTAAGTTGTTTTTAATTAAAAAGCGATAGAATAGGTATTAATCAAATTAACATTTAAATCAACAAATTCATTATCAAGTTGTATGATAAAAATCAGCACTACTCCATAGAGCGCATCTGACAAGAATCTAACGCAACGAGACGACTCAAAATGGAGCTAAACTGGCCTTGTTTAGATCTCAAATTCTCCCCTCAAATTTCACTATGCAAAAATGAGATTCTCCATCACATCAAAATGTCGGCAAATGCATGGAGTACTAAATGTAGATGAAATCAAAAAATAATTGCACAGTTTTGTTATACTTTGCGAGACGAACATTTTGAGTCTAATTAATCAATTTTTAGATAATTTTTTGTATTGAAAAAAACAAAAGCTGACAGAAACCCTGTAGCAGCAGACGCCGATTTGGGCGTCGTCTTCGGGATCTAAACACGGAGAGGATTTAACGTTCACGCAGAGGAAGGGGGCCTCGGCGTGGGAGAGGGCAGCCGGTCAGGGGCTCCCCGCCCGGCTAGATGGCGGCGCTAGCAGGCGGCGCTTGCCCGTGGCGGCCAGCGGCGCGGCGGGCTACTGCAGCCCGCAAAAGGGGCGGCGGCCACGGTGGTTGGCGGCCTTTGCACGAGGTAGCGCGCGAAGGGGCGCGGGTCGGGCGGTCGGCGGCCGTGGGGCAGCACGCACCCGCGGGGTAGGGGGAGGGGGGTGGGGTGGGGCGCGATGCCAGAGGCTCAGCTCGGCCGGCTTGGCGGCGGCGGCAGCTAGCTCCTCTGCTCGCAGTGGTGGAATGCAAGGCATGGCGGAGCATCGCCGGAAGACGGCGGCGCAGGCGCTAGGGTCTCTGCCAGGCATGCGGGTGGCACAGGGACGCGGAGCTCGACACGGCGAACTCTGCTGAGTGGATCTCGCCGACGAACGACGGCCGTAGACGGCGAACGATGCGGCTGGGCGGCTTGGGTAAAGGCGGCGGCTTCGACGAGCTACGACGCACAGAAGAGAGGGAGAGGGAGGACAACAGCGATACCGGCGGCTTCCTCACCTCGGCGCGGAGCTCGTGGGCCGGTTCTCGTCGACGTGGATGCGGCCACTGCGGTGATCGCCGGCGGCGGGATCTCTGCGGACGGCGGCTGCGTGCGGGAGCTAGGGAGCGCTAGGGCTATGGGCGGCTAGGATTTCTGAGGCGGCGCGGTGCATTGGGGAGCCTCGATTTGTAGGCACGGCCAACCTCGGGGCGCACGCGGGCCTAGCAGATACGTCGTCCGCTTCGTGCGGAGGTTGGGGACTACGTCCACCGTCGCTGACGCGTGGGGGCCACCTGCCAGCGGCTGCGCGACGGAGGCAGCGCGGGGCGGCTTCGTCTGACGAGCGGGGCCCGCCGGGCAGCGGCACAGAGGCGGGGTGCGGGATGAGGGGCGGCTGCCGCTGCTGTTGCTGGGCCGAGGCCCCTTAGGGGGGCGCGCACGCGCGGGAGCTGAGACAGGCCGGGGCGGGGTGGGCCGAGGCTGCGCACTGCTGCTAGGCTTGGCCTAACCGGGAGAGTGCGCGGGCTCAGAGGAAAGGCCGTAGGAGACGGGGCGTTTTGCTGGGCTTCAAAGAGAGGCCGGAGCTGGGCCGGCCGGCGTACTGCGGAGCAGGCCGGTGGCGCTTGTAGTTAGCAGGCCAAGAGCACGGTTCCCCTCAAAAAAAAAAAAGGATCAAACCGCTTTTCCAAACTATTTTAAAACCATTTAAATTTGAAAACTCTCAACTTTATAGATAATTTTAGAAATTTAAAAATAGTTTCAATATTTTATTTTTCCCAAATATATTTTGAAAACCCATTTTAAACCATTTTTTGAGAATCAAAAACCGCTTTTATGAGCACATTTAAAATACATTTTCAAAATTTTTCAGACTCAAACTTGAACTGTCTTTGAAACATAACTTTTGAAGGTTTATTTTCCAAAAAAAGAAGAGGACCTATTCATGGTTAGATCGAGTTTTAAAAATTCATTTTTCACACAATAAAAATAATGCAAAGGCATGAATACAACAAATAAATCACATTAACTTAATTTATTAAAGTTTTTATAAAGCCATGTTTTCTCACTTTATATTAACAATGAAATAAATAAGTCTTCGAAAATTTTAGAAAATATATTAAATCCTTTATTTTATTTAGTGTTTTCTACTCACAATCCAAAATAGAAATTTTAGGATGTGACATCTCATTAAACACATATTCCCTCTGTCCCAATAAAAGAGTAGTCCAAGCATTCAAATATTATCCAGTGTCGTTCTAGCCTGCGTCAGACGACCCCACGTGCTACCAAACCTACTGCTGCCTTTCTCTTCTCTCTCCCACCCTTCCCTCTATTCGCTCTTCTCTCACCATCCGCTCGCATCGGATCCGCATCCACCCCTAAAGATGGCAACGGGGCGGGTTCGGATCGGGTGAAGTGCCTGGGCACCCAAAACCAAAACCCGAACCTACGACCCGAAACTGCCCCGAACGCCAATTCGGGTGAAAATCCGTCCCCAAAACCGAATCCCGCGGATCCCCGAAACTCGTCGGATAATCCGAAACCTGCAGAGCGCTGACGGGGGTACTCCGCGTCCGCGACCGAGAGAGAGAGACAGTGAGAGAGGGCGAGCCGCAGTCGCCGAGTCAAGCGCCCGCTGCCGCGCCACCGCGAGCTGGGCCGCGCAGGGCCAGCGCCGCCGGGCACGTGGCACCGCCGCGTGAAAGGTCCTTGTTTGGTTTTGGTAATTGAGTGACAACTTAGGTGGACTAATATGTGGTTATGTGAGATACACAGGAGATTAGTCCACAGGTGATGGTGTCATGAAGGAGCTCATTGCATATGAGACATGACATGGAGTCATGTGACCAAGGTGGAGAAGATCAAGATGAGGCTTGGCTCGACGGACCGGTTGCAAGTGTGAAGGGCAAGTTAGAGGCTTTGAAGTGAGGGACCGCGTGTGACGGTGAAGCTTGAGCATGACTTGGCGCCGATGGACCGACGCAACGGTGAAGAGCAAGTGAGGTCAAGATCGATGGACCAAGGTCACATGATGATATGAAGTGGATCATATCATTTGTGATATGGTTGGTGCATGTGTTGCATCAACGTCGAAGGAGATGGAGTGGAATGCGTAAGGCAAAGGTATAACCTAGGGCATTTCTATTTCACCGGTCATAGGTGTGTAGAGAAGTTTATGACTGGGTTTAGGATAGATGGCCGTACTATCAAGAGGGGCAAACTTGTTTGCATATCGGTCATCTAGTGCCACTCGTGTGATCTAACTATGCATCGTTGCTAGGATCGAGTGGCGTGGCAAGTTGAGTGGTTAACTCCTTCGGTAAAATGATTATGAAAATGCTAACACACGTGCACAAGGTGGTGATCACTTGTTGGTGTTGGCACATTTACGAAGGCGATGAAGTTTGAGCGGTAGAGAGGGTTTGGGTTCCTCTCTCCCTCCCGCCGAGCTTGCGAGGCGGGATTCAGGCGTTTTCGAGAAGTTGAAACGATTATTTTCCACTACGCCGGAAGTCCGGAAAAGAAACGGAGGCGAACGGAGGTCACAGAGGTGACCGGACGCTGAACCGGACGCGGTCCTTGCATGACCGGACGCGTCCGGTCAGTGTTCAGTGTCTGCGTGTTTTTTAGTTCGATGATCGGACGCGAGGCGCGTCCGGTCACTGATGATATGACGCGTCCGGTCGTTCAGGGAGCTTACTGGACTATAACCGGACGCTGGCACTGTCGCGTCCGGTCATGTTTCTTCAGCGCGTCCGGTCGTTGTTTCGTTGAGCGCTGCTCAGGCGACCAGCGCGTCCGGTCATTCTCGGGACCAGCGCGTCCGGTCGTTGCTTCGCAGTTAGCCGTTGGGCGACCGGCGCGTCCGGTCAGTTAGACCAGCGCGTCCGGTCAGTGCTTCGTGACTTAGCCGTTGTGCGACCAGCGCGTCCAGTCAGTTTGAACGGCGCGTCCGGTCGTTTGACGGGCGCGTCCGGTTGTTGGCAGCGGCGCGTCCGGTCGCTGGTTTGACCGTTGGGGGTCAGTGACCGTTGGAGAATCGGACGCGGCTGAGCGCGTCCGGTCAGTTACGACCGGCGCGTCCGGTCGTCCCGAATTCTGCCCAGTGAAGGGGTAACGGCTCTATTTGACCGTGGGGTTATAAATAGATGCCTTGGCCGGCCATGGCCGGTAGCTGAGCACACTATAGTCTTTGTGACTTGTGTGGTAGTGCTTGGGAGCCATCTAACTCACTCATGCTTGATAGTGTTCATCGGATCGAGTGAGAGAGCGATTCTAGTGCGTTGCTTTGAGAGATTGCATCGTGTGGCACTAGGTGATCGTGTTGCAAGCCGGTGGTGCTTGTTACTCTTGGAGGTTGCCACCTCCTAGACGGCTTGGTGGCTTGTGGCTCCGTCGAAGCTCGCAAGAAGATTGTGCGAGGCTCTGGAGAAGCTTTGTGAGGGGGATTGTGCTCACCCCGCGGGGATCGCGAAGAGCAACTCTAGTTGAGTGTGTCATTGAGCTACCACACTTTATGGTGGGTTCTTGCGGTGCCTTTTGAGAGGCTCGGTGTGTGACCGATTAGCCGCCGAACCACGAAGTGTTGGTCGACACAACGGGGACGTAGCTTGGTGGCAACCAAGTGAACCTCGGGAGAAAATCACCGTGTCAACATTGTCTACTATTCTCGGTGGTTTGCTTTCGTGCAACACAAGCTTGTATTTACTTTCATAATACTTGTGCTTGTGTAGTTGCTCTTGTTCTAGTTGTGCTTGTGTAGCTAGCTAGATATCTTCTTGCTTGTGTAGCTAGAAGTATCCCCTTTGCGTGGCTAATTCGGTTTGTGTAACCTTGTTAGTCACATTGCTTAGTTTGTGTAGCTAAGTGTTTTGCGCTCTCTAATTTGGCATTAGTTGCTTTGTTTTTGAGCTTTGCTAGCGAGCTTAAGCTTTGTGCTTTCGCTTCACTAGTTGTGTAGGAGCTCCCTCGTTTGGCAAAGTACTAGTGCATAGGTTTATGTGACCTTGCTCTAGAATTGATTAGGTGAGCTCTTGGTAAGCTTAGCACCTTAGTTGCTTAATTAGGATCTTTGCAAGGTGCTAGAGAACTTAGATAGAGGGGTGTAGTCTTGGCTAGACCGATAAGTTTAATTCCGCATTTATTTTGGTTAGCCTACGTGTTTAAGTTTTAGAAAGGACTATTCACCCCCCTCTAGTCTGCCATCTCGACCCTTCACCGCGCAGATCCACCGCTAGGGGAGCAGATCCGCCGCCGGAGGCGCAGATCCGCCGCTGTCGCCGGGAGAGAGGGCGCGCCCGCTGCCGTAGCCTCCATGCGCCGGTTCACCGCCGCCGGTAGAGCCTGCGCATGCGCCTGCCGCCGTTGCAGCTCCTCACCACCGGTAGAGTCCGCCAAGCGCCCACCGTCGGGGTCTGCGCACCGGATCCACCGTGGGGATGAGGGAGAGAGAGGAAGCCGGCGAGGTCGCGGACTGGCGAGGTGCCGAGGCCGGTGAGGTTGCCTGTCGGGGCGTCGGGTGGGTGGGGGCTGCGGGCGGACTGGTGAGGCATCGAGGGTCGAGGCCGCCTGCCGGCGAGGTCGCCCGTCGGGGGCTCGGGGCGTCGGGTGGGTGTGGGCGTGCGGTACTGCGGTGCGGGATTGCGCCTGGGTGCGGGGCTGCGGGCGGATGACGGGATGAGGGGGTTGAGGGCTGATGGATTTCAGTTTCAGGCTTATATAGTTAGGGTTAGCAGTTGGGCTTCTAGTGGGCCAAAAGTTTCGGGGCCCCAATGGAGCTCCACGGGTGAATTTAAGAATCCACCCCAAACCCGTACGGTTTCGGATATCCGAACCCGTAAATCCGTGGGCGAAAACCGAGAACCAAAACCGAAATCCGCAGACCCGAAACCCGCGGATACCCGCCCCAAACCCGATCCGCTGCCATCTTTATCCACCCCCACCACCCATCGCATCCGACCGCCGCCGGTGTCCAGGTAGAAGTAGAGCGGCCCACCGCCAGCGAGGGCCGTGGCCGTGGCCTTCTTCCTTCTCCTGCACCAGCTGCTCCCTCTTCTTTCCTCGTCGTGCACTGGGTGAGGCAGGAGGGTAGAGCGTCAGATGCGGATCCAACGACTAGCGGTGAGGCAGTGGCGCCCCCCAGGCGAGGTTGTGCGGCCCTCAGCGAGGTCCACCGCACCTCCCAAGCCAGCGCCGGAGATGAGAACGAGAGGAGATGTTAGTGCCTCATCCCCAACCCGGTGACCCCACCGGAACCCATCCTCTCCGTCGCGAATGCGGAGAAGGCCCACGCAGGCGCCCCTGTGAGCGCGTTGCAGTCCTCGCCGGGATCCTCTTCCTCCCCTCAGCCAGTATCCCTCGTCTTCTCCTCCACCCCCTCCTCTTCTCCAACAACGGCGCGAGCGGGCGAGTGATGCCGCCCTGGCGGCTCGCGACGCATAGTAGACCGGCTGCGAGCCACGGCCTTCCTTGCGACGCTCGGCACGGAGCAGACCGGCGGTGAGTGCGAACTCGACTTGGCAGCCGGCACCGGCGGCCGCGTGGATCTGGAAACTGGAATGCGATTCGGAAAGGAGAGCAAGAGAGAGATACTATAGGGGTATTACGGTCTTTTTCCATTCTCCTTGGTTGCTACGCCCATCTCCCCGCACTCATATACGTCGTAGTCAGCAAGATTCTCTCCTCTATACTCAATTCTTCTGCACCCATTCATCCTCTATATCATCCTCTATCCACTTTATCCACTGTGGGATCCACTTGTTCCTTTATCTAAATATATCCATGTGTGATCTAGTTTTGAAGGATTTATTGAGACGAATTTAATGGTGAAATCGAAATTTAATTTGGATTTTTGGTTTGTGAATTATAGCATTTTTCCTTTGTTTAGCTAGTGGGGCCCGCCACTATAGAGTATAGAGTACGCACAGTACCACTCTAAATATAGAGTGAGAGAAAGGATATAGTATCGTTTTAGAGTACCCAGTGCAGCAGTTTTTACTCTATATTCATACTCTAAAGCTTTAGAGTATCATTTTAGAGTACCCACTGTGGGTAGTCTTAGGACGAAGGGAGTAGTTATTAGAACCAGATTAAAGATCAAATTGGTGAAAACATCGGTTAGCCGGTTCACTGATCTAACCATAAAAACCAGTTGAACCGCTAGTTTGATAGTTTTAGACCAGATGCATTGAATCGCCCACAAATACCTCAAACCGGTGCAATATCGTAACATACAATAGATAATTAGCAACATGTGGTTGATCCCATAAACAAATAAACTGATAAAGAACACAATTATATAACCAGCTTTCAACTAATCTAACCACAAGTTCACAGAAGGTGCTCCAAAATTATCGCCAAAATATAATAATATAATAAAATGACAATGATTCATAATGCATCATAGCAAGGATGTTAATTTAATAAATTTCGTAAGTTTTAGAGTTGTTTTACGAGATATGAATGATAATATATGGAGTATTTATGAATTAAAAAAATACTTAATTCAAATATTTACCGTTGTAATATGATCTCAAATGCTAAAACGAAGTGCATCATTGTAAAGAGCTTGTTGAGATAATCAAAATAGACAATATTTGTCTAGGTTGTGAGCCATCGAGGACATTTTGACACAGCCATTTCAGTTTAGAAAATTTGATGTGGAGCTGACTTCAGTGAAAGTGAGTGTTTGCTTGCCATTTGAATGTATCCGGTGGTTGTCCACTGTAGTCTGCATCGCTGTTTATGACTTTGACCTTGTACTAAAAACGGAGGGTCGCTGTTAACACCATAAGGTCATGCCTTGCTAAAGTCTTCCTTGTGCCTTCGCTTCAATTGCAGTGTTGATTCTATTTTGTGGATATAGGAGTTGGTAGTCAATGACGCAATGCTATTGATTTGGATTCAGTAATGCATAAGACAATCGATGGTCACCATTAGTAACAGTCATGGTTCATGTTGTATTGGTGTCATAGTTTAGTTCTCCTCAGCTCCATAATGAAGTATGTGCACTAGAGAGTAGTGCTGCACTTGTGATTGGTGGGTGTGTATATATATGTGCCCTCGAGCCAAATCCCAGATGGACTTTGATCCACTAGGGTTTTAGGGTTGCAATTTTCCATAAGAGGAGGCGGTTGAGTGCATTGGACACTCGTTCGAATGCCAGCATAACCACCACCGCTGTTTATTCATGTTTGTGTCGGAGTCGGACATAATCAAGATTCTGCTTTTCTTTCCTTCTTTATAATGCCGATGTCGATCTGGGGAGGAAGGGCGAGTCCAGTCCACGTACATCTCACGCCAGTCACCGCCATCCTCCCTCCCATCCGCCGAGACGCGTGACGCCGGCCGCTGCCATTTTGGCGTAGCGAGAGTGAGAGGACGCAGGCGAACACGACCGCTGCCGAGAAGATTCCTACCCATCGCCGAGTTGCGTGCGACGAACTCCGCTCGAAGACGATGGTGTTGGCTGCGGCCGAGCTCTCCGCCTGCTGAGGAAGAGGCTCTGCGAGGAGATGGAGGCGCTCCGCGGCATCCTCAAGAAGGCCGAGCTCGCTGTCCGCAAGAATGTCGACAAGGGCCGCGCGGCACCTCGCCACGGCAAGGACGGACATTTCTTGGCCGCAGAAGTCCGATTGGAGGCCATGGAGGCGGACTATGTGACAAGAAAAGGAAGACAATGTCACCCGTGGAGATCATCGAGCCCCCCGGATATCGAAGTCCGATCAGACTCCATGTGCCAAGAAAAGGAGGACGACGCCACCCGTGGAGACCATCGAGCCCCTTAGGACGAGATCTTCAGCTTGGTTACTCGACTGTCGTCGCTCACGTCGAACATGCCGGCGCGCATCCTCGAGCTCCTGAACAAGGAGTGCACCGGTCACACAGACGAAAAGGCTGGCGTGATAGAGATCGATCTGGGATCCATGAGACGCTCCTCCATGTTTGAGCTGCAAAAGTTGCTGGATGAGTTTGCTGAAGAAGAGAAGCATCGGCAGCAGAAAGAGGAGTCGATGAACGTTTGCAGATCCATTAGTCGCTCATCGCCCCATGAACTAGAGGAAGGTGAGTTCATTTCATAGAGGAGGATTGTGGTGCCACTGCCACCACGGATACATGCGGCGGCGGTGCTTCTCCTGTTGTGGCAAGGAAGGGCCTTTGTTCACCACCACGAATACTCGAAGACAGAGAGATGACAGAGGAAGAGGGCGTCATATGCGGCGGCGATGCCGCCCTTGTTGCAACCGCTGAGACCGCAAAAAGCCCCAGCAGCAGCAGTTGTCTGGATCCTCCAGCAGCAGCGATGGTTCATCTAGATGTTCTTGCAACAATTCATCAGCCGACAGCAGCGACTCTGGCTCTGACGACGAGTGTGTGACAAGCAATCGAGCTCCTGTTGTTCTTCCCAAGACTGAAGCATTTCCCATGACAATGCCACACAAGGTTCTAAGTCAGAGGGGTTTGCTGAAACCGAGAACAACCAAAGAAGCAGCCCGACTCCTACCGTCCATCCTGAGCCATCATGGTTTTAAATAGCGAGCTATTGAAAATAGTGGTAACTTTTTTCAACGGCCACGAGGCTATAACGGTGCTACGACAGATAGCGTTTTTATAAAGAAAACATGAAAACACAAACATGGCAAATATGAAACTCAATGAACACAAATATGTTTTAAGGTTCCACGATTTTAGGTAACATTACTAATATGACATTACAATATGGTTTATGAGAGCCCATATTTAATTGTCCAAAATATCAAATTAGTACCAAATGATAAGTAGGAAATAACTAATTAAATTTTCAAAATCTATTAGTGTTGGCAAAAAATCTGAAAAGGCGTCGTTATTTGAACCCTAAAGCTATGCAACTTAATAACGCTATAGCATGCAATAGCGGTTAAAGTTAGCATAGCGGCACAAATAGAAATAGCTTAGCGTTGAGTCTCTCTGGCTGCTATAGCGTGCGAGCCATCGAAGCCACAGCCAGTTGCACAAGGCATTATTTGTCATTTCACTGCCAAGAGTTTTGAGAAGAATCCCGAGGGCTGCGGGTGCACAAAGCACTGTTTGTCATTTCTATGACAAGGATTTTGAGAAGAAGCGCGAGAGGGCTGCGGCTGCACAAGGCATCGTTGGTCATTTCTATGCCAAGGTTTTTAAGTGTATCTTTGGTTGGGCTTCTCAACCTGCTTTTGCTTTTGTAAAAACTAAAAGCCAACTAAAAGGCTCAAAAGTCATAACTATTTTTTTGCCACCGTAGTTAAAAAACTTGAAAGCAGCCTCTCTCCTGCTTTTAGCTGCTTTTAGATCGTAAAATTACCCACCTGCCACTCCCTTCCTTCTTTTCCCCATCCCACTCTCCCGTCGCGACGAGCACCCAATCCAGGCCCGCACTCCTCCCGACGGCGCTCCTTCCTCAAATCTGGCGACGAGGCACCCGACGGCGGCTCCTTCCTTAGCTCGCGGGAGCCCCAGCGGCCGGCGCAGTCGCGCGCGGGAGCTCGACTGTTGCCGCCTCGGGCACGCGCGGGAGCCCCGGTGGCCGGCGTGGGCACGCGCGGTAGCCCAGGCAGCGGCGGCACGAGCTCCTTCCCTGCCTCTGGCGGGCGCGGGTGCGGCCCCTTTGAGGCCCCATGGCAGCGGCGCGTGCGAGCTCCTTCCCCTGCGAGGCGGCGGTGCGAGCTCCTTCCCCGGCGAGGCATGGCGGCGGCGGCGCGAGTTATTTCCCATGGCGGCGGTGGCTCAACCTCCTTCCCCGGCGAGCCTCCTCCCCTGCATGGCCGCGAGCTCCTTCTCCGGCGCAGCCCCACCCCAGCGCGTCCGTGGTGTCCGGCGAGCCTCCTCGCTGCGTGGCCGCGAGCTCCCTCCCATGCACGTCCTGGAAGAAGAGGGAAGAGGCTGACAAGTGGGGTCCGCTCGTCAATCAGAGCAGCGTTTGAGAAGCTACAGCCCCTGAAGGAACTTTTGGCTTCCTCGTAGCTACTTTTGCAAAGCTATTTTTTTAGAAAGTCACAGCTCACAGCTGCTTTGCCAAAAAGAACCCTAAGGCTATCCCTCTATATTCATCCTCTATACGTCCTAGTCAGCAAGATTCTCTCATCTATACCCAATTCTCCCGCACCCATTCATCCTCTATCCACTCTATCCACTGTGGGACCCACTTGTCACTTTATCTAAATATATCCATGTGTGATCTAGTTTTGAAGGATTTATTGAGACGAATTTAATGGTACAATCGAAATTTAATTTAAATTTTTGGTTTATGAGTTATAGCATTTTTTCCTTTGTATAGCTAGTGGGGCCCGTCACTGCCCACTATAGAGTAAGTATTGTACTGCTCTAAATATAAAGTGAGAAAAATAATAAAGTATCGTTTTAGAATATCTAGTGCAATAGTTTTTACTCTATATTCATACTCTAAAACTTTAGAATCCTTTACCCACTGCCGTAGTTCAAGAATAAACGCGAGAGGCAGAGAGCCTACGAAAAGCTGGAAGAGACCTAAACCCCAGACACTTGCGGCAGCTAGGGATCACCACAAGAGTGGAGTACGCTGTGACCTCTGAGCGGCGTCTTCCTGCCCGGTGCAGAGTCTACTTGGGCTCTTCTTGAAAGCGGAGTAGCAGACCACGGAGATGGCAAAAGGACTGAAGGAGCCTCAAGACCTGAAGGAAACTTATTACAGTAGGGCCATGTTTAGATCCCAAATATTTCCTTAAATTTTACTATGCAAAAAGAAGATTCCCCGTCACATCAAAATGTCGGCACATGCATGAAGTACTAAATGTAGATGAAATCAAAAACTAATTGCACAGTTTTATTGTATTTTGCGAGACGAACATTTTAAACCTAATTAGTCAATGTTTGGACAATTTTTACCAAATAAAAACAAAATGCTACAGTGCAGCACAGTGATGCACAGTGATTCCGCCGCCACCGATTCCGGGCAACTAAACACACCCTAGGTTGAAATCATCCATGTATTGCCGTATTTGTTGTTTATGTAATCCGTCTGTACTTTCTGTTGCACAGTATGGATGTACTCGTGATGTTGTAATCTGTATTCTGTTGAGTGTTGAGCCCTATCAAAGCTTGTCGAGCATTGATATATCAGTCTAGTTTTTTTTTTTGGGGGAAGATGATCAGTCTAGTGAACCTGATGTATATGTAAAGAATATTGGCTCGAAACAAGTTAACATTGCGCCACTGTTTTATACGTGTACTATGTTAAGGGCGATTGGTTCTCTCTCTGCCTTGTTTGGCTCGGCTCCCGTTTCTGTCCATACAATCTCTTCGCATAACATGATTGGTTGGCGTTTTTCTGGTTGCCTCGTGCATGCGACGAGAGAGCAGCGGACGTGAGCGCGCACGAAGAAACGGATCTCATTTCTGTTTCCCGCGAGCCAGTCCCCGCAGAGGCTTATGCATGCGTCGGGACAGGCTCTCGTGATGCAGTAAACCAATCGTCCCAATGCTGCATACCACGGGCCAGGTCATGGGGTCTCAGAGACGAAAGGAGTATGTATATGTTCCTAGACCCAGATGCACCCTCCTATAATGCGACTGCATTTGGAGCAAAGCCAATTTTGTAGACAAATGCAGCATTGCAGCCTGAAGATATACGATCTACTCGTACACACTTGGTCCAAGTCGAGCACACTGGATGCAGCAGGTTAGCCATCATCCCATTTTTTATCCAATAGTTCAAAAAAAAAACCGCTGTGGCTAACTAGTCAATTTTACCCAAACCCCTGGGCAAACTCCTCCATCGTCTCTGAGCAAGTCAGCCATGAAGTGTCCTGCCCGTAGACTGTCTCGTCTCCCATTGCGCTGCATCAAGGTTTGAGAAAACAGTTGCGAGCATTGAAGTGGTGGTCCAATGTTTGAGATGACATGAGGTCTCTCGAGCTTGCTTCTGCGTTAGTTTTCAGTTTTTAGTAGAATATAGTTGTGGGCATGACTGATTGATGTACACACATTTTTTTTTGAAGGTAAACAGGAGGGGCTCGCCCCTACTGTAATTTATTATTGAAAAGAAAACAGAGTAGCTAAAAGCAAAACAAAATTACAGATTGATGTACACACATTGCAATACATCTCTGCCAAAATATGCCTAATATGTGCCTATCAATTTGTTTGCCACACCTTTTAGGGCACGGTTAGACAAAGATACCTATGACATGTGGGACATAATGCTAAAAAGTGTGGCCAGTAATAGAGTTGTGATATAGAACCAAAAACCCTCATAAGAATATGTGGTGTAGGACGTTCTGGATACAATCCAAACATAAATACACACTGACTATATGCACTCGGCCCCGTTCGGCTGTGCTGATAAGCCAGCTGAAAAACACTATTGACTGATTTGTTCTGAGAGAAAAACACTGTTTCGACTGAAAAACAAGCTGAAAAGTACGGATTATAAGCCGGATGAACATGGCGGTTACGCCACATGAGAGAGAAAAGTTTCCATGATCAACGAGGGCAGCGAAAAGAATATTAGCAGATCTATCTAGAGGAAATAAAGTATGGGACAGAGAAAACAGAAGAATCAATTTAACTCTGTATAATTTCACGAGTAAGCCACCAGCATAACCCAAATCCCACCACTGAGGCCCCTGTGGGTAGGAGCTCATGCAGTACTAAAGACTAACTTCAGCTATCAAGTAGACTAACCTAAAGACGAATAAGTACTAAAGAACGAAAAAAATGGCTTTCTGAGTTTGCAAAAAATGTACAGAGTTCAGCTGGGGGGTTGCACATTGGAAATGGACTCCCGTGGGTAGGAGCTCATGCAGTAATGACACCAGACATCCACGGCACAACGACAGGAGCAGTCGGATGAGAATCTCTGTATGGCTCAGAGTACCGGTCTTTGAAGTTTAATCTAGGGTGGTCAGCCTGAAATACAAACCAATGCAGCCGAAATTATTTCTCAGGTGGAACAAGATCCATTCTGATAATGTATATATGAATGGAATACCAGGATTTTAATGACTACATTCTCAAACGTGAAAAAAAAATGAAGTTTCATTTGGAAGAAAGAGTCCAAGAATAGCATCTCACTATTAAGTATCTAAAGGGAATTTATTAAATAAAGAAAGAACCTGAATATTCATCCAGATTACCTCACATGGTCAAAACTTAGAAATAAAAAAAATATGAATGTTAAGTCATGAAAGAATAAATTCAAGAGAACTAAAAATAGCATTTTATAGTGTCAGAACATCATGTACAAACATTAAATCTCCAACGTGTATAAAAGGGAGAGAGAATCAACTTCTGGGCATGAATATTTTAAATATGAGAGCAGTTTTTGTGCCTGCGTGGCTGGCGCCCTGGATATCTGGACCATCCATTTCCATCAGCCCGATCAACCGTAGACGGAGAGTAACGGGAACCAATGCTCCGGTCGTTCAGTAAAAACTTCCTAGCAAATGTTCAATATTTTTTGTGATGCAGAATAAAGTGGCTACTCAAGTGTCTACACTATTGCAGCATAATTTTTTTCACTTTCATATACATCGTGGATTCCATTGTTTCCTGGTCAATGTCCCACCTTCTATAGATAGCACTGGAATGTTCCAGCTGAGGTGTCCAATAAATCAGTCACCGCAGAAATTTTGGAGAGCTTCAGAAACCATAATGAAACACATTCCAGTGCATGGTAAGAAATCTTAACCACTGCACGGTAGAAAAATTTCACCATACCAACGTGAAAACTTCCGTTTAAACAAATCCCAATCGCAAGCAATGGCCTGGATGTCAGGGGTGCCATACAAAGTATCCTCTAACAAGTAACTAGATTTTGTGTTATATCAGCAATTCAGCCAAAATGGGCCACCAAAAAACAGATAACCTGAACACGCAACACATACATGTTTCCACCAACAGTTTGTACACTACGGTGGACATATTGAGTTATTAACTAAGCGATGGAACAAGACTGTATTATCAAGTAAAAGAAAAAATAACTCAATGCCAGGCCACCAGAATTGTGCTGGCTGCACTTGCGCCGCCTGCTCTAGCCACTGCCCAAAACCATGATAACCAAGTTAGAGGCCCAGTAGCTACACTTCATGTGTCCTACCGTTGTTAATAAACCAATACTTATATCATACAACAGACATAACACAATTTGGAAGTCACTATCCCAGGAAACAGGACAAATTTGGTAATAATGAACTAACATCACCAACTATGCACGAGAGTTGACTTAAGTATATTCTCTTATATTAGTTAAGTATTTAAATATTATACACATTAACACATAGATGACAACAGAAAATACCTGCTTCAACCAGCATTCTTGATGTTTGTGTTCATATTTGTCTGGCGAGTAGCATCCATACTCAGACGGACAGTAAACCCAAATATTACACTTTAAAGCTCCTGGTCTGGCCCTCTTAGCCTGATCTATACAGGCTTGACAGCAATCTGCGGCACTTTCTTTGTGATGTGTTAAGCCCCATCTAACAGCAGTGCCACCATAATCAGTATGCAGTTCAGTATTGCATTCAGGGGGCAAAGGTGGACCTGGTATTATCTCTTCATCTGCAACATTAACATCAATAAAGAACCATTATTCGATTGTCTCTTGGAGCAATTTAAAATTACTGAACAATTTGGTAACCAATGACCCGTAAGACCTAATCAACAATGCTAACAACATGAACAGTGTAAACGAAATAACCTTCTGGTTCATTCTCAGGCTTGTCATCATGTTCAAAATGATATATAGTGGGAGGTATCCAAAGACCAATGTCCTCCAATAGCATTTGCCAGTTAAATTCCAAGGCTCGCTTTAACATCCCTAAATATCGAATCACAGGACATTTTTAAAAAATAAACAAGTATAATAAATATGTCATTATAGTAACTTCAAGGAAGCTCACGTACTTGATTCTTCACTGGAGAGGCCAACATTTGATAAATTCTTAGTAGATGTACTTCTCATGTACATAAGCTTCCCAACACGCCATGCTTCTACAGCTTCTGGCGTATATTAGAAAAATGAAAGGAAAATATTTTATTTTAGGTTAGTAAACATATAAAATAAATGATGTCTAACACTACATATATTTAGCCTTGCAATTAATAACTAAGTGGTACATACGTCTACAGATTAAATGCACAACCAGAAAAGAATTTTAGATTTTTCTAACGGTCTAACCTATATCCCCCTCGCTTTCTTTTCAAGGAAAAGGTCTCACCTACAACCCTAAAACAGAAAGTAAGTGTGAAATTCAGTATGACTATGATATCAGTAATAGAAGCTCTGGGAGAGGGTTATCGAGCATCGCCTAAGGAGAGTGACACGTGTGACCCAAAATCAGTTTAGGTTCATGCCTGGTATGTCGACCATGGAGGCGATTTTCTTATTACGACAATTGATGGAGAGATATATGGAGCAGAAGAAGGACTTGCACATGGTCTTTATTGACCTCGAGAAGGCATATGACAAAGTACCGAGAAATGCATGCGGTGGGCCTTGGAAAAGCACAGAGTCCCAACTAAGGCTGTCCGCACCGGCGTTCGGCAAAGGAGACTGAACGGTAAATAAAGCGAACAACGCGCCGCACCGCGCAACGCTAAAGCAATCGCTACAGTAACACGCCAGAGGAAGAGTTTGCCTGTGCGCGCCTGTAAAAGAGAAGGAAGAGAGAGAAAGAGAGAGAGGAGAGAGGAGGGAGGAGAGAGAAAGAGAGAGAGGATATGAAATGGTTGTTGATATAGAGTATGATATAGAGTAAATATGGGTGCGGGAGGAGTTGGTATAGAGGTGAGAATCCTAGATGACTAGGTCGGAATATTCCTTTAGAGGTGTGTTTAGAGAGTGGTGCGGTGCGGATAGCCTAAGTACGTTACCCCCATCAAGGATATGTACAGGGATGTGGTGACGTTTGTCCGAACATGTGATGGCGACACCAGTGACTTTCTAATTAAAATAGAACTGCATCAGGGGTCAGCTTTGAGCCCTTATTTATTTGCTTTGGTGATGGATGAGGTCACAAGGGACATACAAGGTAATATCCTTTGGTGTATGCTCTTTGCTGATGATGTGGTGTCAGTTGACGACAGTAGAACAGAGGTTAATAGGAAGTTAGAACTATGGAGGCACACGTTAGAGTCGAAAGAGTTCAAACTTAGTAGGACCAAGACCGAGTACATGAGGTGCGATTTCAGCACGACTAGGCATGAGGAGGGAGACGTTAGCCTCGATGGGCAAGTGGTGGCCAAGAAGGATACTTTTCGGTATTTAGGATCGATGCTACAAAAGGATGGCGACATTGATGAAGATGTTAGGCATAGAATTTCAGCCGGCTGGTTGAAATGGCGTCAAGCTTCCGGCGTCCTCTGTGACAAAATGGTGCATCAGAAGTTGAAAGGTAAGTTCTATAGGACGGCGATTCGCCCGGCGATGTTATATGGTGCTGAGTGTTGGCCTACAAAAAGGCGACATATCCAGCAATTGAGTGTAGCAGAGATGTGTATGTTGCGTTGGTGTTGTGGGCACACAAGGAGGGATAGAGTCCGGAACGATGATATTCGGGATAGGGTTGGGGTGGCACCTATTGAGAAGAAATTGATTCAACATCGGTTGAGATGGTTTGGACATGTTCAACGGAGGCCTCCTGAGGCGCCGGTGCGTAGTGGGGTTCTAAAGCGGGCCGATAATGTAAAGAGCGGTAGAGGTCGATCTAAACTAACTTGGGACAAATCCGTTAAGAGAGACCTTAAGGAGTGGAATATCTCTAAGGATTTAGCTTTGGACAGGAGCGCTTGGAGACTGGTAATCAACGTGCCTGAACTGTGACCTCTTCCTGTCGTGTGTCTTTTATGTCCCTTTGTGTGTCTCCCTGTTTATCGTCTCTTTTGGGTTTCATCTCTAGCCTACCCCAACTTGCTTAGGACAAAAGGCTATGTTGTTGTTGTTGTTGTTGTTGTTGTATGATATCAGTAATAGTAAACTTTCCTAAACCATCAGTATTGCTTGGTACTTCCCTGTCATTATTTGTCTAAATACAAGAGTAAATCATATCTTACAGGCACCTTTATAAAAAAAACAAAGGAAATCACAGTTTGGCTTGTCCTATTGACTAACAGAATGAATGCCAACCAATAAGGTTTCGACAAATCAGACAAAACTTGAAGAAAAAATCCAGTGCGGACAAGAAGACAGATAAAAGAAGCAGCACATAAATGGCAAGTCCATGGATAAGTACACTGGAGTTGTAAGCTACCAGAACCATAGTTTTAAATAGCGGGATTTAGCCCCAGCTATAGCGGGATTTAGCGTTTGGGAAGCTCCACCGCTAAGCTATGTCACTTTTGGCGCTAAATGGAGTTTACCGCTAATAGCGGCTAAAAGCGCGCTAAAGAGCGCTAAAACGGAGGCATCTTAGCGCCGCTATCAAGGCAAACTCCAGCCCCGTCCGGCCCAAAGCACACGCCAGCCCAAAACCAGTCAATACACTGCATTGGAGAGTCTCAAAGCGAGGTTTTCTTCAGACTACGGCGGCGGCGGCGGCAATCCCGACGCGAGGAGTTGCTTCGACCGGCGGATGCTGCTGCCGGCAGCAGGCTTCTCAGGATCTCAGCTCTTGACGAGAGAAGTTCTCGCGGCTGCGGCGGCTTGGTAGCGGCTGCTGCTGTTGGCCAAGCAGGTGTGACTTGCAAGCGGCCGTCTTAGATCTGTGGCTGCGGGCGACAAGCAGGTTCGATTGGGGAGTAGCGAGCTGGCAACCATGTCCCATCCAGAGCAGGCAGGGAAGTTCCTTCTTCCTTTCCCGCTTTAACACTTCACTGATTTGCTTCGATCAGCAAGACTTTAACGCTGTGGATGCCTGGATTTGCTTAGGTCCTGTTTGGCAACTTAGGATTTTTTGTACTGCGCTACTATTACTGTTGATTAGTCCAGGCATTAGTAAGGGCAGCTAGATCTGGTGTCTTCTCATCTGATACTGCGATCTGCACATGTGTCACTATATACAGCTGCTGGAATATTAGTTTTACAAGGCATCCAAGCCTTGTAGCAACTACTGGCATATTAGTTGAAACAATCTCAGACTTCTGCCATATTAGTTGGTAATTGGTATTTGTAATGTCTTCATCTTCTATGTTTATTATGTGTAAAATTACCTTATGCTTGACATATTTTTTGCTGAGCCGCTAAATGGCTTAGCCCGTTATTAGCCTTTGGGAGAGGCAGTCGCTAAGGGGCTTAACCCGCTATTTAAAACATTGGCCAGAACCCAGAACATAGCTTTTGGCTTAATAATCTTTTACAACGTTATCATAGAAATGATGGCCCATAGTTCTCAAAAGTATGGATCGGATTTGTTGTTTTCATGTGAAAATACAAAAACAAGTACTCCCTCCATCCCAAATTATAGGTTGCTTTGTATCTAGACATACATTATATTTAGGTGCATAGCAAATGCTATGTAACTAGAAAAGCCAAAGCTACATGCCTACATAAGCCAAAACGACCTATAAAGGACGGAGGGAGTAGAAGAGAAAAGAGAAATAAAGAAACATGTCCACAAGGACCTATATTATGCTCTTTCTTGAAGAAAGGAAGTTTCGGAACTAAGAGCTGGTACATAGGAGTGAGCCTAACAGAGCACCAGATTAGTAATGGTCCAACTAGCCAGACGCAGGTATGTACAGTCAACCACAGCAACATTTTTTTTTAGATAATGAGTCAACCACAACAGCAACATGGACACATGATTACGAACCATAAAGGAGCACGACATTCCAACCCGAGTACTGAAAACAGCAGAGCAACCAGCCAGATGCAGCGGGCAATAATTCCAACTTGGTAAGTACTAAAACTGAACTACCAGTACCAAATCAAACAATAGCAGAAATACAAACCTCGTTGTTCCGTGGTACTAGAATTTTCCCCCAAATCGTGCAGCCTCTGCAAAATCTCAAGCGAAACTTTCTGCTTCAGCTCGAGCGGCAGCCCCCTTCGCCTCTTCTTTTCCCTCGCGAATGCCTTGCGCAGCTTCTTCACCTTCTCGCACCAGACGCCAAAACCCAATGTCTCAAAAGTTTCAGATCACCGTTTCAATGAAACACCTGAACAGATTGAATTCCAGACACAAGAGCTCTGTACAACAGCTATACCGCTTCAATGAGCTCGACGGGCTCAGCCGCGCGGCGAATCTGGATCGACTTCTCCACCCACCTCATCTGCTCCCTGGAATACTTCAGCTCCCCGCCTAAACCCACAGGCACGAACTTAATCGGCAGATTAATTTGATCAGAACAATCGGATGGACTAACAGTGAGCTGAGGAGAGGAAAAACAGCGTACGTCTGGGTGCAAATGCGAAGGAGCCGGGTGCGTAGAGCGCGCGGGCCACGAGCAGCGCGGCGACGAGGTTGCCCACGCAGAGGGCGACGGCGACGCGGCGGCAGGTGCACCACCTCGCCGCGGCGGCCGCGCGGCCACCGAGCCGCAAGCCCCTCACCATGGCGTCACGCGCGGAGCCATCCTAGTACCGCCGCCGGCGCCGAGGCCGGTGGGCTCCACGCCCGTGCTAGGGTTCCGCACGCCGGAGCTCGCCACGAGCGACGAGCTGTAATCACACTGCGGCACGGTAGGGTAGCAGTGCGCGCTCACGAGAGGTATGTGTTCGATGCCTTCGTGCGCGTGTCGCCGCAGGCGGCGGCGCCTTTTGGGGCTTGGGCGCTGGGGAAGCGGCTTGGACGGTAACTTGACCAGGGAGCTGAACCGGTGACGCCACTCGCTGGACCTACTCCCGATTTCCTACTGCCGACAGGTGGGTCCGAACGGAAGCCTAGCTGCAGGTAGGCCTGCTAATGGGCTGGGTTCAAATGGATTTAATGGGTTGGGTTTTCAAATGGGTGCACTTTGGATGGGTGGGAATAGGTTGATTTATTTAGCGGGTTGGGTCGGGTTGGATTTAATAGAAAACTGGGTTGGATGGGTGGGGATTGTGTTCTTTTTTTTTGTGGGTTTAAATGGGTTCAGCCCATGGGTTGATGTTGAATTTTTAATATATCATAGTATACATATATATTGATTTGTAATTTGTTTAGCTTTTGATGTAGGGCCCACATGCATATTTTGCTATGCTAATTGACACAGATTAGCCTCATGACATTTTGAATCCAGCTTAATTTATTTTGGTCAATTTTGACAAAATTTTATAATGTGGACACGAGCTTTTATTTCTAGGGTCCGGCTTTGATGTGGGGCCCACATATTCATTTGACGGTGCCAATTGGCATAAAATAGCTGCTTGTTACATTAAATCATCTGCAACAAATTTTAGTCAATTTCGACAAAATTTTATAATGTGAACGCGAGCTTTTATTTCTAGGGTCCGGCTTTGAGGTGAGGCCCACATATTGATCTGGCAATGCCAACTGGCATGAAGTAGCTGCTTGTTACATTAAATTATCAGCAACAAATTCTAGTCAATTTCGATAAAATTTTATAATGTGAACGCGAGCTTTTATTTCTAGGGTCCGGCTTTGATGTGGGGCCCATATATTGATCTGGCAGTGCTAATTGGTATAAAGTAGTCGCTTGTTACATTAAATCATTTGCAACCAATTCTAGATAATTTCGATAAAATTTTATAATGTGAATGCAAGCTTTTATTTCTAGGGTCCGGCTTCGAGGTGGGTCCACATGTCTTATCCAAGCATATATATATATATATATATTTATGCAAACTCATAAGTTTTTATAGCAAACCTGTGGGTTTAATTAGTTTATGGGTTGGAATGGGTTGGGTTGAGACTAAAAAAATATGGAATGGGGTAGGTGAAAAAAGATAGTTAATTTATTATGGGATGGGTTAGGTATGGGGTGAGTTTTCACCCATTAACAGGCCTAGCTGCAGGTGCCTGGATCGATCTTCCGATCTTCGTGGCGACCAGGTGCGGAGGAGTGGCCCCCGCACGGCCGGTTCACAGGTCACTGTTTACGTTTGGTAGGGATTAGGCATTAATGGGCCTGTTTAGATCTTAAATATTTCTCCAAATTTCACTATAAAAAAGAAGATTCCTCATCACATAAAAATGTCGGCACATATATGAAGTACTAAATGTAGATGAAATAAAAAACTAATAGCACAGTTTTGTTGTACTTTCCGAGACGAACATTTTGAGTCTAATTAATCAATTTTTGGACAATTTTTACCAAATAAAAACAAATTTGCTACAGTAACTCGGGCACTGTTCATGCCCGAATTCAGGCCCGAATTCGGGCATCTAAACACGGCCAATATTGTTTACCGTAGGAATCTGAACCTGAGCTGTTGGAATGTTCCGTCGTACTGTACATTACTCCCTTCGTTACAAATTATAAGGCATTCTAACAATCTTAAAGAGTCGAAGCATCTTAAGTTTGACTAAAATTATAGAGAAAATTATAAAAAATTATAACATCAAATAGATATACTATGAAAATATAATTAATAAAGAATCTAATGATATTTAATTGGTGTCATAAATATTATCATTTTATCATATAAATTTAGTCAAATTTAAGATCATTTGATTCTCCAAGATTCTTGAATGCCAAATAATATGGGATGGAGGGAATATTTTGGAGTAGTCTATTATTAGCAGGGAGCAACTCAAGAGATAGCAGTCCAAGAGCAACTCAAGAGACCGACCCTTTGTATCCTTAGTAGATGCTAGAATAGATATTTTGATAAAAAAAAATTTATCCTCCAAAAGCTTCTCTAAATGGTTATCCAAATATAGCCATCTTCTATACTGGATTTTTCGCTAGGCAAAAATAGAAGAGGAGAGTGACTCTACATTACGCACGAAACATAGAAGAACGGTTGAAGAGTGGAAAGATATAAAAAGCGAGTTTTGCAAATGACTCTTCAAATGATGATTTAGAGAGTGAGATTTAGAAAAGCTCTTGAGACGTTCTAATGACCAATTAATCATTACTGCGTGGAAGCCAACTTTTTATGGGTAGTTGTTGCTGCGTCAGAAGCCATTTTTTTGTGGGGGCGATAGTTCCTCCTGCAAAAGCAATAGTGATTCGAAAAGTGGCAGAAATGCAGGGCACATTTGTTTGCCTGGACTAGCCGGGGCACTGCGCCCGTGGGCTGCAACCTGGACTGTTTGTTTGCCTGGATGGAGTTGGCAGCTCGGCCCGCACGCCCATTAAAGCCGGCCTCGACCAGGCCGCGGTAATTTTTTCGTTCCTCCTAGGCTCAGCTCAAGCGGGCGCGGTGCGTGCGGCAGCCTTCCTTCCCGTCACCTCCCTCTCGTTACCTCCCCTTCTCGTTCCCGTGGGAGAATAGCAAACCATGGCGGCGTCACGCGCGAACCATGCCCTCAACGGTGGATGGTCGCGCTCCTCCCTAGCCCTTAGGCAAATCTGGCGGCAGTGGCCGTGCCCACGACGGCGGATGGCAGCGCCCTTCTTCCTCACGCGCGCTCCTCCCTAGCCCACAGGCAGATCTGGGCCCATGGCCAACGACCTCCTCACGGCTGAGTGCGCGGTCACCGCGTACACTCATAGCACATCCAAGGCTAACAGCCTCATCGCCGCCGGCGCGAGCCTCGCGGGCTCCCCTCGCGCTGTGGCTGTCGCGTCCGACATGGTGTTCACCATGGTCGAGAACCACGGCGACGTTCGCGCAGTGGTCCTGGACGCTGCCACAGTGTCATGCTGCTAGACTGCATGAGCTCGTCCCCGTCCGTCATGCGCGAGGTCCCGGCGGCCACGGTGGGCTGCCACGCCGTCAACGCGCCGGTGTCCGAGGGCGACATCGGCGCCCAGGACAGCACGCTGGCCGTGTTCGCTGGTTGCGACAAGGCCGTGGTCGCCTGGCTCGAGAGGCTCTAGATCAAGGTGTCCGCACCTAGGGTCTCATGGGCGTCGCTCCGTCGGATGCAGGCTCTCAAGGAGCTCGAGCTCTCAAGGGCGGCTGGGGCGATGTCAAGAGTTTGCCGACAAAGGTGCCTACTCGTGGTTGGCAGTTCGCGCTGTTGAGGTGCTCAATGTAATGGCAGTGAGGTGAGGAAGAAGAAGGTGAGATGGTAAGGTCACCTGATTCTTGATAGAGGGTAACCTTACGCGTTGAGCCAAGCAAACAAACACCATCTCGCCCTCAACCAGCCCTTGCTACGTCCAGGCAAACAAACAACCCCAGTTGCACCACTTGGGGCTGCCTCCACCTGGCCAGGCTGGGCTGGGACGAACGGGCCACCCTAGTCCAGGGAAACAAACACGCCCGCAATGTCCATTTTGCTCTGCATTTAACTATGTCAGCGAATGTAAGAAAAAGTAAGGTGTGAATTATAATCTTGGCCGTGTTTAGTTCCTCCCTCTAAAGTTTAGTCCCTATTACATCAGATGTTTGGACACATACATGGAGTATTAAATATAGACTAATTACAAAATTAAATACACAGATTGAGACTAATTTGCAAGACGAATTTTTTAAGCCTAATTAATCTACGATTTGACAATGTGGTGCTACAGTAAACATGTGTTAATGACGGATTAATTAGACTTAATAAATTTATCTCCCGAATTTCTGAGGACTTATGTAATTTATATTTTTTTATTATGAAACGCTCCTACGTGACACCCCGTGACACCTCTATACTTTAGTCCTCAATTTAACACCCACGATCGTTGTCCTGGCGTCCAGCGGTAAAGCATGACAGCGAAGGGCATGTGTTGGTTTGGATGTTAAAGTTTAACAAATATTGTAGCACTTTCGTCTTATTTGACAAAAAGTTTCTAATCTTGGACTAATTAGGCTTAATAGATTCGTCTCGTAAATTATTCCTAATCTGTGCCGACATACATGCAATTAGTCTACATCTAGTACTCCATGTATTTGAGAAAACATTAATACGATGGGAGTTAAATTTTAACTCCTTTAAACCAAACGGGGCCGAAGTGTAGCAGTGACAGCGCTCGTAAAGTCGCATTTCAGCTCACGACGTGAATTAATTGTGCCCTTCAAACCGCACCAGTTAGCTCGCGGATTGCATTGCTACTGCCATGGCTTCGGGCTTCGGGCTTCGGCCTTTCGCGTGAGCCTGTCCGGTTTGTGGCCCATGTCACTTCAACTGCTACTACAGACCTGGGCGCCAAGCATTGCCGCCAGCGTTATACCACCCATTTCAGCCCAGCTTGACAGCCGCATTCACCACTGAGCAGATCAAATGAGCATGGATGCCCGGAAGCATTTGTTTAGTGGTGTACGGCACCTGCGAAAATTAGCTGCAATTTTGGAGGCGAACGGAGTGTATATGCTGGAGATTAGAGAATGGAGACATTCCCGATGAACTGTATGTGGCAGGTTACCGTCGAGTGAACAGAGACGGCGAGGGCTCTTTCTCCACCATTAAAGCCAGTACATGGCCGTGTTTAGATGCCGACCGAATCGACACTGCGCGCTACAGAGTTTCTGTCAGAACACTGTAGCGCGTTTTGTTTTTTAGTGCAAAAAATTGTTTATAAATTGATTAATTAGACTCAAAATGTTCGTCTCGTAAAGTACAACAAAACTATGCAATTAGTTTTTGATTTTATCTATATTTAGTACTCCATGCATTTACCGACATTTTGATGTGATGGAGAATCTTCTTTTTACATAGTAAAATTTAGGGAAAAATTTGGAAACTAAACAAGGCCCAGAACTCAAACGCCGCAAGTTAACAAAGCAAAAAAGGAGCATTGACCACACTGAAACACAAATAAGTTTTAAAGTCCCGAGGTAGCAACACTTCCAGTCAGATTGTCTGCACTGCGGCATTTCCACAAACACATCACGTGCGCTGCCATGGATCGTGAGGCATCCACAAGAGGATTAGAGACGACGCCACAACCTCACCACTAGACATGCGAGCACACAACCGTAGAACAAAAACGCGGAGAAGAATTCCCAAGGGAGCCCGCTAGTGGTCCTCGGCGGCGGGGGCGGCGGCGGCGGGCGCAGGGTGGGCGGTGAAGATGCGGCGGAGGTGGGACGCGAGGGCGCCGGACGCGTCGGCGTCCGCCTCCCTGCGGAGCGCGTCCTGGAGGTCCCGCATGCGGTGGGAGAGGTCCTCGCGCTCGCGGCGGAGGGCGGCGTTATCGACGGCGAGGTCGTTCAGGCGGTGCTTCTGGCCCAGGGACCGCAGGCTCATCATGAAGACGCCCGCCATCAGGAACAGCTGCACGAACCCTTCCTTGCGCTTCGCCGCGTTTGCCAGCAGCCCCGGCGGGCGCCGGCCCCCGAAGCCGCTGCCGCTGACGTCCGCCATCTTTGCCTGCGAGGTTGGACTCGGTCCGGTGGGCTCTGGGTTTTGGGGACGCGGATTCGATACCTCGCCTCTGGTAAGGCTGTGTTTACTTTCTCAAAAAAAAAAAAAAAAAAACTGTGCAAACAAACCGTCACATAAACTTGCAATACATGCATAGAGTACTAAATGTAGATGAAATCAAAAACTAATTGTACAGCTTGGTTGTACTTTGCGAGACGAACGTTTTAAACCTAATTAGTCAACAGTTGGACACTATTTACCAAATAAAACCAAAACGTGCTACAATACTTTTTTTACACCTTTTCGCGGAACTAAACACACCCTAAGTCACGCGCCTGGCATCTCATATGCGCTTAGTTCCCAATTCCATCCCCAAATTTCACTATGCAAAAAGAAAATTCCCCATCACATCAAAATGTCGGCAAATACATGGAGTACTAAATGTAGATGAAATAAAAAACTAATTGCACAGTTTTGTTGTACTTTGCGAGACGAACATTTTGAGTCTAATTAATCAATTTTTAGACAATTTTTTACACTGAAAAACAAAAGGTGCTATAGTGCCCCGACACGGGCACTGTACGTGCCCGAATCGGGGCACCCAAGTCCAGATCTAAACACGGGCTGCGTTGAAATCGAATCCAATGGCCCTTAGCGATTCAATCTCTACAACTAAAAAATAAAAAAAGTATTCCGTCCACAGGCGACACTTCGCGTCTCTCGCTCCCAGGCCTCCCCGGTGCGCGCGTGCCTCACCCCCGCTCGGTGTCTCCCCGGCATGTTCCGTAATCTCCTCCTCTCGGCTTCCCCTCCACAATCAGCGCCATGGCTCCACGGGCAAACTCCGCGATCTCGGGCTCCCCCTCCCCCAATCATCATCGGTGCTCTGTAAAAACTAAAAAGGAAGGAAGCATTCTCCACTTCCAAGTCGCAATCCCCAACATGTGCCGCCCTCGCTCCTCGCCGCCGCCGCCGTGGCAACCCTGCTCTGCCCTCGCCGCGGACGTCCGCTCGCGGTTTCCTCACCCCTACCCCACCGAGGACGACGCACGCACCGTTACCTTCGCCGCCTCCGCATACCGGCCTTTTGACCGGCCCCTGCACCGCCAGGCATCAGAGGCGCTCAGCTCACGACGCCCGAGCGCCCGAGCACCTGTAGCCCCATCCCACGCTGCTGTCTCGGCCTCCGCGATCTCCAAATGACACGGTCTACGCAAGGCGCTCAGGTCTCCGCCAACGCCAAGTGCACAGCTCTCCGCCGCCGTCGCTGCACGCCAGGCGCGCGAGTCTTTGTCAGTCACGTCGCCAACAGGTATGCATGCCCACACCTTCGTTGGATCTGCTAATCTGATCTGATCTAATTAATTACAAGTGCTACTAATTTTGATCCCTTTCAAATATTATCATCCGTACATGTGCATACCCAATGTTCTTTAGGCTATGTTCGGTTGGAGAGGAATATTTCCAGACGTTGATTTAATCCAGACAGGGGTTGAGTGGAACCCCTTGCTATCACTCAATCCCTATGGAGTTTAATTTCTGTAATTCCCTGCCTCCAAAACTTGTTCGGTTAGATAGGGATTAAAGCATGGATATGCTTACAGTGCAGAGAAGCAATGCATCTGATTGTTGCACAATCTCTGAATGGCATAAGCTTCACAAGCCCAGAAATACAGAATGCTGGCTAATCAAAACTAAGGACTGCATAAGTACCTTCTGTGCACCCACAGGAATTGTTTCAGCAGAAAATTACTCTCCATATTAATCTTGTGGTTCTTACAATGGTCAATCTCAGCAGAAAGATGTTGATACCCATGTTCAATCTCAGCAGAAAGAAATATAGCTGATATGCTTAATCCTCTAACCTCACCTGATATGTTTAATCCTACAACAAAGAGGCACATGACCATGTTTTTAGATATGTGCATTTTCCTGTTTATGTTGTGATTGTTTCAATATCATCAATTGCCCTTTTTATTTTTGAAATAGTAAAAGTGCAATGCGGATATAAATATATCACCACCAAAAGGCTTTGAAAGACAAGGAAATTTTACAGGCTATTTGACCAAGGGGAACTTTTCAAATTTGCTTTCTTTACCTGCAGATCCAGTAACCAGTTAGCTGCTGTCCACCTCTAGAAAGTCATCTACACTGCCCAGGCCCACAGGCAAGGCAAAGTTTCCTGTGTACTTGTGTAATTGCTCTACCTGTCTTAGCCAGATAGCCTTCAAACATGCTTTCTCATGGTATTATTACTTTTTTCAATGATCTGACAGAACTTTCAATTGGCTCTATGTACACCTGTTGGACTTTATAAAGGCAAGGTATCAATTATTACTTTGCCATCACCACAATGTACTTCCACTATCAGCCCTCAAATTTGTTTGAAATTTCTGTTTATTTCTATATTTCAGAGTTTTCTACTATGGGTTAGCAAGCAGAAACCGCTTACGTTTGACTCAAGCTTGGTTTGTACCTGACAGGAGACATGAAACCTAGAACTGAATTGTCATGTTGCATCTTATGGTTTGTTCTGAATTTTGATTGATGCAAACTTGCCTAAATGTAGAATCTTAAAATGGTCAAAATTGTTTGCATTGTGCAAAATAGGATTTAGCAGTCTGCGGTCCTTATATTAACAGATCAATTAGTAGATGTAGATATTTAACGATTTGATCTCTGAATGTTTGGCCCATGAGAAAAAAAATATAAATGTAACAGATCAATTATATGGATTTAGCAGTCTGCAATTATTGGTTGTGATACAATCCAACATCCTCTGGTTCAGGTGAAACCTGATAGTATGGTTAGCCTTGTTAATATCAAACGTACTCTGTACATGCATGTAATAATAAAAACTGGGTGATATTGACTCTGGCAAGCCTATCATTAAGTTTGTGCTGAAACTCGCCCATAGCTGTACATGCTCTGAACAGTGCCATTGCCATTTGCAGATAACTATACTGGCTCTCAGTCATCTATACCTGCATGATCATTAGAGATTTCAAGAGCACCTTTGGCCAGATTGTGTGATGCGTCCCGGCTCTCGCTCGTCTGTACCCGGATGAGCGTTGGAGATTTCAAAGAGCACCTCTCTAAGAGATGGGTGGAAAGTAATGAGACTGGTCAATCCAAAATTTGTAACTCGAGTCTTTTGTCGAAGCTTCAGAGTGAGTTCTCCTTATTGATTATTTGATCATTTCCTATCCTACCTTGCTATTTCTTAGTCATTCAAACTTTCAGGAGACATAACCAATGCTTACAACTTCAATGTTAATGCTTTGTATCTAATAATTTTCAATAATTGTACATCTTTGATGTGTCATTGCTTTGTATCTACTAATTTGGAATAATTGTGCATACCTGGTCTCGGTGTTCGAACTTTCATACAACATAGAAATAATTTAACACTTGCTTTTTTTAGTTCCACTCCTTGCAGTTGTTTGAACTTCGAAACCTCTGTTTGATAGCCTGAGTTGATGCAAAAATGCAAGAAAGAGCTAAAAGGATGGAAGAAAAGAAAGTCACTGGAGGCCCTTGTCCACATGGCAAGTTCAATGCTGGATGGATCGGGCCTCGAGATCAAACGCTCAGGGGCAATCGAGCGTCCTCTGCGCGTGCCCAGTTTGTTGTTGTGAGTTTTTTCTTTGGTAACAATACAACACATATCCAAATTAAAATTGTCGTGCCATTATTTTTGTTCCCGTTGCAACGCACGGGCATTTACCTAGTCAAAGAAGAAAAAAGAAAAAACAAAAGGAATGGAAGGGAAGGACAGAGGCGTCGGGTAATCGGTAATTCTTCGATCCGAGGGTACCACTCTTTACTCCGGTATCGAACAGACGTGGGGGCATGGAGCAGGTGACACAACCTTTGGTTAGGCCATGTTTAGATGGCAATTTTTTTTTTGAAAAAACATTGTAGCACTTTTCATTTGTATTTGATAAACTTTGTCCAATCATGGATTAATTAGGCTCAAAAGATTCATCTCGATATTTACAAACAAACTGTGCAATTAGTTAATTTTTACCTACATTTAATACTCCATACATGTGTCGGCATATGCGATGTGACGAGAAATCTTGAAAACTTTTTGAATTTTGGATGGATCTAAACATGGCCTTAATATCCGGTCAATCACCTGTCCATCTCCCATTCCGCCGCTCCTGCGCGGCCGCCCCGTTGCTCCTGTGGTTGCTCTACGTGCTCACCCTGTTCCTCTTTTCCGTCGCTACTGCTCCATCGTCCGCCTCGTCCGACGATGCCGACAGGTGCCATCAGCACAAGGAGAAGCGCTATGCCTTAGCACGAAAGCCCTCTGGCCTCGCCTCCTACTACGGCTATGGCGCTCTGATGCAGACGACGAATGAGGCCGCGCCGAGATATGATGCATGTTGGAAATGTACATCTCAAATGTTTCAGATATTTTTGAGGTACGTTTTAAATGTTTCACACGGATGTTGTAAAAGTAGATCGGGATGTTGCATATATTACAATGGTTGTACACGCTTATTGCAACCATTTGTCCCCAATGTTTCATCTGTTTTTCAGATATATGTTGGAAGTGTGTTTATCTGGAGGTTGCATATGTTTCACACATATGTTGCAAGTGTTTTATCTGGATATTGTGTATATTTGCAATGGTTTGCAATTGTTTTTACAAGTGTTTCAGATACACGTTTCATGTGTCTTTGTGTATGTTATATAAGTGTTACATCTAGATGTTTTAAAAGTAAATCAAATGTGCACATATGATTTGCGTAAGAAGCAGGAGAGGGCGTAGGCGGTCCCCGCGTGAACGACTTTCGGGCGGCACGGCATGGGCGCAGTCGAGCGACGTTTGATTAGCGTGGGCCCACGTGTGAACCTGCGAAACAACAAGGGAAAGGTTTAGATGCAATTTTTTTTTTTAAAATAATACTGTAGCAAATTTCGTTATTATTTGATAATTAGTGTCCAATCATGGTCTAACTAGGCTTAAAAGATTCATTTGATCCATTTCGTCTGAACTGTGTAATTAGTTTTATTTTTTATCTATATTTAATACTTCATGCATGTGTCAAAAGATTCGATGTGACGAAAAATCTTGAAAAAATTATGCAAAATTTTTGGGCCCTACTGCAGCCGCAGATCGCTAGCAGTGCCGTCACGGAATCGCACTCGTGGCCGCGCTCTGCAGATGGACCAGGATGTGGTCGTGTCGCGCCGCGCGTGCTGGACTGTGGCGATCGGCTGACGTGGGAGGGGCTGATTTTGCATTGCAAGATTCTGCACTGTAGTATTTCGTTTGTATTTGTAAATTTTTGTCTAAATATTGATTAATTAGGCTCAAAATGTTCGTCTCGTAAAGTACAACAAAACTGTGTAATTAGTTTTTTATTTCATCTATATTTAGTAGTCCATGCATGTGTCGGCATTTTGATGTGACGAGAATCTTCTTTTTACATAATAGAATTTGAGGTGAAATTTGGTATCTAAACAAACCCTGTGCTGGAATCGTTCCCGATGATGGTCTGCGCCGACGTGAAAGCGCACAAGGCCTACAGGGCTGCAGGGGCACGCTTGATTGGATGGTCTGTAGGAGAGTGAGTTCGATGATGGCCGTGTTTAGTTACCAAATTTCCCTCCTAAATTCTACTATAAAAAAAAATTCTCATCACATAAAAATGTTGGCATATGTATAGAGTACTAAATGTAGATGAAATCAAAAACTAATTGCATAGTTTTGTTGTTATTTACGAGAGGAACATTTTGAGCCTAATTAATCAATTTTTGAACAATTTTTTACACTAAAAAACAAAATGCTATAGTGCGCTACAGTGTAGAACAGTGATTCCGCCGCCACCGAATCGGGCCATCTAAACACGCCCGATGATGAGATGCTCGGGTTGCTGCCGAACGAGTGTTGCCACGCTTACATAGAGAGATAAGCTAGTCGGCTAGTCGCTATTCTGGTTGACGCCCTCGACCTTGCGGTGGCACTGCGCGAGCTCAGCAGCGGAGATGGTGCCATTGTCGGCAACAAGACAGATAAGATAGTGGATGATTGATGATTCTTGGAAGAAGTACATGTTTCAGGAAGCACAAAGAGAACGAGAGCATGCCGGCGGACTGCTCAACCGTTCACGTGAACCACACACCTAGCTTGCTGATTACATTTTTTTTTTCAAAAGCCATCGACAAGAGTATGCCTGGCATATATTGATAGAGTCAAATACAAACAGAATTAGAAAAAAAAAAAAGAGAAAACCTCAACACTCACGAAGGCTTGTCCGCTTGTAATTGGTATTCTATTGCTAGCTATTAGCTATCTTTATCTTTATATATATGCTCACTCTGTCACTCACTTCGCTGGTGGTGGCTGGTGTGGTTTTGCCTCCACACTTGCATTCATTTCTTTGTGATGGACTTGAGAATGGTTTCTTCCAACAGAACTTCAGTTGCTTTGGAGGATTTTTCTAAGAGCGCTTGAGATCGCAGAATTCTAGATGGACTTACCATGGTGGACTGTAGTGCCAAATGAAGGAACTGAGAGCATCCATAAAAGGTTAGTACTGTTTCATCTTATATCGAACCTGCAGAAAACAGTTCTATTTTTTCTCTAACTGAAATAGTTTGTTTTTGAAGCAACAGCTCTAACAGATAATCAGCTGTTCCTGTAATGTTCTCCCTACTTGTTGTGAATCTCAAAACTGTAAACCTAACTACAGTGTTTCTTTTCTGTACATGATTTGAATAGAAGAAAGGAGTTTGCAGAAACAAGTTCATGTGCACATTGTCCAAAAGAAAATACTAGTTAGTGGCAACTGGGATGAGATTACTTGAACTCTTGATGGATTCTTAACAAATGCAAAGTGTTTGTCAGTCCATCCCAAACTTTAAACACGCATGGCACAAGAAATTAATCCAAACAAATATTAGTATACCATCCCAACCTGTCATCCTAGTATGAATGATACAGCCATACAGGTAGAGAAGCATTCAAGTATAGTTTCATACAAGTTCATTCCTCCCCGAGTATTATTCTTTTGTACCACAACCTTCTTCCTTTACGTCGATAGCCTATATATAACAAATTAATAACACGTTTGATTACTTGTACACGCGCTTGCTTAGTTGTCGTAGATGCGGCACTCGTCGGTCTCCGGGTTGTCCTTGCAGTACTTCTCGAGCGGGTCGCTGTTCTCCTTGAGGTTGTCGCGGGCGTGGCTCGCCGCGGCGCTGATCTCCTCCACATTGTCCCACGCCGCCGCGCACTCCGCGGTGCCCTTCTCGTCCGCGCACGTCGCCTCCGCCTCCTTGATGCTCTCCGACAGCTTGTCGGAGATATCCGGCGGCGTGGCCGGCCCGGTCGACCTCACGGCGAACCCGCCGCGGCGCGCCACGGGGAACCAGACGCGGCTGGCGGCCTTCCTCCTTGGGAGCACATCGGCGGCCGCGAAGGTCGCCGGAATAGAGAGGCTTGCCACCGTCGACGCCATTTCTACCTAGCTAGCTTCCTGTTACAAGCAAACTCGATCTCTTGTGTCGACAAGGGATGGTGTGTAGTGCTGGCTGTCACGTAGCTAGAACTGGACTTCAGTACTTGGCATTTTGCGCTGGAGAGACGAGGTTAATATATAGCTTTGTTCGTGGAAGGGCAGGCGTTTTACGTGCACTCGTTTCTTATCGCCTGTTGGCCACTCGTTGTGGTACACGTCGCTGCTGCGTTTAGAGATATTTGAAGCCTTGAAGGGCAAGTGTGACTTGGGAGGGAGATCTTTTGCTCGGTTCGGGAGATCGGAGTTGTTGGCAAGATAGAAAAACTTGCAGGTGTGCAAGCGTTGCACGGTGTTTTGTGCTTGTAAAGTTCGTGTAGAACACGATGTTCGACGCGAGGTCCGTGTTGCGCCGCTTGTTGTAGAAAAGTGAACTCGATGCGACCAAAACAACTCGTTTTCAGGGGTGAACCAAATATCTGAGGTATTGTCGGAGGCTGCGGATCGGAGAAACAAACAAATGGTATAGCACTACTACTATTGACAAATTTCTAGATATTTTTGAACAACTTGATACATATGTAATTTGTGGTAGCCGAGGATAACGTAGGAGATGCATGTCTGGCTGACAATAATCAACAAAAGTGCACGGGAGTACTAGACAGCCAAGGGTAGTGGATGCGTGGCCCCAGAGCCTCCGACCGGACTCCTGATTAGGCCCAATCATTGACAGCTTTCGTAAAGGAGTTGTGACCTCTATCTCTGAATAAATAGGTTTACAGAGTTATCTCAAGTTAAAAATTTTAAACTTTGATCAAATTTCTAGAAAAAATCCGCTAAGATTTATGACATCAAATCAGTATCATTAGATATTACCATAAAATATATTTTCATAATGTGGTCATTTTATGTCATAGATGTTGTTACTCTTTTCTATAAAGTTAGCCAAACTTAAGATAGTTTGACTTGTATAGATTCTAGGAATTAATTTGTCTGAGGGAGTATATAATTATAATATATTGTTTACTTGTGATTGGTCGGTGCCCATCCTCACGCGTAAAGACACATTAATCCCTTTTGAACTTCTATACGGCAATAATATAGTAATATGAAAGGTAACGCAAACATAAGTGAAAAAGAGCTCGATACATGTTATAGGGTTAGATGACCCAACTTATCAATTTGGTAGGACCAATATGGTAATTAGGAAGATAGATTTTTCCAAACAAGCATGGGATGTTTGTAATTCTAATTGATATAACTAGAATGAGCATAGGATGAATATGACCATGTTATGATAAGATCAATGACAAAGGTTAATGAATATCATATCATAAATTATATATGACATGCTAATAATAAGATAGCCCGGACATTTTTCTTCGTATGGCAGCTCAAGCACACAAACTAATAACAGGCATACAACCTAACCTACACAGCGGGATGCCCGATTTCAGTCATGTGTAACCTTATGACTAAGAAGAACATGTTGCCTAGTATTGGTGCCAATCTTTTATAAGCTCAAGCAGCAGTACACAAAAGATTTAGGAAAGAAAGGGAGAGATAACATGGAAGCAAACCCATAACAGTCTAATAGGAACCGCGACGCGTGAGTCCTTCGTCCCATCTGCTACTCTTCTTTATCACCGTTGTCTTCAACTTCTGTTTAGTTTTTTATAATCACTACCGGGTCGGAAGTCCCCATCACTGCAAGTGCGACTTGGGAGGGAGATCTTTTGCTTGCCGGTTCGGGAGATCAGAGTTGTTGGCAAGAAAAACTTGCAGGTGTGCAAGCGTTGCACGGTCTTTTGTGCTTGTAAAGTTCTGTAGAACATGATGTTTGATGCGAGGTCCGTGTTGTGCCGCTTGTATAGAAAAGTGAACTCGATGTGACCAAAACAACATGTCGTTTTGAGGGGTGAACCCAATATCTGAGATATCGTCGGAGGCTGCGGATTGGAGAAACAAACAAATGGTAGCACTGCTACTATTGATAAATTTCTAGATATTTTTGGACAACTTGATACATAATTAGTGGCATTCGCTACGGTAAACACCAAAAAGACTATGTTTCTTAAAAATGAAGTAAATAGTGATATAGATTTAGATTCCTGCCAAAGAGATTCAGGATGAGTGTTATCATATTGTTTAGTCCATAGCAATTATGGTTAAAGAGCAACATTGCAAATAACATCACAACTATTATATCTTTTGAAGCCATGCACCTAAATCCTCACACGCCTAAGAAATTCTTCTATATCTTCAGGAATGTTGTCTTTAGCTTTGGTGTCTTGTACTTTAACATCTCTACCAGGAATTTGGTCGTCATTGCATTCCCATCCTATATCTATTGTTTACTCGTGATTTGCCGGCATCCATACACACATGTAGAGACACATAAATCCCTTTTGAACTTCTATACAACGACAGTATATGGTTAGATGACCCATAAAAGGCAATGCAAACATAACTGAAAAAGAGTTCAATACATCATGGTAAAGGGTTAGATGAACTTATCCATTTTGTAGGACCAATGGTTAGAAAGATAGATTCTTCCAAACAGGCATGTGATGCCTGTAATTCTAATTAATATAACTAGAAGAGTAAAGTGCACTGGCGATCCTTGAACTTGTTCGGCTGTGTCATCCTGATCCTTAAACTCACAGATCGACCGTTCAAGTCCTCAAACTTGTTCATCTATGTCATTCCGGTCCCTAAACTCTCAAATCGCTTGTTCTCAAACTTGTTCGGCTGATATCATTTAGGTCCCTAAACTTGCATATCACCCGTTTAGATCCTCAAACTTGTTCAGTTGTGTCATCCGGTCCCTAAATACTGTAAACTTATAAATTCAATATATATCTATAGAACTGTCTAAAAATTGTAAATCTAATTTTGTTAGACTCTTGGTAACATGTAATTTAAATTAGAATAAAAGAAATCACCATGTACTTTCTATTTTTAACTCTATAGTTCAATAACTAAATAGGCACATACATTTTTAGGATTTATAAAAATATACGTGCCTATTTAGTTATTTAACTACAGAGTTAAAAAGAGAAAGTACATGGTGATTTCTTTCATTCTAATTTAAAGTACATGTCAACAGGAGTCTAACAAAATTAGATTTATAATTTTTGGACAATTCTATAAATATATATATTGAATTTATAAGTTTACAGTATTTACAACATTCAGGGACCGGGATGACACAACTGAACAAGTTTGAGGACCTAAATGAGTGATTTGTAAGTTTAGGAACCTAAATGATACCGTCGAACAAATTTGAGGACATAAACGAGCGATTTGCGAGTTTAGGGACCGAGATGACTCAGATGAACAAGTTTGCGGACATAAACGGTCGATTTGCAAATTTAAGAATCGAAATGACACAACCGAACAAGTTCGAGGACCGCCAGTGGACTTTACTCTAACTAGAATGAGCATGGGATGAATATGACCATGTTATGATAAGATCGACGACAAAGGTTAATGAATATCATATCATATCATAAATTATATGTGACATGATAATAAGTTGACATAAACATTATATATAAATAAGTTTAACTAAAGATATAACTAGAATCGCATTAGTGAAAAAAAGCACACCTCAAAGATTGCTGGAAGTTTTTTGGTGCGCGTTTCTTAATAACATACTCTCCGTAAAAAAAATACAATTATAGCTTTCCGAGGAGTCAACTGACTTGAAGTGTGACTAAAATCATATAAAAGCAACTAACAATTATAATACAAAAATAAATACTATTAAATTGATTATAAAATATATTTTTATAATAAACTTTCTTGAAGACATAAATATTATAGTCAAAGTTAAACTAGACTCGTGCACATTCCATAGTTGTATTTTTAGACGGAGGAAGTAGTTACGTAGATTTATTGAAAGGAGCAGTTTTTTTTGTTTGCACTTTGTGCAGGTGCATTCTAATGGTTTTACTGAAATCAGATCTCACACTAACTAAGAGTGGCCTCAATGGTCAGCTACCTCGCTAGCTGACGTCGGACATCATCCAACGTGGACACGTAAAAAGAGGAGAGATGATCTCGCTAGTGACCAAAGAATCGTCAGCCGATTTCGCTGCAAGCGAGGACATGTGAGAGCGGGATATACGGGACGGTTCTACAGGTGGGAATAGAAAGGTAAGATAATATTTTTTTACTCTCTCACCTCCAGCTCAGCCGGCAACGTCGTGGACCCCGCTGGGGACGCCCTAATGATGTGGTGAGAATTTTAATTCAGGGTCTGTTTAGATACCAAATTTCACCCTAAATTTCACTATGCAAAAAGAAGATTCCCCGTCACATCAAAATGCCGGCACATGCATGGAGTACTAAATATAGATAAAATAAAAAACTAATTGCACAGTTTTGTTGTACTTTACGAGACGAACATTTTGAGTCTAATTAATCAATGTCTGGATAAAAATTTACAAATACAAACGAAATGTTACAGTGCAGAATCTTGCACTATACAAAATCAGCCCCTCCCAAATCAGCCGATCTAAACACGGCCTCAGAAGATTACAACCGTGCGCACGCACTGGACTGCCAGCGATCCTCTTCACACAGCGTATGTAGTCTGTACAGTAGAAATGATTTTCACCACGTTCGAGAAAGAATCTTTCTGGGTTCTTTCCCCCTCTATCATGCATGGAATCATGGGGAGCTAGGCTAAAGCTAGCGCTAGGTCGGCAAACTCATGTTCGAGGCTACCGTGAGTTAGTGATCTGATGAGCTAGACATCGGCATTTCGGCACTGCTTTGTCCCGGGCTCCCTGCCCAAACCAAGCACGTGAAAACCAAGTCAAACATACTCCTATGTTTTATGCTACCACCAAACTACATAAATGGTGATTAGCGATGTGGTAGCAACTAGCAACTGCAACAGATCTGGTCAAACTTTGTAACACGGCAAGCTCGCCGGCAGTCCTAAGCATCCATGCCTGGAACCGATAGGGCAAGCTCCAATCACAGACTCACAGCTGCATGAGCACGAGACCCAGGGAGAATCTAGGGCCCGTCACCCATGTGGCTTGGCTTACTTTTGCCCACCATGTTGCCCTTTATTCCCCCTCCGATCCCGCGTAATGGCCTTTCTGAAACTCCGTGTTCTTTCATCTTTCTGTTGAACGGGCGGGGTAACCTTATCCTGTAAGTCTGTAACCCCAGCGTGTGTATAAGCACAAAAAAACCCGTTATGCTACCCTCGTGAAAGCATTAACAACAATCACAGTGTTGTATGTGTCGGATAACATTGCCGGCCAAGTTTAGAGACCCATATATATCACTTTAAAAGTTCATAAACCTGAATGACATCGCCTGCAAAGCTTAGGGACCCACGTATGTCACTTTGAAAGTTCATGGACCACCGTGACACCATCAACCAAGTTTAAAAACCGACGATAAATTTTACTCTCTTTTACTTTTGCCTCTTAGGCAACGTGTCATCCTGTGTAGACACGGATTGCACATGAGGTGTTGTGTTTAATTTGCGTGTAAAACATGCACGCGTCAATTTTTCTGCATGGAAACGGTCGCTCGTTGAGTGACAGTATATGCAAACGACAGAAATGTTGAATTTCTGCATGGAGCCAAGGACTGTACTACCTCCGTCCATAAAAATACAATTTTCATTTTTTGATGAGCCAAAAATACAATTTCATTTTTGATGAGTCAAATAATTTGAAAGTTATATAAAAAGTACTTATATTTATAATACAAAATAAGTATTATTAAATTAATTATAAAAAGATAATAAGTATAATTAAATTAATTATAAAATATATGTTTATAGTAAATTTAGTTAGAGACATAAATGCTAATACTATTCATTATAAATTTGATCAAAGTTAAGCTAATTTGACTTGCACAAATCCTGTAATTGTATCTTTTTTGGATGGAGGGAGTAGCATTAAGCAGCACTAAGCCAGTGACACGGGTGATGGAAAGTGTCAGGAGTGGCGCCAATTCAGTCCATCACTGCTTGTGATGACCGTCAGGCTATGTCTCACTGACATGTGGGGTCGTCGATGTAAGTGGGTTGCATCCGACATCTGGCTGTTAGGAGACCGGCTATATAAGCTAGTAGAGAAGGGGAGGAGAAACCAGGTTGTAACTGACTACTCTGTTTCTGCAATAGAATACGATCCTGCCATCTTGACAGTTAGGAGTAGTTCTTCGTGTTCTTTGTTGCAGCCAAATTAGTCATTCATAGTACCCATATAGCAATCTCATAACAATTGGTATCGAGAGCTCGTTCGATCGAGGGGGTGAGAAATTTTTTCTCGCCGCTATTCTGATCCGCTCTGGCGCCGAAGCGGAAGCCTACCAAGTTTCAGCAAGACATGACGACCTCTATGGAAGACCTCAAGGCGACCATGGAGAACAGGCGAAGCAGTTCGCTGGTGTTCAGGAGATGGTGAAGCAGTTCCCGGCGTTTCAGCAGATGATGACGACCACGATCGATAAACTCAACAATCTTGAAGTGTGGCGCACCATCGCGGAGACTTCCATGAGAACGATGCTGCAACAATCCAAGGAGATGACGACGCGGGTTCAGCAGTTGGAGACGCGACCTCCACCACCGCCGCCTCAGTCGCCACTCCAACCTCTTCTGCCGATGCCGATGATGCCGACGCAGCATATGGTGCCGCACCAACCTCCCCCGTGGTTCGACCTCAACGTGGCACCAGCACTGTCGCACCATTCGGCATCGACCTCCCAATCGCCCAACGGGCATGACCTGCGTCAAGATCACCGGGTTGCTGGTGTTGGGACCCCTTGGGTCGCACCGCCGCACCCGGTCACAGGTATGGCTCATGACCACATCGCTCTAGTTTTTCCTCCGGTTGATTCAGAGTTCATGCACGGCAGTCGTTCGATGCCAGTTCCCAAAATGGATTTCCCAAAATTTGACGGGGATAATCCGAGATTGTGACGTGATCAGTGTGTTATGTATTTCGTGGTTTATGGAGTGCATCCAGTGATGAAGACGTGGTTCGCGACATTGAACTTTCAAGGATCTGCTGCAACGTGGCTTCAAACTGTTGAGCGCCATGGAAGGGTGGCGGATTGGGATCATCTATGCGGATTGGTATTTGCTCAATATGATAAAGACCAATACCCCAATCAGCTGAAGCAGCTCGAGAACTTAAAGCAGACGGGATCAGTGGCGGAGTACTATGCTCAATTTGAGAAGCTATCGCACAGGATTCTGTTGTACAACCTGTCATATGATGACGTGTACTTCGTTACTCGATTCTTGGCAGGGCTGAAAGAAGAGATCAGAGCTACGATCACTCTGCATGACCCACGTGACATCGCAACTGCCAGTACACTCGCCTTGCTACAAGAAGAGGAAATACAGGCCGCAAAACAAAAGTCCTTTGGGCAGGGTTTCACCAAAATGACTGATCGACTGGGTTTGGACAAGAATGACGTTGCATCAGGTGACAAAGCATCTTTGAAGAGGGCCAAGTCTGATACTGATGACAAATGGGCCACGCTGAAGCAATACCGCCGCAGAAATGGCCTCTACTACAAGTGTGGTGGCAAATGGAGCACGAATCATTCGTGTCCAGAGCATATTCCCATACATGTATTGGAAGAATTGTGGGAAGTATTGGAGCTTGACACTTCACAGGATTTTGATGAAATTCAGTCAGAGGTACTATAGGAAACAGAGACGATAATGGCAGTTCAAGCTCCGGATTCAAAATAAGGCAATAGATGACAGACATTGAAACTGTTGGCACATATTGGCAAGCAACAGGTTTTGATTTTGGTTGACTCGGGCAGTATTGGAACCTTCATCAGCGACAAATTGGTTGACATTCTGAAGTTATCAGTTCAAGCTTGTGCGTCAACAGGTTTCAAGGCAGCAGACGGGGGGCAATTGCAGTGCAATCAACAAGTGTCAGGTTTACAGTGGTGGATACAAGGCCACACATTCACTTTCGGATGCCCGTGTATTGGCTCTGCATTGCTATGATATGATAGTTGGGGAGGATTGGCTTGAAGCGATCAGTCCTGTATGGGTTGATTACAAGACTAAGGATATGCGTCTCACACATCAAGGAAGGCGTATCACGTTGCAAGTAGTTCGAGATCGGCTCCAGGAATGTCCTGAGATACCCCGAAAGAAGGTGCAAGGCCTAGTCTGGAGTGGGGCAGTAGCCTATTGCATTCAGCTTGACAGCGATATGCTAATTGAGGCTATGTCAGATGAGCTACAATGCCTCTGTGCCATTTAGCCTGATGATGAACCAACTATCTCGAGTGAGGTGCAAGCATTAGTGCAAGAGTATGAACATCTATTTGCAACCCCCAGTGAGTTACCACCTGCCCGAGAAGCTGATCATCAAATCAATCTAATGTCAGGAGCACAACCCGTGCGTGTTCGGCCTTATCACTACTCCTCCATCCAGAAGAGTGAGATTGAGAATCAACTCAAGGAGATGCTGTAGAATGGTGTTGTCCGCCACAGCTCCAGCTCATTCGCCTCACCAGTACTTTTTGTTAGAAAGAAAGACGGGTATTGGTGCTTTTGTGTAGACTACCGTCAGTTAAATGCAATGACTCTGAAACACAAACACCCAATACGGGTTGTAGAAGAGTTACTGGATGAGCTCAGTGGAGCAAAGATCTTCACTAAGTTAGATTTTCGTGTTGGCTATCATCAACTAAGAATGGCGGTGGGTGAAGAATACAAAACCGCATTCAGGACTCATCAAGGACTATATGAATTTTTGGTTATGTCGTTTGGCTAACCAACGCTCCAGCCACATTTCAGAGCTTGATGAACATGCTATTTGCTGAGTTGCTTTGCCATGGGGTACTGGTGTTTATGGATGACATACTAGTGTACAGTGAAACACTGGAGGAACATTTGGTGCTACTGCGAAAAGTGTTTGACATTTTGCATGCTAACAAGTTCTACGTCAAGCGCAGCAAGTGTTTCTTCGCTCGGTCTTCAGTCGAGTACTTAGGGCATGTGATCTCAGCAGAGAGAGTTGCAACATACCCTACCAAAGTTCAAGCAGTACTCAACTGGCCTACACCTACTACTGTGAAGCAACTGCGTGGTTTTCTTGGCCTGACTGGATACTACCGTGGGTTTATTCAGCACTATGGTGTTATAAGCAGACCACTAATAGAGTTGCTGAAGAAGAATCAGGTGTTCAAATGGTCTACTGAGGCCGATTAGGCATTTCAAATCTTGAAGCAAAAGATGGTGCAAGCACCAGTATTGGCTGTGCCAAATTTCTCAAAGCAGTTCAAACTTGAAACTGATGCATGTGATTTTGGCATCAGGGTAGTTTTAATGCAGGATCATCACTCTTTGGCATATCTCAGTAAACATCTATGTCCAAGAAATCAGACACTGTCAGTATATGAAAAGTAGTGCCTTGCTATTTTGATGGCTGTTGAAAAGTGGAGGCCATACCTGCAGCATGGGAAATTCCTCATCAGAACAGATCATAAGAGCTTATTGCACTTGACTGAACAAAGGGTGATCTCTAGACTACAACACAAGGCATTGGTGAAACTGATGGACTTGAATTATACAATACAGTACAAGAAAGGTATAAGCAATGCAGCAGCTAATGCATTGTCATGGTGTGAGCATGATGGGGATGTCTCTACGGTGTCTGAATGTCTGCCTACGTGGATTCAAAAGTTGCAGGAAGGTTATAATGATAACCCTGAAGATAAGCAGTTATTTACTGAACTTAGCATATCAGGAAGTAATTAAAAGGGGTTCACACTACATGATGGAGTCATTCGGTTTCAGGGAAGAGTATGGATTGGGCACAACTATTTAGCTCAACAGCATGTCCTGGAAGTTGTACATAACAATGGCATAGGGGGGACACTCTGGAATTACTGCTACATATAGTAGGATTAAAGCATTATTTGCATGGTCCAACATGAAGCAAACAGTACAGACATTTATCCAGCAATGTCAGACTTGCCAGCAAGCCAAGAGTGAGCACATCAAACTTCCAGGACTCTTACAACCTTTGCCAATCCCAACTCGGGCATGGCAGATTGTTAGTCTTGACTTTGTGGAAGGATTACAAAAGTCTGATCAGTACAATGCTATACTTGTGGTTGTGGACAAGTTCAGCAAATATGGGCATTTCATTCCATTGCACCATCCATTCATTGCCATGCAGATTGCAAAGTTGTATCTGGACAATGTCTACAGATATCATGGACTTCCTCAAGCCATCATTTCTGACAGGGATCCCATTTTCACCAGCAATGTGTGGCAACAACTGTTCAAATTAACTGACACAAAGCTGCTCATGAGCTCGGCATATCATCCGTAGACGGATGGTCAAACAGAGAGATTGAATCAGTGCCTTGAAGGATTCCTACGTTGTACAGTACATTCATGTCCCTGACAATGGAGTAAGTGGCTAGCAGTTGCTGAATATTGGTATAACACTGCTTATCACTCGACATTGGGTCGCTTCCCATTTGAAGTGCTATATGGTCATAGTCTGAGACATTTTGGTATCTCAAATCTGCAACTCTATTGGGTGCCAGATTTGGAACAGTGGTTGAAAGAGAGAGAACTGCTGACACGCATTGTGCAGTAGCAGCTTCAGTGCGCGCAACAAAGGATGAAAGCGCAAGCGGATAAGAACAGGTCTGAAAGAACTTTTCAACCTGGTGATATGGTATGTCCAGGCTTCAGTGACGCCAAGATCAAGTAAGAAACTATCCTTCAAGTACTATGGACCATTCAAGGTGTTAGAACGGATGGGTGAAGTATGGAGATTGGAGTTGTCACTGAATAGCAAGATTCATCCTGTCCTACACGTATCTCAGCTTAAGAAACAGATACCCAGGGACACAATAGTTTTAGAAGATCTGTCATCAGTATGCACCGAACCAACTAAAGCAATTCAACCAGAAAGATCATTGGGGAAGCGTCTGATCCAGAGAGAAGCTCAAACCATGGCGACGTGGGAAGACAAAGGTGATATTGAATACAACTTCGGCTTTAGCTTGAGGACAAGCTTGTTCATAAGCGGCGGAGAGTGTAACGACCGTCAGGCTATGTCTCACTGACGTGTGGGGCCGTCGATGTAAGTCGATTGCATCCGACGTCTGCCTGTTAGGAAACCGGCTATATAAGCTAGTAGAGAAGGGGAGGAGAAACCAGGTTGTAACTGACTACTCTGTTTCTGCAATAGAATACGATCCTGCCATCTTGGCAGTTAGGAGTAGTTCTTCCTGTTATTTGTTGCAGCCGAATTAGTCATTCATAGTACCTATATAGCAATCTCATAACACTGTTGCGTTGTACACACCTGCAGGGTAACTAACGCCCCCGCCGGGCTCACTTTTGGCCCCAGCGCACGCGCTGCGGTGCCTCGTCTGTCCTCTCCTGTCGTCACAGTCCCCGGCCAGCACCATCCATCAGTCGTCCATCATGCTCCTGTGCGCCTCCGTCTCCTCGCGCTTGTGGTGGCAGACGCTCACTCATGCGGAGGGGGATCGTGCGTGACTAACCGACCGCAGGCGTTGGCCGGGCGGGGCCACGGCCTCGCTCACCTCGGCGCGTCGTGCTCATGCCGTGCACTGCCTCGCCCGTCCCCTCGGATCTGCTCGATGTGTCCTGCTGTTTTCGAGAGGACGTTGCGCTGCTGAATGCTGATCAAGGGAGAAGCGCACAATCTTAGATTCGCGTTTCACCGGTAACCACCGTGGCGAACACACGGGCTTGCCCACCGCAAATGAATGAATGTACTCCCTCTGTTCCTAAATATCTGTCATTTGCGCTTCCCAAGAAACAACTTTGACTAAATATATATTAAAAATATTAATATTTATGGTACATAATTAGTATAGTTGGAAAATTCTTCGAATCTAGTTTTTTAATAAATTTATTTGGAGATATAAATATTACACGTATTTTTTATAAATTGAGTCAAACTTGTGGGACATGCACCAATGGCTACAGACAGAGGGAGTAAGTATGTACACAGCGGCAGCGGACGTCGGATGGGCCGTGGACTGCCCGTGGCACCATGCCTTCCGCAAGAGGCCGCACGGCATTTCGCGCGCGACTGTATGTGCGCGGGCCTTTCGGGCCTGCAGCGTAAAAGTGTTCGTTTTCATCTGCTAGCGAGTTCACTTATCTGTGAGAGACCAAAATGATTATTAGAAATATCGAATGTACGGAGTGCACTTCAGATAATAGCATTGCTCCTAAAGTTCCGACCGGACAGTGTGGGTGAAGGCGAGTGCAGGGCGGACCCGCTAATAAAATCTTCCCAGGCACAGAAGCATGCAGAGGGCAGAGGTGGCCACGGGCAGCACCACCACGCCAGCCGCAGAGAAGCAAATCGGCGGTTTAACTGCAGAGCTGGCCATGGGCAACACCACGAGCCAGAGCTGGTAGGGGAACGTTGTTACATGTGCGGGCACAGTACGCCAGCCTGCTGGCTGCTTCGTTTCCTGTGCGGCACCCGGCGGGGATAGTGGGAGAGATGCCGGCCTGCTGATATGAGATTATCCGCCCTAAGACTACTACCCGCAGTGGGTACTCTAAAACGATACTGTAAAGCTTTAGAGTATGAATATAGAGTAAAAACTGTTGCACTGGGTACTCTAAAACGATACTATCATTTTTCTTACTCTATATTTATAGTGGTACAGTGCTTACTTTATACTCTATAGTGGCGGGCCCCACTAGCTAAACAAAGGAAAAAATGTTATAACTCACAAACCAAAAATCCAAATTAAATTTCGATTGCACCATTAAATTCGTCTCAATAAATCCTTCAAAACTAGATCACACATGGATATATTTAGATAAAGTGACAAGTGGGTCCCACAGTGGATAGAGTGGATAAAGTATGATATAGAGGATGGATGGGTGCGGAAGAATTGAGTATAGAGGAGAGAATCTCGCTGACTAGGACATATAGAGGATGAATATAGAGGTCCATGAGTGCGGGTAGTCTAATGAACCTCTATATTCATCATCTATACATCTTAGTCATCAAGATTCTATCATCTGTACCCAATTCTCTCACACACATTCATTCTCTATATCATCATCTATCCACTATAGGGCCCACTTGTCACTTATCTAAATATATCCATGTGAGATTTTGTTTTGAAGGATTTATTGAAACAAATTTAATGATGCAATTAGAATTTAATTTGGTTTTATGGTTTGTGATTTATAACGTTTTTTAGTTAGTTGAATAATTGGGCTCGCCGCATGCTCTCACCTTTCTCTCTCCTCTCTCTCTCTTCTGCAAGCTGATGGCGTAGCTCCTGGGAAAGGCGTGTCAGACGCCAAACATGGAGGACCGGCCGTGCGTAGCGGTTGCCATCCAGGTTCCGCTGCAGGGCCACATCCGGTATATCTGTTGACCTTGATGCTTTACCGGCTGGTATACAGGCAGCGGTGCAGATCGTCTTAGCGCGCGTAGCCCCACAGTAGATGTCGGCCTGTTGATATTAGCGCGCATAGCCCCACAGGAAAATGACTCTGGGACGTCTTTTTTTTACAACAAAAAAATCCATTATCAACAGCAAGAAGCTGTGAAAAAGCATACATAGTTCAAGGTTACAAATTGAAGTGCCTCTTGAAGAGTGCACTGATCATGAGTTGCATTAGTGCAAGTACAGGTGAGTTCTAGAGAATGAGGTAAAAGAGATTCCGCCAGAGCTTGTTTGACAAGCGCATCTGCTGTTTGATTTTGAGATCTTTGTATTTTGCCAATCACTGTTGTTCTTGTAGCGGTGGAATTGCAAAAGATCTAGGTGTAGTACTTCATTCTCTAATCTGGTGGATTGGTATGATCCTGCTCATTAAGAAAGTTCACTAGCTGCTGGTTATCCGAAAGGAAATTGACCTGTTGGAATCCAAGTTGATCAGTGATAAGAGCAACCAAGGCTATAGCAGCCGCTTCTGCCATGAGGACCGAGGGTGCAGCTGTTAGAACAACCTTGACATAGACTGTCTGCACCGGTTGACAGAGAGTGTTAACTATAAACACTCCTAAACCTGCATTCCTTACATTAGTGGACAAGGTGTCTGGTGATAAAGATGCATCCGAATAGCATGTGACCCCCTCTGAAGGGTCGAGATGGCGGACTAGAGGGGGGGTGAATAGTCCTTTCTAAAACTTAAACGCGTAGGCTAACCAAAATAAGTGCGGAATTAAACTTATCGGTCTAGCCAAGACTACACCCCTCTATCTAAGTTCTCTAGCACCTTGCAAAGATCCTAATTATGCAACTAAGGTGCTAAGCTTACCAAGAGCTCACCTAATCAATTCTAGAGCAAGGTCACACAAACCTATGCACTAGTACTTTGTCAACCGAGGGAGCTCCTACACAACTAGTGAAGCAAAAGCACAAAGCTCCTAAGCTCACTAGCAAAGCTCAATAACAAGGCAACTAATGCCAAATTAGAGAGCGCAAGTCACTTAGCTACACAAACTAAGCAATGTGACTAACAAGGTTACACAAACCAAATTAGTCACGCAAGGGGAAGCTTCTAGCTACACAAGCAAGAAGACAACTAGCAAGCTACACAAGCAAACTAGTTAAGAGCAACTACACAAGCACAAGTATATATGAAAGTAAATACAAGCTTGTGTTGTACGAAAGCAAACCACCGAGAAGAGTAGACAATGTTGACACGGTGATTTTCTCCCGAGGTTCACTTGGTTGCCACCAAGCTACGTCCCCGTTGTGTCGACCAACACTTCGTGGTTCGGCGGCTAATCGGTCACACACCGAGCCTCTCAAAAGGCACCGCAAGAACCCACCATAAAGTGTGGTAGCTCAATGACACGCTCAACTAGAGTTGCTCTTCGCGATCCCCGCGGGGTGAGCACAATCCCCCTTACAAAGCTTCTCCGGAGCCTCGCACAATCTTCTTGCGAGCTTCGACGGAGCCACAAGCCACCAAGCCGTCTAGGAGGTGGCAACCTCCAAGAGTAACAAGCACCACCGGCTTGCAACACGATCACCTAGTGCCACTCGATGCAATCTCACAAAGCACTCGCACTAGAATCGCTCTCTCACTCGATCCGATGAACACTATCAAGCATGAGTGAGTTAGAGGGCTTCCAAGCACTACCACATAAGCCACCAAGGCCAAAGTGTGCTCAGCACCCGGCCAAGGCCGGCCACAAGGTCTATTTATAACCCCACAGTCAAATAGAGCCGTTGCACACACTTGTCCGTTTTCTGCGGGAGCACCGGACGCGCCGGTCGTGACACACCGGACGCGCTCAACCGCGTCCGGTGCCCCTGCGACGTCCACGTGTTCACCGAATTCAAATTCGTCCATTAGATCCACCAACGGTCACTGTGCGCCAACGGTCAAACGACCCACCGGACGCGCTGTTGCAAACCACCGGACGCGCCGGTGCGCACAGTACCCGCGCCCGCGAAGACAAGACCGGACGCGCTCCTCGCAACCACCGGACGCCACAGTAACCGCGTCCGGTGCGAGTCCAGTAAGCACCCTGGACCACCGGACGCGTCCGATGGTGTAGGACCGGACGCGCACCGCGTCCGATGACTTCGTGACTCGCTGTTCGCCAGACCGGACGCGCCGGTCCCGTGGGTCACCGGACGCGCCGGTGCCAAACCCTAGCTCGCGCGCCTGACGCCCGCGCTGCACTGACCGGACGCGCCGGTCCATAGTGACCGCGTCCGGTGCAGCGTCCGGTGCAGCGTCCGGTGCTGCGTCCGGTCACCTCTGTGACCGCGTTCGCCTCCGTTTCTTTTCCGACTTCCGGCGTAGTAGAAAATAGGCGTTTCACTTCTCCAAAAAGCGCCGAATCCCGCCTCGCAAGCTCGGCGGGAGGGAGAGAGGAACCCAAACCCTCTCTACCGCTCAAACTCCACCGCCTTCGCAAATGTGCCAACACCAACAAGTGATCACCACCTTGTGCACGTGTGTTAGCATTTTCACAAACATTTTCTTCGAAGGAATTAGGCACTCAACTTGCCTCGCCACTCGATCCTAACACGTATGCAGAGTTAGATCGCTCAAGTGGCACTAGATGACCGATATGCAAACAAGTTTGCCCCTCTTAATAGTACGGCCATCTATCCTAAACCCGGTCATCAACTTCTCTACACACCTATGACCGGTGAAATGGAAATGCCCTAGGTTATACCTTTGCCTTGCGCATTCCACTCCATCTCCTCCGACGTTGATGCAACACATACACCAACCATATCACAAATGATATGATCCACTTCATATCATCATGTGACCTTGGTCCATCGATCCTGACCTCACTTGCTCTTCACCGTTGCGTCGGTCCATCGGCGCCAAGTCTTGCTCAAGCTTCACCGCCTCACGGTCCATCGCTCCAAAGCCTCCGACTTGCCCTTCACACTTGCAACCGGTTCGTCGAGCCAAGCCTCATCTTGATCTTTGCCACCTTGGTCACATGACTCCATGTCATGTCTCATATGCAATGAGCTCCTTCATGACACCATTACCTGTGGACTAATCTCCTGTGTATCTCACATAACCACATATTAGTCCACCTAAATTGTCACTCAATTACCAAAACCAAACAAGGACCTTTCAATCTCCCCCTTTTTGGTAATTGATGACAACTCTACAAAGATATGGAAATTAAGCTTTTTCAAGCTAGCACTTCACATAAGTGTAAATTGCTAACTTGTTTTGGATTTAATGTTACTTATCCAACTTTTAAGCTCTATGTTAAGATTTGGATAAGCACCATAAAATCCGACTTGGTAGTGATAACTCCCCCTACATATGTGCTCAAATGGTTTGGTTTCAAGCTTGCACATATGCATAAATATGAAATTTGTGGGAGGGTTAGCACTACTAAGTGATGCTAAGGTGTATAGAATAAACCTTTGTAGCTCGCTACCAATTAGTAGCTTGATACCATTTGAAAATCACAAGTTTGCCATCATCCTTAGCATCATGAGTAGCTAGACATCAAAAAATACTAGAAACCCCATGAGATCAACATTGTAAGCAAGGTTCTAGTTTTTCATGATAAACACAAGTCTAGCTATCATCCTATGCATGCTAGTTATCATATCATCATTCAAGTTCTATAACTAGCATACAACACACAAGCATGCATATTAAATATAAAACTTATGCAATACAAGCAAGCACATGAATATGAACATATCAAATGCAACCAAACAATGTTCATGAGCTTGCTCCTCCCCCTACTTGTGTGCTTCTTTTATCCAAGAATTTTGATCCTTCTCATTTCTTCAATGTTGCTCCCTCTTTATCCATCTCTATGTCCAAACTCATTCACAAACCTCTCTCTCTTGGTGTATTGACATATCTTTGTTCCAACTTCTCCCCCTTTGTCATCAATTTCCATAAAGGGTGTAGTGCTCATTGATGCAAAGGCTTGTATTGGGGTAGATGGTTGAGACTTGAATATTGTGTTGTTGATGGACATCACGGCACATGTTGGAATGACATTACTTGTGTGCTGCTCTTTGAGATACTACTTAGGATCTTTGACCTTGATACCATTAGGTGGGACTCCTCCCCCTATGTCATAGCATGGGTCATTCACTTGATAATCTTGAGCTCTTGTGTGTGAGGGAACTTTCTTCATTTGATGATCACTTAAAGTTGAGGATCACTTGTGGAACCATTGACTTGTATAAATGATATCATGTGTAGAAATACCATGAATAAGTGTGTGATACCAATTTGAAGAATCCTCTATCATGGAACCACTTGTAGGATTTTGTCAATATTATCTTTTCTTGAACATTTGCTATCTTTATGAGTACCACTTGTAGGATATCACTTGTAGATCATGATCTAGACACCACTTGTAAATACCAATTGAAGAAATATTTTGAGTCTAGATACCATTTAAAACACCCTAGATATCCATTTTTATTGTTGCCTTGTGCTTGTACCCATATCATTGTCATGAGCTTCTAGTATGACTTGAACTATGTTGATTTGCCTAAGATTCCAAGTCCGGTTTGATCCAATGACAAGCTTCTTCACACCTCATGCTAAGGGTTATCTTGCCAATGTTGTACTTGTCACTTGTTAGCAATCCAAACTAGATCAAGTACTTGGGTTTACTAGCTCATGAACAAATTCATACACGTACCACTAGATCATTTAAACAATTCAAGCAATAGTGGTAGGCTATGAACTTAAACATTTCATTTGTTATGCATGATCCTAGTAAGCATGTACTATATGCACGAATCGCATACTAGTAAGGGATGAAATGATCATGCACATTACAATGATACCTTTGCTATTTTGGAGTAGAGGATAGACACATAGATTCCAATTCATTACTCCAATAGCAATGTGAAGTCCAATTTATAAGCTTGGTGAAGACCAATCATCGTAGATAAATCCATTCTTCACCCATATGAAATGAAAACCACTTATGATCAAGTGCACTATCTCTTGAGTTGTGGTTGGCTTGCTCCATCTTTTTGATCAATGCTTGCATGAGAGAACTACTTAGAATACCACTCGAAATACATGACTAGCTCTCTTTTGGGTGTTGCTTGCTTTTCTTGATCAACCCTTTTGATTGCTTTAACTAAGCATCACAAGTTCCTCGGAACACCACTTCCATGTTAGCCTTCCAAGTCCCAAACTTGGTTTCACCTACATACGGCGGCAAGCCCCTCACTAGGGAGAAGTGACCTTTCTCCAAAGAACAACTCTTGATACTCACTTGAAATGATATAGTTTGATTGATCCAAATGATGAACTCAATCTTGATGAATAATCCTTGAATCTACATTTGAGTCCAACTCTTCCTACATGTTTAAGTTCTTTTCTTTGTACCAAATGATCTCCAATCATCACTACAACTTAAACTTCATCTTTATTTTAAGTTTGATCTTGATCTTCAAATTGAGTATCAAATAAGTACACCAAGTACATTTCACAATACAAAAGTCTTGTACTCATTGCTCGTCATGCTTCTAGATCAATCCAAAACCAAACTTAGGTACCTCAACCACTTATAAACATGTTTCCAACTTGAGGACCTTTCAATCAAAGTGACTCTAGATTAATCTAATGATTGTCACTTTTCTGGCAGATTCTGTACCCTTCAAAGAATAATTCATATCTCCCAATGTACAGATCCAAATGCCATAAAATTTGGTGGAGATGTGCTTCACTAAGTCATATAGCAACTGTAAAAATTTGAACTTCTTTTGACTTCTAGATTGCTACTAGATTTCAAATCTTCCACCACTGCTACATGCTGAAAACTGCTGCACTATAGCTGACAAGATGCACTCCAAAACCGAAGCATCTCTTATCCACTTCTCATGAAATTTCTACAGCATATTCTTTCATAAGTGTAGAGCATGTATACCAAATTTCAAGCCAATCCAAATAGATTTGATCACTCAAACATGGCTAAGATCACTGCTAGCTCAGATTTTCAATATAGGACAGATTTCAATACATGAGCTATTCTTCAACAAAAGTGAATCAAACTTGAAACTAACTTGTTTGAATACTTTCATAAGACATATATATCCATTCAATCCACTTACTAAAGGTCATCTCATGAACTTATCCAACCCAAATCAATCCAAACTTGATTGCTAAGCATTTAATCCATTCAATCATCTCATAGCAAGCAACATTGCACATTTATCCAATTCAATCAACTCATATGCACCCAAATAAAATGATCAACAAGAGATATACCTTGGTTAGCTCATGATCATCCAATAGCAAGATTTTACTCAAATAAATTGCAAGCCATCAAATATATCCAATAAATCACCACAATATTGAATGTTGCACTTGTATGTTGTAGCATTTGGACTCCACTTATTTTGACTTGGCATTGGGATAGAATATGCACTAAGCTTTAAAACTTGATTCAACATATGATGACCAATATGAATCCAAATGAATCAAGCCTCCAATGCCGATGGTACCTACAAACAATCATCCACTTTTTGATGGTACCCAAACAAGTTTGGGTCCTCTCAAATTAGGTGCAACATACTTAGGCATAGCCTTAGTATGAGTAGCGGGATGTTTTGCAATTTTAACCAATGAGGTACCATTGCCATCCTTTCTAAGCATATTAGTATCATCAATTGAACTAGGCTTAGAATTCTTACCTAGGGGACATGAATGTGCCATGTGTCCCCTTTTCCGGCATGAGTAGCAACTTCTCTTAGATTGAGCCTTTTCTTCCTTGCTCATATGTTGCTTCTCATTGCCTTGCCTCTCACGAGTTGCTTGAGCCTTCTTCTCAAGCTTGGTAGGACACCCCGAGGCGAAGTGTCCCTTATCTCCACATTTGAAGCACTTGATGTGAGCATGTATTTTTTTCTCATCTTGATTCTTGCTCATCATCTTGACATCTTGAATTTGCATTAGATGTCTTGCTCTTCCACCCCTTCTTGTTTTCTTCTTCTTTATCATCAAGTCACTAACATCTTTGTGATTGATTTTGACTTGATCTTGGGGCTTTGCTTTTGGCTCAACTTGAGACTTGTTGGTAGGGCAACACTTGTCAATATGTCCCACTTCATGGCATTGGTAGCACATGAGTTGGAATAGCTTCTTTGCATCTTGCTTCTTCTTAATCTTGCCCTTGCTATTATTGTAGCCAATACCACTCTTATCACCATATCTTCTTTGATTGGTCATGATATGCTCAATGGTGATTTTAGAGTTGTAGCACCTCTCCAACTTGTTGCTCAAATTCTTCACTTCACTTTTGAGCTCATTGTTCTCCTTCAAAAGGTTAGTCTCACAAGACATAGAAGTAGAACAAGCATCTAATTGTGAAGAACATGGCATATCTAATAAATCATCACAAGAGGTGGATACATGCTTCTTGCCTACATCACAAGGGTTAGTAATATGTGATTGATCATTTGACCCAAATGATGAGCTCTCACTAGATTTGGTTTCTTCATTAGAAAGCTTCTTAGTGAGTAAAGCATGTTCTTGTACCAAGTTATCATGAGCAACACTAAGTTCCTCATGAGCCAATTTTAGCTCCTCATGTGAACAAGTAGTAACATAAAGTAGATGCTTTTGTTGTTCACATGTGGTCTTTAGAAAAGAGTTTTCATTTTCCAATTTACTTACTCTTCTCATCTCCCTTTTCAAGGCTCTTGAGAGTTTATATAAAAGCTCTAAATTTGGATCATCACAATCCACAACAAAACCACCAACATGTATCTTAGTGTTACCATGTGATGATGTTGAAGAGCTTGTTGAAGCATCACTCTCATAGCCATCAACTTCACCATCAAGTGTGCATGAGGTAGAATCAATGTGTGCATCACTTGTGACATTATCATTCTTCTTGTCAAGTGATGTTGTGATATGATCATCTTTGTCATCACTTGACCGTGAGGTGGAGCAATCCTCCACAACCACCTCGTTGTGGTCATGCTCAACATCCTCATGTACCTCCATCACTATGTGATCATCCTTCTTGAATTTTCCATCATCCCATATTGAGGAGTCACAATAGTGATGCTTGAGCGTCGTCCACATGCTATGTGCACTTGATAGACCTCTCACCTTGTCAAAAATCTCATCATTCAAAGCTTTGATTAGATAAAACTTAGCTTGTGCATCAAGTGTTCGGCAATCCTTTTGAGCTTGGGTACGGTTACCACACCCATCCAAGTCATGAGAAAAGCCAACAACTATGATCCACCAAAATTTAGGGCCAAGAGCACGAAAATGATCAAGCATGTGATTTTTCCACCGTGCATAGTGAGTGCCATCAAAAATGTGTTCCACACAATCATCTAGACCATAGGCCGCCATCCTCTCGGGTCGGTGAAGACCACAAATGAGAGACCCGGCTCCGATACCAATTGAAGGGTCGAGATGGCGGACTAGAGGGGGGGTGAATAGTCCTTTCTAAAACTTAAACGCGTAGGCTAACCAAAATAAGTGCGGAATTAAACTTATCGGTCTAGCCAAGACTACACCCCTCTATCTAAGTTCTCTAGCACCTTGCAAAGATCCTAATTATGCAACTAAGGTGCTAAGCTTACCAAGAGCTCACCTAATCAATTCTAGAGCAAGGTCACACAAACCTATGCACTAGTACTTTGTCAACCGAGGGAGCTCCTACACAACTAGTGAAGCAAAAGCACAAAGCTCCTAAGCTCACTAGCAAAGCTCAATAACAAGGCAACTAATGCCAAATTAGAGAGCGCAAGTCACTTAGCTACACAAACTAAGCAATGTGACTAACAAGGTTACACAAACCAAATTAGTCACGCAAGGGGAAGCTTCTAGCTACACAAGCAAGAAGACAACTAGCAAGCTACACAAGCAAACTAGTTAAGAGCAACTACACAAGCACAAGTATATATGAAAGTAAATACAAGCTTGTGTTGTACGAAAGCAAACCACCGAGAAGAGTAGACAATGTTGACACGGTGATTTTCTCCCGAGGTTCACTTGGTTGCCACCAAGCTACGTCCCCGTTGTGTCGACCAACACTTCGTGGTTCGGCGGCTAATCGGTCACACACCGAGCCTCTCAAAAGGCACCGCAAGAACCCACCATAAAGTGTGGTAGCTCAATGACACGCTCAACTAGAGTTGCTCTTCGCGATCCCCGCGGGGTGAGCACAATCCCCCTTACAAAGCTTCTCCGGAGCCTCGCACAATCTTCTTGCGAGCTTCGACGGAGCCACAAGCCACCAAGCCGTCTAGGAGGTGGCAACCTCCAAGAGTAACAAGCACCACCGGCTTGCAACACGATCACCTAGTGCCACTCGATGCAATCTCACAAAGCACTCGCACTAGAATCGCTCTCTCACTCGATCCGATGAACACTATCAAGCATGAGTGAGTTAGAGGGCTTCCAAGCACTACCACATAAGCCACCAAGGCCAAAGTGTGCTCAGCACCCGGCCAAGGCCGGCCACAAGGTCTATTTATAACCCCACAGTCAAATAGAGCCGTTGCACACACTTGTCCGTTTTCTGCGGGAGCACCGGACGCGCCGGTCGTGACACACCGGACGCGCTCAACCGCGTCCGGTGCCCCTGCGATGTCCACGTGTTCACCGAATTCAAATTCGTCCATTAGATCCACCAACGGTCACTGTGCGCCAACGGTCAAACGACCCACCGGACGCGCTGTTGCGAACCACCGGACGCGCCGGTGCGCACAGTACCCGCGCCCGCGAAGACAAGACCGGACGCGCTCCTCGCAACCACCGGACGCCACAGTAACCGCGTCCGGTGCGAGTCCAGTAAGCACCCTGGACCACCGGACGCGTCCGATGGTGTAGGACCGGACGCGCACCGCGTCCGATGACTTCGTGACTCGCTGTTCGCCAGACCGGACGCGCCGGTCCCGTGGGTCACCGGACGCGCCGGTGCCAAACCCTAGCTCGCGCGCCTGACGCCCGCGCTGCACTGACCGGACGCGCCGGTCCATAGTGACCGCGTCCGGTGCAGCGTCCGGTGCAGCGTCCGGTGCTGCGTCCGGTCACCTCTGTGACCGCGTTCGCCTCCGTTTCTTTTCCGACTTCCGGCGTAGTAGAAAATAGGCGTTTCACTTCTCCAAAAAGCGCCGAATCCCGCCTCGCAAGCTCGGCGGGAGGGAGAGAGGAACCCAAACCCTCTCTACCGCTCAAACTCCACCGCCTTCGCAAATGTGCCAACACCAACAAGTGATCACCACCTTGTGCACGTGTGTTAGCATTTTCACAAACATTTTCTTCGAAGGAATTAGGCACTCAACTTGCCTCGCCACTCGATCCTAACACGTATGCAGAGTTAGATCGCTCAAGTGGCACTAGATGACCGATATGCAAACAAGTTTGCCCCTCTTAATAGTACGGCCATCTATCCTAAACCCGGTCATCAACTTCTCTACACACCTATGACCGGTGAAATGGAAATGCCCTAGGTTATACCTTTGCCTTGCGCATTCCACTCCATCTCCTCCGACGTTGATGCAACACATACACCAACCATATCACAAATGATATGATCCACTTCATATCATCATGTGACCTTGGTCCATCGATCCTGACCTCACTTGCTCTTCACCGTTGCGTCGGTCCATCGGCGCCAAGTCTTGCTCAAGCTTCACCGCCTCACGGTCCATCGCTCCAAAGCCTCCGACTTGCCCTTCACACTTGCAACCGGTTCGTCGAGCCAAGCCTCATCTTGATCTTTGCCACCTTGGTCACATGACTCCATGTCATGTCTCATATGCAATGAGCTCCTTCATGACACCATTACCTGTGGACTAATCTCCTGTGTATCTCACATAACCACATATTAGTCCACCTAAATTGTCACTCAATTACCAAAACCAAACAAGGACCTTTCACCCTCCAATAAGGAGGGGTATACAATCAGATGAGTATCCTGCAAGTTTTGGGTCACCTCCGAGCTGAGTCCTGTTTGATTGGGATGATCAGGAAGAGATTTGTTACCTTGATGGGTGTCTTGATCCTGTGATCGTCGAGTGGGGGGACACACCTGCATTCTCTGGTTTTCGTGCTGTGGTAGAGAACTCAGGGGGTGTTTTGTTGGAGGAGTTAAGTTTAATAAACACTGTAGCACTTTCGTCTTATTTGATAAAAAGTTTCCAATCTTGGACTAATTAGACTTAATAGATTCGTCTCGTAAATTACTCCTAATCTGTGCCGACATACATGCAATTAGTCTACATTTAGTACTCCATGCATTTGAGGGAACATTGATGTGATGGGAGTTAAACTTTAACTCATGTAAACCAAACAGGCCCTCATACCTTGATTTGGTACCTCCTGTGAAGCCATCGTTTGGGTTGATATGTGTGCCTATACTGCATGGTGCACCTGCCAAGGAGTCGAAGTTTTCCTACCGAATGTATTATCATTTCTTACTTTCCAAATGTACCACAGAGTTACTAGTATTTTGCTAAATAAAGCATCAGGGGTGGAAATGGGCAAAACAGTTTGAAGGATATGTTGGACGCCGTCTTGCTCCTGTGGTAGTTGGTCAGCTCTCAGGGGTGGATCAGAGGAGAACCACACTACCCGAGGTAATTGACAAAGGAAGAAAAGATGTGCATCATCAAGTGCTCCACTGGTAGTGCAGTGTTCATCAATATTTACACCGTACCTGTCTGCCTTTCTCTAGTTACTAGTGCTCTTCTGATTAGTCTCCAGGTAAAAGTTTTGATCAGTGGTGATAGGTCCTTGCTTCGCCAGGCTCTCTGCAAAAAGAAATTAGCATGATGTGTAATGCTCCTGGATCCATGCTGTGGCAACTGGATGAGATCTTGACGACTTAGGTGCATGTAGATGTTTTTGGTTGTGCACCTCTGCCATCTTTGGATGGAACCCATCTGAGCATGTCACTCTCAGCGCTGGGGATTACAGTCAAAGAAGTGATTTCCTGCACAGCTTGATTATCGAATAGCGAAGCAATATAATTAACATTCCAATTGTAAGAATCATTTTGCCACAATTGCAAGAGTGTACCTGGGAGCGGTAATTGAGTAACAGGTAAATTAATATGATCATGCCCAAACCGGGACGTCGAAACTGTTCCCTGAGCCTGCGGTCTGCAGGGCTGTGCCTGTGCGATCCCGTTCCCGTCCGCAGACTACTCTAGGACACGCTAGGCACATGATTGGACGAGCACTGTCTGCCACGTGGTCTGTTTCGCTTCAATCAGCCATGCATTGTACTGATTGTACTCCCTGTTGACTCGTAGTAGAGTCGTAGTCCACACATGGTCTAGAAGTGTAGCTATTCTCCAAAGTACTCCAATAATAAATATAGTGGTATCATCAAATTGTGGTCACTCTCTAACTACCGGATAGTTCTCGTGCAGGGCGATACATAGTCCGTCCATTTGTTTCAGGCTATTCTCCAAACTACCTAATAAAAATTGGCAAAATTTCAGGCTTTTTTTTTCGTCCATCCATTTGTTTGGTCCGCCTCTCTCTAACTACCGGATGATGGAGAGTTTCTTCCGTCCAGACTTATATATATATTTCAGGATTGAAGAGATCTATTTGATTAAAATTCCTATCTATCCAGATCGGACTATGTATCGCCCTGCACGAGAACTACCTGCACGAGAACTATTCTAACTCGTATGAGCACGGATATATATATATATATATATATATATATATATATATATATATATATATATATATATATATATATATATATATATATATATATATATATATATATATATATATATATAATCCGTGCTCATACGAGTTAGAATAGTTCTCGTGCAGGGCGATACATAGTCCGATCTGGATAGATAGGAATTTTAATCAAATAGATCTCTTCAATCCTGAATCTTAATAGAAATCCTAAACTAAATAGGAAAGGATGTATCTGCATATTTCTTTTGCCTATTTTACCTATGCCTTTCCCGAGTGGAAGAGGGGAAAAAGTCCTGGAGCTGGCGGCCATGGTTTGGGAAAAAAAGTACTAAAGATACGGCCTAATGAGATGGGATGGGATCATAATAGGGGAAAACAGGGGGGGGGAAGTAAAAAGGCCACGCAAGCCAGAGCTCTGGCCAGTCACGGTAACAAGAAGAGCCGGAAAAAAGTTTGTACTCTACTCCACCCCACCTGGCACTGCTCACTGGTATTGTAGCTTACCAAATTTTTTCCCCAAAAAACTTGCGGCAGCCATAATCCGTGAGCCATACTTCCGTATCGCTATTCCAACATAATGTCAACAAGCTAGACCACGTCTACATGAAAATGGATAGAAAAAGCAATCAGGGTACTTCTTCCGTTAGTTTTGATCCATTAATTTTAATATTTTTTCTGTCCATGTGAAAAGAGACTCGGTCAAACACATTTGCCTCTGGTCTGAGTCATGTCATGAATATATATACAAACAATTATTTATTTCGATGCATCATCAAGTAAAAGCGATTGGAACTCACAAAATCTTAGAGCCGCTCACGCAACCAGAGCCGCTGCTCTAACTTGCTGCATGGCCACCCATCAAAGCCTCAGCCCCTGTGGCGGCGCATGTTGGAGAAGACCGGTGGTGGCGCATGCAGCAGGTCCTACGACGATGGTGGCATCGCAGGAGCTGCTTGAAGAACGCTAGGCGGAGGAGGCGGCTAACGTTAGCGGCTGCGACTGTGCAACTGGCTATGGACGACAAAGAGGCGTTATGTTGGACAGTCCGGGCGTCCATCGCGTTGGGCCATCGGAGCCTGTTACCTCCTGCTAGCCCCTGCTGCCTGTGGGCATTACGCCGAAGCCAAGCGTGTACACTACGGGCGCTCGACTAGATGGCTATAGTCCAATCGTTTAGATCGTGCAAATATAAGGTAGCTAGCTGCAACAGTCGACTGAATCACATTAGATGAGTTTGTGTTTATCTGTGTCGTTGGCTTGCTGCACAAGGTCATACTTGCTGCTCCCCAATGAAACCAATGACACCGATACTGCTTGGTCGTGGTTGGTGACACTGTCCGAGCGAAATAAAATTGTATGAACCCAGAGTCCAATTCTCTCCCATGGACTCCTACCATGGATGGATGACACATGTTATGGGGAGGAAATCACACGGCTGAAGGTGGTTGGATCAAGTGAATGCAGAATCCACACGGACGTGTGACCGACTGTATGCTGCCGAGGATTCGTCAGTTGGGTGACGTCTGATTTTTTACAACGCCACGTGGCAGCCATCCGCGGGGGGCTTGTATAACAACGGGTTTGGACCCAAGGTCCACTGAATTTTATTTTGCGCAGCGTGCTGTTGTGGCCGCCGCATTGCCAATTCAAGCGGTCACTCAGCAACCACAAGAGCTACGCCTGCACGGGCGTCGTGGAGACCTAATTCTACATGATGGTGCCACTGTACCGTTGGTCGTGCCTGGCCGTGGCTGGTGCCACTACGCAAATGTGCTGCATTTTGTGGCCGCAGTGTTGCCAATTCAACCTGTATTGCCGTGGTCGCTTCATCCGCATCGGGCTCTGTTGTATAGCTACGCCTATGCTACTGGTAGCATATCAAACTGTAGTCCTGTTGCAACGCACGGGTATGTTTTGCTAGTAATACTAATGTCCGATTTAGCCCTTGAACTTGTTGCACACATTAGGCGATCTCTACCTTGCAAAATCTAAGTATTTGTATCTCATCCTCATTTCTCTACGGTTCTCGTAGTTTTCAATACATCCAAGCATGACCTTAATTTTTTTATCTTAGCATGCATCAAAACTCAAACCATGATATTTGGAGCAAAACAACCTGAAAACTACAGCCACGGTCCCATATTATTCCTGACATTTTCAGAACCGAGCATTTACTACAAATCATTTTGAGATCCAACATTACTCCTAGTGGCTTCGTAGTACTTGGCACAGGTGGCCAAGGTTGTATTCTAATACTAGACACATGGGTGGTGTTTTAGTCTACGGATTGATAGTCACCAGAAGGTGTATGGTTTTCACTTTTAATTGGTTGTATATGCAGAGGCCGAAAGAAATATTTTTAAGACTTTGTATCAACTTCATATAAAAAAAAAGTTTGGTCGAGCTGCCGTTCTGCTCCAAATTGTGCTCAAGCTTCCTGTTTTCAGTTATCCAAAGTTTAATCCCTGTCGGCTCCAGATGTGAACTCTGTCTCACAGATGACGTCAGAAACTCGGGAGTTGCCTGTGAACGATTTTCTTTTGGAACGGCCAATCTTATCGATCTAAAGATCGCGGATCCACGCCTGTTAGCGTAATCTTTAAATATTCTTGGGTGTAGCCAATGCCGCCTAAAATCATGTTTTTCCTGTTTAGCTAGTATGCTAGACGGTAACCTTGCTGTACGCTAATAGCATCCCAGATCAGTATACCCTAAAGAAAGCCATTTGAAGAAACAAAAAAAAAATCGTGATGCCTAGACAAACATATGCACACCTGCGGTCTGCGGAACCGAAGAATTACATGGCAATTTGCAAATAAATGCAACTCTACCTTAATTTGATACGAAACAAAGTTCGCCGTATGGAGCCCTGCCTCTGCCCTGTGCCAGACAAGGAGCTAGCGCACGAGAAATAATCCAGGGCTATGTTTAGTTCCTGAAATATTTTGCGAAATGCAACTGTAACACTTTTCGTGATTATTTGGCAATTAGTATTCAATCATGGCCTAATTAGGCTTAAAAGATCCGTCTCGTGAATTTCGTCTAAACTGTGTAATTAGTTTTATTTTTTATCTATATTTAATGCTCCATGCATATGTCCAAAGATTCGATGTGATGGAAAATTTTGAAATATTTTGCAAAATATTTTGGAACTAAACTGGGCCTAGGATGGAGACGCTTTTCTGAAATGTACCAGTTTGGTAGAATCTCTGATAAAGGCAAAATATCTAGAAAGACAGCGACAAGCACCTGAAGGAACGCCTAATTTGTGCATCATTTCCCCTCACGAAGGCAGTACACCACCGTCAGTTGAGGACTCTTGAAGGCGAGGAACCCTTTCGTTCACGTAAAGTCTCCCGTGCGCATAGAAGTTTCTTCGCTGCAAAAGTCATTTGGAGTCTGCTCTAGAATAAACGGCGTGATTGTTTGCCTGGACGGGGCTGAGCCAGGCCTAAGGCGTACATGCGCCCTTGTTTGTGTTGCCTGGAGGTGCTTTAGGCCTGGCCCGCACACTGCTTAAATCAGCTGGGAGCCATGCCCTAGAGAAACGGCCCTCCCCTTCGTTTCTCCAGAGCACAGCTCTCTCATGACGCAATGTTCCAGTACCGTCATCTCCTCGAGTCGTGAGTTTCACTTACCCCTCCCGATTCCTCCTCACCCACCGCCGCCTGTACGTCAGCGCCAACCCCTGCGACCACGAGCACAGGTCTTCCTCCTCCTCGCCCTGGCCTTCCTCTTCCTCGCCCTCGCCTTCCTCCTCCTCCAGGCGCCCCTCCCGCCGCCGCGCGCATCTGCCGCGGCTGCCCCTCGCCGCAGCACAATCACCTTGATGCCATGGAGGAGAGTTGTTGCTACTGCGTGCCGGAGGAGAGGAGGGCCGCGGCTGGGGCTCAGTCGGACGATGATGGTGCACGGTGTAGGACCTTCGCGCGTCCGCAACGACGAGGAGCTCGGCAAGCACGCGGCCAGGGACAACAAGAAGACGTGCACCATCCCATGCCACGTTCTCCTTACCATCCGCGACGACGAGGAGCTCGGCAAGCTGCTAGCCAGCATCATCATCATCGCCCATGGCGCCGTCCTACTAGCACGCCGCCCTCGCCGCACTCCTCTGACCCGGTCGCCGCGGCAAGGAGATCGATCTCGCGGGGCGCAGGGGCATCGGCTGGTGAAGGCGGCCGTGAGAGCCGAAGCACGCCGCGCGGCACAGCCGAGGCGAGGATGCGGTCGCCATGGAGGTATGCCCATGGAGGTAGCCACGGATGGCAGTGGCATGGATGGAAACTAATATGGCGGTGGATGGAGGTGTGCCCATAGAGGTTGTGCGTTCCACCTGTTCGTGGAAATGTCGCAAAGAAGAGAAGGGGAAGAATTCGGTGGTAACTCCACCGCATGCTACTCCAAGGTGATTCTATACACATGTGCAGGCAAACAAACACAATCCCGCACTAGCCTGGCTCTGCTGGGAAAATAAACCAAACAAGCAGGTGTTGCACCAGTTGGACCTGTCTTGTGCTAGCCTGGCCTCCTGAGCTGGCCAGGCTAGGAACGTCCAGACAAACAAACACACGCCCGGAGAGATCGCGATTCACGAGCGAGGTTTGATGATTACAAGAAGTCACACTCATCCGGACTTGTTTGATCGATCATTGATGCAGTTGGCGCGCGGACAATGAAGGGACAATACGGTTACGTGCACGCTCGTTCGCGGGTCCAACACAATGCCTGCGTGTGCAGCGTCCAAACCCGTCTGCTGCATGGTTGCATGGAGTATACTAGGATAGTAGGCCACGCAAGCAACGTACTGACGGGTGTCGGAGCAAATCAAGAAAACCTCTTTCCCTCGTCCTTGGACGACGGCGACACGACGCGGCGGGCGTCGGACGCCCTCCACTTGGATTGCATTGGATTGGATCTGCACATGCACTGCCGCGACCGGAGTTCCGTCTTTTTTTTTTTGTTTTTTTGGCCCTTTTTTTTGAAAGATTCTCTCAAATAGGCCCCTGACGGAAAGATTTCAAAAAATGGACCCTCAGCTTGGCGCCATGGTCCATGGCGCCAAGCTACAACGTCATGGCGCCATGTATCCTGGCGCCAAGAGGCATCCGACGTGGCTCCACGGGAATCTACGTGGCGTAGCTTGGTGCCATGGAGCATGGCGCCATACCTTGGCGCCAAGATCCATGGCGCCAAGCTTTGGAGCCATGCTGCATGGCGCCAAGCACCCATAATATAGCCTGCCCCCTTCCTATCCCCGGTCATTCCCGTTTTCTTACTCATTCTCTTCGGGTTTTTCATTTAGACACTTTTCCGTTGCTCTATAATCGAGCAATTGGACCGTGAGAAGTTGGATTTTATCCGTGGATCTTCGAGAGGTAGGTATCCTGTCACCCTTCCTTAATTTATTCGAATCGATTTGGTAAAATGAAGGCATATTTTTTACCTATGAACTTCAAAATTTTGAAATACATATGTATTGTTGAACCGTAGGATGCCTAGGCGTGGGAAAGCTAGAAAACAAAGGTATGTGTACATTCGTTTCATCGTATAATAAACCTTTATTTTTAAGATTTATTGTTAATTGTTTTGTTATATTGACCGTATTTATTGAATTATAGCTATGGACGGATGACCGAAAGTCCATACGTCCTAAAGCCGCTCCCTAGCGGTGTCCCAATACCAATGTGTTTTTGTGGTGATCCTTGCAAGGTTGAAATTTCCGAAGATGAGGCAACATATAAGCAGAGATATTGGATGTGTTCTAATTTTGCATGGGAACCAACAGAGCGTCAGCGCCGCAGTACATTTATTGTGAGAAACTGCTTTTGTTTATTAATTAATTTGTGTCATATGAAGTTCTGCTTAATAATTGGATTTCAAACAATTGAATTTGCTGCAGACCCCTCCACCGCTATGTGATTTTGAACAGTGGATTGACACTGAGATCAAGGAGGCTGACATGCGGCTTCTACAAGGCTTGAAGGAGTGGGATGCGGAGCGCCTGGAGATCTTAGAGAAGAGACGTAGAGAGGAGGCAGCAGCGAAGGAGCACAAGGAAGAGGAGGAAATGAGGCGTGTTGCTGCTTGTAGGGAGGAGAGGGAGAGGAAGCTTGAGCGCGTGCGCCGAGCGAAGGCAGCGATGGAGGAGAATCCCGATGCTCAGAACAAGGGAAAGTGGCCTCGTTGTACTCAGTAGTATGCTACTTGTATGCCCAGAACATGGTCGATGTACTTTAGGTAAATCATGTGCCTAGGACATGTTCTTTGTTATTTAATTCGTCGTCATGTACGTCATGTGCACTTTAAGTTTTTGGACCGTGCTTGGTGTTGTGATATGTAATGTTTAATGTTCCTGAGTTACTGAAACTAGTTATGGAGTTGCACATATAACATAAGGAAGTACTGGATTTCATAATTCACCACGCATAACATAGGACATGGCATGTCAGAACTTGTACCAAACAAGGGCACATATGTCCTGGACTAAACCTAACATGCCTTAGGTAATTATAGCGAACAACAAGTACATTACATGGCATATGCATATGCTAGTTTCGTTCTATCTAGTAGTGCGGCCACATAGCGAACTGTGTAGCCCCTTCTCCATAGTACCCTCCCATGTTCGATGGTGGAGGTGGCGGGGGTGGTGGTGGAGGCCCGTTGTTCTTGTGGTTAGGGCAGCTGCAATATGGATCATGGCATGGTCCGTCCTGTGAAACAGCACCACTACTGGCATCGTCTGGTTCCTCGTCCTTGTAACCGTTGCTAACTTCCCTTTCTAGTTCGAAGATACGGTCTTGCAAGTAGTAGATGTACTGTGCGTGGGGATAGATTGGTCTAGGATCGACCCATCTAGTGAAACCACAGTTTTCTTTGGACTCTGAACACTGCATTTCAAAGATTTCATTGAACATGCAGTTGGTAACGCCTATGAGATGCAAAATAATGGAGAAAAAAATTGAGTAACAAATATTAAAACCAGTTACCTCTGCTCGTGGACATTTGAAGAATCGGCGACCTCCATCCAAACCCTCCACGAACATTTGCACTAAGCAGTCCTCACCATGCCTACATTTTGGCCATTCTTTTTTCCGGTTATCATATCCTCGGAGTGGACACTCTTTGGTGAAATCTCTCTTGGTCTCGACAGGAAAATGATACACTGGCTCATCAAAGTCTTCCGGACCCAGAGACCCCTCCCACACAATGGGAGTACCCTTACTCCCCCCCGCTCCCTTCCCTCTAGATGACCCTCCAGACATTGCTACTCGTAGATAACAAACTTCTCGTTTCAAGTGACTAGCATTGTATGGAGGAAGGTGTATATATAGCCAGAAGTGTAGTGGAGAGCCGCTGTATTGTGACTTTAACGCTCCTGAAAAGCCTACACGCTATCCCTGAAAAGCCTATTTGAATTACTGAAAAGCCTATTTGAAAACTCATCTGTAAAGGCTAGATTCCTTGATCAATCAATTCATCTGTAAAAGAGGATGTACCATACGATAGTGACATGATAAATCACTGAAAAGGCTATATGCTATCGGTGTACCGCACGACTTGACATGTTTCATAAAATTTTGGCAGAGTTTTCCCTGTTTTTGATTCAATCCAAACACAGATATCACATAAACATGTCATCAACCATTATTTATGACATTCACCTTAAACAAATATATGATCATCATCAGCACCCACGTTTAAAGTGCATATGTCATAAACTCCATCTGAAGCTCATTCAGTACATAAGAATAGGATATAAAAGTCCATAATAATAGTCCATACAGTCCCAAATTAGCCTACAGTCCCTCACTGTCTCCTAGACTTACCCTTGCCCTTGTGTCCAAGAGCGTGGGTGCCTGGAGTATAAGGGTCAGGTGGTCGACGTCGCCTGGTACCGACCGGCTGCGTAGGCTGAGTCCAGGGAGCATCGTCTAGCTGAGACGGTCCAATCTCCTCGTGGCCCTGGTCCTCGTCCTCGTCCTCGTCGTAGCACTGCAAACGCCGCTCCACATAGGAATGCAGGACCTTAAACGGTCTCTTGCGTAGCACTGCAAACGCTTGCAACCACCTCTTCAATGCAGGGAGGTCATTGAAAACCCTACCCTTCTCTATCTCCATACTAGGACCAGCCTCTGGAGCTTCCTGCAGCTCATCATCACGTCCTTCTGCAAATGCCTGATCTGAATGAGTAAGATCACTGAACTCATGAATCAGAGGATCACGACGGCCGGGAAAAATACGCCTAAGCATCTCAACGTCACTCTCTGTGAGCTCTCCAACGGGACGATCATCGTCAGAATCAACAGCCCTTGCGATCTCATATGGCTCTGAATCATTCATAATTTCAACACTATTGGAGGCGCGGATTCCATCTCCAATCTGGACTTGAGCATCATCCGCAGGAGCGCCCTCATTATCGGGAACATCTCCTGCAATATTGCAACAACGAAGAAGAGATGATAAGAAGAGTGGATGAAAAGAAAAGACTTAAGTTTCAAAGAAAAATAGGACACCTAATTGACACTTACTAGGATGATTCTGTGTCAACGGGATCTCCTGAGGAGGATGTGCCACATCGTTAGGGGCAGATTGTGCATCGGGAACCATAGGCGGGACCTCCGCATCCACATCACGTTCCAAGACGGGAGGTTCAAAACATGCGTGCTCACCCATTGGCGGGGACAACCCAAGAGGGATTGGATCAACGAGCACCCGCTGCACAACCACATCCAAACTTTGGAACTGGCTTTTCATAGCCGATCTCACATAGTTGTCCCACTGATCTGCACAACCTATTGGGATCATCTTCCTTAGCATGTTGGGAGGGTAACCAAAGTGAAGTACACCATCAACTATGATGCCATCATCCGTCCGGCTATGTACCTCCTCACGAGCTCTTGCAGTCAACTCACTGAATGATGGCCTCTCATTGAATAGCACAGGCACACTTTGCATGTCCACAAGCTCAACATATCCATAGCGATCTCGTTCTACAGTTCCTCCATAATAAATGCTCACTAGGTTGTCCATCTAGTTCGAAAACATAACTAAGCGTACTAAGTATAATTATTTTACTCCAGTATATTTAAAACATAATAAGTAATAGGTCTCTAATAAATATGAATTAACTACTAACTACTAATTATTCACTACTAACTAACTAATTAATTAACTAAAAAAAGATATTAACTACTACTAACTACTAAAAATTACATACTATAACTAAAAATGACGAATTTAGTATACTACTACTTACTTACTAAATAACTAAATCGAAATAAAATAATAACTAAAAAAAAACTAACTAACACTAAAAAAATAATTAGCTAACTAAATAACTAACTAATGAATATATAATTAGCTAACTAAATAATTATCTAACTACTTAGCTAACTAAATAACTAACTAAATTATATAATCAATCTAAACAATATTAACATATATATTTAAACTAAATTTCACTAATCCTAACTAAATTTCATACTAAATTAAATAATAAATAATAACTTCAAAAATATATTAAATTTCAATAATCCTAACTTAATTTAAAAAAAAAAAAACTTACTTGTGGCCGGCGGCGGCCGCCGCCGGTGCCCGGCGGCGGGTGATGCGGCGCCGGCGGAGGGGGCTTGGCGCCAAGATCCGTGGCGCCAAGGCTTGGCGCCAAGATCCGTGGCGCCAAGGCTTGGCGCCAGGATATTACGGATCTTGGCGCCAAGCCTACGCGCCACGTAGATCCCCGTGTAGCCACGTCGGATGCCTCTTGGCGCCAGGATACATGGCGCCATGACGTTGTAGCTTGGCGCCATGGACCATGGCGCCAAGCTGAGGGTCCATTTTTTGAAATCTTTCCGTCAGGGGCCTATTTGAGAGAATCTTTCAAAAAAAGGGCAAAAAAAAAAAAAAAAAAAAGACGGACCGGAGTTTAACTGCGAGCCGGGACCGGGACGCGACGCGACCCGCTCGTGCCTCTGCCCTGCCCATGCTAGGCGCCACGAGGCAGATCGCTGCGGCCGTCTGCAGACGTGGCCGGACGGACGTCGTTGTCGCCTCGCACACGCACCTTGCTGCCACCTTCAGCCCAACGGCCTGTGAGTGTGTAGTACTACTAGCCAGGAATCTAGCTAGCGCGGTGAGCAGCAGATCCCGGCCGGCAGGTTCGGGCGCGCTGCCGTGGATACGGTCGCGTCTAAGCTTTGCGCAAGACAAGTCTGTGTCCCGGCTTTCCCTCTGTGCAGCAAGACGCGAGGTGAGTACGTACGTGCAGTGCGTGGTCCGTGGTACATGCATGCCTGAGCGTTTGAGACACAAGCTACATACTCCTGTCGTCGCACGACCATTTCCGGTTAGTGTGATTTGATGGGTCGAATTTCTTAAGCATGTCGGAAGGGAAAAAAAAAGGGCACTCGCTCGTTCCTGTACTTCCTACCGGCACGGCAGAAGAAATTTTCGTAACGGTTGGAATCTGACCACGTCCACGGACCACGGTCCACGCGCGGCTCACGGGTATACGGGGGCCGTGGAATCGGAAGAGTGAAGGCACACGCACGAGCACACTCGTGGTTCGTCAGCGCGCCGCAGCAAGACGGCACGGAAACGAACGGCTAGGCGAGGCCGCACGGTTGCGAGGATGCACGTGGCAGCATTTACTCGCAGTGCATGAGATGAGCTTGCCATGGGCCATGGGCCCCTCGGTCGGTCACGTACGTACGCCATGCACGCCCATGCCAGTATGCCACCCGGCCTTGTTTAGATGGCTAAAGTTAGAAAAATTTGGTATTGAAATATTTTCATTTGTATTTGGTAATTATTATCTAATCGTAGACTAATTAGGCTCAAAAGATTTGTCTCGTGATTTATAATTAAATTATGTAATTAGTTATTTTTTTATCTACATTTACTGTTCTATGTATGTGTCTCTAGATTTGATGTGACGAAGAAAATGTAAAAACTTAGAATTTAGAAGCAATGTAAACCAGGCCCCGATTGCATTGCAATCTGCCTGACGCCGGCCGACCCGAGCTCTGAATTCAAAATTCGAAAGCCCCAACCGTCCGATGACCGATCCAGCAATCATGACGTTCTGTTTCGTCGGGAACGGCACGGCACGGAACGGGAAGAGAGAGAGAGGCCCCGCGGCCTGCGCCGTCCGTTGTCCCAACGGCCGGGGCGGGCCCCCGCGTAACGGCGCGTGGGGCTCGGGCGTCCCTCAGCCGTCGGATCCGCAACTGGAATTGGCCAAAGATAAAAAGGAGGCCCGAGGCGGCCACCGCCACCAGCGCGGTGGCCTGTGCTTGCGTTTCCCGTGCGTGCGCCGTGTGCGAGAGGAAGGGAGGGTCCTTTGCCCGGATGGGGAAGTACATGAGGAAGCGCAGCGTGGGGAGGACGCCAGCCGTGGAGCTCGGCGTGAGGACGCGTGCCCGCTCCGCTGCCGTCGCGAGCACTGCTGCGGCGGCGGCGGAGGCACCGGCGCCGAAGAGACCAAGGAAGCAGGCGACAGCGCGTGCGGAGGCTGAGGCCGAGGCGGCGGTCCGTGGCAACGGCGGCGGGGCAGCGCCAGCTGCAGGGTGCTGCTACCTGCAGCTGCGGAGCAGGAGGCTGTTCATGCCCGCGGGCGACGTGCAGTGTCCGGTGCCGCCGTCGCCTGCGGCGGCGGCGGTACAGCGGCCTGGAGCTTCCGGGGAGCCGGTGGAGGTCGTCGCTGGGATCTCGAGGTGCTCCAGCACGGCGTCTTCGGTGGACGTCGTCCTGGCAGTGGAACCGGCTAGGGAGACGAGCGGTGGCGAAGCGGATGAGGTGGGTGGGCGCGGGAGCCCTAGCTATAACAAGACGTACAATTCACACATGGCGCCGCTGAATTATCCGTTCTGATTGCGGTTTCTTCTTTCTTGGGCTTACTACAGTCACGCGAGGACTGCGACGTAGAGAGCGTCGTCGTCAGCGACTCGGCCGGGTGCCGCCGCGAGAGGTGAGCTGCGTTCCTCCTGAATTCCCGGGAATTCAACATCCATGCCGCTTTTATTTTCACGATTATTATTTCCCCGTGAATAATTTTCGTAATTAAGGAGGGAGACGACGCCGTCGAGCCGGCCACCGGTAGATGTAGATCTCAGTCTCAGCGACGGGGAGCGGAGTCCGGCCACGGACGACGACCCAAAGCGCCACCGTCTGACGGATTTGGCCACCGCGACAACGACTGCGGTGGCTTGCAGAAGAGCAAGGATGCCACCGGCAGGAGAGATCGAGGAGTTCTTCGCGGCCGCGGAGAAGGCGCAGGCCGAACGCTTCGCAGCCAGGTAAGTGGGAATAATTCGGTGCACAATGCACACCGTCGTCCGCCGATACCTCGTGCGCGCGTTTCGTCCGGCGACCGGTGGCAGTCGTCGTCACGACTCCAAACACCAGGCCGTGGGCGCTAATTTCAGGCTCTCTTCTCCCACACAGGTACAACTTCGACGTCGCACGCGGGCTGCCGCTCGGCGCCGGCCGGTACGAATGGACCCCGGTGGCCAGCGGTTGACGACGACGTGCGCGCCCGCCGGAAAGCGTAAAGCTGGAGCCGGAAAGCGACGGTGGCGCAGAAAAACGGGGGCCTGGCGCGTGCACTGGGACGAAAGAGACGCCGCTAGCCACAGATGATACAACCAAAGCGAGGCAGCGGCGGAGAGAGAGAGAGGGGGAGAGCAGTAAAAGCAACGATCATTTTCACTCGGGCAGTAGCGTTTCCTAGCTCCTCTCTCTCGATCCGACCTGTGAGTTGGGCCTTGTTTAGATAGGAGAGAGAGAGAGTGTGAAATTTGGCACTTTCGTTTGTATTTGGTAATTATTGTTCAATCATGGATTAACTAGATTCAAAAGATTCGTCTTATAATTTACAATTAAACTGTGTAATTAATTATTTTTTATCTATATTTACTGTTTTTACTAGATTCGATGTGACGGAGAGAGAGTGAAAAAACTTGCAATCTAAACATGGGCTTGTTCAGAATTCTTCGTAGTCCCAGCCCCTAGGATTTCTGTAGCCCGTTGCAATACTGCTGGTGTAACTCCTGTTTCTGTTTCCGGTTGCGGTTGGTGTCATCGGGACAGCCGGCATTCCCGGCATTCAATATGTACAGTACCACAGCAGCTGATGCCGCCGCGACAGTTAACCACCGTCGCCTTGTTACGCTGACAACACTTCGGTACCTCGCAGTCTTTTGTTCCTTTCGTACCAACTTCTACTGTGTTTTTTTTCGACAAGCTGCTTTACCGTCGTGGAACAGTGTTTTTCTCTAACAACATTTTAACGTAAGTCAATTTTCAGCGTAAATGAATAGGGTGGTACCTCTCGGTCGCAGCATCTTCATTCTTCAGTTCGTGTTCCTGCACTATAGCCAGATCAGATCCGTCCATTAATTAGCGAGCGTGAGCAACTGCTCGATGTGTGCAGTGCTTGGTTGCATGGTGTTACCGCCCTTTGATCTGATGCATGGTGTGCCGTGGAGAGAAGGTCAGGGCTTAGGCGTGGTACGGTGAGGGTCGGCCCAGGCCTGCCGCGCGCCCACCGGTGGAAGCTGCCATCTCTTCGTCCGGCGGTCCCTGCGGCACCGCATGTGCGAGAGTTGGAGAAAAAGGGATTACATTAAGGTGGCAATTTTGATTACCGTCGGTCTTCTAATCGGAAGAGCGTCGTCAGCAGCGTGGTGTATTTTTAAGTGATCATTTTCGTTTATGCCATCCTAGTACTTAGGGCTCGTTTGACACTACAAACAGTTCGTCTCACCACAATGTATGAAGAAGGTAGAGCCAGTAAAGAAAAAATAATTGCTTTATTGGCTTCTAGTTTATTTAAAAAAAAAGAAAAAAAAATGATGTCTTGGTATAGTGGATGCCGGAGCCGAAGCCGACCAGAGCTCTATCAAACAGACTGATAGAGCCTTAATACTACAGTCTATGAGCTACTCAATAAGAAACCAAAAGGAAAGTTAATAAAAGGAGGTACGGTACCAAATAAAAGACACCATAAGCACGTGAGTTTCAACTAATTTGAGGATAAAAAATATATAGCAACAGATAAAATCAAAATATAAATTCATGACATCATGGGACATGGTTTGCCAAAAAAAGGCCGCCACTATAACTAAAACTAAGGTTTCAATTAAAGCATATTAAAGATACATAGAGGTGCCATGCAGAGAAAAAAAACTATGGATCTGAATGAAATAACATTTATACCTAATATTAGAGAGTAAAAATTGCTTTCTTGTGACGTCTCTTACTCTCTCTCCCCTATCCACCCGTCCCCCGGTCCATCGTCCATCATTCTCACCTTTCTCGCTTTGAGTTTGGACCTGCACAACATTCGTTGACGTCGCACCACTCATCTCTCTTGGCCTAAACCGTCTAAACCCATTCGTATCACATAGTGCGATGCGGACATGTGACTCGTCTTCCACCTTTCTTAAACTCAGAGCGGTGCACACTACACCCAGCTATTTAAGGTGAGTCAATTTTTCCTACGAAAGTAATCATTTATTGCAGTAACATTCAGGCTGTGTTTAGTTGAGAAAAATGGGGTGAAAAGTTACTGTAGCACTTTTCGTTGTTATTTGGTAAAATTTGTTCAACCATGGATTAATTAGACTCAAAAGATTCGTCTCGAACTTTACAGACAAACTATGCAATTAGTTAGTTTTTTTACCTACATTTAATGATCCATGCATGCGTTTAAAGATTCGATGTGATGGGTGGAAGAGGAAATATTTTGAGTGTGCATGGGAAGTAAACAGAGCCTCATTATAGGCCTTGGAATTTACTTGATTTAAGGCTGGGTCACACCTAATTAAATTCAACTAAAATAGATAGCTTATTATCAGTAAAAAAGGGTCATAGAAAAAGAAAGAAGAAAAAACGTCCACACTGCTGCTGCTTCTGGACGATGACGCCTTCTCCAGTTTTGCGCGCAGCCGGCTCAGCATGCGTGGTCGCGTGGAGCTATCGGCGTTGTTGTGGGGTCAATGTAGAGGAAGGGGTAAATTTGGCACTTGAAGCTCCGTTATGTATGCACAATGGCAACCAAGGAAATAAATGATGTAACTGGATGGCAATGAGAGGAATATATATATATATATACATATATATATATATATGCATATATATATATATACATATATATATATATACATATATATATACATATATATATACATATATATATATATATGCATATATATATATATTAGAAATCGATGGCAACGAAGGAAACTCATACTTTTTGATGGCAACGAGGGAATTGGTATACATTTTGATGACGACGAAGGAATTCTCTCCTTTTGTTTGGTGTCTCGCTTGTCGCTTGATCTAGTACTCCGCTTTGAATGTAGTACTAGCTAGCTAGTCTACTACACTACTGTACATAATATGTGTTCCTTTGTCCTAGGCGATGACATCAAAATTCCAAGTTTTTTCATTCTCTCCATCACATCAATTTTTAGCCGCTTGCACGGAGTATTAAATGTAGATAAAAAATAACTAATTACACAGTTTAGTTGGAAATCACGAGATGAATCTTTTGAGCCTAGTTGGTCCACGATTGGACAATATTTATCAAATAAGACGAAAGTGGTACTATTTATCGGGCTGAAATTTTTTCCATCTAAACCAGGCCCTACTACCGTTTGTCTGCGTTGTGTACATGGAACCCGGTACATGTGGGGTGTGTTTAGATGTGTAAAAATGTGTAAAAAGGTGTAAAAAAAGTACTGTAGCACGTTTTGGCTTTATTTGGCAAATAGTGTCCAAACGTTGACTAATTAGGTTCAAAACGTTCGTCTCGCAAAGTAGAACCAAGTTGTACAATTAGTTTTTTATTTCATCTACATTTAGTACTCCATGCATATATAGCAAGTTTGATGTGACGGGGAATCTTTTTTCTGCACAGTGTTTTTTTTTTGAACTAAACACAGCCGTGGTCCATCGGATTGTAAAATGCTGATCTGTGCGTTCTGCTAGGCTAGCTGCAGACAAGAAGCGACAGCGAGCGCAGTGGAAGTGGGGTGTGTGTGTGCGCGCGCGTGTCACATCTCACAATTGAGACGATGGGTGGGAGTAGAAAACTGCTGCGACTGCGACGGCGTATTATACTACCGGCGGTGGACATTATAAAACGATACTCTAAAGGTTTAGAGTATGAATATAGAGTAAAAACTGCTACACTAGGTACTCTAAAACGATACTCTATCATTTCTCTCACTCTATATTTAGAGTAGGGCCCGGTTTAGATGTAAATTTTTTTTTGGCAAAATGGGCACTGTAGCGTTTTCGTTGTTATTTGGTAAATATTATCCAATCATGGTCTAATTAGGCTTAAAAGATTTGTCTCGTCCATTTCGTCTAAACTGTGTAATTAGTTTTATTTTTTTTATCTATATTTAATACTTCATGCATGTGTCTAAAGATTCGATGTGACGGGAAATCTGAAAAATTTTGCAAATTTTTTTGGGAACTAAACAGGGCCTAGTACAGTGCTTACTCTATAGTGTGCAGTGCGGGCCCCACTATCTAAACAAAGGAAAAAATGCTATAACTCACAAACCAAAATTCTAAATTAAATTTCGATTGCACCATTAAATTCGTCTCAATAAATCCTTCAAAACTAGATCACACATAGATATATTTAGATAAAGTGACAATTGGGTCACACAGTAGATAGAGTGGATAGAGGATGATATAGAGGATGTATGAGTGCAGAAGAATTGAGTATAGAGAAGAGAATCTTGCTGACTAAAACGTATAGAGGATGAATATAGAGGTTCATGAGCGCGGGTAGTTAGCGTGCGAGTGACGGGGAGCAGGAGCAGGAGCATCTTATGGCTTGTTTAATTTATGTCTGTGGAATCAAGGTGCAGTAAGTTGCAAGCACATGGAGCACATGGGTGGACTGTAGTAAAAAAACTTTAACACCCTGGCAACCTGGCAGGGGCGGCCGGCGGCGTGGTAATTCTGCCAGAGGGAATTAACGTCTGCCGGGATCCGGAGACGCAGGCGAGGAGGATCCCGACGACGGTGAACATTCCGCTGCTGCGGGCCGCGGTGCCGGCCGGTGCGCGAGGGTCTTATCGTATGCTGTGCAGTGCAGGGCTGGTTTTCATCGCGCCCGAAAACGAGCGTGCGGTGGTGCTGACGCTGAGTCCGTGGCACCATTCCGAATTTACTGTGCAGCACTGTGATGTACTGTAGCAATTTTATTTTTATTTGGTATTAATTGTTTAAATATTAATTAATTAGGCTCAAACGTCCGTCTAACAAAGTACAATAAAACTGTGCAATTATTTTTTTTATTTCATCTATATTTATTACTCCATACATGTGTCATCATTTTGATGTGATGAGAAATCTTCTTTTTGCATAATAGAATTTAGGGGTGAATTTGGGTAACTAAACATATGGCCTGAACGGAACCTGCAGCCCGGTATGACATACAACTTCAGATTCCCAATTCCCGATTTCACCCGATTTCGAGGGATGGTTTTTTTTTAGATGCACAAGAAGAGGGGCACAGAAAAGCTGTTATAATCTGCAAGACTGCAACTGCAATTTTCCCATCGGCTTTGACAACCGTTCGGCTCTGTGGGCCGGGCCCAAACAATGACAAGGTGATGGCAAAGTAAAGTACGAATCGGGGGCCCGGCTCTCCCACAAAACAGAGCCTGCCAATGACGAGCGTGTACGCCCGTAATGAGGCCTGAATTAATTTTCAAAAATGCAATCAATTTACAGATACAAAAAATCGCTAAATTAAATAAACCGGGGAAAAAAGCAGTAGTTGTAGGCTTGTATCTAGTTTTTCATATACGGACGGAAAGGTACGTGAACTTGTTTGCCTCGCAGTTCAGAAAGCAATGTGGGGAGCAACGCGAAAACGAGTCAAGGAACGCGACAAATTGCAGAGATAAGCCTCAGAGAGCGTGCCAAACTTGAGATGTGCTGTCAGACATTTCCGATGTCGTTAATTCGCAAACCGACAGATGTGAAAAAGGATTCCAGGTTGGCGCGATCCTCATCGAGGGCTGGAGTGTTCTAACCTATGTATACATTGAAGACGAAGTATACGCTGTCATCGTCAAGAATAGCACCTGATGATCGTTAGTAATGGCTCCAAGTGACTTTGGAGTAGGGCATGCCGGATTCACACAAGTGTTCAGGCTATTCCGTTTCAAGCTGATGTAAGCAATCTAGGACTTAGGTCCCGTTTGGTTTGAGTATGTTAAAGTTTAACTCCCATCACATCAATGTTCTCTCAAATGCATGGAGTACTAAATGTAGACTAATTATATGCACGTCGGCATATATTAGGAGTAATTTACGAGACGAATCTATTAAGCCTAATTAGTCCAAGATTGAATTTTTTTTGTCAAATAAGACGAAAGTGCTACAGTGTTTGTTAAACTTTAACTCATCTAACCAAACACCCCCTTATTACAGCTTGGTGCAAGCAATCTAGGACTCAAATGAACGGCTTGGGATGAAGCCTCGCCGGTTATCTTGAACCAAGGAACAACATTTGTAATTTTGGTTTAGCCATTAATGATATTGTCGACTGTATGGGTCTGAACCCTCACCAAGGTCATAAATGGCTCACCGAGGTCGATCTGAGATACCTCACTCACTTGAAGGACATGGCATAGTCAAGCTATTTGCTGTAATTAATTAGAAAACCAACTTGTAAACTGATTAAGTTAGGACTACAACCTTATCCCCTCGAACTATATAAGGAGGGATAAGGCGTCCCCACGTTCAACATCCAAAGAAACACATAGTAGAAAATAGTTACAATCCCCACCTCACAAACTAACCCGAACGTACAACGCACGAAAGCAATAAAAACATTATCACACGTTGAACGTAAGGCGCCCTTTGTCTCAACAAGTATAAACATGTGTCTGTGTGCTACCACTTTGATTGACTGCTACTTAGTGCGCCAGGTAGGGGGCATCACACACACATTTATATGGATGGATCAGCTAGGTTTGTTCGACAACAAAGGCGTCGGTGTGCTCAAGCAACGTCTCTCGTGATCACGCAACGTCCCTCGATGTTACATGTGACACTCGGCATCGCGTGATGTCTATCGTTGACCTGCAATGTGATTTGGTATCCAGCGACGGCACGCAAGCATAGCAGCCCGCAATGGCCCGTGATGACACTCATCGTCCCAGTGGCGTCTCTCACTGACCCGCTATGTGACTTGGCATCCTATCGCATCCCGCTGCGGCACTCAACATCCTATGGTGTGCCTCACCATCCTCGTGGCATCCCTTGTTCTCGAGTGTGACTTGGCATCCCTTGATATCCTATACGGTGGCCTGCAACAACTCATTGGGGCCTGCTACGACCCGTTGCAACACTTGCTCTCCTGCAGCATGACTCATCGTCCCTCGTTCTCTCGTGGTGTGACTTGATGTCCCCATGACGTTCCTTCTTCCACAACGTAACTCATCATCCCACGACGTCCTTTGCCGTCTTGTGGCAACATGCTTGTAAGGATCATATACCATATGCATGATTATATTTAGTTTCGATTTAGATGACAACACAAGTCTAGAACTAATATTTGTGTTAAAATGTATCTAAATGTTTTCTAAGGTTCTTATGTAATTCACAAAAGAAATGGTTCTATGGATATAAGAAATCAAAATGAAAGAAATCAAAATAAAATGAAAATATTGAAGCCGGGATAAATAGAGGGTTGAATACGACTTAAAGTTGGTCAAATTAGAATGACACGAGGTTCAAGTTGTAGAGATGACATCTGGATTGCTGTAAGCTCAAACATGAAAGAACTCAAGGGCTACTATGGATCACATGAGCCCTGGATACCTTCAGTGAAGTCATAAATGACTGAGGGTGTAGACCAAGTCGATTGGCCAAGAGCAAATCTGGCTCGGGTTGCCTCATCGACTCAGTGGACAAGACATAATAACCCAGATATACATGAAAAATGATTCAATATGTTGTAATAGACTATAACCAACTTATAAACCAATAATGACAGAAATAATTATTTATGCCCTGTTCGCTTGAGCTATTTTTTCAGTCATGGAACATTGTTTTTCTCTCATAATATTTCAGCATAAACATCAGCATAAGCGAATAGGATGTTAACCTTATCTCTCAGTTTACAAGGAGAGCTAGGGAGCTCCTTAATCAGTATCCACAGCAATACGCTAATACCTATAATAGACAATAGTTTCGACCCTTCTACTCACGATTAACCCGAATATAAACATCATGACACATGACACCTCTTATTTGAACTACTAGCATAAAAAATTTGTGTCCCATTTACTGCTAAAACACCGATAGATAAATTACTACAAAACAACGGCAGCAGTATACTACGAGAGATACGGGAGAATTGACTTAATAAAAAATATTCTTGCTCCATTGCTTTAATTATTAGTGCATGCTAGGACACGTGACATTGCTTTGCCGTTACATTAAAGGATTAACGTGAATTCAGAAGCAAACATGAATAAGTACCAAATGACATTCGCATATGCGTGTGAAATTTTCTAAAGCTGACGCATTGCTAGCTTTTTTAACTCACGAAGAAATACCTGGAAACTTGAATTTGGTCTAAAAATATGCACGTGGGGGACCATTGCTTGAACAAAGCATCAGGTCAGTTGGGAGGAGGGGCCAAAATCAATAGGACGTCGTCCACATCAGTACTACGAATACGAAATCGACGACTGACGTGTGGTGGTTTGAGCGACTAATTTTAGTTCACGTCACATCGGATATTTGATACTAATTTGGAGTATCAAACATAGACTAATTATAAAACTAATTACATAGATATAGACTAATTTGCGAGACAAATCTACTAAACCTAATTAGTTCATGATTTGACATGTGGTGCTACAGTAAATATGTGCTAATGATGAATTAATTAGGCTTAGTAGATTTATCTTGTAAATTAATCTCTATCTGTGCAATTAGTTTTATAATGACCTCATTTTTAGTCTTTCTAATTAGCATCCGAACATCCGATGTGACCGAGACTAAATTTTAGTCTCTGGATCCAAACACGTATTAAAGAAAGAAAGAAAAGAAACGACGATGAGTCGCAAAGGAAGCGGAATGTCAAAGACTAATGGTTCCTTGGTGGGTGTGCGAGCTATATGCTTGTGCACTCGCTAGTCAGTTACTTATTACTTATCTTTTCTCTCGTCCAGGTGGAATAAAATACAATACGTGCTAGGTATTCGAAGGCATGTTAGAGAGGCCTTAATACACCTAAATGAGCACAAGAATTAAAGGTGGTTCCCTGATTAGGGTGTGTGCGCCCGTCTCTATGGGGGAAGGGAGTTGTCAAGACACAATTTAAAATGTTTGAGAACGTCAAGTTGAAGAGGTGACATAGCTTGAGTACAAATCTATTTATAGTGTGTAGTAAATTCTCGCTCACTTCGCTTTCAGTTTCTGAGAGGACTTTGATTTCGTCGTAATTATCCTGTACTACCTCTTCAGACTTACATTGGAACAAAATGACAAATCAAGTCATCCATAATTATAAGTTGCATTCGAAGATAAGCTCAACAACACAATTACGGGAGACATAATATAGTCGTGCCAAATGACATATCCTAGTAACTTTCGTAGTGTTAAGCCCGACCGTAACATAGAAAACTTTTATTACAAAATATTACACCAAAACGACACAACTCAGGAAACATCAATACCACGAATTCACGATGTGGTAATAATCAAATGTTTCTAGGTTGAACAAAAATATTTCTTTATTTAAACACGCGATAGTGGGTTGGTGGGTTGTACTGTACCTATATTTGTATCACTCTGAGGAATCCATACATATACGAGTATGTGTACTCCAAGGTGAAGTCATTACTCATTAGTCAAGTATTACTACAAGGTTACTCGTAAGGTGAAGTCAATTCAAACGGCTGAATCATATCTGCATGAGCATGACTGTACCACCGTTACTCATGTTTATCCAGCCCCGCAGGTTAGAGTTGACCACCGGCCACTTAAATAGACCAAAACTTCGCCTCACACGGGACACGGCGCACAAGCAAACTCCTATACAAACCTCAAGAAAAAACGGCGTTCGAAGAAATCTCTCGAAAAAGAAAATAAAAACGGGCAACGAACCAAACGCCGAAGCGACCCACCCCGTCCCCGTCTCCTCCACTCCACCCCTCACCTGACCTCCATCTCCACCAGAAACAAACAAGTGAAACAGCGCAAACCCTTGCTCCGATTCCCCTCTCCCTCCTCGGCCTCCTCGACAGAAGCAGCAGAGCAGGGGCCGCGGCGTCGGAGGCGGAGGAGGCCATGTGGCCCGGCTGCGGCGGGCGGTTCTACTGGGCGCCGGAATCGGCGCCGCCGGGGCAGGCCAGGGGCGTCGCGGTTCTGTTCGCGTGGGTGTGGAGCGACGATGAGCAGCTGCGGCCGTTCGTCGAGCTGTACTCCTCGCTCGGGTGGCGCTGCCTCGTCTGCCACCCCGACCTCGTCGCGCTGTAAGTGCCGCCGCGCCGTTACTCGTTGGTAGGCGCCCGACTGTAGCTCTACTATAGCTTCTATCCTGGCCTGCCCGTGCGGCTATAACTGTGCTCAGGTTTAATTTCAGAGGTTGCTTGCTAGTAGGTGGCTCCTGAGATCGTGACGCAGGAAGATTTAGGTTTGGCTACTTATGATATTTTGCGGCGATCAGATTGGTTGGGCATGCTACTTAGCTGAGTTGTGTTGAGTTTGGCAACTCCCTCTAGATTAATCACTGGATGTTAATATCCCTAGGCTTAGGGTTGATATATTTGTGCACTTTTTACTGTTTGCTCTGTATTGATGCCATTTTAGCGATCCTTCCTGTTTGGCTATTAGGCATGGACGTCTTAGTTAAGTTACTGATTACGGGATGGCAAAGATGTTTTGACTGTGGTAATTAGGAGTAAATCAATGCACTTCAAGGTTGGCATAATTTTCAAGGACTACTTTACAAAGTAAAACTAATTGCATCCATAGAGAATGTCCTGTAATGTTATCATTCCTGTCTATCTTCTGCCATAAGTTCCTAGCATTGATCCAACATGTTCCTTATCCCCTTTTCACTTCTTTTGCTTTTATGTGTTTACACAGTAATAGAGGCTAAAACCATATATGCATGGGTTCAATATGTAGCTGGGTCTATACAAACATTTTTGTTGCTTGAATAATGTGCAGCTGGATGCTGGAAGCTTTATAATTGTTTTTGTAGCCAATTTGAACACAGTAGAACAATTCTGATTGAATAACACTAGCGTGCTGACCCTTTCAAAAAAAAAAAACACTAGCGTGCTGATTGTCATCACATTAGTGCTGAAGTTAGAAGGGTGTCATCGACAACACTTAATTCACAGGTGGAGTGGGAAACTTTTTCCATGGACCTTTAAGCTTTAATTAAGCAATAACATGAATAGGGATTTTTTTCATATTTAGAAATGGCACTTGTTGAACCTTACTTAAAATATGATACAGGCGTGCTAAAGTGTAGTGTTTCAGTAGGGTTGTGTGCATGATTGGGCCCTTTTATAAATCTGATCATGGTACTGTACTAATTCCTATCTTCTTCCAGATATCTCTCTGAGAAAGCAACATCACTGGCAACTGGTGTTATTAGTGAGCTGGTTAAGGTAAGTATTTTTTTCTCCCTTATTATTGTGCTTACAGATATCACACAGTACATTAAGTGGACAGAAATTCTGTTAAATGGTGGAGAAATAAAAATTGCATGCTTCTTGTTTTTTAGCAAGTAACAGTACTTTATTAGGTCTTTTTCCTGTATTCACACTATTGTGTAATGCACTAGGCAATGTCTCTTTTAACTCTTTGTTATCATTTGTACTCAACCTGTGGCTTACACGGAAAATTTATAGGTGATGAGATCCTTAGAATGCAAGCACATTATAATTTATATAATTATTTTATCTTATTACGTTACATTGCTTTTGTACTATCTTTTAATTCTGCCACCTCTGGCTCTATGTGACCTTACTACCGATTGAGAATTGAACTACTTGCATGTTTGTCTATGATACCTCTGAATTCTGATCTACTGGAAGACTGTTTAAGCTGTTGGGAAATAGGAATCCTGAATCTAGAAAATCATTGATCTACTTACTTTTTTGTACTACTTTACATAATTCCCACCCAGGAATAACATGGAATGCTGGTTTCAGGAACTGAGAGTAAAACCTGTGCCAACTGTTCTTGCTTCCTTTTCTGGTGGATCAAAGGGATGCATGTACAAGGTTATTCAGGTGCATGCGTTATCACTAAATTTCTTTTATGATTTAATCTTAACTGCCATTTGTAAATAGAATCATCTGTCTTTTTTCTAATGAAAAAGAAGTGTCCCAGTTGACATGACCGAATTTCTTGGATTTTCCAGTTACTAGATGGAATATGTGAAGGAGATGCAACCATGGTATGTGATGCATTTCTTATTCATTGATTTCAACATACATTTCTGTCAATACAAGTAGGGAAGGACATTGGAACCTATGAAGAAATCTTAATTGAACTGTTTTCGGGACACGTAACAAAGTAAGAGTGTATCAATGGTCATATGGATTAGGTACTGCTAAGCTATAGTTTCTTCCAGTTGTTTAGTGTGATGAACTATGCTTTGCTTTAGTATGTTGAATGTTTTCTTTGTCCTTCATCAGTGATAACCCTGCCCTTAAATGTTAACTTTGTACTTTCTGGGTTGTACCTTCAACTAGTATGTAGTTTTGTGTTCATGATTTGTATCAACTGCAATGATGGATTTTGTGAAGTCCATACAACAACAACAACAACAACAACAACATAGCATTTTGTCCCAAGCAAGTTGGGGTAGGCTAGAGATGAAATCCAAAAGAGACGAGAAACAGGGAGACACATAAAGGGACATAAAGGGCACAAGACAAAAAGAGGTTACGGTTCAGTCACATTGATTGCTAATCTCCAAGCGCTCCTGTCCATAGCTAAATCTTTGGAGATATTTCACTCCTTAAGATCTCTCTTAACGGACTCGTCCCAAGTTAGTTTAGGTCGACCTCTACCGCTCTTTACATTATCGGCCCGCTTTAGAACTCCACTACGCACCGGCGCCTCAGGAGGCCTCCGTTGGACATGTCCAAACCATCTCAACCGATGTTGAATCAATTTCTCCTCAATTGGTGCCACCCCAACCCTATCCCGAATATCTTCGTTCCGGACTCTATCCCTCCTTGTGTGCTCACAACACCAACGCAACATACGCATCTCTGCTACACTCAATTGCTGGACATGTCGCCTTTTTGTAGACCAACACTCAGCACCGTATAACATCGTCGGACGAATCGCCGTCCTATAGAACTTACCTTTCAGCTTCTGAGGCACCCTTTTGTCACAGAGAACGCCAGAAGCTTGACGCCATTTCAACCGGCCGACTGAAATTCTATGCCTAACATCTTCATCAATGTCTCCATCCTTTTGTAGCATCGACCCTAAATACCGAAAAATATCCTTCTTGGCCACCACTTGCCCATCGAGGCTAACGTCTCCCTCCTCGTGCCTAGTCGCGCTGAAATCGCACCTCATGTACTCGGTCTTAGTCCTACTAAGTCTGAACCCTTTCGACTCTAACGTGTGCCTCCATAGTTCTAACTTCCTATTAACCCCCGCCCTACTGTCGTCAACTAGCACCACATCATCAGCAAAGAGCATACACCAAGGGATATCACCTTGTATGTCCCTTGTGACCTCATCCATCACCAAAGCAAATAAATAAGGGCTCAAAGCTGACCCCTGATGCAGTCCTATTTTAATTGAAAAGTCACTGGTGTCGCCATCACATGTTCGGACAAACGTCACCACATCCCTGTACATATCCTTGATGAGGGTAACGTACTTAGTTGGGACTTTGTGCTTTTCCAAGGCCCACCACATGATATTTCTCGGTACTTTGTCATATGCCTTCTCGAGGTCAATAAAGACCATGTGCAAGTCCTTCTTCTGCTCCCTATATCTCTCCATCAATTGTCGTAATAAGAAAATCGCCTCCATGGTCGACCTACCAGGCATGAACCCAAACTGATTTTGGGTCACATGTGTCACTCTCCTTAGGCGATGCTCGATAACCCTCTCCCAGAGCTTCATCGTATGGCTCATCAACTTAATCCCACGGTAGTTAGTACAACTTTGAACATCTACCTTGTTCTTGAAGATAGGTACTAATATACTTCTCCTCCATTCTTCAGGCATCTTGTTAGACCGAAAAATAAGGTTAAAAAGCTTAGTTAACCATACTATCGCTCTGGCGCCTAGGTATCTCCACACCTCAATGGGGATACCATCAGCGTCCATCGCTTTACCTCCCTTCATCCTCTTCAAAGCCTCTCCGATCTCTGCCTCCTGAATTCTCCTCACAAAGCGTCTGTTGGTATCGTCAAATGAGTCGTCCAACTCAAGGGCAGGACCCTCATTCTCCCCATTAAACAGCTTGTCGAAGTACTCTCTCCATCTGTCCTTGATCTCCTCATCCTTCACCAGAAGTCGATCTGTCCCATCCTTAATGCATTTTATTTGGTTGATGTCCCTTGTCTTCCTCTCGCGGATTCTAGCCATCCTATAAATGTCCTTCTCCCCTTCCTTCGTGCCTAGCCGCTGATAAAGGCCATCATACGCCTGACCTTTTGCTACACTCACAGCTCGCTTTGCAACCCTCTTCGCTATTTTATAGCCCTCGATGTTGGCTACACTCTTGTCATGGTGGAGACGCTTGAAACACTCCTTCTCCCTAATAGCCCTTTGCACCTCGTCATTCCACCACCATGCGTCTTTCGCTTCCCGTTTGCCTCCCCTACTCACGCCAAACACTTCCGAAGCCACCTTCCGGACACATGTTGTCATCTTTAGCCACATGTCGTCGGCATCTTCTCCTTCTTCCCAAGGCCCCCTCGTCTAGCATCCTCTCCTTAAACGTACCCGAAAGCGAAAGTCCGCCACCACAAGCTTATGTTGAGGGACAACACACTCCTCAGGTAACACCTTACAATCAAAGCAAGCACGTCTATCCTCCCTCCTTGCAAGGATAAAGTCGATCTGGCTCGAGTGTTGTCCACTACGAAAGGTTACTAGATGAGATTCTCTTCCTAAAGAGGGTGTTCGCTATCAACAAGTCATAGACCAGCGCGAAGTTCAAAACATCCTCCCCCTCTTGATTCCTACTACCATACCCGAACCCCCCGTGCACCCGCTCGAAACCTACATTAGTCGCACCAACATGGCCGTTGAGGTCTCCTCCTATAAAGAGTTTCTCGCTGATAGGCACGGTACTGACCATGCTATCAATATCTTCCCAAAACTGTATCTTGGTGCCCTCGCTAAGACCTACCTTAGGGGCATAGGCACTGATCACATTCAAAGTCGAATCTCCAACTACCAGCTTGACCAAGATAATCCGGTCGCCTTGCCTCTTAACATCAACGACTCCATCCTTAAGGCTCCTATCGATCAAGATGCCTACACCATTCCTACCCGATGTTGTCCCCGTGTACCAAAGTTTGAAGCCAGTATCCTCCACCTCCTTCGCCTTCTGGCCCTTCCATTTAGTCTCCTGAACGCATAGAATATTTACACGCCTTCTAACTGCTGCATCGACTAGCTCTCTTAGCTTACCCGTTAGGGACCCTACGTTCCAGCTACCTAAACGAATCCTAGTTGGCTCGGCTAGCTTCCTTACCCTTCGCACCCGTCGAGGGAAGTGCGAAGACCCTTGCTCATTTTTCACTACACCCGGGCGTAGATGTAGCGCGCCACTAAGGTTGCGACGGCCCGACCCTTGCTCATTTTTCATCGTACCCGGGTCACGATACGACGCGCCACTAAGGGGATGACGACCCGGCCCTTGCCCATTTAACACCACACCCGGGTTCCGATGTAGCGCGTCGCTAAGAGGGTTACGCCCCAACGAATCTCTTGTGGGTTTCAAATCCATGAGAGTGGCTGTTTTTTTACTTTTGGTTCGCCAGACCTTAACACACCCTCCTCCTTTACCCGGGCTTGGGACCGGCTATGTTGAGACGACTTAAGAAAGTCTTCCAGTCAACATAGGCGGAGTTATTTTGTGAAGTCCATCTTCATAATTATATTTGTCAGTCAGCATCTTGGTTTTATCTTGAGATAAAATATTTACTGTGTATGTTTGATTAGTTTGTTCAGCTAACATAGATCTGTTTATTATTAATATATGTGGAGATTAGCTATTTGGGCCACTGCTCTTAATTTCTTGGCTAAGATGTTGAGTTTCTTGACATAAAATTTTCAAGTGCAGGACTATCGGTTAGTGAGAAACTGTATCTGCGGGCAAATTTATGACTCTAGCCCTGTAGATTTTGTCAGTGATGTGGGCACCCAGGCTTTTGGAAGTTCATCTCAGTCAACTATATTACGTTCATGGATGGCAAAGGCTCTAGCTTCTGGCATGGATACTCTCTTCCCAAGCAGGATTGAAGCTCAGCGTGCAGAGTACTGGCACACACTATACTCAGCAGCAGTAAGTTCTGTTTTATCTGTGATATTTATCATATACCGTCTTTGATACTTATGATATTTTTCATTTATTGTTCTTGCAGGGATTGGGTCCTGTTCTTATATTTTGCTCAGAAGATGATAATCTTGCTCCATGCCATATTATCTGTGGTTTTGCAAGGCGTTTGATTGAACTAGGCACGGAGGTTAAACTTATGAAATGGAGTGACTCCCAACATGTCGGTATGGTTCTTATCTTGTCTTCACCGCTATTGATAAATAGCTCATTTGTAACTTGAATATGAATGAAACCAATGCAGCTTCTTTCCAAGACGTGGCATTAATCTCACGTATTGATTTATTGAATTCTCAGTACAATTGCACAACTATTCGAGACAAAAAACAAGTCCAATATGTACCACATCCATGAGCAATTAACACTTGAATGTAATGATTTATTCGTACTCCAATTTTTTATAAGGCTGACTTGAACCACATGTTCCGATACCTGGATTGGGGCTGTTGCCAATTCCTCTGTTGCCAATTTCTCAGGGACACAGAATATTTGGTATGGGAGTTTACTCATAAATGTTGAGGAAATGACAAGCGGAAGGAAATTTCCATGCCCGCCTTATAGCTTTAGGCATTAGGATGGTCACACTAGAATAGGAGACAACATTATAATACACACGGTCTAGCTGCTGCAGATATGTGGGTCAACTTGAAACCTCAAATTTTTCTTCTCTGCTGCCAGACATTATGTCACATTTTACAGATAATCAAGTCACTTTTCTGATTACTTGCAGGCCATTACAATTCACATGAAACTGAATACAGAACAGCTGTAGATGATATGTTGAAGAAGGCTCTTGTTACCTTCTGCCACCGAAGCCAACTATATGACTCAAATATGGCTGGTGACCAGGAGTACAAGATAGCGCACTCGGTGTGCAGTTTACACAATGCTGCAGCCAATTCAAATGAGAGCTTAAGAAGGGTAGCTAACAGTCCTAGTGATCACTTCTTCCTGCCAAGTTCGAAGGATCATGATGAATCTCGGGAACCCGGTTCTCTGATTGAGGATCAGAGGCGCAACATGTCCCATCCACCCTGCATGGAGCCTAAAGGAGTCCTTGGCCAAATCCTGTTTGATGTTTGTGTTCCGAAAAATGTTGAAGGATGGGACATCAAGCCGACAGTGTCCCCGAATGGACGGCCAACATTTGCTTCTGCCCGGCAACTTGGTCCATTCAATCCCATCAGGTACTTCCGACGTTCAAGACTATAGTTTTCTGCAGGAGTTGAGATTTTTGTATATATAATGGAGGCAAGGTATCTAATGGCAACTCTGAGCAAGATTTTACCTATGTAAGTTCCCTGTAATTGTTTCTGTTTTGCTTTTGCACCGCTTGGCGAGAGAATGTACATATGCTTTGTATCATATGAGTGTGTACTAAAAGGGATCGTGGACATAGTTTCTAGGCGGCGGTTGTAAGGTGCACGCTAACATTGAATAGCCAAGGGAATGCATTATTATGCTCCTGTAGTTACCGCTATATTTCATGTTCGTTAAATCTAATTATCAGAAAAACTTCTCTTCCTTTTTACTGATCATAGTTACTGTTAGTATTTTTATGTTGATCTTTCTTTTTTCGCTTGGTGTCTTTTGTTTCTTTGAGTATCGTTTTGTGTTTAGTGCTGTCACTGATTGTATTTCTGTTTCGCCTCATAGTTCTAACTTACTGAAACAAATACAAAGATGTCAAAGAAGACGTCTATATATTTGCCTTCGCCTTTTTAACTGTACAAATCACGAGTGTTTGAATAGCTTGTGAAGCTCATTTGTATTATCTTTTCCAGAATTATTGGATTTGCTATGGGACTAAATGCTTACTCAATTGATATAGATGGGCCATTGATCACATTTCCTGCCTTGAATTCTGAACCCAAATTATTCTTAAGTAGATGCTAGGGTTCTTGGTTTTCTTTTCCTTCCAAAAAGAATAGCTGCAATGGAGTATTCCTTCACATTCACTCACTATTCAGATGCCATGTTCCCATGGAATGAAATTTGAGGATTGAGGGAGCAGTTTTGTTGCAATGCTATGAAATAATGATAGAGCAAAATTTTAAGAATCCAAATTAGCATATGCAAGTGTCATGTTTAGGTCTAGTGGGGGAACCACAAGAAAAGTTCTAGAAATGATTTGCAGAGTTACAGATCGCAGACACAGCAACCATAACTCTGTAGTCCACAAGACCTCGCCTTTTTCCTCCATATCTTTTTGATAAGACTGCTCTGTGTTATTAATGTTATGAAACCATAAGATGCATGATATCGAGAATCATATCTACTATAGAAAATGAGAATTTTCCAGGAGCATTCATCTTGGACAAGCCCTGCGGGGACGGGCAAGCTGGATCACAACTTCGTGACTACGAGCTTCTTGTTGGATGTTCTTCTGTAGAAAAAACGAAAAAAAGAAAGTGACTTCTAATTTTCCTCCATGTTCCGAGACAGATCGAATACGAACCTGTCCTGTTCTCTGTTCTGGCCAACGTTGGCAGCACATGGACATGATGCTCTTTCTGAACTCAGGCGTTTTCAGACGACGTTTCTGTACTGTAGTCACAAAGGGAACTCATGACGTGTTCATATTTCTGCGGTAACAGATGGAAACAACAACATACTTCTGCGGTACATTTTACTGCATGTGTTTAATATTTGTGCCACTACCCAGCTAGGGAACCTGTTGTTGAGCTCTACGAGATAAACAACTGACCACTTGGGGATCAGATTGCTCTGGTCCACGAGTGCCTGTGAAAGCCTACCAAAAGAATCTGATTCTTATTAATCAACGATTTTGCCGCGTCTTTGGAACAAAGAATCTTGGAGTTTCAAGGCTTCCGTATGATCAATCACGGAACTTTTTTTAAATAACTCAGCTTTCTGCCTCCAAGCATTGTAAAATTTTGTGCTACCAGCACGTACACCACCTGTTAATATTTTATAGAAGGTCGTAAAGGTAAACCAGACAGACATCGACCGGAGAACAAAGTCTTGACCATGATAAGCATGCTTCATTGTTATTGCTCAGGGGAATTCTGATTGCCAAGCAGGGATTGAAGATTGCACTATTGGAAGAAGAAGAAAAAAAGATCTCAACCAACTGACCCATCCCTGAGTGACCTACAGCTTTTAAAATATATTATATCAAAAAGGATATGTAAAATAATATCATCTTCTCATGATAAGTGTTAATAGTCATGTATAACATATTACCCCTGTTTTACTATGTATATTATCCTGTCCGAATACCTATGGGTAAGTAACTTCTGATAAAATTGGATCACATTCTTACTCTCGCTGGATATATAGGTGACGTTTGGTCGGTTTCTTAGTTCGCAGGGGCGAATCTACCCTATGTTACCGGGGTCACCCGACCCCGATGACTTTGGCAAAACTAGTGGAGAATTACAGTTCATCACAGCTTATCAATGGTGCTGACCCCACTGTATTAACATGATGACCCGATGAATTTTATGGCTGGATTCGCCACTGTTAGTTCGACACGTCCTTATTTAAATTTACTGGGCTAAAGAGCAACCAGTTGTTTCGGTCGCTGAGAGAATTCATCTCCCAGCATAACTAAAGCCGAGCGCATCATCAGCTCATGGCTCGCTACGGGCTACCTATGATTTTGCTCAACCAGAAAACTGCGCTTGTAATTCGCCAAAAGATACCCTGCTTTGCGAAGCTGGATATGAACCAAACATCCTCAAAGCAGTGTACTTGCCACAATTTTTATCAAGTACTCAAGTGGATGTGGATTCTCGAAATTTGATCATTCGACCTCTTTGCTCCTTCTATTTCTAGTCTAGATTATTTCTATGCGCTAATGTAAGAATGCAGACTGTCTAATGCGGCTTTCAAGCTGCACCACCGAATATTCCCCTAGGAAAAGAAAAGCGCAGTGGCAACTGGCAATAAGCTAGCAGCATCTAAAAGCAATCTAGCCACTACATTATTTTCACTTCATCTAACAATCTACCCCATGCTCACCGGTCAACACGGCCAGCCAAACTCTGTGCGCGCGTGCAAAACGTGCAGTAACCGAGTCGTAAAAACCTCAGCGCCGTGTGGCCCTCCTCTTGGACCGGTATATATAGGATGGACCTGTGTGCGTCCTACTTGCAATTGCAACTCGATCAGCAGTAGACCCAGAGCTCACTCGCAAGCACTCACCAAGCAGAAGAGCAAGCACAGAGAGCCAAGCTAAGCAGCGGTCGCCGGCCGGCCGGCCATCGGCGTACGTACGTTGTGAGGGGATCGGATGGCGTTCATGCGGTACCGCGCGCTGCCGCAGGGGGAGCTGACGGTGGAGGAGTTCCGGGCGTGGCTGGCGCAGTTCGACGCGGACCGCGACGGGCGGATCAGCAGGGAGGAGCTGCAGCACGCGCTGCGGAGCCTCAACGTGTGGTTCGCGTGGTGGAAGGCGCGGGACGGCGTGCGCGCCGCCGACGCCAACCGCGACGGCGGCGTGCAGGGGGACGACGAGGTGGCCCGCCTCTTCGCCTTCGCGCAGAAGCACCTCCACGTCAAGATCACCCAGCTCGGCTACTACTGATCTGATGATGAGTGATGATCCATCGGCCAATAAGCATCGTACTATCGATCGATGTGAGTCTCTGTATTTGTCAGGATGGATTGGATATGTGTGTTATTTTTTTTTTCATCCTGATGGATGGGTGTTGTTACTTAAACGTTGTACGGGTGCTTTATTTGGCTTTTTATGAATGTCTTGTGGTACCTTTGTGGATGGTTTGAAAAGACTCTGCGTACTCGTATTTCCAGTTCAGCTCCACGTACTTAATTTGTTGAGCAATGGTTAAGAAATGCATGTGGCATGCCGCGGCCTTCGTGCAGTGTTCGTACGTTTATATTGAGAGTTCGAGCTATATATGGGGATTGATTCCCCGTTTATAAGAAGGATCAGCGTGATACATCCGATAGTAATACGTGGTAAATTAAAAGTGGTGAAAGATTAACACTAGGAGCGCGCAAGTTCAAAGAAAGATCAGATAATGCATTTTTTTTTTTGCGACGCACGGTTTGTTGGCATAGATACAATCAGCGGCAGGGCAGCATGGAGAAAGGCACCGAGGGACCCAGATTAAGATAAACATAACTATTCTAGTGTTTTTTAACTATATGTGACTAATTTAAGATAATAAAAAATAAGGGGCCATGGTCACCTTGGGTCTCAAAGAAGCTTCACACCTGTGTGCAGTCAATATCAGAGAGGTACGCCATCCGTCCTGTCCCAAAATGATAAGCATATTTCGTATAAGAAAATAATCAAATTTTATAAATTTTGATCAACAATAATTCAAATTATATATAAGAATAAGACATAAAAATCACATCAACAGATTATGTGTTTAAAGTATCACTGAGTCGGTGTTGTTTCTTTAGCAAATGGTAACATGCATGTTATAGTGAAAATATATTTTGTATGACCTTTTCTTGATCAGACTATGCTTATTATTTCGTGACGAAAGGAGTATGCACCAACAATTTCACACTCAAATCAGTTTTTAGGTAGTCATAGAATGAGAAAGTGAGGGAGATCAGCGACGAAGCCAGAAAAAAATTTAGGTCGGGCTGAACAAAAGTCTACAACAATTTATCTCTACTATGGCCCCACACAATAGAGCTATATATAATAGCTTGAATTAATATTATATTGAAATCGTCGACCAACGACGAAATTCACAAAATACAGCATGAAAAAAAGATGAAGTTCATTCATACCGAAAGGACCAATTGTGAAACTAATAAATCCCCCCATTATTCCTCCGAAGTAGCAACCTACACAAAATAGACATAATCGATTAGTCATACATATATTGATATATAGACCTCCAAATTATAAATTTAGAAGAGAATAGAGCGTACCACTACTTTTTTAGGCAATAACATACGTCGCTTTTTCATCTCTTGAAATCGTTTTTTGATCTTTTCATTATCAATCTTTTCACTACTTTTTTAGGTAAATTCATGAGGTTGGGTTCGACCACTCAAAACATATGCTCTCTTTAATTGGTCTCTAATTGCTGGTTCATAACAATCAATTGGTTTGCGTTGTCCAGGGTCAGCAATTAGGTTTGAATGACTAAATTCTTCCCTCGGTTTCTTTGGTTGATTCGTGCTCTCATTAGTACGTGGAGTTGAGCTGTTGCCACTTGAACCAGCCTGACTTGAACTTGAATAATAATTTATCAAAGTTCTTTTCGACATTCTGATGACCGAAGATCTAAAAATTGAAATGTACCATAAATAAAAAACAATCACGCATCACGGACTGTTGTACTTGTACTCAAGCTGTTTTACAGTTAAAAAATCACCTTCCTGCTTCCTGTCACGGTGTCGCCTGCTGCCCTGCCCCAAGAGCTTCGCAGCGCTGCGTGCTGCGGCCGCCGGCGCCCGCTCGCCCGCCCACCTCGCGTCCTCGCTTGGCCCCTGCCGGCCGCCGCCCAGGAGCCGCGCCGCTGCGGCGGCGAGCGCAGCGCCGTGGCTGACGGCGCCCGCCCGGCTGGCTGCCGTGTAGAGCCGCGGGCCACGGCCGCGCCGCCCGCGTCCAGCGACCCGCGCGAGCAGGAAGCCACCGCCGGCCACCGCCGGATGGGGAAGGCCGGGGCGAGCCGAGGGGCGAGGGCCGAGGGGCGAGGCGTCGGGGGAAGTCTGGAAGCCGGGATGCGGGATGGGGATTGGGGAGTGTCGGTCGGCGGAAGGAAGACGATGCGGCTGCTGCCTGCTTGGGTTACGGTGGATGTGTTTCCACTTAGGCTTGGGCCTGACTTGGGCTGATGTGCGTGCTGTCTAATTGGCCCAATAAGCAAAAGAGTTTTAGCCCTTCCTAATCTATGTAATTATAGATAAAAAATTAAGGGAGGGCTAAGGGGGGGCTTCACGTACCTGGAATCGGTAGCCCGGGCTGGAGCCCGGCTTGACCGGCCGGTAGCTCCGTCGCTGCTTTCCCTTCTCTGTTATGTGGTAGAATATATATTAGGGCATGTATTCTCTGTGAATCAATTTTGACCACTTCCTACAACGAATCCGCACCCGATCTAATGAATCCATGAACTGTGAAAACCAACAGAAGGATGTGGTCATCTATTGGAAAGTAAAAGAAAACATAAAGAAAGAGAGGAAATCAAGGGGAGGGAGAGAAAAAATCCTACGAATAGTCGACTATAAGAGGTTCTTGTCATGCCGAGTAGATGAGGATCTTTTTACACTTTTTAGTTATAGATAGCAGCGACGAAGCCAGAAAAAAATTTAGGTCGGGCTGAACAAAAGTCTACAACAATTTATCTCTACTATGGCCCCACACAATAGAGCTATATATAATAGCTTGAATTAATATTATATTGAAAACGTCGACCAACGACGAAATTCACAAAATACAGCATGAAAAAAAGATGAAGTTCATTCATACCGAAAGGACCAATTGTGAAACTAATAAATCCCCCCATTATTCCTCCGAAGTAGCAACCTACACAAAATAGACATAATCGATTAGTCATACATATATTGATATATAGACCTCCAAATTATAAATTTAGAAGAGAATAGAGCGTACCACTACTTTTTTAGGCAATAACATACGTCGCTTTTTCATCTCTTGAAATCGTTTTTTGATCTTTTCATTATCAATCTTTTCACTACTTTTTTAGGTAAATTCATGAGGTTGGGTTCGACCACTCAAAACATATGCTCTCTTTAATTGGTCTCTAATTGCTGGTTCATAACAATCAATTGGTTTGCGTTGTCCAGGGTCAGCAATTAGGTTTGAATGACTAAATTCTTCCCTCGGTTTCTTTGGTTGATTCGTGCTCTCATTAGTACGTGGAGTTGAGCTGTTGCCACTTGAACCAGCCTGACTTGAACTTGAATAATAATTTATCAAAGTTCTTTTCGACATTCTGATGACCGAAGATCTAAAAATTGAAATGTACCATAAATAAAAAACAATCACGCATCACGGACTGTTGTACTTGTACTCAAGCTGTTTTACAGTTAAAAAATCACCTTCCTGCTTCCTGTCACGGTGTCGCCTGCTGCCCTGCCCCAAGAGCTTCGCAGCGCTGCGTGCTGCGGCCGCCGGCGCCCGCTCGCCCGCCCACCTCGCGTCCTCGCTTGGCCCCTGCCGGCCGCCGCCCAGGAGCCGCGCCGCTGCGGCGGCGAGCGCAGCGCCGTGGCTGACGGCGCCCGCCCGGCTGGCTGCCGTGTAGAGCCGCGGGCCACGGCCGCGCCGCCCGCGTCCAGCGACCCGCGCGAGCAGGAAGCCACCGCCGGCCACCGCCGGATGGGGAAGGCCGGGGCGAGCCGAGGGGCGAGGGCCGAGGGGCGAGGCGTCGGGGGAAGTCTGGAAGCCGGGATGCGGGATGGGGATTGGGGAGTGTCGGTCGGCGGAAGGAAGACGATGCGGCTGCTGCCTGCTTGGGTTACGGTGGATGTGTTTCCACTTAGGCTTGGGCCTGACTTGGGCTGATGTGCGTGCTGTCTAATTGGCCCAATAAGCAAAAGAGTTTTAGCCCTTCCTAATCTATGTAATTATAGATAAAAAATTAAGGGAGGGCTAAGGGGGGGCTTCACGTACCTGGAATCGGTAGCCCGGGCTGGAGCCCGGCTTGACCGGCCGGTAGCTCCGTCGCTGCTTTCCCTTCTCTGTTATGTGGTAGAATATATATTAGGGCATGTATTCTCTGTGAATCAATTTTGACCACTTCCTACAACGAATCCGCACCCGATCTAATGAATCCATGAACTGTGAAAACCAACAGAAGGATGTGGTCATCTATTGGAAAGTAAAAGAAAACATAAAGAAAGAGAGGAAATCAAGGGGAGGGAGAGAAAAAATCCTACGAATAGTCGACTATAAGAGGTTCTTGTCATGCCGAGTAGATGAGGATCTTTTTACACTTTTTAGTTATAGATAGCAGCGACGAAGCCAGAAAAAAATTTAGGTCGGGCTGAACAAAAGTCTACAACAATTTATCTCTACTATGGCCCCACACAATAGAGCTATATATAATAGCTTGAATTAATATTATATTGAAAACGTCGACCAACGACGAAATTCACAAAATACAGCATGAAAAAAAGATGAAGTTCATTCATACCGAAAGGACCAATTGTGAAACTAATAAATCCCCCCATTATTCCTCCGAAGTAGCAACCTACACAAAATAGACATAATCGATTAGTCATACATATATTGATATATAGACCTCCAAATTATAAATTTAGAAGAGAATAGAGCGTACCACTACTTTTTTAGGCAATAACATACGTCGCTTTTTCATCTCTTGAAATCGTTTTTTGATCTTTTCATTATCAATCTTTTCACTACTTTTTTAGGTAAATTCATGAGGTTGGGTTCGACCACTCAAAACATATGCTCTCTTTAATTGGTCTCTAATTGCTGGTTCATAACAATCAATTGGTTTGCGTTGTCCAGGGTCAGCAATTAGGTTTGAATGACTAAATTCTTCCCTCGGTTTCTTTGGTTGATTCGTGCTCTCATTAGTACGTGGAGTTGAGCTGTTGCCACTTGAACCAGCCTGACTTGAACTTGAATAATAATTTATCAAAGTTCTTTTCGACATTCTGATGACCGAAGATCTAAAAATTGAAATGTACCATAAATAAAAAACAATCACGCATCACGGACTGTTGTACTTGTACTCAAGCTGTTTTACAGTTAAAAAATCACCTTCCTGCTTCCTGTCACGGTGTCGCCTGCTGCCCTGCCCCAAGAGCTTCGCAGCGCTGCGTGCTGCGGCCGCCGGCGCCCGCTCGCCCGCCCACCTCGCGTCCTCGCTTGGCCCCTGCCGGCCGCCGCCCAGGAGCCGCGCCGCTGCGGCGGCGAGCGCAGCGCCGTGGCTGACGGCGCCCGCCCGGCTGGCTGCCGTGTAGAGCCGCGGGCCACGGCCGCGCCGCCCGCGTCCAGCGACCCGCGCGAGCAGGAAGCCACCGCCGGCCACCGCCGGATGGGGAAGGCCGGGGCGAGCCGAGGGGCGAGGGCCGAGGGGCGAGGCGTCGGGGGAAGTCTGGAAGCCGGGATGCGGGATGGGGATTGGGGAGTGTCGGTCGGCGGAAGGAAGACGATGCGGCTGCTGCCTGCTTGGGTTACGGTGGATGTGTTTCCACTTAGGCTTGGGCCTGACTTGGGCTGATGTGCGTGCTGTCTAATTGGCCCAATAAGCAAAAGAGTTTTAGCCCTTCCTAATCTATGTAATTATAGATAAAAAATTAAGGGAGGGCTAAGGGGGGGCTTCACGTACCTGGAATCGGTAGCCCGGGCTGGAGCCCGGCTTGACCGGCCGGTAGCTCCGTCGCTGAGGGAGATGGATGATGTGGTGGAGTGGGGTAGGGGGGAGGCAGATGACGAGGGCGTAGATGCTGTACGTGAGCTCAATGCTGTTAAAGAGTGCCAGGAGGTAGAACGGGAGATAGGAGCTCGTGCGTTGCTCGTCAGGTTGTACCACAACCTAGAAAGAGTAGGAGGAGGGAGACAACAAATGGATTTGCATGCAAACATGATTACTTAAGCCAACGTGATGGGACACAGTACCAAAGTGTCCTAACAAAAACATTTGGAGTTCATTTGAACATTATTAAATGTTTTAAGGGTTACAATATCAGATTTTATAATTGGTGAGTTGCCCCAACAAAAACATATGGTGTTCATTTGAACATTATTAGGGCATGTTTAGTTCCAATTTTTTTTTTCAAAAAACTACAGTAACGAATTTTTGGACACATGCATGGAGCATTAAATATAGATAAAAAATAAAATTAATTACACAGTTTAGCTGTAAATCATGAGACGAATCTTTAAGCCTAGTTAGTCCATGATTGAACACTAATTACCAAATAACAACGAAAATGCTGCAGTATTTTTTGCAAAAATTATTGGAAACTAAACAGGGCCTTAGATGTTTAGGCTTACAATATCGGATTTTATAGTTGATGAGTTATTTTGCTAACTCTTTATATTATGGGGTTATATAGATCTTTTCTACTGCGTGTTAGCTGAACCTCCTTCAAAACTACCTCAGGAGGTTACTTAGATGATTTTCGGTAGGTTTTGAGTAAAATATCTGGTTCTATAGGTGAGGGTGAAATAGAACAACCACAAATTAAGTAGACTTCTCTGAAATGAAAAAGGAAATTATAGAAGGTTAGGATGAAGAAGAACCGGTTGATGGGACGGAACCAGGAACCACCACCCAACCCAATCTAACCGTAACCGGGCCGCAACCCGCGACTCCCGCACCAGAGGGGCTGGGCTCAAGCTCAACCGAATCGGCCCCGCGCCCGCCGCTTCTCGTCGACGCCGCCGACCAACAAGACGCCTCGCACGCCACGCCACCACCGAAGCGCCTCTCACCGCCGCAACTCACGCGATGGCGCCGCCCGACTCCATCTCCACGCGCTCCTCCCTCCCCCTCGCCGCTGCGCCCATGTCCGACCCGACCCCCTTCCCCTCCGCTGCGTCGCCGCCTCCAAACCCGCTCTCTGCCGCCGCCTCCTTCCTCCAGCACCACCTCTGCCGCTTGGCTTCCCACCTGAACGCCCCGCGCCCCGCCCTCGCCGCCGCGGCCGCGCGCACGCCGGGCCCCCAGGGCGCCTCCCTATCTCTCGCGCTCGCGCCCGATGAGGTCGCGCGCGCTCTCACCGGCACTCCCGTCTTCACCGTCTGCAACTCCAGCAACGAGTTCGTGCTCGTCTCCGACCCTGCCACCGGCCTCCGCTCCCTCGGCCTCCTCTGCTTCCGTTCGGAGGACGCCGACGCCCTCCTGTCGCATGTATTCCCTGCTCTCTAGCCACCTGTTTGCTTTGGGCTTTGGTTTTGGATTGTTCACTGGTTGTCCGGGGGTTTGTGTGGTTTAGGTGAGGACGCGGCAACCGGTGCTAGGGAAGGGGTCAAAGGTGGTGCCTATTACACTTGATCAGGTTGGTTTCATTCTGTATGTCTAGTGATTGATCATGTCAAGACTTGATGGACAATTTTTTCATTGAATTGTGGGTTTTGTAATGTTTTTGGGTTTTGTTTCAAGTACGAAAGCCATTCCAGTAATTAGAAAGCATCTTAACTTATTAGCAAGGTGAGAGGTAAGACTAACTAAATTTATACGACGAAAGGAGTCTTCTCAAACTAGTTCTATCTGGCTTATTGACGAGGAACTGTGTACACTCTCCTGATTTAGGTAGTGAATTCCTTATTAGCTATTTTGTTCATGCTCTGAAAATGTGTTAACCTTGGTTGAGGTCATTGCAGCTTTGGTCATTCTAGTGCATGCGTAGACATTGTGTTTATTTTGGACCTGACTGATACTCTATTATATATTTCATAATGCAAACATATACGGATATACCTCACAACTCTGCTATTTTATGCAGGTGTATATGTTGAAGGCTGAAGGTATCGCATTTCGGTTCTTACCCGACCCTCTTCAAATAAAGAATGCACTGGAGGTCAGCTCTTTAATAGATTTTTGGCTCATTGCTCTATTATCTTATACTTGGACCTATTTATAATCTCCTCCCTACCCTCTCCCTACGATGTGAGTAGAATTTAGATCCATCTGGCAGGCTGCAATTGCTTTTGAAAGCAGCAATACAATGATAGTTTTTTGAATAATTGCTTTACTTTCTTGTCATTTTTATTACAAATATAGGGGATGGAACATGTAAGCCCATTTCTCCATAACTTGTAATTAAATGCTGTAATATTTTCTTCCTTGGATATCATTCTACAATGGTTTGACTGTGGCCAATCACGTAACTACTAGTGTACTAATTTTCAAAAAAGAAACTACTAGTGTACTAGCGATATTCCCATAGCGCATGCAGAAACTCTACATAATTGGTATGACTTGGCAAAATTCATACCCAATTGCCCATAGATATTGCTTTAACATGTTCCATCATTTAAGAAAAACATATGTTTGAAGAGATCTTGTTACTTTGAGCAATCACATATGACGTCCTATAACAGTGGTTCAACTCCAGGAACTCAGTTGACAAGGTGAATTAGTAACAAAAGTCAGGTCTGTACATTTGTGGCTTATTGTATGTCTTCAACATAATGCATGAATCCTAGACATATGGACAAGGACATAGAACATGTGAAGTGTAGTTCTTACTATAGTGGTAGGTGTTGAACCTTTCTGTTCTTTTTCCTGGATCGACTTGTTGACCTAATGACCTGCAATGATTCTCCATATCACATTTGTAAATCTAAAGTTAAGTTTAGGTAACACATACTTTTGGCTTTAGAAAAGTTAAATCTTGCATATCGGATACGTGTATCATTACAGACCCCCTTGATTATTCTTCGAGTACTAAGAAAAAGGAGTTATTTCATCCTTGTGACATGTATTACCTTTTTTATTTTCCAGATGAAATCGGGCTTAACTTTTTTTGATGGTGTTCCTGTTTTTCAGGTAATATACCTGATTTTGTCACTCTTATAAGATATCTTACTTTCCATATAGACCTTTTAAATTTTAGGTTCGTGTGAGTCAATTCGATGCCATGAGTAGTTCTTGTTATACATGCTAAACTGAGTCAAATACTCACATGTATTAATTCACTAGGATGCCCACAAGGAAACCCTTCATTTGTTCCACAAATTAAGTGTAACCTTGGGACGCTGCCTCCATGCCTTTGTAACTGAAATCCTAGCAATTAGTAAACATTTTCTTGATTAAGCAAATTACAGTAATTCTTCTCTTGGGAAAATTAGAGACCACTAGCAAATTGTTGATTGATGCCGTGGCTCTAAGAATTACTAGTGCATTTAGCTATTGCCAAATTTAATGGATTTATGGGTAGGCTCTAGAAGAAAAGGTGTGAAAGAAATTGAAGCTGTTTACTTGTTTCTATTATTTACTTGCCCATCCCTATTTATTCTGAAAATTAATTGTGCGCCCATTCTGTTCTCACTATCAGTGTCTCATCTTGTGAAGCTGAGTCATGCTGTGCTGTCTCCAACCAAAATCCTTTTTTTTTTCTTTTTGGAGTTAATTATACTTACTCTCGTCTGGAGCTTTTATGGGAAGGGACAGCATAACCCTTTTTCTTCATTAAGAGAAACTGTATGTGCTTTCTAGCATGAAAGAGTGACTACACATTAAAAAACTATCAAGAGAAAGTGCATACAAAACACAATCAACCAAATTGCACTTGTTGCATTAGTGTAGATAAAAATAACTGCCAAGATGATTAGAGTTCCATACATTGTCGCTTCATTAGAACGTGTCTATGTTTTTCCTGGAGATGCTCCACTCCACACTATACTTTTGAGATTGTTGTGCAATTTCTTTTAGTTTTTTACTATTCTGATATTCGTGCCACTAGATTCTGTTGTTTTTGGGGGTTCGTGATCCTCACTGCTACAATGAACCATTAATTGCTTCATTGAAAATGTTCCAATTGCATGTGCAGTCAGATCTGCTGGTTGTGAAGAAGCAGAAGAAGCGCTACTGTCCAATATATTTTCAAAAGGTTTGCCAGGCTGCATTTTGTATCATGTAGTGTTCCTTAGACCTTGATTAGGTATTTACCACTTACCTCGCGGTTCAGGAAGACATAGAAAGAGAACTTACAAGGGCTTCCAAGGGTTCACGAGGGTCAGCCTTATCTAAGCAAATTATGGTATGTAGTTATGTTTGGTTATTGCTCGCACAAATCTCTCATGAAAACTACTTTAACTCTACAGTGTTTTTCCAGGTCGGGAGTTTGGAGGATGTCCTGAAGAAAATGGAGGTAGGATGGAGATAAAATGGCACAATGGATTGCCTGTACAGTTGTACTAGTTCAGTAGTTCTTACCATTCTGTTATTTGATTCTGCAGATAAATGAGAGAAATTCTGGTTGGGATGATTTGATCTTTATACCCCCTGGGAAGAGCCTCAACCAACATATCAATGAGGTATCAGCGTGATTTTGTTCCACGGTGATAGCTCAGAATTTGAACAGACCATTCACTTTAAATGCTATGATGGTCAGCCAAACAAAATATCAAATTGCTGCCTGAGCTTTTTCTTTGGATAGCTATTTTCATGTTTAGTTTTGTCAGGGAAAATTAACTAAGTGATAGAATATGGCTGTGAAACAATTTTGTTGTTGCTTCTATCCACAAAAACTAACACAGGTTACACAAGAAGATTTGATGAAGAGTAAGGTGTGACATTGGTAAATCACCTTGCAATATAGTTTCATGAAAGTATTCTCAGGATTATACAATAGAAAAAGAGATGAATGCCTAAGGCCTTATTTGGATGCAGAGTATTTTCGCGTCGGAAAAATACCATGATTTTTGAAATATTTTGGTTTTGGAATGCAAAGGTATTCGGAGGTCACAAACCTTGTAGTTTTGAAAACCATGCTTTTGCTAGTCTTTTTATTTTTTTAGAAACTCCATTCCAGACGTTTTCTTCTAAGCCGTAGTACGACATCCATAGGCCCCAAACTTACTAGTTTTTAGCTGAGTGCTTAAACTGTAGTGACAATCTCTGTTTATGGTAGGCGTGACAATATTTGTATTCCCAAAAATCTGTATTTCACTGCTTTTGGATGCCATTTGTCACGAGGAGTTGCACTTGCTACTTGGCTGACTCATAAGCTACCTCTAAGCAATTTATTTTTATATTTTAATAGAAGAGAGACAAATTCTAAATGTTGATTTCCAGTTGTTTCTCGACTCTTCAGGCCTGGTTTAGATCCAAAAACTTTTCACAAAAAACTACACTAACGAATCTTGTGGCACATGGAGTATTAAATATAGACGAAATAAAAAACTAATTACACAGTTTGTGTGTAAATTGTGAGACGAACGTTTTGAGTCTAATTAGTCCGTGATTTGACACTAAAGTGGTACAGTAACAAATGTGCTAACGACGGATTAATTAGGTTTAATAAATTTGTCTCGCAGTTTCTAGGTGAGCTATATAATTAGTTTTTTTATTAGTATCCGAAAACCTCTTTCAACCTTACACGAAACATTCGATGTGATATTTTTCATAGAAACTTTTCATCAACACAGTCTAAGATCGAAAAGCGTGCGAAAGCAACGTAGAGTACTGCCAAGGAGTAATGAAATCTGTGCCGCTCGTATCCCCGTTTATCCTTCCGTACCACAAACATAAATTGCACTCAATGCAGAACGAGGAACCAACCCAGCAAAGGGTTGGGATTCACTTTTGGATCCAGATCCAGATGGTCACAACTGAAAGTCAACATACAGAATTCGGGACAGAGCTAGACGGGTCACAACTGTAAGTCAACATAGAGAGTTTCTTGGGCCACTAGTCAACTACTGATTTGTAAAGGGAGAGAGCTATCCGAGGTCCAACGGGCAGCAGCCATTGGAACATGAGGGGAAGGGAAAGAAGAGGTGGGGCCCATGGACAGGTTAGTCCTAGCCTAGGAACTATAAAGATGGTTTTCTTAAGTCAAGTAGACACACGTAGAAACCACATTCTCAATGAATAATTTCTTTAAAATTAAATTTTGTGCAATCAAATTTATTCTATCTCATATCATCATCTCTTCCTATTTTGATTCTCGTATAGATATAATTTTCTATGTAAGAAATCATTTCCTTTCGTCCCGGATGTACGTGCTGCTACCCCCGAACTATGTCTGACCACCTGTGTCTTGCCTGTTGCGCCCGCCCGCGAGTGTGTGGGGCCCACCCTTAAGCGCGCGCTAGTGGGGACCACCTCCACCTGCGCTCGCTTCTCGTGCCTAACACCGAAGCGAGACAGCAGAAAGGCAAAGAAGGAGATGCAACATCCGATTTAGTTTTAAAACATCTAGATTCAACAATTGCAACAGAAAACAAATGAAACATTTGAAACGTGCGTCTTGAGCACTTGCAAAAACACCTAAAAAATACTTAAAATCATTGTAAACATTCGCAACATCTAGATAAAAACACTTGCATCATATTTGTGAAAACATATACAACATCCAGATAAACATATTTGTAATATACTACCTCCGTCCTAAAAAGAATGCAACTATGGGTTGCGTACCATGAAAAGTAGTCTACATTTGATCAAGTTTTTAATGAATAATATTCAAATTTATGCTTTTAAATTAATTTATTATAAAAATATATTTCGTAATTAATCTGATGGTATTTATTTAGTATCATAAATATGGATACTTTTTATCTATAATTGGTCAAACTTAAGATACTAAAACGTGACACTAGAATTGCATTCTTTTGGGGACGGAGGTAGTACGTCGGAAAAAAAACAGATAAAACTTTGAGAACAGGAGCTTGCAACATACGTGTACAACCATTGCAACATATGTAACATCCCGATCTACTTTTGCAACATCCGTATAAAACACTTGCAACATGCCTCTGAAACATCTGAAGCAATTAAAACATACTCTTAAACACATACGCTTTCAACATAATATCTTCTTACTGCTCGGGAGAATGGAGGGTCTTCGGTATGTGGTGTTCACAGGAGCACTGTGTGGAGAACGAAGCTGACGGTGTCGTCCAGTGCCGTGTGCTCCGAGAAGGCATGGTGGCCGCACTCGTGCGCGACCACCCACACGCTGTTGAGCGCGCAACCCTGCACCACCCAGTATAGCGGCCACGTGGCCAAGCGGAGCGCGCTGCCGGTGGGGAGCGACGGGATCGCCACGAGGGCCATGTAGAGGAGCGTGGTGACGGGGGAGAGGTCGTGTAGGAGGTTGGATGAGGAGCTGAGCACAGAGCGCCAGAAACCGTGCGGCGGGATGGCTCGCCTGATGTTGATGTTCAGAGGCGGCAGGCAAACGGATAAGAGGGATGAAGAGGAACAAGTGGATATGAATGAGTGAATGAACAGTTTTTTAAAAAAACAAAGGAGCGTAGATTATTGGCCTGATGTGCTGCCCACCAAAGGAGCGTCTAGCGCACGGATGCCTGCTTCGTAGAATTACAGCATCTTTAATAGCCAAATCATACGAGCCCGTCTCCCGTCTCCACAGCTGGTGTGCCACTACACTACCCAGTCGCAGCCCGCAGTCGCACCATGATACCATTTCTATATGCAAGTAACAGCTAAGAAATAAGAAATTAATTCCTTACCATATGGTTACCTCTCGATAACTGGCCGTGTCCAGAACAAAACCTGGACTAGACATCAGCGGGGGTAGCGTTGGCGTGCCATATGGATTCCGCCAGGGCGATCAAAGGAGAGCGAGATCTGTCGGAGGCAGAGAAACGCCGGCCAACCGGTCTGGGCACTGTCACTGCCGTCTTCTTGCTCTCGTTGCCGCTGCTGATCCTGTTCTTCCTCTTCGGCGACCGAGCTGTCGTCTCCATCGCCGGCGACTCCCTGGTTTGGCAGCGCGCGGGGGTGCAGAGTACTTGCTGCTTTCGATCTATCGGCTACACGCATCTGATGCATGGTAATGGCCCGGCTCTCACTCTTCCATTCGTTTGCATCGCAGGCTCCGGCAATGCGTCCTCGTCCCCAGTGAACGCTCACCACGACCTGCTCCTCGGCGGGCTTCTCTCGCCAGACTTCGACGCAGCGACGTGCCTCAGCCGGTACGAGGCGTCCAAGCGATGGAAGACGCCGCCGCCGTTCCCGGTCTCCCCTTACCTCGTCCAGAAGCTGAGGCAGTACGAGTCGAACCATCGGCGGTGCGGACCGGGCACCGCGAACTACCGCGAGGCCATGGCGCAGCTCATGTCCGGCCGCAACGGCGACCGCGCCGAATGCAGGTACGTGGTGTGGTTCCCCATCCAGGGCCTGGGCAACCGGATGCTCAGCGTCGTCTCCACCTTCCTCTACGCGCTGCTCACCGGCCGCGTCCTCCTCGTCCACGAACCCCCCGAGATGGAGGGGCTCTTCTGCGAGCCGTTCCCGGGGACCTCGTGGATCCTGCCGCCGGACTTCCCCTACAAGGACGGCTTCTGGGTCGGCTCAAATGACAGCTACCTGCGCATGCTTGAGAACAACGTCGTCCGCTATGACGGCGGCGACGCCAGCGCGCTGCCGCCATACGTCTACTTCCACCTGGAGCAGATACAGCTCCGGCTCCAGAATCACACGTTCTGCGAGGAGGACCACCGCGTGCTCGACAGGTTCAACTGGATGGTGCTCCGGTCAGACAGCTACTTCGCCGTGGCGCTGTTCCTCATGCCCATGTACCGGGCCGAGCTGGACCTGATGTTCCCGGCGAAGGCGTCCGTGTTCCACCACCTCGGCAGGTATCTCCTCCACCCGGGAAACCGGGCGTGGGGGATCGTGGAGAGGTTCTACGACGGGTACCTCGCCGGCGCTGACGAGCGTCTCGGCATACAGGTCCGCATCGCGCCGTTCCTTCCGCTCACGTTCGAGATCATGTACGAGCAGATCACCCGGTGCACGCGGGAGCACGACCTTCTGCCACAAGTGACCGACACCAGCGAGCTGGGTGCCCCGCCGTCCAACGGCATGGCGGCCAAGGTGAAGGCCGTGCTGGTGGTCTCCCTGAAACCGGAGTACTACGACAAGCTGCACAGCGTGTACTACACCAACGCGACGGCGACCGGCGAGGTTGTCACGGTGTACCAGCCGAGCCACGACCAGGACCAGCACACGGAGGCGCGGGCGCACAACGAGCGCGCCCTGGCCGAGATCTTCCTGCTCAGCTACTCCGACAGGTTGGTGACCACGGGGTTCTCGACGTTCGGCTACGTCGCGCACTCGCTGGCTGGGCAGCGACCCTGGCTGCTGACGCTGCCGGACCGGACTACGCAGAGGGCCGCCGTGGCTTGCGTGAGGCCAGCGTCGGTGGAGCCATGCCTGCACTCGCCGCCGTCTCTCGTCTGCCGGGCGGAACAGGATCTTGACCCGGTGGCACATCTGCCCTTCCTGCGACACTGCGAAGATGTGGACGCCGGCGGCGGCCTCAAGCTGTTCGATTGATTTTGCTCCTGCATAGATGCTTGCTTCTGCGCAATGGTATATCTATCTGTATACATTAGTGGAAATGAACAAATCCGCAGAAATAGCACACGAATTCGAGTCATAAAAAATATTCTTTTCATTATATTGCTGTTTCACTAGGGATGAACAAGTTTGAGCCCCCAGCTCATGTCTTCACAGTGCTGGACATGCGGCACCAGCTTTCCCGTATCAGCGCCGTGCTTCGCCCTGCAGTCGTAGAAGGGCGGCCCGTGCATGCACGGCTCCATCGACTTGGCCCGCCGGCACGGCGGGTAAGGCGTGGTGTGGTTCTCGGGCCTGAACATGATCCACGGCGTGAGCCCGCCGAGGCCGTGGCCGACGTAGCCGAACGTCGACCAGCCGCTGGTGACGATCTTGTCGGTCATGCCCAGGAGGTACATCTCCGCCACCGCCTTCATGTCGTGCGTCGTGTAGCCGGAGAGCTGGTGCTCCTCGTGGCTCGGCTGGTACACGCTCACGACCTCGCCGGTGGCCGTCGCCGACTGCCAGTACTTCCACCGGATGTTCTCGTAGTACCACGAGCTCAGCCCGGTCATCAGGACAGCCTTCGATCGCGCACCGGCCGTCGACGGACGGGGCGGTTCCTGCGTCACCACGTCGGGGAGCAGATGTTCTTGGGAGGTGCAGGCGAGGATCTGATCCAAGATGTGCTGGAACGGAGTGTCCCCGTCGAACACCCTGACCTGGATGCCCAGCCTTTCGTCTGAGTCCCTCAGGTACGAGCTGTGGAACCTCGTGATCAGTCCCCACACTTTGTTCGTCGGGTGGAACAGGTAGTGCGCCAGGAGGTAGAACACCGAGTCTTTCCGAGGGAACATCCTGTCGAGCTCGTCCTGGTGCGCCGGGTTCAGGAACAGCGCCGGCACGAAGTACCCGTCCGTCCTCATCACCAGCCACGGCGCGCGGCGGAGGAACGGCCGCTCGTCGTCGCAGAAGAAGAGCTTGTCGTGGTAGGTGCAGGAATGGTCGAGGTCCACGAACACGTACGGGAGCCTGGACGCCAGCGACGCCGCGCTATCGTTCTGCACCAGGTTCCTGTAGCTCTCCCGCACGTCGCCCGTCAGGTTCTGGAGGTTACTGATCGGGAAGTGCGGCGGCAGCAGCCACGAGGTCCCCGGGAACGGCTCGCAGAAGATTTCGCCCATCGACGTGTTCCCGTCGAGGAGCAGGACGCGGTCGGTGAGCACGGCGTAGAGGAACGCCGACGCCACGGCCAGGATCCTGTTCCCGAGGCCCCTGTACGGCACCAGCACGAGGTACCTGCAGGCGCCGTCGTTGGTGCCGTCGCGGCGCCAGGACCTGAGCCGCGCGGCCGCCGCCCTGTAAGCCTCGGTGCCCGGGCCGCACCGGCGCTGCAGCGCCTCGTGCTGGCGCAGCCGCTTGATGAGGTGCGCGGACGGCGACCGCGTCAGGTTCTTGCGGTAGAACGCGGACTGGTACCGGCTGAGGCACGACCGCTCGTCGAACCCCGGCACGAGCAGGCCGCCGAGGAGCTTCTCTGCATCGAATTTCGCACGCGGGAGAGTAGATTAGATCTCATTTCGATCGAAATCGTTCCAAAGCACGCGACTCAGAAGATCCAACACCACGTCACACGACGGCGGAGGATGAGATAGATGAAGAGTGCGTGGGTTACTAGTTTACCTTGCCGCGCGAATGTCGCCAACGGCCAAAAGGACGCGGGCGTCCACGGCGCGTCCCGCCGGCTAACCGTGGTCATCAGGACGGGCAACGCGACGAGGCAGATGGCGAGCGCTGTGACCTTCTTCCTCGCGATCCATGGCGTTGAGTTCTGCTCCACCGTACCCTCTTCTGCCTCGGCACGTCGGGCCGCGTTCTCCACGGCGTCCAGGCATTGCTGCGATGGCCGCTTGGTTATGCCAATGCCGACCACGCCCTCCAAGGCCATTGTTATCGGGCCTGGCGGGCAATGCGTTCTTCTCGGGGTCCCGAGATCCCATTCTAAAATAAGACTTCCAGGAGATTAGGCATGGGCGCATGGGCATGGCCTCTTTTATTTGGAAGGAACTAATAAAAGGAAAATGAATAAACAAAACAAAGGAAATGTGTCTCGTAGTTTTTTTTAAAAGATTACACAAGACTGACGACGGGATTGGTAGCGACGATTATGTTTCAAACTGATGATGGCTGTGCTATTTGGGCCGCACACAATTAAGCTAAGCTGCTGAGCACAGCAGCAATTGGACTGCATGCAGCAACAGCTGCAGCGGAAGTAGCTGAAGCTATCAGAGCATTTGCTACCAGTGTAATAAGTTTTTTTTAGATAATGGAAAAGATCAGGCTTCATCTCTGGAACCCATAAGAATCAGACCAATTATATTATATAAATTGAGAGACATATAAAACCAAACCCACTAAAAAACCATTCATAGCATTATTTTATTATCCAAAAGAAGCGAAGAACTGCATGGCCGCCGATTCTAGCAACGTCATATTTGGTACCAGTGGCAGTACTAAGAGCATCTCCGAGAGTTCTTCGTATTTTGTTCCTAAAATATAGTGTTCGCTAACTCCTAAATTAGTATGGGAAGAAAAAAGAAGTCATCTCCAAGAGTTTTCTATATTTCTATCTTAAAAGTTTTTTTCTTGGCACTTTTTTCTACGACTTGGTCTCATGTTTTGTATAAGGAACCCCAAATTTATTTCTATACGCATTTAAGCCCTTTCACTAGATTTTTCGCTCTTGCGCTTTTATCACCTGGAACCCTATATTTCTTCCTTTTTACTAGATGGGCCGGGAAACTCCAGATGCGTGCTCCTAGGCCGCACGCATATATGCGCGCTCGGGATAGATTTTTGCGAGGTTGGGAAAAATTGGGAGGTAGGATGCCAAACTATTGGAGAGAGTTCTTTTTCTCATTTTGCCAAAAAATTAAGGATGGAAAGCTGGATGACAAACTGTTGGAGATGCTCTGTTTTTCTGGATTTTGTGACGGCTTTACTAACCTCATGATTTGGCAGCTGGTTATATCTTTTTTTTTAAAAAAAGTCTTGTCTTGAAAAAGCAATGGTCCAAGTTCAAACCCAAGTCCTCAAAACACTAACTCTAAGATAATGGTCCTAGGTTCCTAGCTTAGTTAGTTGGTTATTGTCATGGGTTCGTAACCGCAGCGAGCATCGTGGTTGTTTATCGGGAGTCAATGGGTGCGTTTGTTTGCCAGGACCAGCTGGGCCACGGCGCCAATGGGCTGTAACGTAGGCTGTTTGTTTGCCTGGACGTGGTTGGGAGCTAGGCTCGCACGGCCATCAAAGCACCCCTCGGCCAGGCCCCGGGAAACCAATTTTTTCTCGTTCCTCCCAGGCTCAGTCCAAGCAGGCGCTGAGTGGCCCGAGCAAACGTTGCCGTCACCTCCAGTGCCTCCCTCCAAATCCTGCGTCGCCCCTTCCAGCCCTCCCCACCTCGCCATGGCAGCGCCGCCGCCTCCCTCCTCCGCGCCTCCACCCCCCTTCCTTCCTCCCTAGTGGCTCCCCTCCTCCCTTCGCTGGTTGCGGCAGGAGCTCCAGGCCCTGTGGCCCCCACGGTACTGCCGAGGACTCCACCAACCACGACGATGATGACGCCCTCGGCGGCCTCACGTGAAGCGGTGGCCTTGCCCCTCAAGGCTGCGATGGCGGCAACCTCGCCCTTCCTGGCTTGCGACGGTGGCGGAACTGCCCCTCTCGGCTGCGGGGGAGCACACCGCCGTTGCGTGCCTCCTCCTCGATTGAGGTGCACCCTAGAATGCGCTCGCCCCCACGGGCCTCTCAGCAGGGGACCTAGCCACCAACCCCGACACCTATGACCTCCTCCTCGACCACGTCCTCCGTTCCGAGCTCATCCTTGGCACCGTCGCGCCGCGGTAAGCGGCCCTCGCGAACGCCTCGGACGGTGCCCTAGGTAGTGATGACGACGCACGTGCGGGTGGTGTGCCAAGGCAGTGGCAAGGTGTTCAACGCGGGGTTTGGGATGGGGATGTAGTGCTCTCCGGCCTGCTACTTGTGAGGTGATCGACAAAATGACAACGAGGTGAGGAAGAAGAAGGCATGGGGAGTAAGGCTACCAGTTTCCTAATCCAGGGTACTCATACACATTTGTCCAGGCAAACAAACACCTTCCCACCCCCAGCCAGCCTCTACTTGGGTCAGGCAAACAAACAGGACTAGTTGCACAGTCTGGGGCTGCCTACAGTTGGCCAGGCTAGGCTGGTACGCGCCAGCCAACCTAGTCTAATCAAACAAACACACCCAATGTGTGGGTCTCCAGTGGCTCAGATACTCAAAACACAAGAGGGACACAACGATTTATCCTGGTTCGGGCTTCTAAACCCTACGTTTAGCAGTGTAGTATTCTTCGTGTTAGGGAATGCCCAAATCAGGGATTACAATGGTGAAGATCAAGGGAATTTGGGAGGGGATTGCTCAGCGTCGGTATTTTGTAAATCGAACTAGTAAATTTATATGATTGCCACGCTGCTCTAGGAAGACGATGGTAGAATCCAAAAGATATGAGGATTTATATTGGTTCAGGCTGGAGCCCTACGTCCAGTCTTAGAGATGATCGAGTGCATGTTCCTCGCTTGAATGCTCTGAAGTTCTTGCAATTGGGGGTGCAAGAATGGTGGAAGAGGTGGAAGAACCTAAGCTAGGCGATGGGCTACCCAAAGGGAAGCTTCAGGAGCCCTACTATGATGGAGAATAAGTAAAATAGTAGAGGATGTGAATCATAGAAGATGAGTGCCCTGACTGCCCTTATATAGAGTTTAGGGCCAGGGCGCATACAAACCAATAGGTTCTCTCGACCGAAGGGTTGGGAGCCTGAGGGAGGGTCTAGCTAACTTGGCTTGCAAGCTACGTCGTCTTGTGGAGCACATCCGAGCGTGGCTGTCGTCATGGTCTTGTGGCCATGTTGCAGCATGGCGGGGCGAGGTGCTACTATGCCAGCCGTGGTGGCACTGTAGGCACGATGGTAGTTCGCCAGTTGTCCTGTGTGACGTGGTCTTTGTCATCGTCTCCTGGTTTCATAGGGCGTCGTACATGAGTTGGTGGCCGCCCCAAGGTCGTTGATCGCCTCGTTGTCATGGGGAGCGGGGGCCACAATCCCTATCATTAGGATCGTGGTTCCCGCCAGCCTGGATGGCCTCTAAGTCAAGGCCCTCATCATGGGTCCCATCCCGTAGTGGGTAGGATTGTACTCTCGTCTTGTCGTACTGTATTTGGCTGGTGGTCATCGTACCTATCATCACTGCTTTATGTAGTATTATCTTGTCTGTGCGGTGTGGCATAGGGATAGTGTCTGACCGGACCGAGGTGACTGTTGTCCCCTCGGTCCTTACAGGGTCAGTGCAACATACTCGTTCTTATCAGAGCAGACACGCTTGGTGACACTTGACCTCTCCCCATTCCCTCCAGGGGTTAGGATGGAGGAGAGGTCATGCACCCTTCGAGCGCCGCGCGGCCAAGGCACGAAGAAGGGGTCATGGCTAACCTCGGCCTTAGCGTTTGACCAAGTTCACTTGGCTTAGCTAGGCCTCGGTCGTTTGGGCCTTTGCTAGCTGATATGTTGTGGGCTGCGTGGCCTTCTAACTAATCAGTGCCTTGAAACACCCTAGAGTTATAACCCTGACAGCAGCCCCCGAGCGTTTCTATGATCATGAAGTGATCGTGAAAACGCTGAGATGCGCGTGCGTTGAACGCGGGTTCATAGTTGTGGCTTATTCGAGCTTCGTCGCTCGATCCCTTGCGGGCAAGTGCATTCAATGCAGTAGGTGGCCATTGTGCTTTGCCCTATTAGGACACCCCGATGATGTGGTATGTGAATGCTGAGCCTTGCTGTGTCAGTGTGCTGCGTGTTGAGACTCGTGACCCAGGTGGAACCGAGTAGTCTCATCGACATCGTACTGGTCCTACTTTTGTGAGTCTCGATTTTCCTGATCTTACGCGGGCATCTGACATTAGATGTGAGCTCCCTTGGTTTGCCACGTGGCGTGGGGATCCAAGTCGTTCAGTCTGCTCTTGGGCTTATAAATATGGGCCTTCCTTCCGTTCAAACCACTCATGGCTGTCTACAGATCGTTCCCTTCCTTCCTGCTGAAAGAGCAAGAAAATGGGAGAGAGAAGTTCGAGGAGAACCGCGTGGTTTCCATCACGTGTCCCTTTGGGGGTCATCGGTAGTGCCCGGAAGCTAGTGGCGCCCCTTCAACAACTGGTGCTATAAGGGATCTTGCGAGCGGAGAAGGAAAGGATGGCGCAGCTGTCGTGTAGGGGGTTGTGCTGCCTTTGTTACATGGCTGCACTTTGGCCACCCTTTTGCTCTATCTTGGCACTGGAGTGGTTGCCAACGTGTTTGTTGGAGCTAGGCAGTCCTGCCGCTCTTGTCCTCCCCGTGTTCTGATCCCTGGGGCTGCGACACTGCGAGAGGGCTTGTGAGTTCATTTTTTGCTTCGTCTCGCCTCCCCTGCAGTGTCGTTCCCTAAGGGTTTTTAGTGATACCACCACTAGGGTGTGGTTGAAAGCCCAAGTTTGGTTTTGGTAATTAATGACACCAAGTTGCTAATGCCTTATGTTAAGTGTATTGAGTTAGGCATAAGCAACACATGTGATGAAGGTGTATGTGGCAAGGAGTGGTGGCCACAAGATCACAAAGAGATGGTGCATGGACATGAAATGATGATCATAATGGAGATGCACATAAAAGGAAGGACATGATGATCAAGTGAAAGAGAAGGATCTAAGAGCGCAAGGCAAAGGTATAACCATAGGGTTTTCCTTTTGCCGGTCTAAGATGAGTAGAGAAGTGATTGACCGGGTTTAGGATACATAGCCGACTATCAAGAGGGGCAATCACGGTTAGCTCGTAAATCAAGTGCCACTAGATCAATGTCTTGAGCATATGCATTAGGATCTAGTAAAAAGCTAACATAACGCCTTGAGAAATGATTTGTGAAATGCTAACACACAAGCACATGGTGGTTTACACATGGTGGTGTTAGCACGTTTGGCGCTTTTTGGAGAAGTGAAATGCCTATTTTCTATTGCGCCGGAAGTCGGAAAAGAAACGGAGGCGAACGGAGGTCACTGTGGTGACCGGACGCTGCACCGGACGCGGTCTCTGTATGACCGGACGCGTCCGGTCAGTGTTCAGCGTCTACGCGGTTTTCAGTTTGATGATCGGACGCGCAGCGCGTCCGGTCACTGATGACCGGACGCGTCCGGTCATCCAGGGAGCTTACTGGACTCTAATCGGACGCTGGCACTGTGGCGTCCGGTCAGTTCCACAGCGCGTCCGGTCAGTTCTCCTGAGCGAATCAGAGCGCGCGACCGGCGCGACCGGTCCCTCACGTAACCGGAGCGTCCGGTCAGGCGTCCAGAAGGGTAGAGCGAAGCGGAGTAGCGATCGGACGCGCGGCGCGTCCGGTCACGTGCGATCAGACGCGTCCGGTCTCAATGGGAGCATACTGGAATGCAACCGGACGCGGGCACTGTCGCGTCCGGTCAATCGGCTCAGCGCGTCCGATCACGGCCACGGCTAGTTCTGACTCGCACTGTTTCTTGCTGTCGTGTAGTGACCGGACGCGTCCGGTCACCCTGACCGGAGCGTCCGGTCAGCGCGTTTTTCGCTGCGTCGTCTGTAACGGCTAGCTGCGTACCCCTTCGTTATAAATAGCTGTTGGCCAGGGTTTGAGGGCAACTCTTGCACATTTTGAGAACTAGAGACATACTTTGAGCTAGAGAACAACCCCTCCACTCATCTCTTTGTATAGTTGCACATCTTGAGTGAGATTGAGTGAGATTCAAGTGCATTGCTTGAGAGTTGCATTCTAGAGGCACTTGATCTTCGAGTTGCTGCGGATTTCTTGTTACTCTTCCGTGTTTCCCGACACGGTAGACGGCTTGGAGCAGCGGAGGTGATTGAGCTCGCAATTGGAGATTGTTGGAGCCTTCACCAAGTATTGTAAGGGGCTCTTGATCCTTCCCCGTGGGAGTTCGCAAATTGGATACTCTAGTGGAGCTCGTGGCTTGGAGGATCCCCATCTTGTGTGCGGTTGTGCGGCGCCCGCCGAGGGCTCGACTCTTGATAGTCGATTAGCTCGCGAACTGACAAGTGGGTGTATCGCCACAACGGGGAGTAGCTTGCCGGGAAGCAAGTAAACCTCGGGATAAATTCTTGTGTCATTCTCTTCCTGAGGATTTCTCTTGTATAATTGATTGATTGGTATTTCTCTTCTCTTCACGGCGGTATAATCACTCGAAGCTCTTCTCTCGTATTACTTCTCGTTTCTAGCTTACAGTTGTTGTTGTGTTTAGTGAATAGCCTTGTACTAGACTTGTGTAGGTGGCTTGCTTAATTAGTTAGAGCTAGTGCTTTTGCTTCGCCACCTTTCGTACTAACTCGTGGTTAAGTAATTCTTGTAGAAGTTTTAATTAGGCTATTCACCCCCCCTCTAGCCTATTTAGACCTTATAAGTGGTACCAGAGCCGAGGCACCGTTTATTTGAGGCTTAACAACCTACGGTGAAAAAGAAATGGCTCAATTAAGCTTGTACATCAACAACACCAAGAAGGCACCTCACTTTGATGGCACAAATTATGCATATTGGAAGGTTAAGATGACCGCACACCTAAAGTCAATCAATAGAGAAGTGTGGAAGGTCACCGAAACAAAATTTGAGGTTGCTAATTCGGAAGCACCTACACCGGTGGAAGAGAAGAAGCTCCAATGCAATGACATTGCCATTAGTGCTCTTCATGAGGCATTAGATGACAAGACCTTTGAGCAAGTAAAGAACATTGAGATTGCTCATGATGCTTGGGCCAAGCTAGAAGAAACATTTGAGGGCACCAAAGGCACAAAGACCGCCAAAGCATATATCTTGCAAGAAAAATTTTCAAGCTTCAAGATGTAAGATGATGAGAGTGTACCGGAGATGTTTCATAGGTTGCAAGTCATTGTCAATGAGCTCAAGGCACTTGGTGAGGAGGTCAAGGACAATCAATTCTCTATGAAGTTCTTGAGAAGTCTACCCAAGAGATTTGATACATTGATCACCGTGCTAGTAAGGACTACATTGAAGGATTCAACTCCTCAACAAATATTTCAAGAAGTGATGACCAACGATTCATATAGAGAAGATGATGAGAAGGATGAGTTGGTAAAGAAGAAGAAGAAGAAGGAAAATGAGAAGAAGGATGATGAGAAGAAGAAGAAGAGTGTGGCATTCAAAGCCACCACATCCAAGGGCAAATCCAAGATTGAATCATCAAGTGATAAAGACTCAAGCTCTTGTGATAGTGATGACATTGATGAGAAGATGGCTCTCTTTGTCAAACAATTTGACAAATTCATGAAGAAGAAGGGCTTTCGTGCAAGAAGGAGGAAGAACTCTTACAAGAATAATGAGCATACCATGAGATGCTTTAGATGCCATAGCAAAGACCATCTCATTGCAAAGTGTCCTTATGATAGTGATGATGAAGATGCTATCAAGAAGGAGAGAAAGAAGCAAAAGAAGAAGCAAGAGAAGAAGGAGAGCTCTTATAAGAAGAAGAATGATTCTCATGTTGCTACATGGGATAGTGATGACTCCTCAAGTGATGATGAGGATGAAAACAAGAGTAAGAAGAAGGGACATGCTAGCATTGCCATCTAAGAGAAGGTCTCCCTCTTTGACACTCCATCGTGCTTTATGGCTAAAGCCGCTAAGGTATCATCCGATGATGAGAGTGATCATGATAATGCTAGTGATAGTGATAGTGATGAAGAAGAATTCACTAAAGATGAACTAATCACTATGCTAGAAGATTGCACTCAACATTATAAAGAATCTAGGAAGGAGTGCAAGGGCTTGCTTAAGGAAAAGAAAAACCTTATGCAAGAACTTGATGAGCTTAGAGTGTCTTATGAGAGTCTAAAGGTAGACCATAAGAAGCTTCAAAAGTCTCACACCAAGCTTGAAGAAGCTCATTCCTCTCTAGTTGAAAAATGTGAAAACATGCCAACTAATGTTGAGAAAGCTAAAACTTGCAACATATGCATATCATGTGATATAATTGATGAATCCTTTCATAAGCCTATTGTTGTTGCTCCCACTAACTCTTCATGTAGTGCATCTACATCATCCTCATCTAGTAGTGATGGTTTCACTTGTGACTCCACACTTATAGTTGAGAATGAAAATCTCAAGAAGAAGGTAAAAGAGCTCAATCACACATTAGCTAAGGCTTATGGTGGTGAGGACCGCTTGCTTATGTGCTTGGGTAGCCAAAGAGCTTCTCTCTACAAAGAGGGATTGGGCTATAACCCCAAGAAAGGCAAGGCCGCTTTTGCTCCTCACAAGACTCGTTTTGTGAAGAACAATGGTAGCTATTGCAAAAGTTGCAAGCAAGTTGGTCACATAGAGCAATATTACATGAACAAGAAATCCAATGCAAATGTATCCTCAATCAAGTTTAATTCTTTCTATATGCTTACCAAGGGTACAAATGGTGTTCATGCTAAGTTCATTGGTGCACCATGGATGGGCTCAAAGAAGAAAGTCATTTGGGTACCAAAGAGCTTAGTCTCTAACCTTGGAGGACCCAAACAAGTTTGGGTACCTAAAAAGAATTGATCTTGTCTTGTAGGTCAATTACAAAGCCAGAGGAAGGCATTGGGTGCTTGATAGTGGGTGCACTCAACATATGACCGGAGACTCTTGTATGTTCAATTCAATTGATACAGGTCAAAATGGTGGTTTTGATGCTATCACTTTCGGCAACAACAAGAAAGGCAAGGTCAAAGGGATTGGTAAAATTGCTATCACAAATGACATGAGCATATCTAATGTGTTGCTAGTTGAGAGCTTGGATTTCAATCTTTTATCGGTGGCACAACTTTGTGATCTTGGTTTCAAGTGCATATTTGGTAGTGATGATGTTGAAGTCATAAGTGTTGATGGATCAAACTTGATATTCAAAGGATTTAGACATGGTAGCTTATACTTGGTTGACTTCAATGATAGTGAGACACAATTGACATCATGCTTGCTTAGTAAATCTAGTATGGGTTGGTTGTGGCATAGAAGGCTTGGTCATGTTAGAATGAAACAATTGAACAAACTTTTGAGGCATGACTTAGTTAGAGGATTGAAAGATGTCACTTTTGAAAAGGATAAACTATGTAGTGCTTGTCAAGCCGGCAAACAAGTTGGAAATTCACATCCTAGTAAAAGTGAAATGAGCACATCAAAAGCATTTGAGCTATTGCATATGGACTTGTTTGGGCCAACAACATACACTAGCATTGGTGGCTGAAAGCATCTAGGCCCCGAGGTTTGGTTTCGGCAATTGATGACAACGCTTTATTACCATGACTAACGTGTGTTTTGCAGAAACTTTGGTAAGTTAGGTCATGGAGGTTTCAACTGCTTTGGGCACCATGGTATTCATGCCCCTTGATGGAAATCGTTTCGGTTTTCAAAAAGAGTGACGTCAAGATTAAGGACGGTTAGTTCCGGATGTCGAGGTGTTGAGAGACTTTTGGAATAGTCGTTAGGATCTCCGTTTTTCTCTTTTGGCCGTACTATAAAGGGGGGCATGAGCGGGTAGCTTGACCTAGGCGAGTCCTATGTTTAGGTGTGGTGCACACTTGTTAAACTTGGCGCTAGGCAGCTCTAGATTAGCTCTAAGTTCAGTTGGAAGCAACTTGGTTCAAGTTGTGACGCGTTTCGGAGAGTTTCGGGTTGTTTTCCCTTGACCGGACGCGGTCCTCGGCATGACCGGACGCGTCCGGTCAGTACAGTTCCGCGGCTAGGGTTTCAGCTCTGAACACCGGACGCGGTCCTCGCGAGGACCGGACGCGGTGGTCAGAAGTCAACACGTGTCACTAAGGGAAACACTCTATCGGACGCGTCCTGGGTGTGATCGGCGCGTCCGGTCACAGTCCAGTAAGGTCCAGAGACGACCGGACGCGTCCGGTCAACATCGATCGGACGCGGTCCAGCGTCCGATGTGTTTACAGAGTGCTCACTGCACGATCGGACGCGTCCGGTCATCCCTGACCAGCGCGTCCGGTCACTCGGTTGTTTTTCGGATTTCGACCGTTACGGGCGACCGGCGCGTCCGGTCAGTTCGACCGGCGCGTCCGGTCAGCTCGTGTTTTGCTGAGTCAGCAGGTAACGGTTCGTTTTGTTTGTGGGGTGTATAAATACATCCCCACCACCTCTTTTAGAGGTCTCTTGCTCATTTGATCAGCTGATAAACACCTTTGGAGTGCAAGGGAGTGCAAGAGCACTAGTGAGGATAGAGATTTGAGAATCAAAGCTTGAGAGTTCCTCACTAGCGATTAGAGAGTAGCAAGTGTGCATCCACTTTCTCATTTGGGCTCGTAGTGGTCAAGTGAGAGTTCTAGCTTGTTACTCTTGGTGATCGCCATCACCTAGACGGCTTGGTGGTGATTGGGAGTTTGGTGATCATCCGGCGGAGCTTGTGGATGACCCAACTCGTCTTGTGAGCGGTTGTGGGTGATTCACCGCGACGGAGTGTCAAAGAATCAACCCGTAGAGAGCACTTGATCCTTGCGCGGATCAAGGGGGAGCTACACCCTTGCGCGGGTGCTCCAACGAGGACTAGTGGGGAGTGGTGACTCTCCGATACCTCGGAAAAACATCGCCTTGTTCCTTGCCCCTTTACATTCAAGCATTTACATTCTCGTATTTACTTTCATTGCTTGTTTACATTCCTAGACTTGCCATGCTAGACTAGGATTGGAAACTAGGGTGCAAAACTTTATATCGGTAGACTCTCTAGGAACACAAGTAGACACTAGGGATGAATTTCGGCTTGTAGGATTTATTTCTTGCATCTAATTTTTAGAAAAGCCCAATTCACCCCCCCTCTTGGGCATCTTGATCCTTTCAATTGGTATCAGAGCCGTGTTGCTCTATTTTTAGGCTTTACCGCCTAGAGCAAGATGTCTAATGGGGAAGGACCACCTTCCACTTTTGAGGGAGACGATTTTCCATATTGGAAATTTCGTATGGAGGCGTACCTCGAAGCCATAGATGTTGGGTGCCTTAGAGCCGCAACCGAAGGGCTTCCCCCCATAAGGGATCCCGCTAACCCAAGTGGTGACGAGGAGAAGTACGACCGGTGGAATGCAAAGGCCAAAAATGCACTCTACCGGGGTTTAGGCAAAGATATCTTCAATCGCGTGCGTAATGCAAAGAACGCTCATGAATTGTGGGAAAATCTTTGTGCTCTCCATGAGGGAACTAAGAGTGAGCGTGAGGAACGCTATCACATAGCCTTAAAGAAAATTAATTCTTTTAAGATGCTTCCCAAAGAAAGTGCTAATGACATGTACACTCGTTTGAATGTTCTTGTAGAGGACCTCAATGCTCTTGGGCTCACCAAAATGAGCCAATCGGATGTTGCAAGGAAGATCTTGAGTGTGCTTCCCGTTGAGAAGTATGGACACATTGTCACCGTGCTTCACCAAAGTGATCTTTCCACCGCAACACCGACTCAAGTTTTAGGGAAAATCAATGCTCATGAGATGTACATGCATATCACTCCGGAAGAGGGCTCATCATCTTCCAAGAAGAAAGACTTGGCCTTCAAAGCTAGTCACGACAAGAAGAAGAAGAAGGGCCAAGCCATGATGGTGCAAGAAAGCTCAAGTGAAAGTGATATTGATGATGAATCACTTGCACTCATGGTGAGAAAGACCACCAAGATGCTAAAGAAGCTCAACAAGAGTGGCATCAAGTTCGATGGCAAGAAGAAGAAATTCTTCACAAGTAGCAAGAGAAAGCCAATCTCGGAGATGGATTGCTACAATTGTGGTGAACTTGGCCACCTAGCTCATCAATGCCCTAGACCTCCAAAAGACAAGTACAAGAACAAGAACAAGGGCAAGAAAAATGATTCAAGTGATGAAGAAGAAGAGAAGAAGAAGAACAAGCCATACAAGAAGAAGGATGGCAAGAAAAAAGAGTTCCACAAGAAGAAGAAGGGAGGAAAGGCATACATTGTTGGTGATTGGCTCACCGACATTGAATCATCTTGTGAGTCCTCCGAAGATGAGAGCGATGATGAGAAAGAGAAGGTTGCCGCATTTGTGATGGGGCCATCATCTTCACCAACATCTTCATCACCACCTTCACCGCCTCCTTCACCATCATCGTCCACTACTCACCTATGCCTTATGGCCAAGGGTGAACGAAAGGTACAAAACCATGATAGTGATGATGATGATGATAGTGATAGTGATGATGAATATGACTCACCTTCTTATGATGAACTTGTAAAATTGCTAAACAAATACACTAAAATCATAAGAAGGACTAGAAGTGAAAATGATGATCTTCAAAATGAAAATGAATCACTCTCATCCAAGCTTGAAAATATTCAAAAGACTAGTGGTGAGCTTAAAGTTCAAAATGAAGTGATGTCTTCCACTCTCAAGGAGCTCAAAACCTCTAATAAAGAGCTTAAAGATCAACATGATAAACTTGAGAAGAAGCATGATGAGCTCATCACTAGATATAATTCTCTAAAGGACAAATACACCACATTAAAAATTGACTATGATAGTCTTGTGGTTGCTAATGAACTTGCTCTTGAGACACATGATGCTACTAACCATGTTGTTAAGTGTGATATAGCTACATCATGTGATGACTTGATCATTGAAAGCATTGAGCAAGGTTCTAGTAGCAAAGGCAAGAGTGTGGTTGAGTCAAGCAACCATGATGATTATGCCAAGATTAAGAGTGAGAATGAGAATCTTGCAAATGAGAACAAAAAGCTCAAGCAAGAAAAAGAGCATCTCAAGACCGGCCTAAGCAAGTTCACAAGAGGCCAACATTTGCAAAGTGAGCTCCTCATGAACACCGTAATGAAGATGGATAGAAGTGGTATTGGGTACTTGGTAAATCAAGAAAAGAAAGCAAAAGCTCAACAACATCAAAGCAAGTCAAAGCCCAAGCCAAAGAGATGTGTTGAGTGTGGTCAAGAAGGTCACTTTGCTCATGAATGCAAAACTCCACCACCACAACCCTTGCCCAAGCACGCTAGACCTTTCGCTTTCAATGCTCATTATATGCTAAGAAAAGATTCAAATGGAAAGATGAAAGTCATGTTTTTGGGTCCCCCAAACAAGAATAGGCCAAAGAAAATATGGGTTGCCAAGTCACTAGTGGATAAAGTCAAGGGCCCCTCTCAAGTTTGGGTCCCTAAACAAAAAGCATGATCTCTTGTGTGTAGGTGAACTACAAGACCGGTGGATCTCATTGGGTTATTGATAGTGGTTGCACTCAACATATGACCGGTGATCCTCGTATGTTCACCACCATTGAAGAGAATGGAATATGTCAAGAGAAGATTACATTTGGGGATAATTCAAAGAGCAAAGTCAAGGGTATAGGCAAGATTGCAATATCACATGATCACTTACTCTCAAATGTGCTCTATGTTGCTTCATTGAGTTTCAACTTGTTATCCGTTGGACAACTTTGTGACCTTGGCTTCCAATGCTTGTTCACACCAAATGAAGTGGAAGTTTCAAAGATAGATGACAAGCAAGTGATATTCAAAGGCTTTAGATACAACAATCTTTATCTTGTTGACTTCACCTCCGAAGATGCAAATTTGATGACATGTTTGTTTACCAAGACCTCACTTGGTTGGCTTTGGCATAGGAGGCTTGCTCATGTTGGAATGAACACTCTCAACAAGCTATTGAAGAAAGAACTAGTGAGAGGATTGAAGGATGTGAAGTTTGAAAAGGACAAACCTTGTAGTGCATGTCAAGCGGGCAAACAAGTTGCAAACACTCATCCAACCAAAGCTTTCATGTCAACTTCAAGAGTGCTAGAACTTCTACACATGGATTTGTTTGGGCCTACAACATACAAGAGCTTGGGTGGTAATCTCTATTGTCTTGTGATAGTGGACGACTACTCAAGGTATACTTGGACTTTCTTCCTTCATGACAAATCCGAAGTGGCTAATTGCTTCAAGAAGTTTGCAAAGAGAGCTCAAAATGAATTTGAAGTCAAGATAAAGAAGATTAGAAGTGACAATGGCAAAGAGTTTGACAACACCAACATTGAAGCTTATTGTGATGAAATTGGAATCAAGCATGAGGTCTCTTCAACCTACACTCCTCAACAAAATGGTGTAGTTGAGAGAAAGAACCGAACATTGATCACCCTTGCAAGAACAATGCTAGATGAGTACAACACTCCGGAGAAGTTGTGGGCCGATGCAATCAACACCGCATGCTATGCTTCAAATCGCCTCTTCCTACAAAAGTTTCTTAGCAAGACCCCCTATGAATTGCTTAATGGGAAGAAGCCGGACGTATCCTTCTTCCGGGTGTTTGGTTGCAAATGTTACATCTACAAGAAGCGTCAACACCTAGGGAAGTTTCAAAGATGTTGTGATATTGGTTTTCTTGTTGGTTACTCATCAAAGTCCAAAGCATATAGAGTATTTAACCATGTCACCGGTTCGGTTGAAGAAACATATGATGTGGAATTTGATGAATCTAACGGCTCCCAAGGAGCAATTGAGAATTGTGATGATGTAGGTGATGAACCCTTGAGGGAGGCCACGAAGAATATGCCGGTGGGAGACATCAAGCCAAAAGATGATGATGACGATGTACAAATTGTTGATCCACCATCTTCATCACGTGTGCCTCAAGATGATGACAAGAATGAGAGAGTTGAAAATGAAGACACTTATGTCTCTCATGAACAAGCCGAGGCACAAACTCAAGATGTTGATGCTCCCCATCCACCTCCTCAAGTGGTCGATAGAAGAAGCTCACCACTACTTCAAGCACATCCACAAGATCTCATCATAGGGAGTCCTACAAAGGGAGTAATGACTCGATCCCAAAAGCTAGCTTCTTTTGTTGAACATCACTCTTTTGTCTCTTGCGTTGAACCTAAAAATGTAGAAGAAGCTCTTCAAGATCCGGATTGGGTGATTGCAATGCATGAAGAATTGAACAACTTCACCCGCAATCAAGTATGGACACTTGAAGAGCATCCCAAAGGTGCAAGAGTCATTAGAACCAAGTGGGTATTCCGAAACAAGCAAGATGACCAAGGCATAGTGGTGAGGAACAAGGCAAGACTAGTTGCAAAGGGGTTCTCTCAAGTTGAAGGTCTTGATTTTGGAGAGACCTTTGCACCCGTTGCAAGACTTGAAGCCATTCGTATCCTCCTTGCATATGCATCACATCATGATATGAAACTTTATCAAATGGATGTGAAAAGTGCATTCTTAAATGGCTTTATAAATGAACTAGTCTATGTTAATCAACCTCCCGGGTTTGAAGACCCTAGATATCCTAATCATGTTTATAGGTTGTCCAAGGCGTTATATGGGCTCAAGCAAGCCCCTAGAGCGTGGTATGAACGCCTCCGGGACTTCCTCATTGAGAAGGGCTTCACCATTGGGAAGGTCGACACCACACTATTCACCAAGAAGTTTAATGGGGAGATATTCATTTGTCAAGTATATGTTGATGATATCATCTTCGGATCAACAAATGAAGATTATTGCAAGGAATTTGGTGAATTGATGTCGAAGGAATTCGAGATGTCAATGATTGGTGAGCTCACATTCTTCCTTGGATTTCAAGTAAAGCAAATGAGAGAAGGGATTTTCATCTCTCAAGAAAAGTATACCAAGGATCTTCTCAAAAGATTCAAGATGGAAGAATGCAAACCAATCAAGACCCCAATGCCATCAAATGGACATCTCGACCTAGATGAGGGAGGTAAACCGGTTGATCAAACTCTCTACCGTTCTATGATTGGTAGCTTGTTATACCTTACCGCATCTAGGCCCGATATCATGTTTAGTGTGTGCATGTGTGCCCGTTTTCAAGCGTGCCCTAAAGAACCTCACCTAAGTGCCGTAAAAAGAATCCTAAGATATCTTAAGCTCACCCCAAGCATTGGTCTTTGGTATCCCAAAGGAGCTAGATTCCAACTAGTTGGCTATTCCGATTCGGACTATGCCGGTTGCAAAATTGATAGAAAAAGCACATCCGGAGGGTGCCATTTGCTTGGAAGATCCTTAGTATCTTGGTCATCTAAAAAGCAAAATAGTGTGGCTTTGTCCACCGCCGAGGCGGAATACATTGCCGCGGGGGCTTGTTGTGCACAAATATTATATATGAAACAAACCCTCCTAGACTATGGAATTGTTCTTGAAAAGGTGCCACTATTATGTGATAATGAAAGTGCCGTTAAAATTGCTAACAATCCGGTTCAACATTCTCGCACCAAGCACATTGATATCCGCCATCACTTTCTAAGAGATCACGTTGCTAAAAATGACATATCACTAGAAGGTGTAAGAAGTGAAAATCAATTAGCGGATATCTTCACTAAACCTTTGGATGAGGCAACCTTTTGTAGGTTAAGAAGTGAACTCAATGTGCTTGATTCTAGTAACTTTAAAAAATGAGCATGGGTTGTCCCTTGCATTGCATTGTATAATATGCCATGTTTATTTTATCGCATTGTTTTTAAGGGCTTGGCTAACACGGTTACGATAACCCTTCTTTGGAGGAGTGAAAAAGCCTAACCGTGGATCAAACTTGACAAGCATTCTAGTTTTACCTTCATGTATTGCATTACATATGCATGGTTGTTGTCCTTGTCGTTTCTTTTCGGTTAAGCTTTGAGCAACCTCTGTGTTCGTCCATGGATAGAGAGAGCATTTTGACGCTCCTAAAGGTTCAAAAACTCTATTGCGTGGCCATACGTTGCTCCTTGGGTGTTTATTGCCTATTTTCTTAAAAATAATACTAGCCGAAGGCAATCTATTTTGAAAATTTTGAGGGTTTGAGTGAGGTCTCTCATATCGTGTTCCAATTGGTGTTTATTTGTGTCTCTTTGGATTGGAACCTGATTGGGAGAAGTCGCGTCGTAGTTCGGAACAAAGAAGGGCGAAGAACAGTCACCGGACGCTGCACCGGACGCTGCACCGGACGCAGTGATGCTTCACCACCGCGTCCGGTCCCGGCGTCCAGCAGCGCGTCCGGTCATCCAGAAGACCAACTCCAGATCTAGTCATCGGACGCTGCACCGGACGCGCCTCTGTTGACCACCGCGTCCGGTCCCGGTTACCACCACTGCGTCCGGTCATTCGCGATAAATTCCCGAACTCCCAACGACCGAACGCTGACTGCGTCCGGTCAGTCCGCACCGGACGCGTCAGGTCACTCCAGGAGCTTACTGGAGTGTGACCGGACGCTGCACCACCGCGTCCGGTCATATCGACCACCGCGTCCGGTCATCACGCGTCGAGCGGATCTGACCTTTCATATACCGCTTCGTCCTCGGCCGTTTTCTTTCACCCGCACGCGTTTCCGCCGCCGCCTTGCCCTAGTCGCCGTCTCGCCGTTTCCGCCGCCCCCTCACCGTCTTCCCTGCCGCCGGCGACCTCTTGCCGTGCCCGCGCCGCACCTTCCTCGCCCGCACGCGTTCGCCGCTCGCGCGCTGCTCGCTGCCGCACCGGCCGCTCCCGCGCCACCCGCAGCCGCACCATCGCCCGCTGCTGCTGCGCCGCGCGCCACCGTCGTCGGCAAGCTGTCCAGCCTCGCCGTGCACCTCGCCAGCAGCAGCCGCAGCTCCCCCGTGCCAACCCTAGCTCGTCATTCATCCTTCGGCCGCTTTCCTCTTCTAGGGTTTGCCATCTTCCCTGCCTAGGGTTTTGCCCTAATCCGATCTCGAGAGCTCATTCGTCGATTTCGGGAATCTCGCAATCTAGGTCACCTCACCCTGTCAGTCATCTCGACGATCTGAGGTAGCTTCACGTTTCGATTCATATCGTATCTCATATGCTTGCTATCTCTAGGATTCGTACCTTTTAGTTATTTATGTGTTTATAGTAGATCTTTCTATTCCGTCCTTTGCAGCGAGTCTGTCGTGTGTCGGGTGAGATCAGTTTGCTAAATCCGAGGCCAAGCCTGCGGATACGGATTGAGGCCAAGCCTCTTGAGTGACAGTTCATCATCTTGCAGAGGTTTTCAGTCAGTTTGTCAGCATGGTGCGTTGCAAGAACGCCGGTGGTGCTCCTGGTGATGGGGACGACAGTCCTCCTCGTCGGTCTGAGATTGCACGTGGGAAGCGTGTCAAGATCTTGGCCAGAAAGAAGAAGAAGACACTCACAGAGGCAGAGATTGCTCAGGCCGTGGCAGATGCGGCAGAGCAGGCAGAGAGAGGTGGCAGGAGCAGTGGCATACGCATAGGCGAGCGTCGCTTTCATCTTGAAGGTCGACAGCTCGACACAGAGGCCACTGAGGGCACTGAGGATACTAGAGCTGCAGAGGATATGTCAGTTGATCTACCCACAGAGGCTCCAGAGGCTCCAGAGGACACAGAGGAGCAGCCAACTCAGTCTCCACCACGTCGCCGCTCCACACGCGCACGTACTCAGGTGTCTCCTAGGCCAGAGGGCCAGCGTCGTGGAGCACGTCCTCCTCCCAGAGCTAGAGGTTCACCCCCGGTCGAGCACTTTGACTTGAGGGGTGCTACAGCACGTCAGGTGCAGGGGTTGAGGTTCGTTGAGGTCAGTCGGTGGTTTCCACCTGTGAGGGATCCCAGAGCTTCAGAAGGATTCTATACCCCACTTCAGGAGGATTTCTACAGGGCTCTAGTTGACAGCGGTATTGCTTTCCGACCACAGAGGGTCTGTCGACTTGAGTCACTAGTTGAGGTTGTAGGAGAGCAGCTACGTCCGCATCTGTCCTTTCTGCCAGGCTTGTCAGATCTTCTTGGACGGACAGGTGCATACTGCGGCACATGGGTCAGAGAGTTTTATGCTTCACTATGGATTGATCCTGCCCATGATTTCATTCACTTTGCATTCCGAGGCCGCGATCACCGCCTATACAGCACCAGAGTGCGGGAGATTCTCAGACTCCCAGTTTCTGACACAAAGATACATCAGCTGTGTTATGGTCAGACTCCTCCACCGAGACGCCCTCACGGCGGGACAGTGCCACCTACAGACTTGGTTCGACCCTGCTTCCGTGAGCCTTTTGGCGAAGGGTCTCGTCGCACGCCTGCCAGCTTGACACCTCTTGCCAGAGTTCTGGATGCCATAGTCAGACGCACTTTACTTCCCAGACTTGGCTATAGAGAGGGACTGACTCGGATGCAGCTATGGGTTGTTCACCACCTCCTCTCACAGACTCAGTTTGATATTTGGGATCTCATACTTAGTGAGATGGAGGACACCATAGCTGAGGGCTTCAAGGGTAATCGTCAGCTGCCCTATGCACACTGGATCTGCTTCATTATTAGATCATCCATCCAGTTACGAGCAGAGATCCGAGCTGAGATATCAGATACTACTACTGCTTTCCCTGAGTATGATATCCGTCAGCTTTGGGCTTCAGTTACCAGAGATCAGGCCCCAGCGCCAGGACAGCGTGTGCGACCTGAGGTTCCTGAGACAGCAGCTGAGCAGGACGCCACAGTTGATGAGCTTGCAGAGGCAGAGCTTGCAGATCTTGACGCTCAGCCTGCTGATCTTCCTGAGGATGGGACATCTGACAGCACTGATGAGGACTACCAGCCCATCCCCAGGTACCGGTCTCCTCGGTCTCATGACCACGAGGCCGGTGGCTCTGGTTCAGCCTCCCGCACAGACCCAGCCATGGTGGCAATACTTGAGAGGTTGACCCAGGCACAGGAGCAGCAACAACAGCAGATACAGCGACAGGCTCAGGACACAGCTGCAGCACTTGCACAGATTCAGGCTCGTCAGGACGAGTTTCAGCGTCAGCAGCTTGAGATCCAGAGGCAACAGGTCGAAATGCAGCGACAGCAGTACGAGATTCAGCGACAGACTGCAGCTAGTCAGCAGCAGTACTTGGACCTCCTGCGCCACCTAGTCACTGTTGGGGTTCCTCCGCCTGCTTCTGTCCTGACTTCTGCTTTACCATCTACTGATCCATCGAGTCAGGGACAGCCGGGTTTCCAGTTCACATCTCCACAGCAGCAGGTTCCCCAGTCTTTCCAGTCCCCGAGCTTCACGCCTATTCACATGGGGTTTACACCATCAGACCAGCCTCGCCCTCACCTCCTGACAGGCACACCTTTTGGTGATTTCAGTGCTACCTACAGCGAGTTAACTGGTCAGCCGACGCCCTCGCACACTACATTTGCTACTTCTTCAGGGTTGTCAGCTTCAGAGGCAGCTATTCCTCCAGTGACAGGGACTGGTACTACAGAGACTCTACCTTCGTCAGTTGCCTCCACAGATCCTCCAGCTATTGGCTCGTTACAGGCTCAGGTCACTCAGACGGATCCTATTATTGCTACTACAACAGTACCTGTTCCTACCGTTCAGACCTAGACAGTTACACAGCCACATGCTTCTTCAGAGGGTCAACCAGACAGCTCAGATTCCGAGGGCGATTCTCTACACTTCATGATTACTCCGCGCACCTCGGCACCCGACACGACTCCGTCTGTCCCCCCATCAGATCCATAGATTAGCTTTTTTGGCGCTTGATGCCAAAGGGGGAGAGAGAGAGTAGTTTCAGGGGGAGTTTTGAGAGAGGTTTTTCGTTTTTTCCTGTGTGCTACTTTCATGCATCATGTTTACTTTTCAGTCATTGCATTCGTGTGACTTGTCGTTGTGAGATAAAACCTTGAGTCTTAATGTTCTATCCTGTCTTACTGTTATCTCTAGTCACCTGTTTTATTTATAGCTCTAAGGTTCTGCTTCCGTGCCTTCTCCGATTTCTTATGAGCTATATCTGTTTGTGTACTAACGCTTTTTATCTTATCTTATGAGTACACTCTTTTGGCTTGGGACACATAAGCAATTCCTAACCCTTCTTTGCTTATTGCTTTTTGCTTATGTGAACCATGCATGCTCAAAAACCTCAACTCAAATCTTTTATATCTTAGTGTTGTCATCAATCACCAAAAAGGGGGAGATTGAAAGCATCTAGGCCCCGAGGTTTGGTTTCGGCAATTGATGACAACGCTTTATTACCATGACTAACGTGTGTTTTGCAGAAACTTTGGTAAGTTAGGTCATGGAGGTTTCAACTGCTTTGGGCACCATGGTATTCATGCCCCTTGATGGAAATCGTTTCGGTTTTCAAAAAGAGTGACGTCAAGATTAAGGACGGTTAGTTCCGGATGTCGAGGTGTTGAGAGACTTTTGGAATAGTCGTTAGGATCTCCGTTTTTCTCTTTTGGCCGTACTATAAAGGGGGGCATGAGCGGGTAGCTTGACCTAGGCGAGTCCTATGTTTAGGTGTGGTGCACACTTGTTAAACTTGGCGCTAGGCAGCTCTAGATTAGCTCTAAGTTCAGTTGGAAGCAACTTGGTTCAAGTTGTGACGCGTTTCGGAGAGTTTCGGGTTGTTTTCCCTTGACCGGACGCGGTCCTCGGCATGACCGGACGCGTCCGGTCAGTACAGTTCCGCGGCTAGGGTTTCAGCTCTGAACACCGGACGCGGTCCTCGCGAGGACCGAACGCGGTGGTCAGAAGTCAACACGTGTCACTGAGGGAAACACTCTATCGGACGCGTCCTGGGTGTGATCGGCGCGTCCGGTCACAGTCCAGTAAGGTCCAGAGACGACCGGACGCGTTCGGTCATCATCGATCGGACGCGGTCCAGCGTCCGATGTGTTTACAGAGTGCTCACTGCACGATCGGACGCGTCCGGTCATCCCTGACCGGCGCGTCCGGTCACTCGGTTGTTTTTCGGATTTCGACCGTTACGGGCGACCGGCGCGTCCGGTCAGTTCGACCGGCGCGTCCGGTCAGCTCGTGTTTTGCTGAGTCAGCAGGTAACGGTTCGTTTTGTTTGTGGGGTGTATAAATACATCCCCACCACCTCTTTTAGAGGTCTCTTGCTCATTTGATCAGCTGATAAACACCTTTGGAGTGCAAGGGAGTGCAAGAGCACTAGTGAGGATAGAGATTTGAGAATCAAAGCTTGAGAGTTCCTCACTAGCGATTAGAGAGTAGCAAGTGTGCATCCACTTTCTCATTTGGGCTCGTAGTGGTCAAGTGAGAGTTCTAGCTTGTTACTCTTGGTGATCGCCATCACCTAGACGGCTTGGTGGTGATTGGGAGTTTGGTGATCATCCGGCGGAGCTTGTGGATGACCCAACTCGTCTTGTGAGCGGTTGTGGGTGATTCACCGCGACGGAGTGTCAAAGAATCAACCCGTAGAGAGCACTTGATCCTTGCGCGGATCAAGGGGGAGCTACACCCTTGCGCGGGTGCTCCAACGAGGACTAGTGGGGAGTGGCGACTCTCCGATACCTCGGAAAAACATCGCCTTGTTCCTTGCCCCTTTACATTCAAGCATTTACATTCTCGTATTTACTTTCATTGCTTGTTTACATTCCTAGACTTGCCATGCTAGACTAGGATTGGAAACTAGGGTGCAAAACTTTGTATCGGTAGACTCTCTAGGAACACAAGTAGACACTAGGGATGAATTTCGGCTTGTAGGATTTATTTCTTGCATCTAATTTTTAGAAAAGCCCAATTCACCCCCCCTCTTGGGCATCTTGATCCTTTCAGTGGCAACAAGTATGGTTTTGTGATTGTGGATGACTACACTAGATACACTTGGGTACTCTTTCTCTATGACAAGAGTGATGTTTATGATCTATTCAAGTCTTTTGTCAAGAGGGTGCAAAATGAGTTTGAGACTACCATCAAGAAGATTAGAAGTGACAATGGTAGTGAGTTCAAGAACACAAGAATTGAAGATTTGTGTGATGATTATGGTATTGGGCATCAATTCTCACCAACATACACTCCTCAATCCAATGGTGTAGTTGAAAGGAAAAATAGAACCTTGATTGATATGGCTAGATCAATGCTTAGTGAATACAATGTGAGTCATTCATTTTGGAGTGAAGCTATCAATACGGCTTGCTATTGTAGTAACCGTCTCTATTGCCATAGGAAGCTTAGAAAGACACCATATGAACTATTGAATGGAAGAAAGCCCAACATTGCATACTTTAGAGTGTTTGGTTGCAAATGCTATATTCTCAAGAAAGGCACTAGATTGAGCAAGTTTGAAAAGAAATGTGATGAAGGGTTCTTACTTGGTTATTCTACCACAAGCAAATCATATAGAGTTTGGAATCTCACAAATGGCACCTTGGAAGAAGTTCATGATGTTGAGTTTGATGAAACCCAAGGGTCTCAAAATGAAGCTCAAAATCTTGATGATGTGAGAGGAGATCAATTATCAAATGCAATGAAGAACATGTACATTGGTGATATAAGGCCGATGCAAGTTGATGATGATGATATTCATGTGATCAACCAAAGTGTGCAAATTAATACAAATCAAGCAAGCTCTAGTGGTTCTCATGATGAAGTGCAAGTTCAAGGTCAAACAAGTGAAAGCAATCAACTCCCAATACTCCAACCTACTAGCATTGCAAGAGATCATCCGTTGGACCAAATCATTGGTGGAATTCAAAGTGGTGTTCAAACTAGATCAAGATTAGCATCCTTTTGTGAGCATTACTCATTTGTCTCATTAGAAGAACCAAAGAAGATAGAAGATGCATTGAAGGATTCCGATTGGGTGAATGCCATGCATGAAGAACTAAACAACTTTGCTAGAAATCAAGTTTGGAAACTTGTTGAGAGGCCAAAGAACTACAATGTGATTGGTACTAAGTGGGTCTTTAGAAATAAGCAAGATCAAGATGGCATGGTTGTAAGGAACAAAGCAAGATTAGTAGCACAAGGATACACTCAAGTTGAGGGTCTTGACTTTGGAGAGACATATGCACCGGTTGCAAGATTGGAGGCAATTAGAATCTTATTAGCATATGCTTGTGCACACAACATCAAGCTCTATCAAATGGATGTCAAGAGTGCATTTCTAAATGGCTACATCAATGAAGAAGTTTATGTTGAGCAACCTCCCGGTTTTGAAGATGACAAGAAGCCTGACCATGTTTACAAGCTAAAGAAGGCATTGTATGGTTTGAAGCAAGCACCTAGAGCATGGTATGAGAGGTTGAGGGACTTTCTCCTCTCTAAAGGGTTCAAAATGGGAAAGGTTGACACCACTCTCTTCACCAAGAAGCTTGGAAATGACTTGTTTGTGTTGCAAATCTATGTGGATGACATTATCTTTGGATCAACTAACCAAGACTTTTGTGAAGAGTTTGGAAATATGATGGCTAATGAGTTTGAGATGTCTATGATTGGAGAGCTTAGTTACTTCCTTGGACTTCAAATCAAGCAAATGAAGAATGGCACTTTTGTAAGTCAAGGCAAGTACATCAAGGACATGATCAAGAAGTTTGGATTGCAAGATGCTAAGCCAATGAGCACACCAATGGGCTCTAATGATCAATTGGGTATTGATAATAGTGGAAATATGGTAGATCAAAAGCAATACCGGTCCATGATTGGAAGCTTGCTCTATGTCACCGCTTCTAGGCCGGATGTGATGTTTAGTGTATGCAAGTGTGCAAGATATCAAGCTTCACCTAGAGAAAGTCACTTGAAAGCAACCAAGAGGATATTGAGATATCTAAAGGGCACTCATGATGTTGGATTATGGTATCCCAAGGGGTCTAATTTTGAGTTGATTGGATATTCGAACTCCGACTATGGTGGATGCAAGATTGATAGAATGAGCACAAGTGGCACTTGTCAATTGCTTGGAAGGTCTCTTGTTTCATGGTCATCAAAGAAACAAAATAGTGTTGCACTATCTACCGCCGAGGCCGAATACATTAGTGCCGGTAGTTGTTGTGCACAATTGCTTTGGATGAAGGCCACTTTGAATGACTTTGGAATTAAATTCAAGAATGTGCCTTTGTTTTGTGATAATGAAAGTGCTATCAAGATGACACAAAATCCGGTTCAACATTCAAGAACCAAGCACATTGACATAAGGCATCACTTCATAAGAGACCATCAACAAAAGGGTGATATTAGCATTGAGAGCATTGGCACCGAAGATCAACTAGCCGACATCTTTACAAAGCCACTTGATGAAAAGAGATTTTACAAGTTGAAGAATGAATTGAACATACTTGACTTCTCCAACTTGAAATGAGTGTACCCCCACATTCTTATATGACATGCCTCTCCTCCAACATAGCAAGGTACAGTTGTTTGGCATATCATTCATACTTTGCTAAGGACATGGTTAGAACATATAGACATATTTGCATGACAAATAAGCTCATTCATGAAAATCAAATGATTTTGATGTATATATGGTACCACTATTGCTTCTATGTTTGATTGATCTAGTGGTAGCATATGACATGTTTGTGGGCTTGCAAACCTAGTGTTGAATCTAGAAAATGAGCTCATGATGTGTAATTCAACATGGTCAAGATAACCCTTATACTTTATGAGGTGTGAAAAAGCTTGTCCTTGGATCAAACCGAATTACATATTTTAGGCAAGTAATCTAGATTGAACCATAATTTGGACTCCCTCTTAATTGATTGACTTATCTCTCACTAAAATTGGCACCTTTTTGGTGATTGTTGACAAAGAGGGAGAGAAAAGTCACAAAGATATTGCAAAGAGGAATAAGATATAATAAGGGGGAGAGAAAAGTCACAGGGGAGAGAAAAGTTACAAAGTCACAGGGGAGAGAAAAGTTACAAAGGGAGAGAAATCAAGGGATCAATTAAATTTGAGCATACAAGTAGGGGGAGCAAGCTCATGAATTATTTGTTGCATTTGTATGTGCATTAACATGATGTGTTGCATTGCAAATTTAATTTCGATATTCATGTTTGTATGGTGTATGCTAGAAATAGAACTTGAATGATGATTTGTTAAGAGTAGCTTTACAAGTGGTAACTAGACACCTTTTGCTTATAATATTGATCTCACGGGGTACTTTAGTGTTTGTGATCTTTACAAGTGATGTATTACAAATGGTGTCTAGCTACGTCGATGCTAAGGATGGTATATAAAGGCAACTCCGATTGGTATCACGCTTCAAAGGTCCATTCTATATACCTTAGCATCAATTTGATAGTAGTAACTCTCCCAAAATTCAAATCCATACATATGTGCATAATTGAACCAAACTCATGGAAGCACATATGTAGGGGGAGCTAATACTATCGAAATTGAAAATTGATTTCATTTCATATCTTTGTGATGGTTGCCATCAATTACCAAAAAGGGGGAGATTGAAAGCCCAAGTTTGGTTTTGGTAATTAATGACACAAAGTTGCTAATGCCTTGTGTTAAGTGTATTGAGTTAGGCATAAGCAACACATGTGATGAAGGTGTATGTGGCAAGGAGTGGTGGCCACAAGATCACAAAGAGATGGTGCATGGACATGAAATGATGATCATGATGGAGATGCACATAAAAGGAAGGACATGATGATCAAGTGAAAGAGAAGGATCTAAGAGCGCAAGGCAAAGGTATAACCATAGGGTTTTCCTTTTACCGGTCTAAGATGAGTAGAGAAGTGATTGACCGGGTTTAGGATACATAGCCGACTATCAAGAGGGGCAATCACGGTTAGCTCGTAAATCAAGTGCCACTAGATCAATGTCTTGAGCATATGCATTAGGATCTAGTAAAAAGCTAACATAACGCCTTGAGAAATGATTTGTGAAATGCTAACACACAAGCACATGGTGGTTTACACATGGTGGTGTTAGCACGTTTGGGAAGGCGGTGGAGTTTAAGCGGTAGAGAGGGGTTTGGGTTCCTCTCTCCCTCCCGCCGAACTTGCGAGGCGGGATTCGGCGCTTTTTGGAGAAGTGAAATGCCTATTTTCTATTGCGCCGGAAGTCGGAAAAGAAACGGAGGCGAACGGAGGTCACTATGGTGACCGGACGCTGCACCGGACGCGGTCTCTGTATGACCGGACGCGTCCGGTCAGTGTTCAGCGTCTACGCGGTTTTCAGTTTGATGATCGGACGCGCAGCGCGTCCGGTCACTGATGACCGGACGCGTCCGGTCATCCAGGGAGCTTACTGGACTCTAATCGGACGCTGGCACTGTGGCGTCCGGTCAGTTCAACAGCGCGTCCGGTCAGTTCTCCTGAGCGAATCAGAGCGCGCGACCGGCGCGACCGGTCCCTCACGTAACCGGAGCGTCCGGTCAGGCGTCCAGAAGGGTAGAGCGAAGCGGAGTAGCGATCGGACGCGCGGCGCGTCCGGTCACGTGCGATTGGACGCGTCCGGTCTCAATGGAAGCATACTGGAATGCGACCGGACGCGGGCACTGTCGCGTCCGGTCAATCGGCTCAGCGCGTCCGATCACGGCAACGGCTAGTTCTGACTCGCACTGTTTCTTGCTGTCGTGTAGTGACCGGACGCGTCCGGTCACCCTGACCGGAGAGTCCGGTCAGCGCGTTTTTCACTGCGTCGTCTGTAACGGCTAGCTGTGTACCCCTTCGTTATAAATAGCTGTTGGCCGGGGTTTGAGGGCAACTCTTGCACATTTTGAGAACTAGAGACATACTTTGAGCTAGAGAACAACCCCTCCACTCATCTCTTTGCATAGTTGCACATCTTGAGTGAGATTCAAGTGCATTGCTTGAGAGTTGCATTCTAGAGGCACTTGATCTTCGAGTTGCTGCGGATTTCTTGTTACTCTTCCGTGTTTCCCGACACGGTAGACGGCTTGGAGCAGCAGAGGTGATTGAGCTCGCAATTGGAGATTGTTGGAGCCTTCACCAAGTATTGTAAGGGGCTCTTGATCCTTCCCCGCGGGAGTTCGCAAATTGAATACTCTAGTGGAGCTCGTGGCTTGGAGGATCCCCATCTTGTGTGCGGTTGTGCGGCGCCCGCCGAGGGCTCGACTCTTGATAGTCGATTAGCTCGCGAACCGACAAGTGGGTGTATCGCCACAACAGGGAGTAGCTTGCCGGGAAGCAAGTGAACCTCGGGATAAATTCTTGTGTCATTCTCTTCCCGAGGATTTCTCTTGTATGATTGATTGATTGGTATTTCTCTTCTCTTCACGGCGGTATAATCACTCGAAGCTCTTCTCTCGTATTACTTCTCGTTTCTAGCTTACAGTTGTTGTTGTGTTTAGTGAATAGCCTTGTACTAGACTTGTGTAGGTGGCTTGCTTAATTAGTTAGAGCTAGTGCTTTTGCTTCGCCACCTTTCGTACTAACTCGTGGTTAAGTAATTCTTGTAGAAGTTTTAATTAGGCTATTCACCCCCCCTCTAGCCTATTTGGACCTTACAGTGGTGGTACCAGTTTTTCCATTCCTTGTGTGTGGATTGCTCGCACATCGCTTTGTAATCATATAAGATATGAATAAAAGCTCAAGGAATCCTCCTTCTGGAGTTGTTGTAGCCCTTTTGTGAGGCTTTGCTTGCTTGTTATATGTGGTTTGGCCGCACACATTTTGTGGCCGTGTTATCCGAGTGAGACCTCATTGACCTTCGACCTTTTTGGCCAAGATTAGATTCGTGAGTCCAGGGACGCGGACTTCAGGTGAGTCACCGGTCTTTCACCGCACAGGGCGACGAGGTCACCGAGCGACCTTGGACCTCTCCTCCCAAATGTCTATGAGCTTGGGGATTGCAGACCTTGGGTGAGTCATTGGCCTCTCGTCGCGTAGGGAAACGAGATCGTTGAGCGATCTTGGACCTCTCCTCCAAAATGTCTGCGAGCTTAGGGATTGCAGACCTTGGGTGAGTCATTGGCCTCTCATCGCGCAGGGCAACGAGGTCATCGAGCAACCTTGGACCTCTCCTCCCAAATGTCTGTGAGCTTGGGGATTGCAGGCTTTGGGTGAGTCATCGGCCTCTCGCCGCGCAGGGCGGCGAGGTCATCGAGCGACCTTGGACCTCTCCTCCCAAATGTCTGTGAGCTTGAGGACTGTGGACATTGGGTGAGTCATAGCCTCTTGTACCATAGGGCAACAAGGTCATCGAGTGACCCTAGACCTCTACTCCCAAATGTCTGTGAGCTTGGGGATTGCAGGCTTTGGGTGAGTCATCGGCCTCTCACCACGCAGGGCGGCGAGGTCGTCGAGCAACCTTGGACCTCTCCTCCCAAATGTCTATGAGCTTGAGGACTATGGACCTTGGGTGAGTCATTGGCCTCTCGTCGTGCAGGGCAACAAGGTCATCGAGCAACCTTGGACCTCTCCTCCCAAATGTCTATGAGCTACAATGTCACTTCATGAGGAAGGAGTTGTTGCGTGACTTTTAGCCGCCCACGGTGACGATCCCTCCTGAAAGGGTCACCGTCTCTCGTGGGAGCGCGAGGCGTCATGGTCTGGCTTCAAGTCGCGGTTTTGGGATGTGGGGAGGAACCAGCCGTGACCTACTTTTGATTATCGGGACTGTTCAAGCCTGGCTCTAGCTTCCTCCTGCTACCCTTTCCTGACCCCAAAGGGTCATACTGCCTTGTTACAGCCAGGTTTCTGTTTTCGCCCCACGCGGGGAGAGGCTTGTCCACTGTAACCACGTGCTCAGAGCGGTGCGCCTTGTTGGGGTCGATGGGTAATTCGAGTGGGGCCCGATATCCTCCCCAATCGACGTGGAGTTTGGCTATGCTTCGTCAAGAGACATCTCATAAATCATCATCCATCAATCCCGTTGGTCCCCAACTGCCTTTGCAGTGGCCAGAGGGCAAGATGCCTTCCCCCTAAAGGGGGTCAACCCGAGAGACTTTGAAGCGGACGACTCGAGCATAGAAAGAGATGGTCATATGGCTCCGCACCACTAATTAGAGCCACAGGGGCCCATCTCCTCCCTGACCCTATCCCTTTTGTGGCCTCGAGCCCTTCTAAGGGCCAGCCCAAGAGAGGCTTTCCTAAGCATGACACGAGGCGTATCCATGGCGGGTTGCTCATGCACATAGATCTAGGGGCGTGCGACCTCTTTGATCATGCAGCGTTGATGACGTCCACTCATGGGCAGCGAGGCGCCCTCTGAACAAAGGCACGTAAACCGAAGCGATATGAAAAAAATGAAAACGAGCAGGGCCTACCTGGTCTAGGTCATCGCATGGGAGGCCATTGCTCCGCCTTCCGCCCAGTCGCTGCTCCTGCTCTGCAGGATTATCAAAGAGGTTAGTAATGGTCATGGGCCTGGTTTGCTTGCCGAGGTTATCCTTGCGGCTATAAATCCACTGGAGTGGTGCACTGTGGGAGGTATCGTTCTCCCATCTCTTGCATTGCCCCTTCTGCTCGTGCACTTGTAGTTGTTCCCCCTGGTGATGGATCATGGGATGCGTCTCCATGAGGAATCTCCAGAGGTCGACGGGCCGCCGTCGCTCCTTTTGTCTTCTCTGTGAGAACAAGGGTAAGTGATTTCATGACATTCTTCAGATTTGGTCATGCTTGTGTTAATTATGGGTGTGTTCAGGATTATCTCTCCAGCGATGGCGTCAGAGATCGGAGGCCCATCCAGTTCTATCCATCCCTGGCATGTTTTGGCTCCAGAGCCGGTGAGCCCTCGTCCCCTGTCCCTTACTATCGGGCGGCAAGGGATATGGAGCTTTATGCTCAAAAGGGACGAGGCCCATGATTTCATTCGAGTTCTGGCCGCACGGCTAAGACATGAAGGAGGGGTCGTGGCTAACCCCGGCCTTAGCATCCGGCCTGGTTCGCTTGGCTTAGCTAGGCCTCGGTTGTTCGGGCCTTTGCTAGCTGATATGTTGTGGGCGCGTGGCTTTCTAACTAATCGGTGCCTTGAGACACCCGGGGTTATAACCTTGACACTCGGTGCTATATATTAGACCTGAGCAAATTGAGCCCAGCCTGAGCCCGACAGGTTTTAGCCCGCCCACGAACGTTGCTGGATAGGCCCATAAAGTTTTTTCTTGGCCCAAGCTCGGCCCAAAATACTGTTTTTTGCTATTTTACACTATAAAATACGCTAGCGGCCCGCTCAGGCCTAGTCCCAACTCGAAGAATTAGGCCTGACTTATCTAGTGGGACGGTCATGGGCAGATTTTTTTTGGCCTAAAATAACATGGCTTTTTTTTGGCCCGACCCGAACCTGGCCTAGCCCGCAAAATGCTCAGGTCTACTATATATCCTAGTGCTCGTCAGTGTGCTTCCTTAGCGAGTAAGAAACCGAACTTCTCTAGATGAGGTTCTCTCTAGTTTGATTGGGAATCATTCCCCCCTTCTATAGGGGTCGGCCCTCCCCTTACATTCCGAGGAGGGCTCGAGTACAAGTCGGTTTGGGTTCTAGTCTCTGGTCTATGTGGATCAGGGTGCACGAGTACCATGTCATGGTGTGGATGGACCTTGCCTTGTCGCATAGGGAGGAGTCAATGCAGCCGCAACAGCCCCCAGCCCGATCTGATCCCACCTCCAGCTTCCACCATTGTGCCGATCAACATCCACAGCCATGTTCCCGTCACTCTCACCGCGGATGATAGTGACTCCTGGCAATGGTGCTCTTTCTTTGAACTTAAGTTCAAGAAATTCGGCCTCATCAACCATGTTGACGGCACCGTCGACACCGCCGCCATGATCGACAACCCCGAGTGGATCCAAATAAACTCCTACATCGTCTCCTGGCTATACTCCACCGTGTCCAAGGAGATCAATTTGGAACGACATCTACAGGCCCCATAGTTCTGTGCACACTACGCGTGGACAGCGATGACCGGGTTGTTCCTTGACAACAACCTCCAGCACGCGTTGTATGCCCAGCAAGAATTCCACAATATCTTCCAAGGTGACATGTCCATCTTTGAGTACTACGCCCCCTCAAACGCCTCGCCGACACGCTCTATGATAGCGGCGCGGCCGCCTCCGACCCGGCACTTGTCATCAACATGTTGTGTGGCCTGTACAACAAGTTAAGTCAGGCCATCGCCACGCTCTCCACCATGACACCGCTGCCCACCTTCCTCTACACGCGCTCCTATCTGATCCAGGAAGAAAACCGCATAAGGCACTCCCTTTAGATGGAGGCGGAGACGATGCTCCTCGCCACCACCAACACCTCCACTGCGTCCAAGCCTACCCCAACACCCCATTCTCCACCTGTGGCACCATCCGCCGGCGGTAGTGATCGTCGATGAAGGGACCGTGACGCCTAAGAGGGGGAGAGGTGAATTAGGCAACTTAAAACTCTATTCTAAACCATGGCATCTATTTTCCAACCTTAGCAAAACTTATGCAATTAAGTTAAAGTATCTAAATGTGCACCTATAGTTTTGCAAGGTGTATTGCTATCTCTATCGCAAAAGAGTTATGCAACTTATGTTTCAATCCTATCAACTAAGCTAGGAAAGATAAAGCACACAACTAAGATAACAATATAAATACGGAAGCTTAAGTGAGGTAGAGATGCAAACTCCCATTAACGACTCCGATATTTTTATTTAGCTATTGAGAAGCGTACAAGCTTTCCCTAGTCCTCGTTGGAGCCCCTCAAAAGGATGCCCTCGCAGGGGCTCTATCAACCACGACATCAAGATCTCGGCTGCTCCATCGACTAAGCTAAAGGTGTACTCTGACGCTGACTAGGCGGGCTTCCCGGAGACTCGGCAATCAACATCTGGCTATTGTGTCTTCCTCGGTGACTCACTTGTGTCATGGTCATCGAAACGACAAACTACGGTATCCCGGTCTAGTGCCAAGGCCGAGTACAGGGCCACGGCAAGGCCATGGTGATCTACTGCGATAATATTTTATTGGTGTATCTCACTGAAAATCCAGTAAATCATGGGCGAACAAAGCATGTTGAACTTGACATCGTGTGAGAGAAGGTGGCCCAGTTAGCAACAAGGCATCAATTTGCAGACCTTACGACCAAGGAACTACTGACGCCATTGTTCAACGAATTTCAGGGACGGTCAGCGACCTATTCTTAGATAGCATAGGACCAGCTCTTTCAGTTAGTTAGACGCAGTCAATCGGCTGCATGCGTGCTTCCTATTAACGGCTGCATGTGAGCTACCTATTCTTCAGCTGTTCCTGGCTTCTAGGCAGCATTAGGATTGCTTGGCCAGCAGCAGAGACCGAACCAGGGGTTAGCAGGGGCCCTGGCCCCCAGCACGGTAAGTTTCCTTTAATGCCTATATAAATATATGAATTTACAGCTAAAAAATATCAATTTTCACCTATTTTTTATTTAAATATTATGATTTTGGTTATAAATAGTGTAAAATATTTAAAAAGTTATTGAATCATATAATTACATATGTTTTAGCACACTAAAATAATATGATCATATTTGTTTGCCCCCTGGTCAGAATCGCTGGTTCCGTCTCTTGCCAGCAGTGATTCAGCATCGCGCATACGTACCTACACACTGTCAAATTGTCAATGAATGAACTCGAACATTCTTCTCTCTTACAAAAAGAAACCTGGACTAAACATCGGCGGGGGTAGCGTTGGCGTGCCATGGATTCCGCCAGGGCGATCAAAGGAGAGCGAGATCTGCCGGAGGCAGAGAAACGCCGGCCAACCGATCTGGGGACTGTCACTGCCGTCTTCTTGCTCTGGATGCCACTGCTGCTCCTGTTCTTCCTCTTCGGTGACCGAGCTGTCGCCTCCATCGCCGGCGACTCCCTAGTTTGGCAGCGCGCGGAAGTGCAGAGTACTTGCTCCTTTCTCTTGCCTACAAGCGCATCTGTTGCACGGTAATGGAGTCCTAGATCTGCAATTTTCTCTTGCCTACAAGCGCATCTGTTGCATCGCAGGCTCCGGCAATGCGTCCTCGTCTCCAGAGAACGCTCACCACGGCCTGCTCCTCGGCGGGCTCCTCTCCCCAGACTTCGACGCAGCGACGTGCCTCAGCCGGTACGACGCGTCCAAGCGATGGAAGCCGTCGCCGTTCCCGGTCTCTCCTTACCTCATCCAGAAGCTGAGGCAGTACGAGTCGAACCATCGGCGGTGCGGACCGGGCACCGCGAACTACCGCGAGGCCATGGCGCAGCTCATGTCCGGCCGCAACGGCGACCGCGCCGAATGCAGGTACGTGGTGTGGTTCCCCATCCAGGGCCTGGGCAACCGGATGCTCAGCGTCGTCTCCACTTTCCTCTACGCGCTGCTCACCGGCCGCGTCCTCCTCGTCCACGAACCGCCCGAGATGGAGGGGGTCTTCTGCGAGCCGTTCCCGGGGACCTCGTGGATCCTGCCGCCAGACTTCCCCTACAGGGAGGGCTTCTGGGTCGGCTCAAATGACAGCTACCTGAGCATGCTTGAGAACAACATCGTCCGCTACGACGGCGCCGGCGGCGGCGACGCCAGCGCGCTGCCGCCGTACGTCTACTTCCACCTGGAGCAGATACAGCTGCGGCTCCCGAAGCATACCTTCTGCGAGGAGGACCACCGCGTCCTCGACAGGTTCAACTGGATGGTGCTCCGGTCAGACAGCTACTTCGCCGTGGCGCTGTTCCTCATGCCCATGTACCGGGCCGAGCTGGACCTGATGTTCCCGGCGAAGGCGTCCGTGTTCCACCACCTCGGCAGGTATCTCCTCCACCCGGGGAACCGAGCGTGGGGGATCGTGGAGAGGTTCTACGACGGGTACCTCGCCGGCGCCGACGAGCGTCTCGGCATACAGGTCCGCCTCGCGCCGTTCCTTCAGCTCACGTTCGAGGTCATGTACGAGCAGATCACCCGGTGCACGCGGGAGCACGACCTTCTGCCACAAGTGACCGACACCAGCGAGCCGGGTGCCCGGCCGTCCAACGGCACGGCGGCCAAGGTGAAGGCCGTGCTGGTGGTCTCCCTGAAGCCGGAGTACTACGACAAGCTGCACAGCGTGTACTACACCAACGCGACGGCGACTGGCGAGATTGTCACGGTGTACCAGCCGAGCCACGACCAGGACCAGCACACGGAGGCGCGGGCGCACAACGAGCGCGCCTTGGCCGAGATCTTCCTGCTCAGCTACTCCGACAGGTTGGTGACCACGGGGCTCTCGACGTTCGGGTACGTCGCGCACTCGCTGGCTGGGCTGCGACCTTGGCTGCTGATGCTGCCGGACCGGACTACGAAGAGGGCCTCCGTGGCTTGCGTGAGGGCTGCGTCGGTGGAGCCATGCCTATGCCTGCGCTCGCCGCCGTCGCTCGTCTGCCGGGCGGAACAGGACCTTGATCCGGTGGCGCATCTGCGCTTCCTGCGACACTGCGAAGATTTGGACTTCGGCCTCAAGCTGTTCGATTGATTTTGCTCCTGCGTGCATAGATGCTTGCTTCTTCGCAATGGTACTAGGGATGCAAATGGGTGCAGGTTTGCCTGCAACCTGCTAAATCCAGCCTGCAAAAAATCCTCCATGGGCACCTCCTGCGCTTGCGTAGCTGGCTTAAGCGGGAGTAACCTGCAATGCCTCTTGGGCTTAATTGCCTTAACCTGCCTGGCTTGCATCACCTGCATGTACCCGTAACGCATCCTGGCCGGCCCGTCCCCGTTCATCTCTCGCTGCCCTCGCATGGTGCGCCGCCCGGTAAATGATGGCCATGCCGCGATGCTAGCTGCTAGGGCGTCACCGCCCTACCTCGCCGAGCACTTGCACAGGACAGTGGTGCGGTCGTGCGGAGAAAGCAAAGCGAGCTGTGTCCTCTGCGGGGTCTTCCATGGCTCGCAATTGAAAGCAGGCTTCCGGCAACCGTGTGCAAGCCTGCATGTGTCTTGCTGCTGCTAAGCCCAGCAGGCAGCAGGTGGATAAACATTGGCGCGTTCCACGTTCCGGGAACATCGTTCCGATTCGTGGAGCGGGAACACGATGGAACATCGTTCCGAACAACGATGGAATATGATCCACACCATGGGAACCATGACGGAACGGGAACACGACGGAGCATCGTTCCGAACAACAATGGAACATGATCAACGCCACGGGAACAATGGCTGGCCACTTGGGACGCTTGCTAAGATTGCCGCTGCCGCTTCGTGGAGGCGTGGAACGATGATTGGCCTGGGTTTTTCATGGGTGCGTTTTTAGCCTTTTGTTCTCATGGATGGCTGTAAGTCGTTGATGGAAATTTGAGGCCCAAAATCCAATTGATGGAAGAAAAAAAGAGGAGAGGCCGCACGAGGAGTGCAGTTATCTATTTTATCTTTATTATTTTGGAACTTTGTAAGTGTTATGTTTAGTGAAAACTTGTGCTAATTAATTTGTTTATGATATGAACTAATTTAATTAGGATCATGTTCATCGTTCCGGGAACACGTTCCATTTATGCTTAGTATGCGTTCCATTAACCGAAGGAACGAGATCAAGTTATATACCCCTTCGTTCCATGGACTTAAGAAACAACGTAGCGCGTTCCCGTTCCATGACCCTAACGTTCCGGGAACTGGACTATTATGAGCTGTATGCTAAGTAGGAACCTGCAGGACAAGCAAAATATGCTAGCGGCTGATGCAGTTACCTGCAGGTCGCCTGCAAGAGTTGATCCATAGATTTATCATAAGGACTGTACTTTGGCATCGGTGTTCAATATGACTCTGTTCTGTATTGAGTAAAGCTATCAGGAAAGATGAGGTTAGAAAAATCTAGATAAAATATTATATATTTTTATTTTATATTTTTTATTTGTCATTTGAAGATGTACTGTGCCGAGTTTTAATACAACTCTCCTTATCTCTGAAAAAAAAGTGACGCTAAACCATCCACAATCTCATATCAATATACACGTGGATCACCATGTGTCTTCTGCGGATTTGTTCATTTCCAGTTTTCCACTACGTGCTCCTCGAAAGTGCAGATTTTAATTTGGTGTGAGTCGCTACGTTAAACATTGGACATGCACGTATCCAAACACATGGGTCGCACAACGATTTGTGCTACACTGTTGCTGGCCTTCGATGGCTATTATTCATATGTGCCAAATCTTAATGACCGACCCATTGCGCTCTGTGTATATGGCTCATGCTGACATGTTCAGAAAAATGTGGAGTGCATTATTCTTCGCACGTCGCTGCATGCACCTACGACGATTCTCCGAGAGAAGACTGGAGTGCTGAGCACGAAGGCACGATCAAGCAGAGCTTCCTACAACGCAGTTGACCTGTACCGAAACCTTCGCCTATGAATTCGTTGCTGCTCATCATCAGCCTGCTCGCGCCGGTGGGACTGATTGGGCGACATTTCGCAGACATGGCGAAGCGCGGGGGACGGCCCGGGCTTGTCAGGATCGTCTTGATGCTCTCCGTTCCCTTGCTTCTGGTGTTCCTCCTCTCCGGCGATCGCCGGCTGCTGACTTCGCCGGACTCTGAATTCGTCGGCCTCAGAAGCACAGGAGGTGGTGAGTTTTGTTTTGTTTCTTTTCCCAGCATGCAAATGTTTATTCCAGTCAATAAGCCGAGCATCGATGTAGTACAATCAAAGCCCAAACGTGCGTGCAACGGTATTTGATCGTTTCGCGGTTTTGACGGCATAGAAGATAGAACTTGTCGTAGCCGCTTAGCTCCCAACGTTGGCATGTGCGTGGTAACGAAGACGAAGGTGGTCAAAGGCTAAACGCGCCAGTTAAAAATATATCTGCAAGCTGCCAAGCTCGATTTCAGATCGTCACTTACGAGGTAAGAGCAAGTACAGTGCAAAATGTGTTGACACGTGTTGTTCAAGGCCTTAACCTTCGAACACCGGGTGACTACTAAGCTTACGTGAGTCGCGAAGGAGACACGGCAGGAACGAAAGTATGACGAAGTGATTCAGTAGGTAGCTGGTTTCTATATTCATCATCCTTTACAATGATCCCTTGGGGTTGTATTTAGGGGCTGTTTGGTTCTTAGCCACTACCAGCCATGCAAGCTGTGGCGCCGCCACAGAAGTGTGGCACAAATGAACTGAAAAGGATGTGTGGCTACCACAGCTTGCATGCAATCCAAACACCAGCCAAGGTACCGTGGCAGCCGCAAGTTAGGTGTGGCGAGCGTTGGGGGAACCAAACACCCCCTTATACAAGCCCGTAGACTTCACACATGGTCAAATTGCCCTCACACCTACTCCAGATCCAGAGCATATCCTATCTGCTTTGGGCACATATGGTCCACCGGCCTTCGCCGCCCCTGGATGACACTGCCCTCGGTCGGCACCTAATCACCCCCTGACACAAGGAGGGGATCGCCTAGGTTAAGCAAACTTCAGTCTCCGCAACGTCGCCTTTGCCCCTCAACAGGGCTCCCTCGTTTCGCCTAAGACACCATCGTCTCCTTTCACCACTCTAACCGCTGTCGTGACAAAACCTAGAGATCACCTGCAGACGACAAACACTCACAGTGAATGGCGAAATGGAGCTTAAGGTTATGGAGCTGGGGTTCGCTCCTCTGGCCCATGGTGTCGCCTATCGGCTCATCTCCATGTGCCCTCTCCTTTGCACCTCGGCCAGAGCCTTTGAACCACGAAAATAGGGTGTACCGCCTTCGCCAGCGTATTCGCCACTTTGATGAATAGCTGAAAGTCGAGCGCATGGTCGGCGGAGGGCGAAGAGGGGGTGACGAAGGGCATGTCTCCCCCAACAACACGTGTTAAAGACAGGACATTGTCGTATCACTAAGCATCTGTACCATAGAGATGCACGAAGGACTTTGAGCTAAAATCCTAGGAGATACAAGTCACTTTGAGCTAATATGTTACGAGCAGGAGCTTGACTTAGGCCTTGTTTAGTTCTTCCTCAAAAGTTTATACCATATCCCATCGAATGTTTAGACACATGCATGAAGTATTAAATATAGACTAAAAAATAACTAATTACACAGATTGCGACTACTTTGCGAGATGAATCTTTTAAGCATAATTAGTCCATGATTTGACAATAAAGTGCTACAGTACACATGTGCTAATGATGGATTAGTTAAGCTTAATAAATCTGTCTCACGGTTTACTGACGGATCCTGTAATTTATTTTTTTTATTAGTATCCGAACACCCCATGCGACACCCCTATGTGACACCCGATGTGATACCCCCAAAACTTTACACCCTGGAACTAAACAAGGCCTTAATACCACGTATTACCATAGTGTTACCTTATTTGATGATTTTGAGCTGAACCATTTGTCGATGTAATGAACTGAAAGAGACAGATAAAAATATCAGTAGTAGAAACATTTAAAGTTTGTTATTATAAACATCTTCTGTGTAATTAAATCACTATTGTTCCTTCTCCCACATTTACTTTTGACATATGCAGAGGAGATGAGCTCTGAATCTAGAGTGTGTGCATATTGTTACAGTGATATTCATATGCTAGAGAATGCCCTTATTTATACACTGCTGCTAACTCAGGCCCTTTTCTACTGCATCTCACTCTTTGATTTGTTAACAAAATTAGTCCGATTATCTTACAGGGAAACAAAGCCATATGTGCTAAATATTTTGACTAGACAACAGTGCAAACTAACCTGATCGGACAATCGAGAATGGATGAGGTGGATCAAGTTGGGCTGTTAATGAGCCAATTTTGTGTGTTGAGCTAGGCTAAGATGAATTGTACTGCCAATTCGAACAATTATTTTAACTGCTGGTTTTCTGACCAATGCTGTGCTCCATATCGATGCAAATTTTATCGTGACTTGCAATACCAGTGCAGTGGATGTGGGGTTCACCACTGAATCTTTTTTTTTCTCGAAAGATCGGTTCACCACTGAATCATTGCATATTTGCATCTGACGATTTTCATTGCCGTGTCAATTTCAGGTGATAGATCTTACGACAAGCTCCTCGGCGGCCTCTTGGCAGACGGATTCGACGAGAAATCCTGCCACAGCAGGTACCAATCCGCCATGTACCGTCGCATGTCTGGCAGGCAGCCTTCGGCGTACCTCGTCTCCAAGCTCCGGCAGCAGGAAGCCCTGCAGAGGCGATGCGGGCCGGGCACCGTCGCCTACAGCAACGCTTTGGAGCAGCTCAGGTCGGGCAGGAGCGGCGGCGGCGGCGACATTATCGCCTCGCCCGAGTGCAAGTACCTGGTTTCCATCTCGTACCGGGGCCTCGGGAACCGGATCCTCGCCACCGCGTCGGCGTTCCTGTACGCGCTGCTCAACGAGCGCGTTCTCCTCGTCGACCCCAGCAACGACATGGGCGAGCTGTTCTGCGAGCCCTTCCCGGGCACGACGTGGCTCCTGCCGTCGTCGGGCTTCCCGCTGGCGAGCTACACCAATTTCAGCGTCAGCACGGCCGAGAGCTACGGGAACATGCTGCGGAACAAGGTTCTCAGGACCGACGACGTCCTCGAGGCGCAGCAGCTGCCGGTGTTCTCGTACGTCCACCTCGACCACGACGCCACCGAGCAGGACAGGTTCTTCTTCTGCGACGACGACCAGAGGGTGCTCCGGAACATCCCGTGGCTAGTGATGAGGACGGACGGCTATATCGTGCCGGGTCTGTTCCTGGTCATGGGGTTCCAGGAGGAGCTCGGCAGGCTGTTCCCGGAGCCGGACACCGCGTTCCACGACGTCGGCCGGTACCTGTTCCACCCCAACAACCACGTCTGGGGCCTCGTCACGCGCTACTACGACGCCTACCTCGCGACGGCGCAGCAGCGGGTGGGCATCCAGGTGCGCGTCTTCGGCACCCAGCCCAACTCGCCGGAGCTCCTTGAGCAGATCACCAAGTGCACGCAGAAGGAGAGGCTGCTCCCGGAACTGCTCACCACGGCAGCGGCAGAGCCCCAGGTGCCGGAACCTACCCGGAAAACCAAAGCTGTCCTTGTCACCTCGTTGAAGTCCTGGTACTACGAGAAGCTCAAGGGCATGTACTGGGAGCACGCGGCAGCCACCGGCGGCGAGGCGGTGAGCGTGCACCAGCCGAGCCACGAGGAGTTCCAGCGCTTCGGCGCCAAGTCGCACGACGCCAAGGCGTGGGCCGAGATCTACCTGCTGAGCCTGACGGACGCGCTGGTGACCACGGCGTGGTCCACGTTCGGGTACGTGGCGCAGGGGCTCGGCGGCCTGAGGCCGTGGGTGATGTACCGGCCGGACAACGACACCCATGTGCCGGATCCGCCGTGCGGACGGGACGAGTCCATGGAGCCGTGCTTCCACGCGCCGCCGGTCTATGATTGTAGGCTGAAGCAGGGGGCGGACACCGGAAAGATTGTGCCGCAGGTCCAGCATTGCATCGACATGAGCTGGGGTTTGAAGATTGTTCATCCCAGCTAATACAGGTTGTGTACCTTGTAATGAAAATGTACATTGGTGGCTTCAGGGCAAAGATAGAAGATTTATCGTTGGAAAGCAAAGATTGCTGTCTTGACATGCGTCTAACACCTGAAGACGTAAGAAAAAAAAAGAAGAAGAGAAGGTGTTACGCTAAGCCAAGGAATTAGTTGATGATTGCTCTATGAAGTTCATGCTGATGGATGCAGTGAAGGGCACACGAAGAGAGGACAATTATAATCAATGAAACAAACAAAAGTATTTTAAAAATTATTTCAAGTAAGAAAAACCCCGAAAACTACCCCTGCTAATTTTCCGTGCAACCTTGCTGGTTATATATGATCATATAGAAATTTGCATGTAACAATTTCGAGCCTAGAATTTTTCGTCGAGACAAGTTTGACTATGTCCACAGATTTGCCATGCCCGAATGAAGATAAGCATGCAAGGAAGATTATTAACAATATTTTGCCCCCAACAGAAAGGAACCAGTCAAGATATTGTTTTTGTTCTAAATTAGGTACTAGTAAGAGCAACTCCAAAAAGCTATTTATATCTTTTCTAATTTATACTAATTGAGATTTTGGTATAAAAAATATGCTCCAATAGCCTCTTTAAATAAAAATCCAAATGTGGACATGTTCTATTCTGGATTTTTCGCTAACCAAAGATAAAGAGCGGGGATGACTCTTTAGAATGTGATAAGATATAGAAAAAAATATTGGAGCGTACAAAGATGTAGAAAACAATTTTACTCAAATGACTCTCCAAATGCTGATTTAAATAATAAATTTAAGAAAGACTTTTGGAGATGCTCTAATACTTATGTATTTTTATCTGAAAAGTTTTTAATTTTATATAAAATAAAATATGCTTATCAAAGAAAAGTTCATATACTACCTATGTTTTCTTTTATAAGATGCAGCTTGACATGATATCATATCCTAAATTACACTTTGACCATTTATTTATTTTTATATTAATTTTTTTTAATAAACTTATGATAGTTGAATGATATGTTTGATTACAAATCTAACCATATCATGTTTGTATTATATAATTAAAATTGTTAGCTAAACTATTGGTCAAAGATTTTAAGATTTAACTATTGATATATGTGTGTGTTTTATAAAATAATATGTAGAGATACCAACTTTAGAACCTGTTCAAGCTAGAATTGAATGCATTATATAGCATCGATCCTCATGGAGCTTCGGAGGCAAACTTTGTAAGATGTCGTTCTCGTTTTTTTTAAAAAAATGATAAATCTTGAATTTGATAATTATATTAAAAATTGTTAATATTTTTGACATGTAACAAGTATTATAAGTAGATGAATCATGAAATATATTTTCATAATAAATTTATTTAAAGACAAAAGTATTAATAATATTTCTATATGTCCAATTAAACTAAAAAAACAACCCAATCTAGATCTAGGTTCTAGGATGATATATTTTCTTTGAACAGAGTAGTAGTCAAATAAATTGAGTAGGCTGTGTAAGCCACATTTCTCTACGTACGTTCCATTTATTTCACAGCCCACTTGCTGCGTAACGTGCTATCGAGCACCGAAAAGCACGAACCTCAACAGTCAACATCAAGAAAAAAAAACCCAGTTGTTACTGCGGTACGTTTACTTTGGACATTTATAATTTTGTAAACAAAGGTATTTACCTTCAGCATAGGGATGCGCGATGGCCCAAATACTTTGCAGCAATTCGAAAATTCATGCGCGCCAGTCTGCCAGAGCCCAGAAGACTCCCAAGCATGCACGTCGAAAGCCTTGCGAGTAGTATTACAGTTGACTCGCATTGCAATTTGCGATACGACGACAGTAGCTGATCACACCGGCGGTCAGAAAGCGTATATGTGATGTGTGCCAAGTGAGCAGCGACGGGCGCAGACGGCCGCACTGGCGCCTGCAGGTTGCGGTTTAATTATTGAAGCGAGTAAGATGCAGGAGCTGATGGATGGCAAGCGAGCGAGCTGGATGGTTATCGCCGTGCTCACCGCTGTCGTGATGACCATGCTGATCCTCGGTGGGCGAAACGTTGGAGCGCCGGGGGTGTGGACAGCAGTAGCCAGCTTCCGCCAAGGTATATATCATTCTGTTTTTCCTTTGCACTAAATCTTTTTCGCCACGGTATTGTAGCACGTTTTTTCATTAAGATGAGGGGACGAATAACTCTACTTCATCAGTTCTAGAATTCTAAATTATATGTCCTTTTGGGTTTTCCAAAGATAATGTTTTTACTATGTATTGACACATAGTGTATATCTAGGTATATGTATATAAAACCAAAACAACCTACAATTTAGCATGAAAGGAGTAAAAGAGATTGGTAAGCCGGTGCTTGCCACACACTTAGTTTTATAAGTTAGATATTTTGTTTTATTAACAAACATTATAGAAATGCTATTGCCAATGTTAGGACTCGTTACATATTTCTACTGGAGCTTTATGTTCATAGGAGAAAGTTCCTCATGCCTTTTAGGCATCCACGAATTCTTGTGTTTCGAGCGCCCTTCATATACTCTAGTCAGCCGAAAATTTCAATGCTCTTGTTCGATGTGAACTTCTGATGGTGAGGTATGGAAGCGGCATTTTGGATTGGAAGTTAGGAAGTTCAGTGAAGGGATGCAATGCAATTCAATGACAATGATAACACATACGGAGTAGACTACTAAAAAGTCAATAGTTACAAATAGTAGATAATATTTGATGGGCAGGCTAGAAATAGGGGGGTCACCCGTAGCAGTGAGTGGTATCAGATTTGGTAATGGAGACTGAGCCAGGAGGTGATGGAGAAGAGGAGTGGGAGGAAGGGACATAGAAAGACGAAGAATTAGGGGCCGGAAGGATCATGATGTGGCAGGGGAGATGCGTTCATAAAAAAAAACTATTATGAAGAGAGAAACTACTCGTGTGGGTCGGTTTGACAGTGATTGTTATTTGAAACGAATGTATCACTGATCATAAATTGTTTTCAAATCAAGTCGTGCAAAGATTATGATATTTTGCCTACAGAAACTCCATCCATATTATTCTACGAATTGTAACTAGCGAACAAATCGCAATATAACAACATATACGCATTATCCAAAAAAAAAAAAACAACACGTACGCGCTTCACATCATTTCCCGCTTCTGACATCACCTGTGACAGGTTCCCCTGATCTCTCCTCCTCGCATCCGACGGCAGCGCACCACGACAGGCTATACAACGGCCTATTGATCGACAGCTTCGACGAGGAATCCTGCCACAGCAGGTACCAATCCGCCATGTACCGCGGGAACCCCGGGAGGCGACCCTCCCCGTACCTCATCTCCAAGCTGCGACGGCACGAGGCTCTCCAACGACGGTGCGGCCCGGGCACCGCCGCCTACAGCAGCGCCCTGGAGCAGCTCAAGTCAGGCAAGAGCATCGCGTCACCATCACCGGAGTGCGCGTACATCGTCTCCATTTCGTACAGCGGTCTCGGGAACCGAATCCAGGTGCGCGTACATCGTCTCCATTTCGTACAGCGGTCGGTTTGACAGCTACATCGTGCCGGGGCTGTTTCTTGTGCAGGCGTTCCAGGACGAGCTAGACCTGATGTTCCCGGAGCGCGACGCCGTGTTCCACCACATCGGCCGGTACCTGTTCCACCCGAACAACCATGTCTGGGGCCTCGTCACGCGCTACTACGACGCGTACCTCGCGGCGGCACAGCAGCCAGTTGGCATCCAGGTGCGCGTCTTCGGCGTCCAGCCGAACTCGCCGGAGCTCCTGGAGCAGATCACCTCGTGCACGCAAACGCAGAAGCTGCTCCCGGAAGTGCTCGCCACGGGAGAGCCGAAGACGTCGCCAGCGTCCCGTCCCAGGTCCAAAGCCGTTCTCGTCACCTCGCTCAAGTCATGGTACTACGAGAAACTCAAGAGCATGTACTGGGAGCACGCGGCGGCCACCGGCGAGGCGGTGAGCGTGCACCAGCCGAGCCACGAGGAGTACCAGCGCTCCGGCGCCAGGTCGCACGAGCACAAGGCGTGGGCCGAGATATACCTGCTGAGCCTGACTGATGTGCTGGTGACCACCGGCGTGTCGACGTTCGGTTACGTGGCGCAGGGGCTCGGCGGCGTGCGGCCGTGGGTGCTGTACAAGTCCACCAACAGCTCTGCCGTGCCCGATCCGCCGTGCGGCTGGGACGTGTCCATGGAGCCGTGCTTCCACAAACCACCGAGCTATGATTGCCGGCTGAAGCACTGGGCGCCGGACATCTCAAAGGATGTGCCGTACATCCAGCACTGTGACGACTTGAGCTGGGGGCTGAAACTTGTTGGTCGAAACAAATAGGATGTCCCAAGGGGACTCAATATAAGGCTAATCTGAATATTAAGTTTTATCTTGTTGCTTCTAAACGTGTGATATCACGTACAGTCATCTGTGATGATGAACCAAACAAGATCATGTAATACATAGTTTAAATTTTGTTGTTTCATAAACTAATCATGTAGTTTTTTGTTGGAATTTTTTTATTCGAAGTTAAAGACTTGTTACTCTTGATAATTTCTAACACCTAGACGGCCCAGTGGAGGACTAAGCGACGTTCCTCGGTGGAGTTCTTGTTGAGGAGGCTCTACCATGTGTACATGGTCTTGAAGCCTACCATTCCAGAGTAGAGATTGGTCATTCACTAGTGAAAGGGAGCTAAACAGAGTCTGTAGTGACTCTTTGATGCTACAACGTGATTAGAGGGTTAGAGCCTGTCTCTACTGGATGTCGTATACTGCATCTCCTATAAGTTGTTTTAATAGAGTACCCTAAAATCAATTAGAATATAGGAGTGTACTGTTGCATCATATTACCTAAAACTAGCTATCATAATTTATAAGTATAAACGATATAAAATAAAATAAATAAATGGTTAGAATATAATTTAGGAGACCATGTCAGGTTAAACTACGCGTTATAAAAGAAAATGAAGATGTTGTAACCCTCTAATCACGTTGTAGAATGCTTAAGAATTTAGCCTTAGTGTGATCATGAACTTGATTGTGATGATCAACCCGTGAAAAAACTTATATGCACTGCGAAAACTTAGAGGAGCCAAAACTTATATACTGGTACTCTAGTAATAGACAAATTTTGGCTAATACATGTGCTATATAACTTTAGGCTCATATTTTCTATTGTTTATATTGCATATTCTTCTATTCAATAGATGTGTAGTCATAAATCATACTGATATTTGTTTAGATCTAATTTTTTTAAAAGAAAAACATATTCCATGTGCTAGTCTCTAAAAAAAATTCGGCGAAATTTTGGCTGAATTTCGCGAAATTTGGTAATTTCGGTGGTGGCAGAAATTTTTGCAATACTGAAATTAAAAACCTACTAACGTCCATTGACCATTATGCACTGCAATTAAAGGTCTGATGACAGAATCGAAGTACTACGACCTTGAACATGCAAAAAAAACAATCTGCACGTTGATTTCTAGTGCATCCCAACGCTCAAGGATTGACACTGTAAAAAAATCGCGACTTGTTACTAGGAGTTCAAATTTTTTTTCCAGAGTTAGTGGTAACGAAGACTTTTCACATGTAGCTTTTGCATAGACTCCATGTGGAAGTCTAGCAGCATTTTCAAAGTCCATATTAGACTGTCATATATAGGACTCCAAACGTAAAATGAGAGTATACTATAGTCCTTGAGAGTTGAGATTCGAGGTTGCTGCATCATGCAGATTGCTATTGCAGACTTGTGGCTGATCTGCTTCGCAATAATATACTACATACAACATTCGTGGTCAATCCGGCAGCCAAGGAGCATTTTGGTAGGGCGCAGCGAGGCCCGCTAGCACGGTGTCCGAAGGGAACAGCCGAGCACTGTGCACTGGCAGCAGTTTGAAGAGGCTCCGCTGTCCATCGAAAAGCGGTGAAGATGGCGAAGCTGCTGGTCGACGTCAACATCAAGCGGCGGAGCTGGGCAGTCAGTGCCGTGCTTGCTGCCGTCGTGGTGACCGTGCCTCTCCTCGTCATCATCCACAGTGGGAGCAATTTTGGAGCACCGGGGATTTGGATTCAGACTGCCGTGGCCGGCTTACGCAAAGGTAAAGTTCTGTTAATTCCATGTTCGCACGTAGTAGTCCTGTTTGTTTCTGAGATCGATCACTTGCTTGCAGGTTCGAATGATCTCGCCATGCAGCCGAGGTCAGCGCGGCGCCACGACAGGCTTCTCGGCGGCCTACTGGTTGACGGCTTTGACGAAGAATCCTGCCACAGCCGGTACCAATCCGCCATGTACCGTCGAAACGCCGGCAGGCAACCCTCGACGTACCTCATCTCCAAGCTGCGGCGGCACGAGTCCCTGCAAAGGCGGTGTGGCCCGGGCACTGCCGCCTACAGCAACGCCCTCGAGCAGCTGAGATCCGGCAAGAGCGTCGCGTCTCCGGAGTGCAGGTACATAGTCTCCGTACCCATCGAAGGCCTCGGGAACCGGATCCTCGCCGCCGCGTCGGCGTTCCTGTACGCGCTGCTCACGGACCGCGTCGTCCTCCTCGACCCCAGCAACGACATGGACAACCTGTTCTGCGAGCCGTTCCTCGGAGCCACGTGGCTGCTGCCGGAGGGCTTCCCGCTGGCGAGCTACACCAACTTCAGCATCGACGCCGCCGAGACCTACGGGAACATGCTGAAGAACAAGGTCATCGGCGCGGAAGCCGCCGCCGCCGCCGCCGATGCTTCGCCGGCGCAGCAGCAGCTGCCCGCGTTCGCGTACGTCTACCTCCACAGCGACGCCGGCATCCACGACAGGAACTTCTTCTGGGACGAAGACCAGAGGCTGCTCCGGCACGTCCAGTGGCTGGTGATGAGCACCGACAACTACATCGTGCCGGGGCTGTTCCTTACGAAAGCGTTCCGAGGGGAGCTGGACATGATGTTCCCGGAGCGCGACGCCGTGTTCCACCACCTGGGGCGGTACCTGTTCCACCCGAACAACCACGTCTGGGGCCTCGTCACGCGCTACTACGACGCCTACCTCGAGGGCGCCACGCAGCGCGTCGGCATCCAGGTGCGCGTCTTCGGCGCCCAGCCGAATTCGCCCGAGCTCCTGGAGCAGATCACCTCGTGCACGCAGAAGCACAAGCTGCTCCCGGAAGTGCTCGCGACGGGAGAGCCGACGACGTTGCCAGCGTCGCGTGCCAAGAAGAAGTCTATAGCCGTTCTCGTCACGTCCCTGAAGCCCTGGTACCAGGAGAAGATCAGGAGCATGTACTGGGAGCACGCGACGGCCACAGGGGAGGTGGTGAGCGTGCACCAGCCCAGCCACGAGGAGTACCAGCGCTTCGGCGTCAAGTCGCACGACACCAAGGCGTGGGCCGAGATCTACCTGCTGAGCCTGACCGACGTGCTGGTGACCACCAGCCAGTCCACGTTCGGGTACGTCGCCCAGGGGCTCGGTGGCCTGAGGCCGTGGGTGATGTACAAGCCGGTCAACGGCACAGTGGTGCCGGATCCGCCGTGCGGCCGGGACGTGTCAATGGAGCCGTGCTTTTTCCAGCCGCCCAACTACAATCTCTGGCAGAACCAATGGCTGGATGCCAGTAAGATTGTGCCACACGTCCAGCGCTGCCCCGACTTCCCCTGGGGGGGTCTGAAGCTTGTTGGTGGGAATGAATAGATTCGAACACGTCGAAGATACAAACAATATAATAATGAGGGGTACGGTACATGAGTTTGATGTTTTTTCACTTTCACATTTTTTCTGCATCTCCTATACTACATGCGCATGAAATCGATGCTCTCGTGCCAACGATGCTCTTCAGTAGTGGTTGTGCCCTTCGTCCTTAGAAAGTGGCTTGGACGAGGTAGGCTGGCTATAAGAGGATGAGGTGGATGCGGGGGCAGAGGAACAAAGGTGGCAAGGCCACTGCTAGCCACGTGTAGAGGAGGACAGTGATTGGGCTAGAAAAGTATGTGTCCCAAAAATATTGTAATCGTAAAACTAGCCACATGTACCAAGGAGTGATGAAAAATTACTTTTAATGCCCTTGTAAAGGTCATTACCAACTCAATCCTCTTGCTTGTCCAACCGTTCTTCTCAAAACTTCCTCACTCCCAAATTCGCCGATCTTCTTTCTTGTTCCATGGCACTAGCGCTTGATTCACCGGACCTCCCATGCCTTCACATCCGCTGCCCCTCAGGCACCTCTCTGCCGCCCTCACTGCGCCTCCACAACTCCATGCAGATTCCAGCATGATGATCCGGGAGAAGAGTGGCGAAGGGGAAGGGGAATCATGGCGGAGCTCTGGATTGGGAGGTTGTGGGGAGGAGTGCTGGATGGAAAATGGTGAGCAGGGGCGTAGCTACGAGCTAAACCTAGCCATGCCTCGTTGCACCAAGATCAGGACCGATGTTTGTTGGGTATTTGACCTCAGACAAATGCAACTCCCGAGACTTCGTTTACAAATAATGATTTTTCCTTCCCAGCCATTGCATATAGAAGTAACTTCGTTCGAAGAATTAATGAAAGGAGGCGAAGGCACCTTCACCACTTCGTGCAAACACAAAGACAAAAGATGAAGAGCGAGGTCACTTGGTTCACTTTGCTATCAACCAAGGAACGAAGTCGCTAGACTCACTTCGCTGTCAGGCGAAGTCAAAAGGAAAGAAAAGAAGGCCAACTTGTCTTCAGGACGCGAGCCCCGCCAACAACAGCTTCTCTCCTGGAAGTCGTTTAGAACATGTAATAAGTTGAGTCGAAGATGTAATGACCGATTTTCTCCGAAGAGAAAGAGGGGTTTTATTCAATCAATTTGGGGGGGGGGGGTATTTTAGTCTTTTGTATAAGAATAATGAAGGTTAGAACCTCTATAAATACGTCATCACATGGACATGAAATGAATACTAAATTGAGTTTACTCTGTTCTTTGATGCTTGAGTGAGTAATCTTACCTAACAACGCTACAGGTGCCGCACGTGCGCTCTGATGTGGGCGGCAAGGGCATGGCGGCCTGAGCGGTGGGGCGAGGAAGGAGCCCGCTGCTGGGCGAAAGTGGAGTAAGAGGTCGTCGATGCTGGTCATGGCGGCAATACTCCTATCGCTTATCGCTGACGGAGAAGCCTCCGGAGTCCGGGTTGAGGGAGGTTGCGATGCCTGATTTTGTGGTCGACATTCTTCCACGTGTTTCATTCTTGTGGATGAGAGCAAACCGTGAGATGGCTGCATAAGTTAGTGTGGTAGATTTTTTTTCGACTAGGCTCCACATAGAAGCCGATCCTCTACAACTGCAATTTGTTTGGGACAAATTTTGAACCATACAACTGTAGTCTTTTCGGGACATAGGGAGTAGGAGTCATAGAGATGGAACACAACAAGAATGCCACCAGGTGATGATGCAGTCGACGATAGGCGGGAACAGGGATCAGAAATTGCCATACAACGTGGTAAAAGAAATGGTGATTGAAAATGAATAGTAAAATCCGAACTAGGAGATGCAGAAAACGTTTAATGCTTTTCTTTCTTAGTCTTTAAGCTCTTTTCTAATGAATATGAATAGTAAAATCTGAACTAGGAGATGCAAACAAAATAGGTTTAAAGCAAAGACAGAGAAAAGGTTTTCAAGCTTAGTCTTTTTAGCTTTTTTTTGTTAGTTGTTAAGCTCTTTCTTGTTTTATGCTCCTCAACTTTGAAGCTTTGCCTAAGAACTCGTGTGACTTTTGACTCTATATATAAAATATAAAAATATAAAAATATCACGCAGATATAGTGGCTGGATTTTATTTTCTTTATTTAAAAATATTGAATGCTAGTAAACGAAATAGATAGACCGGATACTAGTGCTTATTTCTCCGTTAGTTTGGCATAAAGTGTCTTACAGGTCATATAACAGGTCTATCAATATATATTTCTGTTTGGACAGAAAAATATCATATTTCTCTGCCGCAAAGAAAAAATAAAATGTGCGGGCGTGCCAGTGTACTAAAGTACACAAAACAAACAAAGAGAAGGGAACACTGAATTTATTCATATTTATAGAAAATACAAACAGAGGTTCCCTTATATAAATGCGCGCTCCATAGCCTGCTGGCAGCGATCTAACTTAGGCGACGTAGTCTTCATGGTTCCTGGGGCCTCGAAAGGCTCCCAGTTAATTACCCCTGTGAGTCAAGCTCACAGAGCACCTCCGATTAAGCTGCGTTGGTCATCGTCTTCAATCTTCACTTCACGTCTCCATGCTTGTGTGTTGGTGTAGATGTGGGTGGCGTCGGCATGTCTATGGCCTCGTTGGTCCATGAGCCGGTGTAACATGACTGAAATATGAGTCATGCCGCCTGCGTCGTTCGCCTCGTCGGTGTCGAACGACACATAGTGTTGTGGTAGGAGCACTTGCATGGTTGGTGTAGCTTGGACTGCTTTGGACTTCCTTGGCAACGTTGTCGTGGTACTTTGTGGAACTTGATCACGTGGAGTTGTTGAAGTTGTAGTAGTTGATGAAGACTTGCATCCGGCATGGTAAATGCATTTATGCATCTGCCACCGCCATAGCCGCCGCCATTAATAATCATGCATGGCCGACAAATGATGGTTACAGACGTGGCATATCGGGTGGTGAGCGTGCCCTATCGCCAGGCAGTTAGCTGTGCATGCACGAAGGACGTGCTCGTGCATCTCCGCCGGACTTGGCCAGCGACTCCAGGTGTGTATGCGTGCGATAGATAGACGCGCTGCCCTCATGCTCCGGCCCTCGCCCGTGTACACCCGGCAGCTGTGTCCATCGTTCGGACACCGGCCTTCTGCACGCGCCCGCAACCACGGCGCGGCGTGGGTCTTCTCGTCTCAGGGCACGCCGCAGCGATGTTCGGCTTCCTGTCTCGATGGGTTGCACCTCCCAGTGTCGTGTCGTTGGTGTAGGTCGATGCTGATAGTGTAGATGACGCCGCCGTTATCGATGGCGTCGCTCTCGGCTCAGGCACAGTCGTCCGGCATCTCGGGGTGGTCGAGCGTGTGGTGCCATATATGCATGCAAAGCCTGTCTAACTGTGACCGTCGGCCGGCGCGGCGTGTCCAGGTGTAGCCTGCCTCGTCGTAGGTGGCACCTGACGGCGGCTGCCTGAAAGTCCGGCGCCTCTCTGTTAATGGCAGCCGTCATGCGGCGACCGGAACGAACCGGTTTCATGCGTAGCTCCTTGAGCGGCGGCGCAGCTGGCTACTGCCTCCTTCCGTCGAAGGGAGTCGACCCGCTCCGGGCCTCTGATAGATGGCGCCCTGCTGGCGGCTGCCGATCGGCCGGGCATGATTAGCTAGCCGGATGCAATTCCGCCTGAGGTCGTGGCGATGCAGAATGAAGTTAGGCGAGTGGCCACCGACTCGCGATGTGCCTCCTGCCGCCGACGGCCTGCCTGTGATGAATCTTGGCTGGCCTTCTTGACGACAGTGCTCGTGGATGCATCTTGACCGGCGGCAGCGTGGTGGCCTTGGCGCAACCGGGTGGCGCACGTAGCTGGCTCCCTTCGTGCGGCCGGCTTGGATGGATCTCATTCCCCTTTCTTGTGAATGGTTGGGGTCCTTTATATAGGCAGGCAATTAGGGTAGCAGCTGGCTCTCTCGGCTGCACGCGCGCCGTCAGAAAGTTGTTAGCAAGCGCGAGATATCTGGAGCCGCCGGCTCCTTTCTTCACACGGAAGTAAGGGCACGTAGTTATCTTCGTGCGTCAGTTATCTCTTCTAGAAAACTCACATTTTATTTCCTAGTAAAAACCGGACTCGGCTTATTAATCAGCGAGATATTTGCTGGCCACACGTATACGTACGCGATTACTCCATCTAAAGACTGAACCCACCTCGTACTTCTCCCCTGCAGTCCATGACATGTGGACCTTTGCATAACGTGAACAATTGAGAGTACGTACATATAGGTGGTTTAACGGCGTGTGGCCAATATACGTACGCTGCCTGGTGATCAACATACGTATTTGTCCACCATATTGTACACCAAAGGCCAGGCCTTCTAGAATGTTTTGGGCTACTCGGCGAGCTGCTCCGTACCGTACGTGCATCTGGCCAAAGATCCAGCTGAACCCGTTGCGCCGGTGTCTAGTAGACTCAACTGGCGTATAAAAATACGTGACACGGACCGGCGTAAGTACAAACTCTACAGCCAGTTCCGGAAATATTCAGACGCACATACACATATTTAGACGCACATACACATTATGACTGCATCTGTTAGCTTCTCTTATTTGCATGTTGCGAGCATCCCTACGTATATGTATGGACCTGTACCACGTATACTTGCTAGCTTCTTGTTTTCCTCGTCTCATGTATATGTGAGACCAAGGCATCAGGCCATCAAGTGAGCCTCATCAGCCACACACAGCCAATTGACACATGCATGGCCGTGTAGTACGTGAAAGTATAGATTAGCTGACAAGTTAACTGTTACCTCCTTCTTCTAGCATGTGTACATATGCGCATACGCAATGCATGAGAATACAAGAGGAGCATCACTGCTTCCATTCTTCTTGTTTCTTAACAGCATAAATAAATGATGTACCTATAAAAAATATTGTACAAAATCTCGTCAAACAAATGCCCCCCACCAAGTTGAGTTTGAATTGTGGAGCAAATTCGAACTCGACTTGGTGAAAACAATTTGACTGAGATGGCGCAGCAAAGCTAACTACAGCCTTGGATTTGATGAATTTTTTTTTTCAAATTTGAATTCAGTTCATGATCTTTATTTTAATATAGGGCACTATTCGTGCTCCCTTCTATTCACTTATAGATATATTGCATCATGCTTGAATTGATCAAACATGTATATTTCTGATTGCTCATGGTACTGGTGCATATACTTGATGCCACCTCGTGAACTATTGCCGTAGAGTAGGTGCGGATGCCGGATGGTCGTCAGGAGTTGCCGCACCAAACATTGCCGGTTCCTACAGCTGCTGGGGATAGTGAGAGTCGTGGCGCCGAGTTTGCCGAGCTGCCATATGATCAGCACAGGAACAGGGCGCATCCGAGTTGGAGGAGGTCTGCCGCCGCTTGACCTCTGCGCTCGTCGTAGTTGAGGCTGTTGGTGAGCAACATGAATGGTTGATCCACCTCGCCATCGAAGTGACACGCCCGAGCGAAATGCTGAGCTGCCGAAGTAGTCACAGAGTTGACGCAGTGCCCGTCGACGAGGGAGCTGCTAGATTGCTGTTATGAGGGGCTGAGGGCATCGATGCCCAATGTCATCTAGCGTTAGACAGAGAAGTCTAGGCTTAAGCCATAGTTGATGGAGGATTGACGCCAGCCTCTGTTCGGAGCCCGTCGAAGCGATTGAACTTGAGCAGCCTCTGAAGGGATCTTTGTGGCAGCGGTGATGACCACCTCTTCATCGAGGCAGTGCATGGAACACCGGGTGTTTGCAGCTCATGGTACACAGTCTGGCCTGCTCAATTGACCGGCCGTATATTCCTTTATTATGGAGTACAGGAGTAGGCATATGATTGTATTACGCGCTAATATCTGGGGAGTATATGCTCATGCATCATCTTTGCACCAGCTAATCACCCAGTACACGGTTATGTGAAGGAGCATGCATGCAGTTTCTAGCTTCCTTCCCTTTCTTGTCCCGCTTCGATAGTACTCGTTATCAGACCATCGGGAGCTAAGGCGTTTGGTACACTGTGTTCTTCATTGATTCAGTGCAGAGACGCCACACGGAGTAGCTGTCACATGAACCAGTCTGCCAGTGCAAGTGCAGCTAGTAATGGTGTTGAAAGAGATACATGAACATACGCATACACACTTTAGCACACGAAAATGACATGTCTAGCAATTTTCTTTCACCGTCTTCTTGATAGCACCAAATTATACGATATACACGCACTCACTTGAGACTTTTCTAGGCAAAGTCTCATCAAGTACATTCATGCATACATTCTTCCTGCCTGCTAGTTTCATACGTCTACGACCAGCAAGCTAGCGGAGCAGCTTCATCTCAGGGCATGCGTTGGCACGTGTGCTCTCTGCTCATGTCTAGCGTGATTTTTACCGTCATAGCTGGGCAGGTCTTGTTCTGCCGGGGGCATGCTTGTCAACGTCGGCCAATTGGTCACTGTTGGCATGTATATATGCGGCGGTAGCTGGACCACTGATGCGGCGTCTTCCGTGTCTTGGACACTTGACGTTGCCACCGTCGTTGTGAATCCTGCTTGCGTCCCGTCCCTAGGTTGCCGTGGCGGCATCTCTCTTAACAAAGGGCACCTTTGTCAAGGATGCTCCTTGGTCGAACTCAGAGGGGGAAACAAGAAGCGAAGAAAAACAAAACGGAAAAGAAGAAAAGTAGAAGGAAAAACAAAAACAAAGAAAAAGAAAAGAAGCCGAACCTTGGTGACGCCGTGTCAACTCCAAGGGATGGCGTGGAGACTTCCGTTGGAGCCATGTTATGGTGTCGGCCAGCAGAAGATGTCGAACTCCGTTGGAGCCGCGTTGCGGCATCGGCCAACGGGACATAGAACTCTGTTGGAGCCGCGTTGCGGCGTGGGCCAACGGGACGAAGAACTCCGTTGGAGCCGCGTTGCGGCATCGGCCAACGGGACGTAGAACTCTGTTGGAGCCGCGTTGCAGTGTCGGCCAAACAGGATGAAGAGCTCTGTTGGAGCCGCGTTGCGGCATCGGCCAACAGGACGTAGAACTCTGTTGGAGCCGTGTTGCGGCATCGGCCAACGGGACGTAGAACTCTGTTGGAGCCGCGTTGCGGCATTGGCCAACAGGATGAAGAACTCTGTTGGAGCCGCGTTGCGGCATCGGCCAACAGGACGTAGAACTCCGTTGGAGCCGTGTTGCGGCATCGGCCAACGGGACGTAGAACTCTGTTGGAGCCGCGTTGCGGCATCGGCCAACAGGATGAAGAACTCCGTTGGAGCCGTGTTGCGGCATCGGCCAATAGGAAGTATTGGGGCTTCATTGGGGCCGTGTTGTGACATTAGCCAATGATGTGTCCATCAGGTCCGTATGGCAGTGGTGGCCAGTCGGACGCCCTCAAATCATCTTCGCCTTGCGGTGCAAAATCCGTGTGACTTGGCGAAGAAGCTTTATCAATTCCGACCGACCACAATTGTCATTGTGCATTGTGGCGGGAGCCTGTCGGATTGAAGGGTTTCACAACATTGACGCGATCCGCACTGGTGCGCCAACACTGCTCCCAAAAGCGTGGTTTATCAACCCGACGACCACTGTGTATGGTGGTGTGAAACGGTCGAGTTGAAGGGTTTCACAACACTGGCACTATCCGCACTGGTGCACCAGCATTGCTCCCAAAGTAGCGAAGCGATGGACCTGCAACACTACTTAAAAGGCTAGCATGTCCAAAATAATTGACATAGCTAGGGTAATGTGATGATAATATAATTAAAATCATTGAAATAAGGGAATGGTATTTGTGTGTGTGCTTTTTTAGAAAAAAAAAATGTTGGCTCTCCCATTGGTGTCAGCTATACGAGCAGCTTGAGATGAGACAGCCAGGGGACATAACCATTAGACGCCGTTGCATGACCAAGGCAACATGGCTCCCACGACTTTGCTTCGTTGTGTGTTTGAATGTGTGGACTTCTGCTTTGATGTTTCCACTGGGGTGAAGGGAATTCTTGCATGAGACTCCCTTGCATTGAGTTGAACCACAGCCTACTCGCGCTCTCTAACATGGAGGCGTAGGTATGGCTGAGTTAGTGTTGTGTTGTGGGTAACGGCTGATGAATTCACCATCACTTTTGCCGAGGATGGTGAATGACTACCTCCGCCTTCCACTTGATGTTGAGCTTGATGTGAGCTTGATTGAGCTCATTTGGCAGGGATTCGGTCACTTCTTTGGAGACCCTTTTTCTTTCCTGCATCTTTTTTTCTTGTTTTTTTTGTTTTTTTCTTGGAGCTTGCTTCAGCATCCTAGGAACTTGGAGGGTAGCCATTCACCTTTGTGTAGCTAGGTGAATCCTCGCTGGCGTTGTGTTTTTTCTTGGTCCCTTGTTGTCACCTTCCAGGGTGGCAAGTGGCTGCACACTTAATGCAACTTGTGTTGCACCAGGTAGCCCTTTTCTTGCTCTTCTTCTACGGTCTTCCCCGGAGTGTGTGTCGCTTCATGTTGGGAAGCGCGAGCAGTGTGGTCGCCTCGCTGCTTAGGAGTGACCCAAGTCATCTTCCCACTGCCCCCAGTGGAAACACGTTCGGCGTCTGTCGTGTGTTCCGTGAAATGGCGGCTCATCGCGGGATCCATGCACCAGGTTGTTGCCCCCGGCCCTTTTGGTGAAGCCCCAAGGTAGCCGAATCTTCTACCGCTGTAGCTGGAGTCCGGTAGGTAGAGCCTTTTGGGTTTTTTTTGTTTTTTTAGCAAGGTGAGTTATGTAATGATGAATGCACATTGACCATCACAAGTTAAGGAGAAAAAAAAATTACGCAAAAGAAAAAAAATCAAGAACCTCCCGTCGATGTGGACCATCGGCTGATGATGTTGGAGGTGATGACGATGCCTTCTGCGCATAGATGCTCGCAGAGGCGCACTATTGCTCTTAGTGCTGTCGTTATTGAAGGAGGTGTGATGCTACTCCTAGGAATGTTGATGTAGATGACCACGCCCTTGCGGTCGGTGGTGTAGAGGATGATGCCGGAAGAACGTCAGCACCATAGAATACCGGGGAGCTATGATGCTGCCCCCAGGGCGTTGTGGATGTAGAAAGATGTCGGAAGAAGAACATCGATGCCGTAGGACACCGGGGAGCTGGCTATGGTTTTGCCCCCAGTGTGTTGTTGATGTAGAATACGGGGCCGGAAGAACGTCGGCGTCGTAGGATATCAGAGTGGTGTGGTCACCCCTGGTGTAGGTGATGTCGAGGGCAGCACTCGAACAACACGAACACCGTTGGACAGAGGAGCTGAGTAGTAGTACATGCCACCCTGGTGTGGTCCATATCGAAGACGGCACCAGAGAAGAACGTCGGCACCATTGAAGACCGAGGAGCTATGACGCCGCCCCGGGTGTTGGTGTAGGAGATCGCACTAGAAGAAGGTCCGCGCCACTTCTACATGGGATGCTCCGGCCAAACAGCAGAGCTCGGCCAACGCCACGGGTGTGCTCTCCTCCCGTCGTGCTCAGACGTGCAAGATCTTGGACGGACGCATGCTAAGCGTCGTCACTAGGCGCCTTGATGGCAGGCTGCCGATTACTGGTGAGCTGCATCCTTCATGTTTATCGGGCGCTAGTGTTGGGCTCGGACTCAGAGCAGCAAGGCTCTTAGTTGGTTAGCTTGGTAGCACATATACATGCATACATAAAAATTCCACACATGTACGAACCAAGCTTGCTAGTAGCAACATATACATGCACATATCGCCCTTGCCTTGCGTGTATGAGCACATGCAAATGCTCAAGCTCCTGGACCCACGTTGGTGTCATCTATTCGCGGTGATGGGCCTCAACATCGCATTGCGCCGTGTTGATGTTGTCCATTAGCGCCTCCGGCAGGCCGCAGGCAACAGCCTTGTGCTGTCAGCTTGGACTAGAGCCGCTGCCATGTGGCTTCCTTAAACAAGACCGCTGCCATGTTGACGGGGCCATCGTCCCACGGCCGTCGGCGCCTTTCTTGCACTGCGAGGACACATCGGACGAGAGCTCGATGGAGTCCAGCACTCTAGCTTGGTGCTTTTGGAGCGTCGGAGCTTTATCAACAGAGCTCCCAGAGTCGTGGCCTCCGTCATGAGCTTCTCGCGTTGACGTAGATGTTGTGTTGTGTCCTCCGCCTAGCAGCTCGGCGAGCCCATAAGGCTGCCGCGTGCATCCCATGGAGTTGTCAGGCTCCTCCACGCGCGATGAAGCCTACTGCTGCCGCTCCTGGCGCTAGCGGTGCAGGGACACGTTGGTGACGTAGATGGTGCAGGGACACGTTGGTGACGTAGATGGAGCCGCAATAACGCCGCCCGCCCCGTTGGTGTCCGCAGTCGCAGCGCGGCTGCAACATCACTTTCGCTCGCCTATGCACAACGAACGGTGTAGTGAACATATACGTGTGGTGTAACAGCTAGGGCCCCACGAGTCCTCAAGACCATTGTACTGATCTCTTCGTGTTAGCATCTCGCACGTATATATGTGCATGTACATGCATAGGTCATACAACCATGTACACACCTACATACAGGAGCCTGTTATTAGCTTCAGCTTTGTTTGTTGTAGTACGTCCACGTGCGTCCTCATCAGGGGCTGCTCCGTGTGTGCGTGCTGTCGCTAGCACAACACAAGAGCATCCCGGCGCTTCCTGCCGACCTTGTCAACTCCTGGCTCCAAGTGATGGATCAGAGTGTTGTGGGTGGAGAAGCCCGCCGATCGCATCGCTCGGTATAGCATGACGCATCACAGGCACGAATGATCGTTGTTCGGGGTTGCTATCTTTGACGTTGTGGTGGCTTGTGCACCAGAAGTCGGTGCAGCTAGTGCGCGTGACTGCGCTACCTTCGTGTGGTCGGAGTCGTTCCGTATGAGCGCCATGCAGGTGCGGCTGCTAGCGCCGTTGCATCTCTCAGATGGAGGCATTATTGATGTACACCAGCTCGGTTTCGTGGGCTCAGCTCCAAAGTTGACGAAGTTGCCATCCCATGGGGCGTTGGTGTGACGGAGCAGAGCCTAGCGACTACTCCGTGCACCCGTAAGTCGCCGGTGTAGTGTAGATGTGCGCATCTTGTTGGTAACCTCCTTGCCTCAGACGGTCGCTCCTAGCGTCGAGTGATGGCCTTCGGGTAAGTGCCGGTCACTGACATGTTCCTTCACATGGTCGCTCCTCTAGCTCTTAGTGGCGCTCGCTCTCCATCCGGTGGACAGCAGACATACTGCCAACCGACGCGAGCTGCAGCTGACGAACATGAAAGGCTCGAAGGCCGAGACAAAAATGTCCCCTACTTCATGAACGGCCTCAACTTTTTTTGATGTGCAGCCAACACAGCGCAAAGCATGCATGTGCACAGCTAGCTTGTTAGCTCCTGCACGCCAAGTGTAGGAAGAAGCTGCCTGTCGCATTGCTCTATCAGGCATGTTCCTCGTTCATCAACCAGGGCGTCCCACTCACCCCAGGCAGCCTTGCGTCGTGGCGAACGGGCTTCCTTGCCTGACCTCCCACTAGAGATGACGCGTCCAGTAGATGGACCCCAGCGCATGTGGTGCCTAGTTGCCGTGGACGCCGAGCAGGACACATCCTCACGCAGAGATGTCATAGGAGCCAGGTGAGGAACGTCATTTGGCGCGACGGACTGCGTGTTCTCTCAGCGGCGCGGCGCAGCAAAAATGCGGCCGCCTTCATGCGGCGAACGTGCATGTCTCGATATCAAACGCCTGGGCTTCCTGGCTTGCTAGTGAGCTTGAGAGGTAGCGATACGGCTTCCTTCCTAGCTTGTGACCTTGTGCAGTAGCAACGCATGCATGCAAGTGCATGCACAATATTGCACGTACATCCATGCATGGCTAAGCACGCACGAACTTGCTCGTTTGCGGCAAACTTCGTGTCCAGCGTGCTCGCTTGCCGGCGTGATATGATGGAATAAGCATGAGGAGGACGCACCTTGTTGCTGGGCGACGGGCATGTCGCTCCGGCAGGGAAAGTTAGGCGCGTGAGGCGTCGCCTTCGTGCTAATGACGCCGGAAGCTTGTCGCGGCCACCGCCGAACTGCTTCTCTCTCGTGCGTAGTTGTCTCCGTGCAGATGTCCGCTAGCTCACCATAGCCAGAGACTATGTGGCCTCACGTGGAGCCGGCATGCTGCTCTGGCTAGCTTCTCTTCACGTTGTCATCTCCGGCCAGCGCATCCCTCTGGCTTTGCTATAGATGAACGTGTAACTTGCTGACGTCGCAGTCGTGTTGACGAAGCGCAAAGTCTCATAGCCTATGACTCCCGTCTGCGTGGTGATGGTGTCATCGATGGCTATGGACTCGATCATCTGCCCGCATGATGCGACCTCTAATGGCCACGCCGGGGCTGCTGAAGCTAGCTACGCACGGTGGCATAGGTCAGCTATATGCTAGGTCGTACACGCGCTTGTGAGGCAAGCCACATGCTATATGCACCTTCATCTTGACTCAAGGGACCGTTCCGTTCCTCTAAATAGCGCAGCATAACACTGCTACCGAAGCTTGGACGGCCCTGGTGCGATGACTTGCGCGTTTCTTCAGCGGTTGTGCAGCTAGCGTGAGCCCTTGTGTCGCCGTGAAGATCAGGAGGCTGCCCCAGCGACTATATAGGGCTCGATGCAATGAGTCCTGGCTGAGGACCGTCGACGGCACCTGTCAAGGCGCTGGTGTAGATGGATGCCAAGCAATGAAGTTGCCACTCTCAACCTCGGTGACATCTTTCGTGATGATGACGGCTTGGTGAAGTCTGGACTCGGTGGCTTGCTTGGGGCGCCAGTAGAGCATTGACATGTTCCTCGTCACGGCCAACGGTATAGCACGATACTCCTGCCCCCAGCATGGAGTTGAGCTGCGATCGATGGCCTTACATTGACACGGACGGACATGAAGCGCTTGAGGGAGGTATGCATCCTTCCTTCTCAACACGTGACTTCAAGAATCAAGACGCTACTGATTCGTGAGCCCACGTGACATAAGAGGCCACCATGCAGCCAGGGGCATCTCTCGCCGCCGTCACCTCTACCTAGATAGCTGCCTGCGCACCAGGTGTATGGACACATGCAGCAGGGCTTTTCTTACTTGCAGCAATGCGAGAGGAACATGTACATGCATGTTAGCATGTACTAACCCTTGCTTGCTTGTTGTAGATGAGACGCCCTCGTGCACGTGCATGGGCATCAATTTCGACATCCAGTGGCCAGCCTCCATGTACTCCTCCTTCAGGGTGCATCCAATGGTCGCCAGAACATCGTTCGTCGGTCTCCCTCTGAGCAGATGAGGGGAGCGTCTCGCTCGCCCCGGGTACCTATGTGTGTCTTAGGCTCTCGTGGGTCAGACCCGGTGGCCGGTGCGGATGTGCGGCTGGACCAAGCCAACGCCCAGACTGGCTCTTTATCTGTGTGAGCGACGTTCTCTTGCAACTCCGGGCCACTGACCGGAGTCTTTGGGAGGGTTGCGCCTCTTTTCACAGCACAGCAGACGCTGCTGCCGACGCTTGGCCGGCCTTCCAGTGGCCTGCATTTTTTTTACGGGTTGCACAGGAGTGAGAGCCCTTGTGTCACCGTGATGAAGCTAGCTGCATGCCCCCAGCGACTAGATAGGGCTCATTGTTTGTGCACCCATCAAGCCATCGGTGTAGATGTGCGCCGACCGGTGTCGTTGCCGCTATGCTCGCTGTAACGCGGAGCCGACTTTAGCAGCATCTATTCTAGACCCTCCTGCTTGCTGTGCCGAAGGAGCACGTACGGAGGTGTTCGTTGTCATGGTTGCCTCATCGTGGCAAGCAAGGTCGACCCCCAGCACGGAGATGAGCCTTGGCCTCGTTGGGATTGCAGACATGCTCCCTGCTCTGTCCAAAGCACAGGCTTCCATCATGATCCCTGCACGAAGAACACAAAAAGAAAAGAGCAGTCATAATAACTACCCAGTGAAGCTTTGTGCTATCATACGAGGAGCCTCACATCAAGTGAGGCATCCAAAATAGCACCATCGTGACCACCACTTGCATACCGGAGAAGACACCAGCCTGAAGACGACGACCATTATTGCGCAGCAAAGATGGGAGGAGAACCAGGTCCCACCGGGCGTGCCAATTTGTTTGGACAGAAAAATATCATATTTCTCTGCCGCAAAGAAAAAATAAAATGTGCGGGCGTGCCAGTGTACTAAAGTACACAAAACAAACAAAGAGAAGGGAACACTGAATTTATTCATATTTATAGAAAATACAAACAGAGGTTCCCTTATATAAATGCGCGCTCCATAGCCTGCTGGCAGCGATCTAACTTAGGCGACGTAGTCTTCATGGTTCCTGGGGCCTCGAAAGGCTCCCAGTTAATTACCCCTGTGAGTCAAGCTCACAGAGCACCTCCGATTAAGCTGCGTTGGTCATCGTCTTCAATCTTCACTTCACGTCTCCATGCTTGTGTGTTGGTGTAGATGTGGGTGGCGTCGGCATGTCTATGGCCTCGTTGGTCCATGAGCCGGTGTAACATGACTGAAATATGAGTCATGCCGCCTGCGTCGTTCGCCTCGTCGGTGTCGAACGACACATAGTGTTGTGGTAGGAGCACTTGCATGGTTGGTGTAGCTTGGACTGCTTTGGACTTCCTTGGCAACGTTGTCGTGGTACTTTGTGGAACTTGATCACGTGGAGTTGTTGAAGTTGTAGTAGTTGATGAAGACTTGCATCCGGCATGGTAAATGCATTTATGCATCTGCCACCGCCATAGCCGCCGCCATTAATAATCATGCATGGCCGACAAATGATGGTTACAGACGTGGCATATCGGGTGGTGAGCGTGCCCTATCGCCAGGCAGTTAGCTGTGCATGCACGAAGGACGTGCTCGTGCATCTCCGCCGGACTTGGCCAGCGACTCCAGGTGTGTATGCGTGCGATAGATAGACGCGCTGCCCTCATGCTCCGGCCCTCGCCCGTGTACACCCGGCAGCTGTGTCCATCGTTCGGACACCGGCCTTCTGCACGCGCCCGCAACCACGGCGCGGCGTGGGTCTTCTCGTCTCAGGGCACGCCGCAGCGATGTTCGGCTTCCTGTCTCGATGGGTTGCACCTCCCAGTGTCGTGTCGTTGGTGTAGGTCGATGCTGATAGTGTAGATGACGCCGCCGTTATCGATGGCGTCGCTCTCGGCTCAGGCACAGTCGTCCGGCATCTCGGGGTGGTCGAGCGTGTGGTGCCATATATGCATGCAAAGCCTGTCTAACTGTGACCGTCGGCCGGCGCGGCGTGTCCAGGTGTAGCCTGCCTCGTCGTAGGTGGCACCTGACGGCGGCTGCCTGAAAGTCCGGCGCCTCTCTGTTAATGGCAGCCGTCATGCGGCGACCGGAACGAACCGGTTTCATGCGTAGCTCCTTGAGCGGCGGCGCAGCTGGCTACTGCCTCCTTCCGTCGAAGGGAGTCGACCCGCTCCGGGCCTCTGATAGATGGCGCCCTGCTGGCGGCTGCCGATCGGCCGGGCATGATTAGCTAGCCGGATGCAATTCCGCCTGAGGTCGTGGCGATGCAGAATGAAGTTAGGCGAGTGGCCACCGACTCGCGATGTGCCTCCTGCCGCCGACGGCCTGCCTGTGATGAATCTTGGCTGGCCTTCTTGACGACAGTGCTCGTGGATGCATCTTGACCGGCGGCAGCGTGGTGGCCTTGGCGCAACCGGGTGGCGCACGTAGCTGGCTCCCTTCGTGCGGCCGGCTTGGATGGATCTCATTCCCCTTTCTTGTGAATGGTTGGGGTCCTTTATATAGGCAGGCAATTAGGGTAGCAGCTGGCTCTCTCGGCTGCACGCGCGCCGTCAGAAAGTTGTTAGCAAGCGCGAGATATCTGGAGCCGCCGGCTCCTTTCTTCACACGGAAGTAAGGGCACGTAGTTATCTTCGTGCGTCAGTTATCTCTTCTAGAAAACTCACATTTTATTTCCTAGTAAAAACCGGACTCGGCTTATTAATCAGCGAGATATTTGCTGGCCACACGTATACGTACGCGATTACTCCATCTAAAGACTGAACCCACCTCGTACTTCTCCCCTGCAGTCCATGACATGTGGACCTTTGCATAACGTGAACAATTGAGAGTACGTACATATAGGTGGTTTAACGGCGTGTGGCCAATATACGTACGCTGCCTGGTGATCAACATACGTATTTGTCCACCATATTGTACACCAAAGGCCAGGCCTTCTAGAATGTTTTGGGCTACTCGGCGAGCTGCTCCGTACCGTACGTGCATCTGGCCAAAGATCCAGCTGAACCCGTTGCGCCGGTGTCTAGTAGACTCAACTGGCGTATAAAAATACGTGACACGGACCGGCGTAAGTACAAACTCTACAGCCAGTTCCGGAAATATTCAGACGCACATACACATATTTAGACGCACATACACATTATGACTGCATCTGTTAGCTTCTCTTATTTGCATGTTGCGAGCATCCCTACGTATATGTATGGACCTGTACCACGTATACTTGCTAGCTTCTTGTTTTCCTCGTCTCATGTATATGTGAGACCAAGGCATCAGGCCATCAAGTGAGCCTCATCAGCCACACACAGCCAATTGACACATGCATGGCCGTGTAGTACGTGAAAGTATAGATTAGCTGACAAGTTAACTGTTACCTCCTTCTTCTAGCATGTGTACATATGCGCATACGCAATGCATGAGAATACAAGAGGAGCATCACTGCTTCCATTCTTCTTGTTTCTTAACAGCATAAATAAATGATGTACCTATAAAAAATATTGTACAAAATCTCGTCAAACAATTTCATCATTTGAAAGAGCAGATTTTTTATTTTTTATTATTTTTTATTTATTTATTTTTTATTTATTTATTTTTTATTTTTTTGCCGTGGTAACCGCGCTAACCTCAAGCCTTCTATATCTTCTTCCCCATCATTTTTTCCTCCTCAACAGTCTGAGTAGTTTGCTCCAGCTACCACGGGTGGGATTGGTAGTATACTAGCATGTTGGAGCCAATGTCACCCGGGAAGCAACAAAGTTGTTGAAGGATCGGTTTTTTTTTTAAGAAAGGGCAGCAAAAGCTTCGCCGCTATTTATATTAGACGATTAAAAAGAAAAACAAGTGTTGGTCTAGTTTTTTTAAGTGAAAAATGGGCTCAAAAACTAGGGGAGAGTATGCCACTCATCCCATACAACTTGATACTCGTGCACACTACTACATGCTCCGGTGAACTTCACCGAGCCAGCTTGGTCAAGACGACCCAACCAGCAACTCAACTTGGTCGAAAGGAAACAACCCAACTAGCAACTCCACAACTATAGCAACTGAGGACGCCACAACTAGCAGAAATAAAAACTCAGGAAACCAAACCAAAACGATGGTGCCGAGCACCACCAACGAAGCCAACACTAGGAACGGAGCAGCTGAGCAGAGCTGGAACACCTCACGACACCTTTAAGAAGGAAACGCCAAAGGCGCCGACATCGCAAGCCCGCAAGCGAAGGTTTTAACCCACAAAACCCACCTCGGCAGGAGATGAGGTGCGAGAGGGACGCCTCCAAGGAGGAAAACAACATCCGCAGACGTCACCGTTCATGCTTTCGCCATGAACTCTCACATCCATCCAACACCGCCCATCATTGGCGACCACAAAGGAAACAGTCATGAAAGAAGACTCCGGTGCCGATCGCGGGCATCCCCGCCGACATCGACGCCACCACGCGTACCGCGTGCATCCTCAAGCACTGTAGCTGCATGACGACGCCACCGATCCATCATGAAGACAGGACACGGAGAACCAAAGGGGCTGCCTGCCGAACCGAGCCACCATAGGGAGCTGCAAGAAAAAATAAGCCCACTGCTAGAACCAGCCGAAGCTAGCCAACAGCAAGCCGAACTAGCAATGACAAGTAAGAGGAAGATGACCGGGAGAAGGAGGGGGCTAGGGAAGGGGAGGTAGAAGCCCCAGCCGCCTAGCCTGACAACAACCGCTCCCCGGCCACACCCAGCCACCCTCCCCATAGCCCCGAGCGCCGGACTCACGGATCTGGCCGCCAGCAAACTAGAACAGGCTGCTCCCACGAGGATCCGGCCCAAGGAGGACCGCCGCCACAGGAAGCATGCAGGAGCCATAGGCAACGCGTGGATCCGGCCACCCCCAGCATGGATCCGGCCATCCTCTGAGTAGAGCATGCACCGGACCATGAGGAGAGCCCCACGCGCCACCAGCCACAACAACGCTGCCACCACAAGCTCCACCGTCGCATCCTAGGCCGGTAGGGCCGGAAATGGGGCCCGACCCACTGGATCTGGCGGTCCTTCAAAGCTCCGGCCATATGGGGATGCTGCTCTGCCCGCCAGAGTTGAGAGAACCTCGACCTTCGTCACTTGGGGGGTGCTAGGACCGCAGCCAAGCATGAGAGAAAACCCCACCTCTGCCTTCCTCGCATTCGCACGGACCTCCGACGAGAGGGAGGAGATGGGCGGCGGCGCTAGGGTTGGAGGTTCCGCCTGAGCCGCCCCCAGGAGGAGCGACGTGGGGGAGGGGAAAGGGTATAAAAAAGGATCGGGGTAAGGGTAATCAAATGGAGCAAGTTTCGGATGTCAGAATATCGAGCAGGAAACATTGGCCCACGTTTGCTTCTTCTGTTCTTGGACAGTTAACCACGCTGCAAATGGCCAAATGGAACGGACCCGGTCAATTGATTTCCTCCTACATTGTTATATCCTGATCTCAATGACATGGAATTGGAATCAAGAAGTATAGTTGGCGTTGATGTAAACCCAGCTGATTACGTACTCCCTCCATCCTAAAATATAGTGCATTCTAGCATTTGAAATTTGTCCCAAAATATAGTGCATTCGGAGACAAGAAGATAATGTTTACTTAAATAAAAACACATGATTATTTTGCACAAGGAAAGTAATTCATTTACTTGCCATATTTTGTATAAGAAGACTTAGAGCTCACCATTTAATTATGCAGAATAGAATCAAATTTCAACAGATTATGAAGTTAAGCGAGGGATACATGCACCTATTGCACGCTCCCTTATTTTGTCTGAGAATGGCCAAAATATACTATATTTCAGGACGGAGGAAGAACAGTGCTAACGTATAGGACTACTATGGTAGCTGCCGTCTGCAGGTATATTTTACGCTCAAAACAGAAACCCATTCAGAGGATTATAAAACCAACTCATCAAGATCACTACTGCGGAATCGCATACTGAAACGGGCAGCAGCACACAAACGCGGATAGACTATAGTAGAGTTGACCTGCACTAAATGCATCGTGCCCACATACCCGTTGGCGGCACACTTGTCAAGCCGCGAGACCGTACCGAAGCTCAAGCTCCAGATCACGAAGTCGTCGCAGCAGGCGGTACTACAAGAGAATTGGGACACTGCGAGAGCGCTGCACGAATAAGCATTTGGTGGAGACCCGAGGAAGCTTCCCCCAGCTCAGTGGCCACAATGAACGGCGTGCTCACTGCCCACGGCAAGCGATGGAACTGGGGTGCTAGCGCTTTGCTCACCGCCTTCGTCATGACCGTGCCCACGCTCGTCATCCTCCTCGGCGGCAGCACTGGCACGCCGGTGGTCTGGGTTAGGACGGCCATGGCCGGCTTACGGCAAGGTAACCAACTTTTCCCTCAACACAAGTTCCTTCACGGCTTTCTAAGCGAGAGACTACTATAGTTTTTACTTCCCTGCAGTTTGGAAAGCAGAGATTTTTATACTCACGAGTACAACGCTAAAAAACAGCTTTGTGCTTACTTTTGCATGCAACGGTCTGCAGGTCCGGACGATTTCTCCTTCCCTTACACGAGGACAACGCACGACAGGCTTCACGGCGGCCTCTTGGTGGCAGGATTCGACCAGGAGTCGTGCCACAGCCGGTACCAATCGGCCATGTACCGCCGGAACCCCGGCAGGCAGCCTTCCGAGTACCTCGTCTCCAAGCTGCGACGGCACGAAGCCCTGCAAAGACGGTGCGGCCCGGGCACCGCCGCCTACTCCAGCGCAGTGGAGCAGCTCAAGTCCGGCAAGAACGCCGCATCGTCCCCGGAGTGCAGGTACCTGGTGTCCATCTCCTACCGCGGGCTGGGGAACCGGATCCTCGCCGCCGCGTCTGCGTTCCTGTACGCGCTCCTCACCGACCGCGTGCTCCTCGTCGACCCAAGCAACGAGATGGGCGAGCTGTTCTGCGAGCCGTTCCCCGACACGACGTGGCTGCTGCCCTGGAGCTTCCCGCTCTGGAACTTCGGCTTCGACACGCCGGAGCGGTACGGCAAGATGCGCGAGAACGGAGTGCTCAGGACGGACGTGCTGAACGGCGGCTCCCTGGCGGCTGCGGCGGCGGAGATGCCGGCGTTCGCGTACATTCACCTCGACTACAACCACACTGACTACGACCAGCTGTTCTTCTGCGACGACGACCAGCGGCTGCTGTCGAGCTTCCAGTGGCTGGTGATGAGGACGGACAGCTACATCGTTCCGGGGCTGTTCCTCGTGAGGTCATTCCAGGAGGAGCTCGACATGCTGTTCCCGGAGCGCGAGGCCGTGTTCCACCACCTCGGCCGGTACCTGTTCCATCCCACGAACCATGTGTGGGGCCTAATCACGCGCTACTACCGCGCGAACCTGGCGTGGGCCCAGCGCCGAGTCGGCATCCAGGTCCGCGTCTTTCCCTGGGAGCCGGAGTCTCCGGAGCTCCTGGAGAGGATCACCAAGTGCACGCAGGAGGAGGGGCTGCTTCCGAGACTGATGGGAACGGAAGAACCAGCCGTGACGACGACAACGACGGCGGCGGCGGCGACGACCGCGCCTGGTGCCAAGTCAAGCGCCGTTGTGATCACCTCTCTCAAGGCCTGGTACTACGAGCAGATGAAGGGCATGTACTGGGAGAACGCGACGGCGAACGGCGAGGTGGTGGTCGTGAACCAGCCGAGCCACGAGGAGTACCAGCACTACGGCGTGAAGTCGCACGAGTACAAGGCCTGGGCGGAGATCTACTTGCTAAGCCTGACGGACATGTTGGTCACCACCGGCAAGTCGACGTTCGGCTATGTAGCGCAGGGACTCGCCGGGTTGAGGCCGTGGGTCCTGCTCAAACAGACCAACGGCACGGCGGGGCACAGGCACAGCTGGTGCCGCAGGGACATGTCCCTGGAGCCGTGTTTTCACATCGCGCCGTCGTACGACTGCAAGCGACGACATGACTCCGGCGAGATCGTGCCGCATGTGCGGCACTGCAAGGACGTGCCCACGGGGTTGAAGCTTGTTGACCGACCCAAATGAAGGGTGAGAACGGCACTGTAGGACACCACCGCATGGAAACATATAGATCGAGCATTGTATTTTCAGTTGTAGGCTGCTGCATATAGTATTGAGAACAGTGAAATTTTTAGAAAGATGAGTGTTGAAGCCATTATCTAATCGAAATATATATGTTCCAGATTCAAAAAAAGTGTCGAACCAACAGAAAAAACTTTAGAGAACCCGTGTCGCTTCTAGCCTAGCTAGTCTAGACCATAGTTCAGGCTATTGTTCGCTGAAAAAGTACCGGACCTCAGCGGTAGAAACGATTTTCCTGAATTTCGCCGATTTTCAGGATTTCTCGATACAAAAAAGGGTCAAACCAATTCAAACTGCCTCCACGAAACTTAGGCCTTATTTAGTTCACGAAACAAAATTTTTTTATATCACATCGGATGTTTCATGGGATATCAGAAAGGGTTTTCGGATACTAATTAAAAAACTAATTAAACCGCGAGACGAAGTTATTAAGCCTAATTAAGTCGTCATTACCACATGTGTTACTGTCGCACTTAAGGCTAATCATGGACTAATCAAGCTTAAAAGATTCGTCTCATGGTTTTCAACCAAACTGTGTAATTAGTTTTTTTCATCTACATTTATTACTCCATGCATGTGTCCAAACATTCGATGTGATGAGTGAAAATTTTTTTGGGTGGGAACAATATTTTTTTCAGCTTGTTCATCCGGCTTATAATCCGTACTTTTCAGTTTGTTTTTTCAGTCGGAATAATGTTTTTCTCTCACAGCAAATCAGCTAACAGTGTTTTTCAGCCGGCTTATCAGCACAGCCGAACGGGCCACAGCCTTATCCGAAATTTACCAAAAAAATGAAATTTTAGAGCGAGAATAGCTGAAAATCAGACGAAATTTGGCACAATAACATAAAAAAATACAAATTTAACATTTTTCTTGGCCGAGCCACAGTTCAACACAAGTTTTCAATAATACATAAGATATTTGAAGTACGCCGAATGTTGAAAAGGACTCCAGTAACTTGTTCCAATCACTTCAGTTTGTGCCACTGCCAGAAAGAATTCCTAAAAAGCTAAAACATGCATCTTCCTAATCAAACAACAAATCCGGAATGTCTAATGGAGAGTCCATTCGCCGGCCAGCAAGCATAAGCATTACTCATCACCCTTCACGGCTCCAGTATGCTGTTGCTGTAGTGCTGTACACGAGCATGGATTTGGATTCCACGCATTAGAAGACTAACCTAATACTGCATTGCTACACTGCCATCAGAGGGCCACGCATACGAAGACCAATGCCAACCGGCAGCCGCTGAAGAGACCACAACACCAAATCGAGAGCAGAGGACCAAGGAAGCGAGGCGGGGCATGCGGCGGCTGAGCAGGGGAGAGGAGAGAGAAATAAAATTACAGCCAGCTATGTTTCATTTGGGTATTTATATGGTTTTGGATGGACTAATGGGCCTCATAGATCATGTTGGGCCAAAAACAATTTCGAAAAAGGCCGAGATTGAAAGGCAGGTACGGCCTTTTACCGGGCCTGGCAGAGAAACGATTTTCACTGATTTTCGGCCAAAATTCTCAACTCTAGTCTAAAGTTTAAACCGGTGTGGCTGTGAGGATGGCAACAGTGGGACCTTTAATTTGTTGCCGAGCTCCTGCTCGCTTTCCCTCCACCCCCACACCATCCACCCACCCTGATGCTCGAGACCCGTGTGGCTGTGAGGATGGCAATGGTGGGACCTTTAATTTGTTGCCGAGGCTCCTGCTCGCTCTCCCTCCACCCCACCACCATCCACCTACCCTAGTGCTCGAGATTCTTCTGCCAAGAGATATGTGCAGCGGCGGCACAATGGCCTAGATTTTTAGAAGGCCCTGAGTTCAACGCTCCATGTCACACACAACCCGTGTGACCTTCGAGTGCGCAGCGGAATACCGCCCAACTCGGTATACCCACGAGCCGGCGCCCCTCGGGCCCAGGTTCAGCGGAGCCCATAACATATCAAGACTTGGGCCTAATAACTCAACCCCAAAACTAGTCTGATAGTTGAGGACTGCCCCCCGTCTTATATGTCGTGCTCTCCCACCATCAATTATCAATGTAGGACTAACCTAGTCCGTTTGGTGTGGCTCCCACACCAGCTTCTCCTATATGGCTCCACATTTGGCGTGGCACGCGTGCGGATCAAACGGAGCACTTCTGACCGATAAAACATGGAGCGCTAGAATCATTCTAGACATGGAGTCGAGAAAACTAGCTTGGCCCGAAAGGCTTGCGCTTCGGCTGTAGAACGCGTGGGAAGAAGCGGTGCCTCACGTTTGTTCCTTCTTTTTTTTTTTTTTTTGCCTCAAAACAAACAGTAGAGTGACTGAGGCCTTGTTTAGTTACCTTCTAAATTCCAAATTTTTACACTTTTTTCGTCACATTAATCTTTAGACGCATGTATGGAGCACTAAATGTAAATAAAAAATAATTAATTACATAGTTTGTCTGTAATTTGCGAGATAAATCTTTTGAGCCTAATTAATTTATGATGGGACACTAATTGCTAAATACAAACGAAAGTGCTACAATATCCCAAATTGTAATAAGTTGCCATCTAAATCAGGCCTGAGTGAGCAATGAAAATTACAAATGCACAGGCATATAAAAATGTCAAGTCCTCCGACTTGTCGTAGAGCGAGTAATTGTGCCATCATCTGACTGATGAGCCAGCCGAGCCTGCCACTGCAGATCCATTGACTAGTAATGCATATATATATAGTATCTCGGTCGCCGGTTGGTGCATGTTTTTGTTTTTGAACAGATCAGCAGGAGCACTGGCTGCACTGCCAAGTGCCAACGTCATGGTGCATGGTTAACTAGGCACATGGCGCCCTCCCCTCCCGGGTGCATTGTCTTCAGTTTACCGTGCACCGTCTTGCTTGCTCGGGTACGTGCAGCGCTTCTAGCCAGTGCTTCTTCTAATCTTTCCTAACGAAGGTCGTCTACCGTTTTAACTGTAAAAAATAAAGAACTGCACGTGAGCATCTCTGTACATTTAACAAACTGGCCGGGTGGCTTCAACGAAGTCGGCGAGCGATCGGGCGAGCCCAGCCAATTACGTGCCTACACATTTCACCGCTCTGCACCACTACATTAGGATCTCTCACGTTTACCGGCTAACAGTAGTTAGCTAGCTAGGTCAAGTGTAGCAGCACTCTCGACTCTCGAGTCCGGATCCTAATACGAAAACCCATGCATGGCGATCCGATCCATAGTAGATTAATTCGAGCCGACGGGCCGGGCATTCCACTCCAACCTATCACCATTGGCTAGTACTAGCCAATAAGCCAATACACAAGTGCAGCAGCAGCAGCTAGCTAGCTACTTAGCTAGTTAAGCTCACACGCACTAGCCAAGCCAATGCAAGACAAGATGGACGACAGCTGCGGCGGCAGAACACAGCGAGGCGACGAGCCCATCAGCAGCTGGCTGGGGATCGAGGAGGTGGTCTCGCCGTTGACGGGGAAGAAGGACGGCAAGCAGCAGGCACCCGCCAGCGGCGGCAGGCGATGGAGCTCCGTGGTGAGCGCCACCGTGGTGGTCCTGATCATGACGACGCCGGCGCTTCTTTTCCTCCTCAGCGGCCGCCTCGGCGCGCCGGTGGTGTGGATCAGGTCCACCGTGGCCAGCGTAGGCCCGCAACGGCAAACAGGCAATCATCACTCCGCTCAGGCGCTCCATCTCATTCTCACCGCTGTTTGCACGCACAAGCTTGAAATTAGCGTGCGGCTTCGATTCAAAATTTATCATTATCGTACATATCACATCGGTCCAGTACTACCATGCAGCTTCCGATTCAAAATTACGGTACTAAACTACCACGAAAAAAAACACAAGCAGGGCCTTTTGAGTATTTTCTGGGCCCAATCTGAAATTCTCTCTCTATTTTAACTTGCAATTGCGCCTTGTGACTCTAGTCTTGCGTGCAATTAAGATTTTGCATTGGTTGACAAGAATTAGTTAGGTTCAAGGTTCATTGCGCTTGCGCATATAGCCATCAGTGTTGAGTGTTGGCGGTTGCCGCTAGTACAGTTTTTTTTTTTGGGTCTTAGGCAAGGAGAATTTTATCCATTAGATACAGATCCAATGGAGAAAAAGTTTTTTTATATAGTATTTAAGCATACGAGTACTATTGTATAGCTTACTAATTATATTACACGATGATAATTACCAACTAAGTATTATCACAATGTATCTATTCTGTGTTGTAAAAATATTGACAACCTGATCTACAAATTTGATCAAACTTAAAATATTTTGACTCGGGAGAAAACTGTGATGATAATTTTGTGTGAGGTATATATATATGAGTATATATGTACCACCATGATCAGTAGTATGTTCATATTTTAAATCAAGGGTATCTTTGGTGTACAAACCAGCGGAAGTTTTTTTTCTTATTATGCAACAAAGGCAATACAAATGTGCTTGATTAGAAAGTGATGCAATAATATGGTAATGTCTTGAAAACTCTTGAGGTCATATACACGCTTCTACGGAAATAAAGATATTTTTGGGTTTTGAATTGATCACAGCTTAATTAGCTCTGGTTTGGCTTACTGGCAGAATCCAAGAAAGACGCACTTCTTGGTGGCCTGCTGCTTCCAGGATTCGACGAACAGACCTGCGCCAGCCGGTACCAGTCCGTTTACTACCGCAAGAACATGACCCGGCTGCCGTCCCCGTACCTCATCAAGCGGCTGCGGGAGCAGGAGGCGCTGCAGCGGCGGTGCGGCCCGGGCACGGAGCCATACATGAGAGCGTCAGAGAGGCTCCGGTCCGGGGAAACCGGCGCCGTCGACGACGTCGACGGCTGCAGCTACCTCGTGCTCATCTCCTACAGGGGCCTCGGCAACCGGATGCTCGCGATCACCTCGGTGTTCCTCTACGCCCTGCTCACCAACCGCGTGCTCCTCGTGGACCGCGGCTACGGCAACACCCTGCCGGACCTCTTCTGCGAGCCGTTCCCGGGGACGACGTGGGCTCTGCCGCTCGACTTCCCGCTCGACAGCCAGTTCCGGCAGCTGGACGAGGCGGCACCGGAGAGCTACGGGAACGTGGTGGTGAACCGGAGCGGGTCCGTGTCCGGGATGCGGTTCGTGTACCTGCACCTCGACCACGCCGCGTCGCCGGCGAACCGGCTCGTGTACTGCGACAACCACCGCGAGTCGTTCCTCCGCCGGATGCAGTGGGCGATCATCCGGACGGACCAGTACATGGCGCCGGGGCTCTTCTTCAACCCGGCGTACCAGGAGGAGCTGGGCCGGCTGTTCCCGCGGAAGGCCTCGGTGTTCTACCTCCTGTCGCGGTACCTGCTGCACCCGACCAACGAAGTCTGGGGCATGGTCACCAGGTACTACAACTCGTACCTGAGGGACGCGGACGAGCGGCTGGGCATCCAGATCCGGGTGCTATTCGGCGGCGCCGACAAGCCGGCGCAGCACGTCCTGGACCAGATCCTCGCGTGCACGTCGCGGGAGCATCTGCTGCCAGGGGTGGTGACCACGGAAGGAGCCGCGCCGCAGCTCCCGCCGCCCGCCGGCGAGCGGCGGTCCAAGAAGGCCGTTCTGGTGACCGGGCTGAGCGCGTGGTACCACGACAACATCCGGGAGATGTACTGGAAGTCGGCGACCGTCGACGGCGAGGTGGTGAGCCTGTTCCAGCCTAGCCACGAGGAGCACCAGCAGTGGTACCACAACAAGCACGACATGAAGGCGGCGGCGGAGATCTACCTGCTCAGCCTGACCGACAAGATCGTCACCAGCGCATGGTCGACGTTCGGGTACGTCGGCTACGCGATGGGCGGGCTCAGGCCGTACCTCATGTTCATGCCGGAGAACCAGACGGCGCCCGACCCTCCCTGCACGAGGGCCATGTCCATGGAGCCGTGCTCTCACGGGGCGCCCTCCTTCGAGTGCACGAGGAAAGAGATCAACACGATCATCAACACCGGGGTGCTGCTGCCCCATGTCCGTGCTTGCGAAGACATCTCATGGGGGCTTAAGCTTACTGATCCGGATGTAGAAAATTAAAGGAGGTGTAGGCTTGTCGTGCGTCCTCTCATATCGAAATATACACACGCCGATTTTTGTTTTGTTTTCGTCATTTTTTGCCATTTGGGCGTCGTTGTCGTCTGTTTGTCCAGTCTTGAAATGGTGCACTTGTGCTGCCTTTTATAGAGCATGTATACGTACAATTGAAACGGTGTCAGTTACACATCAAGAATCTGAAAATTAATTTCATTGCAAACGTTGTTTTGAAACGTGCAGCTTGAGTGTTGCATGGCTCCGTCATTGGACTCATGAATTGCAAGGTTGTGTCAATTGCAAATTTGCAATGTTGTGATGACAAGAAAGAGCATATCGGCTTTGCTTGTCGCACATTATTGGAATTTACGGCAATGGTCTTCTTGGTCTCCCATGGGTGGCCTTATGTTTTTAAGATTACAAACTAAGTTCATTTGGCATTATTGATTGTTTTTGCTTTAAGCATTTGTGTTCTATAATAACTTTAATCTGATTCTTCACTTGTGGGGATGAAGCCTGATGTTCTTCCATTATCTTTTTTTAAAAAAAGCTTGAGTGTTGCAGCGTAATTTTTCAAAATACAGTATAGACATACTCACATAGACATGTGTACATGTAATTCCATAATAAATGTACATATCCTAACGGTGATGAAGTCACCACTTACCATGCATTCACCATAGGCGGTCCGTTACCGACGAACACATCTCCTATATGCCTGAAAGAATAATTAACCGAATTTAGAAATACCTTTGAGTATGAGACTCCAACTCAGATTGCCATGTTCTAAAAGGGATAACCAGTAGATTTTTTTAACCCATCCTTATTCCTCAAAAAACATGTTGAGCTCACTGTGACTATTGCAGCATTTGCAATCATGCCTACAGCTGAAGGGGAAAAAAATCAGTCTCTTATTACAACAACATAGATCGGCATGCACGGATTATCTCAGGATCTAATGGTTGACAGTGCTCCCAGCACGCATGTACTAATTTGCTCAGCTGCACGTTATGTGTTCGGCTTGCTTAGTGGTTGGTTGATCAAATTTCGTCGTGGCGATCTCGTGTAATTTATTAGGTTCCCACTAGCTGCAGGTTCATTCGCCGTCGCAGGGAAGCAGATCTGCCGACGTCCAGTTGTTTGTTTACGGCGGGTCATCGGCCGCCGGTTATCGGCTCCCGATGTACCAAGTACCAACCACAGGTTCGATGCAGTCAGGCGAACTAGTCAATGGATCCGAATCACATGGCGCGGGACAGCACCGTTCCGTGTTCGTGCTCTTCCAGTACTACGTAGAAAACGCACGCCTCTCTGACAGCGTCAGGCGAGCTAAACGACGCTACTGAAAGAGGCACATTTTGTGGGGAACCTAGCTTGATCCCACATCTCGAGTCAAAATCAGTTGTTTACCTCACATTGGGGCGCAGGCTCAGGAGTTGACAAATTAAGTCCACGTGTAGGACTTGGTCTCGTGGAAGCAGAGGCCAGTTGGGTTGGTTCCTCAAAGTCGTGTGTAGTAGTCAGGAATTGTTTCATGCTGGCTAGTAGTTACTGTAGTAGTTACTACGCCGGTTAAGCACTCTGAATCTTTCCTTTCCTTTTAAAAAATAAAAAACTCTGTATCCTTGAGGTCATCGGACTGGATATATACTGAAAGTAAATGCATGGCACATGCAAAGCCCCGCCGACTGCAAGGAAAGCTTCTGAATCCAAGATACATGAATCACGGTCCACGCCGTCCACCCACGCCCAAACGGCCAAAGCCGTGCCCGTGCGTCACATGGATATGGTCCAGTTCCCTCAAACTCTACATCCACCGTGCTGGATCATCTAGAAGGAGCGGAAGAACAATCTTTGAAGGAACTAGCAAAAATAGGTCGTAAATCTTCATGCTATAATCAAGGAAGAAATGGCGCTCAGGGGGGTTGTGGTTGACATACATGGATTGCTTAGGCACTGTCACTCTGTTTTGAGTCTTCGAACTTAGTTCAAATATGTAACAAACTGATATGGCAGTGCTATGTCCTTTCGTTCAAAAATAATCCACTGCACCCGAACGCCACTGATGTTGGAACACTTATCTCAGCAATAGCGAAACACAATTGACATGGGAACTGAAAGGTGTTACTTTTTGTCACAAAAATGAGGCAATTAAACATCTTTTTTTATTGGCATTTTGTCCGTGCGGTTTGGGGCAGCAGCTACTTGTTAATTGTTACAGTCTTTGAAAAGAAACATATTTATTCTCCTTTACGGTTATTCATTGGCTTCGCTCATGGGCTACTCCCATGAAATACTTCACGGGCATTGCTTGCAGTAGCATCATAACAATTGACGCAAGCTGTGACAATGTTGTCTTAGAATTGATAATCATTAGAATGCTAAACTGTTTTTTTTATTTTTTGTTTAGGCTGTGTGCTTTTATTCAGAGATCGAAAGTGAATTCATAATTAGTATATTAACTATTGTGAATTAATAAATCCTTTCATTTATAAAGAAAAAACAATAGCGAAATCAACATCTTACTTTTGTAAGTTCTGAAAAGACACATCCAGATCACTATAGACCACGGATGGGCACGTCTTTAGTCTAATTGTTGTTTTGCAACGATTGTGGTTCCTTTTCAGAAGAGAATGCAATTGTGATTCACAGAGAAGAACGAATAGAATGACCATGCACACAGCTCAAGGGGCTGGTATGTTTAAGTTTGGCAAAGCTCCAGCTTGCAAGAATTAATTCGAGCTCAGCAGTGCAAGCTCGAAGAATTCATGGAACTGGAGCTGGTGCAATGAGAATGTGAGGGTTAACCATTTTGTATCCACTTAAGACTAAAAAGAACAAATTGAATGACTATATGTTAGCCTACAAAGTTCAGAATTGCATCAAGTTGGAGCTGGAGCCCAGCCGAACAGGAGACTAAGATTATGTAAATTAATCCAAAACCGAATGATAATGTTCTCATCTTTTTTTTTGACGATGAACAAACCATAGTAAAATGAGGGAAATTGTCTTCCCTTTTCATATCTCAAATAAAGTGTACTAGCAATAAATCAAGCACCCCAATTTGGTATGTGAACCTTTTTTTTTTTGAAGAGATGTGAACCATTTATTGCTAGTACACTTTGTGACTAAGTCTTACTTTACCGTCCTAATTTTTTCATGCGTATTGTCAATGAGTTTATTTTTCACAACCAAAAGAAATTATTTTTTTGGTGAATTCGAGTCTCATTAAAAATAAATTAGAACATCATCTCAAAGAGTTTTCCTAAATTCAATTTCCATAGAGGGGGCAGTCTCACAAAAAAAGTCCCCTGTCCCTCCTAAATATTTTTCTCCCCTAACAGTTCCTCTATTTCAAATCAAATACATATCGACAATGCTTAGGAGTGGGTGTCCGTCCATCCGGACGCCACTTTCTAGGCCTGCTTCCTCCTTGCATCTCCCCATCTCTCTCAAAAATAGCTCCCACTCTCGTGCTTGCTCATTGCGTATTGTTGCGCCGTGTGCTTGCTGCTACTGTCTTCCCCACCGCGCACCCCATCCCGTGCCGCGCGGCTCCTCCATCCCGTGCTGCGCCATGCTTCATTCCCCATCGTGCTCGCTCCAGCTCGCTGCGCGCCATGCCCCGTCCCCCGCACGCACCGAGGTGCTACCGACGTGGCGGTCGCGACGCGCGACCTCAACAAGGAGATGTTGCAATGAAAGCGCATGTTGCAAAAATAGATCAGGTATTGGACATGTTGCATATGTTGCAAGTGTTTTAGAGGCATGTTGCAAGTATTTCAGAGGTTTGTTCAAAATGTTACATCTGTTAAAGACGTATATTGCAAGCGTTCTTCGTGTTGCATATGTTTCACACATATGTTATAACAATCTTTCTGTTCGCTTGAGCTTTCAGCCGCTTATTTTCGGCCAGCCAGCAGTGTTTTTCTCTCACAACAAATCAGCCAACAGTACTTTCAGCCGTTTGTTTTCAGCCAAGCAAACAAGCTAAATATGTTCCAAATGTTTATACTGTTTCAGTTTAATGTTGCAGTAAGTGTTTTCATGTTGCAAGTTGTTAGTGTTTTATCTAGATGTTGCATATATTTCACACATATGTTGCAAGTGTATGTTTCAGATGTTTCATATGTTTCGTACGTATGTTGCATTCAAGTGTTTCATGTTGCACGTGTTTCATGTTGTTCGGAGAGTTAGGGGTGCGGGGAGTGATGGTGGCACGACACGGGCACCGGGGAATGGCGCGCGATGACCTGGGGATGGAGGTGGCACACGGCGCGCCGGTGTCCTGCAGACAGGGCATGCTAAGCGTCGGTAGTCGAGGCGCGACGGTGGCGGGGTGCGTACGCGGCGGGCCGAACGACTTCAAATCGAGGTGGGCGGGACGGGCTCCGCGTGAGAGGCAAGTCGTCTAGACGCGCGGGCGCTACGACGGTGCAGGGTGCACGTGCGGGGCTAGAAAAAAATCAGCGGACGGGGCAGGCTGCGCAGTCGTCCGTTCGGACGTCCGGGCGCTAGCACTCAATAATGATTAGGATCGGGCATCCATCCGTCCGGACGCCGCTTTCTAGGCCTGCGTGCTACCGGCCCAACAAGCCTGCTTCCTGTCTGTGTCTCTCCATCTCTCTCTAAAATATCTCCCACTCCTGCCCATCGCGTGCTGCAGGGTCATGCGCTCGCTGCTGTCGTCTTCCCCACCGCTCACCCCATTCCACGTCGCGTGGCTCCCCCATCTAGCACTGCGCCCCCATCCCGCGCGGCGCTGCGCTTCAACCCCTATGGCGCTCGCTCTAGCTCGCTGCGCCGTCGTGCCGCGCCTGCTCAAGCTCACCGCGCGCCGTGCCCCATCCCCACACGCGTCGAGGTGTTGCTGGGGTGCTGCCAAGGTGCTGTCGACGCCGTAGTTCCCTACCAGAAGGTCATGGCCGCTGTCGACGACGTGGCCACTGCGCCGCGTGACCTTAGCAAGGAGATATTGCGATGAAAGCACATGTTGCAAGCGTATGTTTTAAGTGTTTCAGACGTTTCAGAGGTATGTTGCAATTGTTTTATATGAATGTTGTAAAAGTAGATTGGGGATGTTGCTTATGTTGCAAGTGTTTCAGATGCATGTTGCAAGTGTTTGAGAGGTTTGTTCAAAATATTTTATCTGTTGCAGATGTATGTTACAAACGTTCTAATCTAGATGTTGCTTATGTTTCACACATATGTTGCAACAATATATTACAAATGTTTTAGTTGTTTTAATCTTATGTTGCAGTAAGTGTTTTCATGTTGCAAGTGTATGTTCCAGATGTTTAACCTATTTCATATATATGTTGCATTCAAGCATTTCATGTTGCACATGTTTCATGTTGTTCGGAGATTCAAGGGGCACAGGGAGTGATGGTGGTATGACACGGGCATCGAGGAATGGTGCGGATGGGGCGTGACAGGGCGGGGTGCACATACGGGGCGGGGCGAACAGCCTCAAATCGAGGCGGTGTAAGGTCCTAGATGGCTAGAGGGGGTGAATAGCCTATAAAAATTCTACAAGAAACACTAAGCAAACTTGTTAGAATAACAAACGGCGTAAAGTGAGTTTTGCTTAGCCTACGGTTGTGATGCAAGCCTCTTAACCACAAGTCTAGTAGATTATGATTTCTAGTTCACACAAGGGCTAAGTCACTAAACTTACACTAGAGGGCAAGCTAACAACCACTAGCAAAGGCTAACACTAGAGCTACACAAGATAACTAGTAAAAGTAAATACGAGAGAGAGGATTATGAATCTTATACCGACGGTGGAGTGAAGATGTTGCCAATCACCAAGATGATATACAATCAATCAATATTGACAACAACACAATATGAAGACCAATCACCGGGAGACAAGAGACACAATATTTTTGTTCACCTGGTGTTCACTTGTGCACCGATAAGTTACGTCACCGGTTGTGTCGACCAACACTTAGATGGTTCCTCGGTGTGACCCTCAAGTCACTTGCCCCTCAAGGCACGCCCCGCAAGGCACCGCAAGACACCACTCTCAAGTGAGGTAACTCAATGACACGCGCAATCCACTAGAGTTGCTTTTGGCGCTCCACCGAGGAAAGCACAAGAACCTCTTACAATCAACCGGAGGTGGCCAAGAATAATCTCCTTCTCTTGCCAACGCCTCCAACAATCTCTAAGCCAGCTAGGAGCGGTACTCTCCAAGAGTAACAAGAAATCCATCGGCTAAACCACCCATAAGTGCCACTAGATGCCCTCAAGCTATGCAATGCACTTTGGGATCACTTAATCTCACTTTTGATTTGCAATCAAGCAAGAGAGATGAGTGAGAGGGAGAAGCTCTAGCTCAAAGGATGCACAAGAGTGTTAGAAATCACGAGAGACCTCCCCAAGGGCCGGCCAACAAGTATTTATAAGCATCCCAAACGAATAGAGCCGTTGTACCCCTTCACTGGACGTTTTTTGGGATGACCGGACGCGCCGGTCGAAACTGACCGGACGCGCTCAACCGCGTCCGATCCTCAAACGGTCACTGCGCCAACGGTCAAATGCAACGACCGGACACGCCGCTCAATCGACCGGACGCGCCGGTCGCACAGTACCGCGCGCCCGTGAAGCAACGACCGGACGCGCTCCAGGCAACGACCGGACGCGACAGTGCCAGCGTCCGGTTGGAGTCCAGTAAGCTCCCTCAATGACCGGACGCGTCTGATCGCGTGTGACCGGACGCGCCACGCGTCCGATCGACCTTGCGAACTTCAGATCCCTCTAGGTGCCTGACCGGACGCGCCGGTCCCACGAGTGACCGGACGCGCCGGTTGCAAACCCTAGCACCCGCGCGCCTGACTGCTGCGTTGTACTGACCGGACGCGTCCGGTCATACCGTGCCCGTGTCCGGTGCAGCGTCCGGTCATCTCTGTGACCTCCATTCGCCTCCGTTTCTTTTCCGACTTCCGGCGTAGTGGAAAATAGGCATTTCAACTCCTCGAAAACGCCTGAATCCCGCGCTCGCAAGCTCGGCGGGAGGGAGAGAAGGACCCAAACCCTCTCTACCGCTCAAACTTCATCGCCTTCGTAAATGTGCCAACACCAACAAGTGATCACCACCTTGTGCACGTGTGTTAGCATTTTCATAAACATTTTTGAAGGATTTCCAGTTAGCTCACTAGGCCCTACATGCAATGCACTTCATGAATTCACCTAGTGGCACCCGTGCGTCGAATAACCGATAAGATTTCCCCTCTTAATAGTTCGGCTATCGATCCTAAACCACTCACACCCTCTATGGTGTCTTGAGTGCAAAACAAAATGGCCTTATGGTTATACCTTTGCCTTGAACCCATTTTGTTTTTCCAAAAGATATGATCCACTTCATATCATCACATGACCGTCTCGATCCATCGATCTTGACTTCACTTGCTCTTCACCGTTGCATAGGTCCGTCGGCGCCAAATCTTGCTCAAGCTTCACCATCACATGGTCCTTTGCTTCGAAGCCTCGACTTGCCCTTCACCTTCACAACCGGTCCATCGAGCCAAGCATCATCTTGGTCTTCATCATCTTGGTCACATGAGTCAATGTCATGTCTCATATTCAATGATCACATTTATCTAAATCATCCACTTACATACAAAGGTTAGTCCTAGGTTTCATCAATTATCCAAAACCAAACTAGGGACTTTCAGGCGGACAGGGCGGGCTACGCGTGCGAGACGAGTCATCCAGATGCGCGGGCGCTGCGACGGAGAGGGGAAAAAATCAGCGGGCGAGAGCAGGCTACAGGCGTCCGTCCGAACGTCCGGGCGCTAACACTGCCGAATACACATGATGGGATAACATGTTATCCCAAATTTGAAGGGGAAAAGAGAGTGTGATTGAAAATACCACTATAAAAATATAATGGTGGATAGAGGGACCATTGGACGGTGATTTTTGTTGCATATATAGGTTACTCTAGGTTTATTTTTTTTATAATTGCAAAGATGGGTAATTATATGTAGATTTTTTTAACATAATTATATGTAGATTTTAGGCAGTTACTCTACCTTTTTTCCATAATGAAAACGGTGGGTAATTGTTTAGAAAGTAGAATAAATTCTATAACCAATATATTATCAATAATGAATAGAGTCTATAGCTAGATGTTTCAACATTCTTTTTTTTCAAGAATTTCTAAGATTCATCTTTTCTTCTAACATTTCTTATGAGTAACATGTCCAAGAGGATGTTAAGGCTTCAAAATGAGTCTCTAACTAGTATTATTACTAATATAAAATGGTTGCAGACTTTGTAACCAACAACCTATCCCAACCTTTCCTTTTTGTGACGTAAATGGATCAGAAGAGACGGTTTTACTTTTAGTAACCAAGTTTTCAGTAGCAATTCTATCAATGGCTCAGAAAAAGGTTGTTTTTACTGATAGTGCCCAAGTTTTCAGTAGCAACTCTAATTTATGATCTCGATTTGAAGTACTAAACGATGAATGATGTCACTCTCAGGGCTATAATAACATAAGTAATGTCAGGGCCTGTTTGGTTAGAGGGGTTAAAGTTTAACAAACACTGTAGCACTTTCGTCTTATTTGACAAAAAGTTTTTAATTTTGGACTAATAAGGCTTAATAGATTCATCTTGTAAATTACTCCTAATCTGTACCGACATGCATGCAATTAGTCTACATTTAGTACTCCATGCATTTACCGCAACATTGATGTGATGTGAGTTAAACTTTAACATTCATGAACCAAACAGGGCCTCAATTGTTTTATAACTTCGATCGAATGGATAGAGGTAGGGCTACTGAAGTATCACAGGTAGCCACTATATTACTACTCCATGAACATAACTGGTATTAGATCACCTATGTGACCTGGGTGCCCCTTCCACGCCTGAACAAGCCAAACTCTAGTCAGAGAACACCAGAAGCACCCCACTGATTCTCTTGTGATCAGAGATTCAGTAGACTAGAAGCCCAATGAGCAGAGTGATTAGCAACAAGTCCTCTTCGCCAAGAACAAAACAACTTAACTGTTGAAGATCACCCAACCGAGACAGCTACAGAAAGCACAAGGTAATTGGTTTTTTGATATATCGGCAGCCAGTTTATTACTACTCTGCTCAGAAGCCTTCTGCCGCATTTGCATTATACTTAATTCTGAGTGCGGAAAACACTGAATTAGGTAGGCCAATCATGCCTCAGGCTCATGGAAGGCCAGACAGCCGCCGCCCCAGGGGCCCATCAAGATGGTCAGATAGATATGAACAATCAGACAAGATCGATGTAGACCAAACATGTCACACAGTTCAAGGGGCAATCCATTCTGACACTGGAGACGCAATGGCATTCTCCCTTTGTCCCTAAATGTTTGTCTCTAGAAAACCGTGTTTCCCTCACAAACACGCTTCCCGGACGACATACATATAGGGACAGAGGGAGTATCATTCACGGTCTAGGCTATAATAACTGAATAAGATGATTGCTAGTGTATAAATGACGCCCTCCCTTTCATGAATCTCAAACAAAATGAACTAGTAATTCCCACCAAATTTATAGAAGATCTAAGTGAAATTATATATGCTCCAGGTAATCTCTTCTTAGAATAAGGAGTTCATAATCAGCTCCCAAGATCAACTAATACAATCCAAATCAAGCAAAACTAATCAAGAATTTTTTGTACAAGTGGTATATCCTACAGTCTGTTTTCTATGTTTGAATAGCATGTTTGAATAAGAGTTCATGTTTATTGGTTGCTGCTTCAAACAGGATCTGAAAAGGTAAAGATGAGATGGAGCTAGTTTGGGAGGACTTGAGTTAGGTCTAGAGCTCCCAAAAACTAAGGACGAAATAATTGGACTGGCTCCACAAACAAGTTTGATCTTAAGAAATAATTGGACTGGCTCCTAAAACAGGTTTGATCTTAATCTAAAAGACACAAGCTTAAGTTCAATATATAAACTCAGAAATTCAAGCACATCTTTTCTATACTATGAACATTGAGTCATGTTCTTCCACATATACAATCGCTGCACTGGATTTGTATCACAAAAAATCAATTATCATCAGACCAAATAAGTTGAACCGATGAATCAGAGGATTCAGTTTAGCTGGCACTATTATTCCAATTCAGATGGTAACGCCAGATGCACACCCATCACTCATCTATTTTGATCGTCCTAACTTATGCATAATGGATGCAAACTTTATTACCAAACAACACCCAAGTTAGCATACAGCCTATCCCCAACCTTTGGCATGATCGATGGCTCAAAGAGAAATATTTTGAAGTACTAACCTATGACAATGACACCGAAGTTAGCCATAACAGAAACATGCTACTTTAATAGGTTGAGCTTATGTATATCATAAGACTAACAGAACTTGACAGCGCGATGCAAAGCAGCATGGCTCAGTAAAGCAGCGCGATGCAAAGCATCACGGAGCTAACCCGTTGCATAATCCCACTAAGAATAAGAACATCACCAATTAACCATTGCCGGTAGCCAATATATAACTATTCAAGGGGCATCAACAAGCATCATACCACTTATCTTATGGAACACTGATACGTACAGGCAACTAAAATTAAGCAAGGCTTTCAGAACACTGATACGTACGGGCATCAACGAGACAAGAACATTGAGCTTGATTTACATGGAAGTTTAACCGTATCCAAATTCCACCGATAACATCAGATGGTCTTGTGCTTTTCATGTTCCACTCATTCTATCTGGTACATAGTCATTGAAGCTTGCAAACCTTATTATCCAGCCGCGACCAAATAACACAATCCAGCCTTCTACAGCTTAGCAGGCTTGGGGAAGATGTCAGGGGTGAACTTCTGCGCTGCACTTATGCTCCCCTTGATTTTAATCGCCCCTCTGCACATCAATAGAGTCCATCAGCCTCAAAGAAACTACCACACATGAAATTCTAAATTGCAAGGGAAAAAAACAAGGATTAGTCTTGTTCTCCTAACCGGATGAAAGCAATCTGCGGGTTCGTCTTGCCGGTTGCGATTCCAAGGAAATCGTTATCCGTGAAGGAGAAAGTAGCGTCCGGCTTTCCCTGGTACGGCCCTGGAAATCATAAGCAAGGCTTTCAGAACACTGATACGGGCAACTGAAACTAAGGTTGAAGGACGGTAAAGGAGGAACCTTTGGTGACCTCGCCCTTCTTGAGGTCGACCACGAAGAGCTCCTCATCAACGCCGATCTTCTGCAACGCACAACACCGCACAGGAATACAGTATCAGAAAGGCCGTCGATCTGACCTGAATTTCACGCAATCTAGGCCAGGAGAGGAGGGATTCATGAGTGATTCGAGAGGGAGGGGGAGGAGGGGAGCCTGACCTTGGGGGCGATGTTGAGCTGGTAGACGAGGCCGACCTTCTTGGTGAGCTCCTTGCCGGCGTCGGTGGCCAGGTGCTGGCGCATCAGCTCCAGGAGCTGCGCGGATTTGAGGCTGCTACCGTCCATCTCAGCGGGCCACCTGGGAGTTGGATTAGCACCGCGGAGGGCGCGGAGTAGAAACGGAGATTGGAGAAGGGAGACGCGAGAAGAGGATGAGGGGGCTTGGTCGGTTTTGTTGGGAAGCAGTAGTTGCGGGAAGGAGAAGGCAATCAAAGCCCCGGCAAGAGTACAACTCCAACCGCCGCCTTCAAGACGTGCAGGCACGCCACGCCACGCTGGATCTGGCTCTAGCAGGGTGGATGCCCCGGGCCTATCCGGGGGTTAGCTGTTGGCAGCGGCAGAACGGCGGGCAGAATTGCATAGGCCTCGTTTAGTTACAGAACTGGGTGTCCAAATTCTACTATGCAAAAAGGAGATTCTCCGTCACATCAAAATGTCGGTAAATGTATAGAGTACTAAATGTAGATGAAATCAAAAACTAATTGTACAGTTTTGTTGTATTTTACGAGACGAACATTTTAAGTCTAATTAATCATTTTTTGGACAATTTTTTTGCATTAAAAACAAAACGCGCTAGCGCTACGGTGCTGATTTTGGGCTCCCAAATCGACAACTAAACAAGGCCATAGATCGCGTTGAGCAATTTTTACAGTTTTATTTATTGCACTACGGAACTACGGGAGCACCAGTATCATAATCTCTCCAGGATGTACAAATCACGTAAACAAATACTACGTACATAACACTTCGATTTTTTTTTATATGAGAACACATTGGCATAAGTTCTCGTCTCTCGTGATTACCACAACACACTATCGTCGATGCCTACTTACCACATAACTGTGTTCCTCTAGCGGTATGGGCGAGAAAGAGGATTAACTAAATCAGAAAATCCTTCCTCTAGAAAGATGAGGAGAACGCTAATGGGGTCACTATCTAGTTTACTGGCCGATGGTTTGCAAGTCAAGAGATTTGGGAGGCATGGGAGTGCCGGACCTAGATAGATTTGGAAGGGCCCTACGCCTCCGATGGTTGTGGCAGGAATCGGGTGATGACCCCAAGCCATGGGTGGGAACAAAAGTTCCCTGCAATGACACAGATCGCCTCCTGTTCAACTCCTCCACCACAGTCACAATTGGCAATGGCGACAAAGCGCGCTTCTGGCACCACGGTTGGCTTGAGGGAGAGGCACCTAGATATCTAGCACCGCAACTATTCAAGCTGGTGCGCAGAAAGAATAGGACAGTTCATCAGGAATTACACAATGACAATTGGATTAAAGCACTGCGAGCACGTATCGCCACAACAACTCAGCTCCAAGAATTCATTGGCTTATGGATTAGATTACAAAATGTTCAGCTGCAGCCCGATGTATACAACACAATTACTTGGAAATGGACAGCTGATGGTACCTATTCCACCCGCTCGGCATACAGGATACAGTTCCGAGGCTCACATCGGAAGTTCCAACATGACCTCATTTGGAAGTCACGAATAGAGAATAAATGCAAGATACACGTCTGGATCCTAATGCACGACAAAATCCTAGCAGCAGACAATCTGCAAAAGAGGGGTTGGCCGCACCAAGAACATTGTGTCTTGTGTAACGGGCCTCTAAAAACAAGGCTTCATCTATCCTTGCTTTGCCCCTTCACAAAAGCCGTCTGGACCAAGTGATAGCTTGGGAAAACTTTGTGGTGCAATGGCCACAACAAGAACCGGCCTCAGTTGCCGATTGGTGGGAGCAAGCGGCAAGCAAGATACAAAAGCAAGACCGTATGCATTTCAATGGTATGGTAATTTACATTACGTGGAAGAAGAGGAATAGAAGAATCTTTGAAAATGTGCATAGGACAGCACAGCATGTCGCCTCACTGATCAAAGAAGACATAGTGCAATGACATAGGCAATGAATTGGGGGGGGGGGGGGGGCGCAAACTAGCAGTTCGAGGCGTGTTTTTCTCCTCTATGGCCTTTTGGACCACGGTGTTTTGGCACCTCACGTGTCATGTGTATATAAACCTTTTTTTCACTACTTAATTGAGCGGCAGAGCTCCTGCCTTTTACTTTTAAAAAAATACCACAACACAAGAGAGCTGGTCTCATATCTAGCCAATTATAAGGAGCTAGTTATATTCTCGTTGGATTTAATTAAACTTAGCCTAAGCTTATTTAGTTAAATTAGTAAGTTTCAAGACACATAATAAGTGTTAGGTGTAATAAAGAATTAACTCGTATACAAAATTGGCTTGAGATTATCACACCTTAATAGATAACTATTGTCTATATACTTCTATTAACACGCACGGGCTTTGATAGTAGCATTAGCAGTGCCAATGAAGATTTGCAACTCTAAAGTGTAACTAACGCCATGTTGGATCGCTGGGCCAAGGTGGGAACGAGGGCAGCATTAGCAGTGGCAACGAAGATTTTTCAGCTCTAAATTGTAACTGACGCCAAGATAGATTTGCTAGATCAAGATGGGAGTGAGGGACAAACTAGGGAGAGTCACAGGTACAATAGGGAGAAATTTTAGTTCTTAAACATTAGGAATAAACTAGCAAACTTACGATTTGCGACTTAGATATTTTCATTCTTTAATATTATCTATGTATAAACTAGCAAGCATACAATTTGCAACTTGGATGCTTATTCAAAGATTATGCTATTTGTTCCAATGCATCTTGGAATTGAATTCCATATTGGTCAGAATTTCTGATTGAATTTATGACGAGGGCTCTTAGAATTTGATTTATTCTCCTCAATCAAAAATTCCCCTCAGGGTAATTTTTTTTTATTTCTGTCAATTTCTAATGTGTATTTGTGCTCGTTTTACACTAACTTTTGTAGGTATCAGAATTTCTGATGGGGATCAGAATTTCGAATCCTGGACAAAAAGTGACATAATAGCTACCAGCTCCTCCACCATGATGAACACCTCTCTAGGCCATTTGATCTCTCCTCTCTCCCTTCTTGTGAGGATTGTTTGATTCTTGTGGGATCTAAAGAGTTGGGTTGAGAGATTGTGTGATTAAGAGCAAGAGGTCGCAATCTCACCCTTGAGCACACTTGTGGATCTTGTCTAGTATTTGGGAAAGTGTTTGTTACTCTTGAAGATGAAACCTTCTAGACGGTAAGGAGTTGATCGGCGAGCTCCCAAAATTATGGTGGGCCACGGAAAGTGTCAAGCTTTTGATTTCACCTCCGCGAGGAAAGAAATCAAAGGTACAAAAGCGAGATAAATGAATGAGGGTCTGCATGTACTCTGTGTTTTTTTTTTGAAAATAATCTGTGTTTTTTTTGGAAGAGAAGAATAAGTAATAATTGATACGTGACAACCAACAATAAGGAACAACTGAGTTATCAAGGGTTTTTTTTTTCAAATTTACTGTCGTTTCAACCGTGTGTCGTGCGTTTATCAACCATATTAGTCAGATTCGTCCCCAGCCCCCAATGATTTTTTAAAATGAAAAACAAGAGGACGAAGTTTATCAGGGCTAGCTAGTGGGTAGGGATAATTAGATCCATGTATTAGTGGGAGCTTAGTGACCTTTCCAAGCCTTGTACTAGTACAACTGGAGTACAAGTGCTAGTAAAGGTGAGCCATCCTTAAGTCGTCGTGGTACAGCTTGCCCTGCTGTCTGTCTTGTGAAGTCCTGATTCCTGACACTGTCCTGAAATATACATTCTGGAGGCAATAATCGCGCACAGGTCTGCATTCTGGTGGCAATAATCGCGCGCATGAGGTGCTACTAGAACTGTGAAGTACTCCTACTAATCGAATGCGAGTACGCGACAGCTACATTTCGTCTGCATCCATCAGTCATGAGTAACGTAGCCCATAAAAAGGGGACATATTGTTACAAGCAGGTCAGCAACTAAAACCTGATGGTATCTCATTATCAAATTATGTCACCAACATTGAAACAACATTAAGTTACTTGCATGATCTCACCATGGCAATAGATAGGAGGGAGTTAATAAACAGATTAGATGGTACGCCTCACTGTTGTTCATATGAGGATCGTGCAACTGAACCTAAACGGTAAACTCTCAGGCGCAGACTACCCATGCCACCGAACGTCACAGAACAAGGAGAACGGTAGCCCTGAAGCAGCGGCGGTCTACAGGGGGTAACGGGGTTCTCTTGACTTCATCTGATATATACACACGGGCACATCTAAGCCGACGATCTTGACTTGGGTAGATTCTGTGCAAGCTTCAGCAGGCTACCATGGGCCAGTCAGGGTGCGGCGCAGGCAAAGTTTCTTTGGCTTTGGTCCATGTTGGTTGTTGATTCGCTCCAGGACCTGCAAAAACCATTTACAGAGAAACTTCTGTGAGCAAAGAAAACATTGCCTAATGGGAACCGTCATTTCCAACTGATGAATATGCCGCACATCAAAATTGGCAGCCAAAAAGATCTACTGTCTTCTGCTACAAAATAGACATAAAATTTTCACCAAGATTGTCATGGAAAAGCAAACTTCTCAGGTTAATACGTTAACAGTAATAATCAGAATCAAGAACTGTCTGAATTTCAGAAAAATTAATGCATGCTTTGCTTAAATCATGAGGATGCCAACACAGATATCGTTGTTCACTCACTGATGAGATTTTCTTTCCTTTTTCTTTTAAAAAATATCAACTAATCAGGATAAGTTAAAATATAGATGTGGTAGCACAAAGCAAGGTACAATTGCTAGTGTTAGCATTCTATTTCCAATAAGTAAACATCATGCCATATAAATCTCATTTATGTGAAGCCCTCTTTATTTAAAATCTGAACTAATTAATCAGATAAAAGATAAAAATATAACATCTCAATAGAGTTAACTCATTACTTTACTAAATTATATCAAGAAGTAATGCATGAAAAATGTATGCAACAATTTCAAAAGTTTCAATTGAATGTGTATCCTATTTGTAATGGTACATTTCTTTGCTTTCAAACTAATTCACATAGGATAGTAATTGATACTATGTACCTAGAGTGCTCTGATAGGCTAGTGGTGAAACTGTGACAGATATGCCAATATTAGAATTAATATGTCATTGGTATCCTCAACATCTCATGCATTGAATGGAATGTTGTATTGAAACCTATACCTGTGTTGAATCCCTCTACTGGACATGCCAAGGTTTATCACATAAGAACTGACAAATTGATATTCCTAGCATTGGGTGAGGTCCAGACCTTGCCCCATACTAAATTGGTCAGCTTTTTGCAATTTGTATTCATATTTAACCATATGATTTATTTGAAATTGTTTTGGCGAATTAACACTTAAGATCCCTTAGAGGAAGGTAACAGTCTCCAGATAATGGCAGTAGAGTTTTTGAAATCAAGGGACCTCCTAGAACTGCAGGCTATGGCTGCATTCCGGAGTCAAGTTGATGGTTTCTATGTATCTGGCACGCCTAGCTGCTCAAAGTACATGAAACAAGCACAATAAAACAAGGACGGAAACGAGAATCAAGTCATCACTTTTGAATGTCATTCCTATTTATGTGTATCTGGTAGCTGCATTTGAATGTCATCACTTTTGAATGTCTTTTGCCTAGATGCTCAAAGTACAAAAAAATCATGCAGAACAAAACCAGATGGAAGATAAAAAATCAAGTCATCCCTATTTCCATGCAATAAATTTATTAATCATTTTTGGATACTACCTCAATTAATCTTTCTTATAAACACTGAACATAATGGATGAATGAACTGGTTGACATCATGTTTTACGAAAGTCTATGGTTCAGAAAGTTTTTGGGTGCAAAAGGAGAAACTTTCAACATCATGTAACAAAATAATATATGGACATGAAAATGGAACAAGGTCATCATGCATTGATTTAGTGATAGGTACATGTTGCAGTAAATTCTACTCGTAATTCTGAAAGAAAAAAATCGAACTCATGTTCAACCAAACATCAGCAGGTTTCTATCACGGGAAACTAGGAACTAGAAAGAGCCTCACTGAAATGTTGTGAAGCTAGATCCGTGAAAGCTCCATGGAAAGGATTAAACCAATTATAGGCAATTAAATAGAAAAACATAAAAATTGTTGCTTAACAGCAGCATATCATCAGCCCCCGCCTCTTTCCCCAGCATTAAGAAAACATGAAATAGTGATCAGTCAGAGTCTAAAGAGAACTTGGTAAAGCTTCTACAGAAATGAAAAATCAGAACAACAGTATTTTCCCCAAATGGAAGATCATTACCTCATCCTTTTGCCTCTTTAGCATTTCAACCTGCACAATGAAGCATAACAAGTTAATATAGCCTCTTTCGTTTGTATCAGGAGCTAAGAAGACACAAACTATCATGGATGAAATGGAACTTAGGTCTGAAATATACAAATCCCTAACGGCCCATTTGAATCCTTTTATTTTGGAGGAACTGGAATCTACTATATGGACTCGGCTATTTGGCTTGGAATTTGACATTCTAGAACTTTTCAAAGTTCAGATATAGCCTGTCTTAAATTCATGAGTTGAGAAATAGAACTAGATTCCATTGATGCCCACGCTCTGTTTTTGCTCTACAACTTATACCACGCTCTTCAGCTCGCTGACATGCAACAGCAGTGCAGCACACAAGTATATCACCTAATGTGGCCAACATCAGCATACAAGTATGTTACACATGTGACTTGTGATTATTGGAATTGACTTCAATTCTAAGGATCCAAACGGAGCCTAAGAGTTAAACTAACCAGAACTTGCCTTCATTTGTCTCAAATCAATGAGGTGAGTTGATAACGCTACAGTGCTACACAATGGACAATACAAATATGCAACACTAGCAATTTATCAATAACATCAGATGCCCAGGTGCTACATGTGACAATTGAGGTATAATAATCCGATATAGACAATATACATTTCAAAATAGACATAAATCAAAATACCATTGTAACAACATTAAGCTCATGAAAGACGTGTGCCCAAACTAGCAAGCTAGGAGCTCAAGTCTAAGACAACATGCATCAGTCTGTATGTGCAGTCTCTCCATCTGTCGCTCAAGGCAGCTAGTTCGATGGAACATATGCAACAAGGACCAGGCATTTGGAAGTTGCTACTAATTGTGGCAACTCATCTGCTGCCATGCCAGCAGCAAGCCTCATTATAAAATTCAAAAGTCTCTAGGCGCTCAAATCCCTAGAAAAAGGTACCAATGTGGGGAGACTTCATGGAAGTCTAATATGAAGAGATTATCAAAGGAACACAGATTGAGTATATTCATTGATACAGTAAACAAATAATGTGCATACATTACAACCATGAAAGAAAATCTATTTTTTTAGTGGCAACGACATATCTTCTAATAAAATATAGCAATTATACCTGCTTTTTCTGCAACTCATCATTTTGATCCTTGAGTTTTGCCACCTCAGCTTCCAGCTCCATTATGTATGCCTACAATGTTAGAAAGCATGCAAGTTAAGTGTCTGTACACTGGGTTATGATTTTAGACTCTTATCAGTGAATTGAACTGACATAACAATTTTCTTTCAAGTAGAGCAATCCAATAAATTTGAGTTCCAATGGAAAATTAGGGGTCAAAGATTATAGCTTATACAGCAGCACATGTGCACCATGGAATAACTTACAGATGTAAAATACATCAATCATGTCTCTTGTATTTGCAGCTAAAATTAACCAGAAAGAACACAAAACCATGTGTTTATGATTGGAATTGTAAATCTCCGTAAGCCCAAGGTGCTATCCCTATCATCTCAATGAGGTGGTTGAAATGATGAAGTCTGTGGGACTGGAATGTGTAACCACCATCTCCCAAATTAACAAACTTATCCAGTGTCTCAGTCTTCCTGAATCTGAGAGGGTCAAGCTGAACGTTCATTCCCAGATTCTTCACCTCTTTAGATGAAGATAAGAGTATTATACAATGGCAACTTGCTATTTGTAGAGGCTACTTAGCAATAGATTAATATCAAAGAGCTAAACTGGAAGTGGCAGATCACATCAAGTGAATAAAAGTACAACATAATCGAGAGGCATACCAAATATAGTCACCATAGAGTTACATTTCAGACAAATTTTTACTATAATTAAGCTAAAGGTGCAGTGTGAGTAACAGACAACATAGCAGTGTACTGAAAGAAGGAAGGCTCCACCTGCTTCCTCGCACGCGACCTGGCGGCCGACTCCCTGTTCTTGATCATGCGCCGCTGCCTCCTCTCCACCACCTTCTCGACGGTCGGTCCCTTCCTCACCCTCAGCGCAGTGTCGAAGGGATACGGCACCGGCGACAGCGACGACAGATCCCCCGCCTCCACCTTCCCCAACCCGTTGAGCACGACCGGCGTCGTCGGCGCCGCCACCGTCATCCCTCCTCCGAGCCCCTGCCCGACGACCCCGGTCACCATCCCGTTCCCCAGCTGCATGGTCTGCGGCGCGACCGCATTGCCCTGGGAGAAAAGCCCCTGCGCGTGCGGCTGCAGGACGAGGGTCTGCTGCCCCATGTCCTCACGAACCACGCCGGCGCGTACCAGGAACTCCTCCAGAGTCATAGACCCCAGCGTCTGCTGACGCTGGGCCTGCGCCTGCGCCGGCAGCGGCGCGGGCGCGGGAGCGGGAGCGGGAGCCGCAACCGGCTGCGCGTCCTCCCCGCCGGTGAAGCCCACGATCTCGCGCCAGACCTCGTCGACCGTCTTCTGGCTGAGCGTGCGGGACAGCGTGAAGGAGCCCTGGCGCAGGATGGGCGCCCCGGGCTGCTGCTGCGCGCGTGCGTGCGCGTCCACGGATGCGGCCGCCGTGGTCGTGGGGGCGGCCGCGGCCATGGCGTTGGACTCCTCGGCCGTCCAGATGTTGCGCAGCAGCTCGTCCATGTTCATGGAGCCGAAGTCCTTGCTGGCGCCGCCGAGCGTGCTCTGGAACTCGTCGAACGTGAGCGAGTAGACCGAGCCCTGCCGCGCCAGCGACGGGGCCCCGCTCCCTCCCGGCATCTCCATCCCCGCCTACCGCCTTCTCCTCCCCTCTCCTCTCCGCTCCGCTCCCAAATCCCACCGGAATTCAATTCCGCACCTGAACTGCTGCTCTGAAACCACAGGCGGCGGATGCAGAGGAAAAGAGGGCGGTGAACAGAGCAGGCGACTTTATAGCCGGGCAGCGGCGGCAGCGGCAGGCAGAACCGACAGGACGGAGGAGGAAACTAGGGAGCTCCGCTCGAGGGGAGCGTGACCTTGATTAGTTGCGGCTGGCGTGCTACAGTATACCACAATTAGCAAGGACGGGTTTAGTTCGCGATTTTTTTTAAATGGTACTTTAGCACTTTCATGGTTAATTAGCAATTAGTTTCCAACCATGATCTAATTAGACTTAAAAAATTCGTTTCGTGAATTTTGTCTAAACTGTGTAATTAGTTTTATTTTTTATCTATATTTAATGTTTCATACATGTGTTAAAGATTCGATGGGACGGAAAATCTTAAAAAATTTTACAAAATTTTAGAAACTAAACAGGCCCCAAAGCAAATCTAAAAGAGAGAGACAGAGAGCAGGGAGAGCACCGGGGGACGTGGAGCTGGAGCGTTGGTGGGGGAGTTGGTGCGGCTTTGAGGGAGGCGATCGCGGCAGCAAGGTGGGTGACGGGACAGGTGTCGCCTCGGGGGCAATAAAGTGCTGCTGCGGCAGCCGCTGTCGTCGGGGGACGACAAGGTCCCGCAGCCGATCAGAGGATTACGGTGGGCGTCGGACAGCGGGGTGCCGTCTTTTTTTGTTTTTTAGCCCTTTTTGCGAAAGATTCTCTCAAATATGCCTCTGGCGGAAAGATTTCAAAAAATGGACCCTTCTCATGGCGCCATAGTCGTCGGCGCCAAGATATACCTGCATGGCGCTAGGGTCACTAGCGCCATGACCCTACCGCCGTGGCGGTGACGTGGCAGGGTGCATGGCGCCATGGATCTTGGCGCCATGCACACACGTAAAACGCCTCTCGATTTTTTTTTCCTTTCTTCTCTCTTTCTCTTCTCTTCGCCCGGCCGCCGGGCCTTCGCTCGCGCTCGCGCCACCCGCGCTCGCCGCGCCACTGCCCCCCGCCGCCCGCGCGCCGCGCCGCCACCCGCGCTCGCCGCGCCGCCACCCGCGCTCGCCGCGTCGCCCGCGCGCGCCGCGCCGTCGCCCCGCCCGCCCCCGGCCGCGCGTCCCTCAGTGTGTCGAGGCATTTCGGTACTGCCGTCCAGTCTTCTCCATTGATGGTACATTCTTGATTGGCAAATACCGTGGCACACTTCTCATAGCCATATCGTGTGACGCAAACAATAAGCTTGTTCCTTTGGCATTTTCTTTGGTTGAGAGGAAGAATAATAATAGATGGGGATGGTTCTTGAGGCTAGTCCGGATACATGTGGTTGGGTCTGACAGGGAGGTCGGCGTCATATCAGATAGGCACCAGGACATACTTAATGCTGTGCGAGAGGAGATAGAGGGGTATGCACCTTTGCACCATCGTTGGTGTACTCGGCACCTTGCTGAGAATCTACTCCGGAAGGATGGTGTGAAGGATAATTTTGATCTTTTGCAGGAGGCTGCTCGATAGCTTGAGGATAGGAATTTCCGGAGGAAGTTAGAGGAGGTCAGAACCACATCTAATGCCGAAGGTAGACAATGGTTGACAGGTTTGATGAGAGATGTGGACAAATGGACAAGAGCTCATGACGCAGGTGGCTGGAGGTATGAGTTTCAGTGCAGCAACATGACCGAGTCTTTTAATAAGCTGCTGCTAGGGATTCGTGGTATGCCCGTGAATGCTATCGTTCAATTCACATTCTACAAGCTTGTTGCCTGATTCAACGATCGCCACGCACATGGATTGCAGTTGCAGAGTGAAGGTAAGATTTGGGCTCCCACACCACATGCACATCTAGACAAGGCGAAGGAAAGGGCTCGCACACATGAGGTCACATGTTTTGACCATGCCACAGGAAGATAAGAGGTGAAGCATACCGGTGGTACTACATCTGATGGTGAGGTCCGAGAGTCGAGGATTCATGTAGTAGTCCTCCAAGATTTTCTCATGCACTTGTGGGAAACCAAGGCAGTATCACTTTGTATGTTCTCACCTTGTAACAGCTGCTAGGCATCACAACTATGATATTGAGGCTAGGATACCTCACGAGTTCAGTGTCGACACGCTTGTCCAAACATGGAGACCCCGCTTCGTTCCTTTTCGGGACCCAAGAGAATGGTCTCCATACGACGGTCCAACGTACGTTGCAGATCCAGCTTACCGTTGGGACAAACGTGGCTCTAGAAAGAGGACGAGGCACAAGATGGTTATGGATCAGATACCCGGTAGAACACGACGTGGGAGAGCGACGCCATTTCTTAATGACCCAGAGCAGTACGAGTGTGGCAAGTGCGGTAGACTTGGCCACAATTCCCGCACTTGCCATTGGCAAATTAGTGAGGTGCGACTTGTAGTTGTTTCTATTATTTAATACCTATCATATTTAATGTACAATTCTTGCTTTATGTTTAAATGCATATTTATTTAATAACTAACTGACTATATTTTTTTGTAGGATGACGCAATTCCACCTTCTGGACCCGGTGTACGACGAGAGCCACCGAGGACGTCTCGTAGCGTCGGGGCAGGTAAGATTTCACACTCCAATATCACATACTTTGAATTATAAGTGCATATGTGTGTGTCCGGTGGGGACCTGAGACTCACAGCTTTCACATGGCGTTTGGGGAGATGATAGTCATGCTACAGGACTGTCAGAAGATGCTAGGTCTGAGGGTGAGGAGAAGGGCAGTGACAGGGCAGTGTAGGTCAGAGGGTTGGAGAGCTCGGGTGGAGGCCTTCCTTGGACGTCCGGTGGGTGAGCAAGGAGAGCGCACTTCTGCTTTCTCCTCTCATGGCTTCGGGCTGAGTTCGCACAGTGTCCTCTAGGGGTAGACGAGCAGACAGTCCAGTACTACTGTAGGGTGTGGATCCTACACTTGTTTGGCTCTGTTCTCTTCCCCGATGGAACGGGGGACACTGCGTCGTGGATATGGATCCACTGCCTCATAGACTGGGATCAGGCGGGTCAGTACAGCTGGGGCTCTGTAGTGTTGGCTTTCCTTTACCGTCAGCTTTGCGAGGCATGTCGGCGGTCTTCATAGTCAGCCTCACTAGGTGGGTGTGCGTACCTACTCCAGCTGTGGATGTGGTCGCGGCTTCCAGTTGCTCGTCCCGTGGTGCTGGCTCCTCGCGACTGGTTCCAGTGCATAACGCACGTCTATAGCCGACGTGGGCGTACCTGTGGGACCAGGTGACAGTTCCTCACGTGAGGATGGAGCAGACGTACAAAGAGTACACGGACGAGCTAGACAGGCTAATGGCCTCTAGTGTAAGTACAAATTATTATACATGTTGGTTCGAAAGAAATTATTTATTAAGTTATCTAACTTCTTGTTTGGACACGTTGCAGGTGACTTGGGAGCCGTACGCGGACGAGGCCGCACTTCCTTTTGCGGTGAGCAACGTGTGTGACAGTGACAGCGAGCTCTACAGGGTGAGGTGCCCTCTTATCTGCTTCTATGCTGTCGAGTACCACCTTCCACATCGAGTTGCACACTAGTTTGCAGCAAGGCAGCGTTGTCCACCATCTCCAGTGTCGACCGGTGTTGACTTGCACAAGTAAGTGTTCTATTCTTTGTAGTTGGATATTTTTCCTAAATTTGCACGGATATAATTACCACTTCATATATGTCGAATAAGATGGATGAAATAATTATTGGTATGTTAGTATGTCTATGGAATGCATATAGGTGTGGTTTGTATCAACAAACAAAGGAAACTCTGCCGAAATTTTTAAGTTTGGCATACATGCATGTTATAGTCACACCATAATGACTAACTATTATACGTGTTTTGCAAGCTCGATCGTAAGAAAAATAGGAAAATCTTTGATTGGGCCTATCACCACAGAGACTACATCGAAGAGTGGGAGATGTTCGACGAGAACATGGACGACAACGACGAGCCGCACACAAACAGAGAGTACAGGCGGTACCAAGCTTGGTACCACCAAGCGACTCGTCTGAGGCTTAAGCTACAGTGGACACACGATGACTACGCTGACATTGAGTCGTCCGAGGATGAGGACACGGCGTACGACCACTCTACTCGTGTAGGTCGCCAGGTGGAAGCAGGACCGATCTTGGACAGAGTGGTATGTCATTTGCTCTACTTTTATATATCCATTTGCGTAAAAAATGAATTACAACTTACAACTTTGTTGTAGAGCAACTCTCTCAGGATGTCGGTCAAAGAAATTGAACGCTTTCGTCCGAGGGTGAGGGACGACGACACACGTAGCTTCCTTGACGTAAGTATCTATAAATATGCAAATATTAGATTACTAACACGTTCAATACATTCAGTTGACATGATTTTGTGCACCAGAGACTGGCTCGTCGTCTACGCCGTACCGCTGCACGTTGTGGTTGCAGGACAGGCACGACGCAGGACGTGCACGTGCCTTCTGCACCCAGAGGTGGCGTAGGTTCGTCTAGCCACGAACCTACAGGGTCACGAAGGGTTTGCAACGACGACGACGAGGAGAACGACGACGACGACCACGAGGACGAGGACCAGGGCCACGAGGAGATTGGACTGTCTCAGCTAGACGATGCTCCCTGGACTCAGCCTTCATAGCAGGTCGGTACCAGGCGACGTCGACCACCTGACCCTTACACTCTAGGCACCCACGCTCTTGGACACAAGGGCAAGGGTAGGTCTAGGAGACAGTGAGGGACTATAGCCGAATTGTGGACTATATGGACTGTATGGACTATTATTATGGACTGCTATTATGTATTGTATGAACTACTATGGAGTTTATAGACTTCAGGCACTCACGATGTGAGGAAACTCATCTACATTATTTAAGGTGATTGTCATATATAATTGTTGATGACATATGTTACTGTGATATTTATGTTTGGGTTGAATCAAAAACAGGGAAAACTCTGCCAGAATTTTCCCTAACATGTCAAGTCGTATCGTACAGCGATAGCAAGTAGCCTTTTCAGTACACCGATAGCAAGTAGCCTTTTCAGTGATTTATCATGTCACTATCCTATCGTACATCCTCTTTTACAGATGAATTGATTGATCAAGGAATCTAGCCTTTTCAGATGAGTTTTCAAATAGGCTTTTCAGGGATGGCGTCTAGCCTTTTCAGGAGCATTAAAGCCACAATACAATGGCTCTCAACACCACTGCTAGCTATATATACACCTTCCTCCATACAATGGTAGTCACTTGAAACCAGAAGTTGGTTATAAACGAGTAGTAATGTCTGGAGGGTCATCGAGAGGGAAGGGAACGGGGGGACTAAGGGTACTCCAATTGTGTGGGAGGGGTCTCTGGGTCCAGAAGACTTTGATGAACCAGTGTATCATTTTCCTATCGAGACCAAGAGAGATTTCAACAAAGAGTGTCCACTCCGAGGATATGATAACCGGAAAGAAGATTGGTCAAAATGTAGACATGGTGAGGACTGCTTAGTGCAGATGTTCGTGGAGGGTTTGGATGGAGGTCGCCGATTCTTCAAATGTCCGCGAGCAGAGGTAATTGGTTTTAAAATTTATTACTCAAATTTTTTTCTCCATTTTTTTGCGTCTCATAGGTGAAACTAACTGCATGTTCACTAAAATCTTTGAAATGCAGTGTTCAGAGTCCAAATAAAACTGTGGCTTCACTAGGTGGGTTGATCCTAGACCAATCTATCCGCACGCACAGTACATCTACTACTTGCAAGACCGTATCTTTGAACTAGAAAGAGAAGTTAGCAACGGTTACAAAGACGACGAAGCAGACGATACCAGTAGTGGTGCCGTTTCACATGACGGACCATGCCATGATCCATATTGCACCTACCCTAACCATAAGAACAACAGGCCTCCGCCACCACCCCCGCCACCTCCACCATCAACAATGGGAGGGTACTGTGAAGAAGGGGCTACACAGTTTGCTACGTGGCCACACTACTAGATAGAATAAATCTATCATGTACACATGTCATGTAATATGCTTGTTGTTCGCTCTAATTACCTAAGGCATGTTAGGTTTAGTCCAGGACAAATGTGCCCTAGTTTGGTACAAGTTCTGACATGCCATGTCCTATGTTATGCGTGTTGAATTGTGAAATCCAGTACTTCCTTATGTTTTATGTGCACCTTGAGAACTAGTTTCAGTAACGAAGTAACATTAAACCTGATAAATGACAACACTATGCAAGGTCCAAAAACTTAAAGTGCATATGAAGTACATGACGGACGCAATAGCTAACACAGAACATGCCCTAGGTACATGATTTACCTAAAGTACAATAGATTAAACACATTGCATACTAGATCGACCACATTGTTTATGATTAAACCATACAACTAACATACTACTGAGTACAACGATGCCACTTTCCCTTTTTCTGGGCATCGAGATTCTCCTCCATCGCTGCCTTCGCTCTGCGCACGCGCTCAAGCTTCTTCTCCCTATCCTCCCTACACGCAGCAACACGCCTCATTTCCTCCTCTTCCTTGTGCTCCTTTGCTGCTGCCTCCTCTCTGCGTCTCTTCTCTAATATCTCCAGGCGCTCCGTATCCCACTCCTTCAGGCCTTGTAGAAGCCGCATATCAGCCTCCTTGATCTCAGTGTCGATCCACTGCTCAAAATCACATAGCGGTGGAGGGGTCTGCAGTAAATACAATTTTTCAAATCCAATTAATATGCAAAACTTCATAAGACACTAATTAATTAATAAACAAAAGCAATTTCTCACAATAAATGTACTGCGGCGCTGACGCTCTGTAGGCTCCCATACAAAATTGGAACACATCTAATATCTCTACTTATATGTTGCCTCATCTTCTAAAATATCTACCTTGCAAGGATCGTCACAGAAGCATATGGGTATTGGCACACCGCTAGGGAGCGGCTTTGGAACGTACGGACTTTCGGTCATCCGTGCATAGCTACAATTCAACAAATTCTAGTCTAATATAACAAAACAAATAACAATAAAACTAAAAACTAAGGGTTTACTATATGAAGAAAAAAATCTACGCATACCTTTGTTTTCTAGCTTTTCCACGCCTAGGCATCCTACGGTTGAAAAATACATACGATTTTTAAAAAGCACATGAACAAAGGACATGTGAAGTTCATAGGTTAAGAATATGATTTCATTTTACTAAATCGATTCGTAAAAAATAACGAAGGGTGAGAGAATACCTAGCTCTCGAAGATCGACGGATAAAATCCAACTTCTCATGGTCTAATAGCTCGATTGAAGAGGTTGGCCAAAGTATACAGAGGAAAAACCCGAGAAGTGGGAGAAAGAAAATGAGAATGAGTCATGGGAGGAGGGGTTGCTAAAACATGTGTGCATGGCGCCAAGATCCATGGCGCCATGCACCCTGCCACGTCACCGCCACGGCGGCAGGGTCATGGCGCCAGTGACCCTGGCGCCATGCAGGTATATCTTGGCGCCGACGACTATGGCGCCATGAGAAGGGTCCATTTTTGAAATCTTTCCGCCAGGGGTATATTTGAGAGAATCTTTCACAAAAAGGGCTAAAAAACAAAAAAGACGGCAGCGGGGTGCAGCGGATCGCCACGACGCCTCGCGCACACGGACCAGTAACCGCCACACCACACCACACCGGACGAAAACGGCAAGCGGGTTTTTAGGTGCGTGGGTCAAACACTTCCACTCGCTACACTGTTACAACTTGTAAGTGACAGTTACACAAATTTTCTTAATTATGGTGCTTGGACTGTGGGTTATGATAGGTGGGACAGGGAAATAGAAAGTGCTGTAAATCTGATCCCACGATTGGTTTTAGAGAAAGAAATATAGGGAGGGTATGGGAAATGGAAATAATGTGTTTCTGTCCCACCAATCCTATTCCACCGTGAGAGGTGGGTTGTGGCCGTGATAGAAGCTCGGAGCGCCGGCGCTGACTCATGGCCCTCACCTCCCGTGACACCGCCATGGCGTACGTCCTCCTAGCGCTCACTGCCTCCGCCGCAAGAGCAGGCTCCCACTCCCGTGCCCCGACGCTCGCGGTGGACTGCGTCTCCCAGGCCGCCATCCTCATCGATTGCCTTGACTACGTCCACCAGGGGAGCACCAAACATTGGTTGGCCGCTGCCAGCTGGATCGAGGGAGGCTACAAATTGCGGACCTGCTGGATCGAGGAAGGCTGCACACGCCATTGCCATCAATGGGGAGGAGGGCGTAGCGAACGGCCCCGCTTGCACTGCCGTTGTCACAGGAGCTGCAGCCGCCTCCACCGCCCATAGCGCAAGAGGCCGAGCCGCCCTCACCGTGCGTGCTATCGAAGCCCCAACCAACATCGCTGCGCGCACTACTGGAGTAGCAACCGCCCCCACCGTGGAGCCGGTCTCGTGGTCCACACTGCCGGAGCAACGGTGATATCGTCGCTCGACAGTAGCCACGCTATCCACTAGGCAGGGGGCCAAAGTCGATGACAAGGAGGAGAAAAATGGAAGGGACGACGAGAAGATTAGGACCACGAGCGAGGAGGTGTCAGTTTTTTTTGCCCCATAGCATTTCCCTAACCCAAACCATGGACAACCAAACTTGGGTATGGGTACAAAACACATCACATCCCTAACCCATACCCCCTCTTTCTTACGCAGCTATATTTCCCTATCCCTATCCCAACCCCCGTCCAAACACCACCTATGTGTGTGTATCGTCCACGGTAATAAGATCAGGCTACAGTGCAAGAATGACCGAGGAGTGTTTTGCTAGTTTCATTTCTTCACTAACTTTGTAGGTAATTTTGTTTTAAAGGTGCTTAACATGGTTACATATGGGTGTGTTTGGGTCCGCGTTTTCTGCGGTGGCATCCAAAACAAGCGAAGAATCACGCCAAATGCCCTGTGGCGCGAGCGATTCTTTTCGCCACACACGGCATCCGCACCACGAAAATGAATGAAAGCCGCGTTCCCTCTGCCATGGTGGGATAGCCACGGTACACATACCGCACCGTGCAGTCCGTAGACGCCATCCCAAACATGCCCTACGTCATGTAGCAACGAAGTGCCTGCCTATGTAGGATCATTTGAGAGACAGTCCAAGCGTTGCGGCTTCACGGAGCGTCGCATCCTTTTGTAAGCGCCTAATCTTGTTTGTGCTAGACTCCACGCTGCCAAAAAACAGCCTAACGACCCATAAACGTCTAGTATTGTACAAGCCCTAAACAAACCCGAAATTAACTCTAAGTGATAGGAGGGCTAGAAGGGCTAGTAGTCTTGCGATTGTAGGTAGAGATAGAAAGAGATATGCATCTAAAAGTACCAATACCAGATAGCAATCCATCTGTAGCTGCTAGCGTGGCAAGATAAAAACAATGACCATGTGCCCCACTATGTAACTCGACGCCACATGGCACTTTGCTTATGCAAGTATATATCATGACGCCAGTGGGTAGCACCATATGGGTAGCTAGTGAAGTGCTTCATGTTTGTTCCTTGTTGACTCTAACAAGCAAAGTGGCCGATCCCAAAAGTTTAGTAGTGAAAACCGATTCACTAAATGCAACATGAAATCCATGTCTAAAAGTTTAGTAGTGAAAATCGATTCGCTAAATGTGACAAGAAATCCACGTTTAAAAGTTTAGTAGTGAAAATCTGCGATAAGAAATCCACGTCTAAATGTTTAGTTATGAAAACCGATTCGTTAAATGCGACACAGACCACCACACCATGTGCCCCACGCATACGAACCACCACATCACACCACACTAGATGAAAACAGCTGCGAGTTTTTGGGTGCATGGATCAAACACTTCCACTTGCCACGCTGTTACAACATACAGGTGACACTTGACACAATTTTCCTTTGTATCGTCCTGAGTAATAAGATCGGGCTGCGGTGCTAGAATGTGTTTTGCTTGTTTTATTTCTCAACTAACTTTGTAGGTAATTTTGTTTTAAAGGCGCTTAACATGGTTGCGCCTGCTTTTTTTTGCAGTGAAGTGCCTGCTCATGCAGGATCATGCGAGAGATGGTCTAAGCGTCGCTGTTACGCCGAGCGTCGCATCCTTCCACAAGTGCCTAGACCGTGTTTGGGACCACAGTTACCCATCGCGCGGTGTGGTACGCGTATCGCGGCCCTCGCGTCGCGGTGCCGAAAACGCCACGCTAGTTCATTCCTGCGGTACCGATAACATGTGCGGGGAAAAGAATTATCGCACCGCAGGAGCATTTGGCGTGATTCTCGGATTGTTTTCAACACCACCACAAGGAACATGGTCCCACACATGCCCCTAGTTTGTGTTAGACTCCACGCTGATAAAAAATAGCCTAACAACCCATAAGCGTCTAGCAATGTACAAGCCCTGAACAACCAGAAACTCTAAGCGATAGAAGGGCTAGTATTCTTGATGTTGTCATCGCTAGGTGAGTGATGATCTGTCATATCCAGCCCAATTTAGAATTTGGCCCGTAGTGGCCCATGTGCATGTTAATGAGATATTATGGAGAGTTTAATCCCACTTTGGTTGTTAAAGGTGGGATGGACCAACATATAAGGCTTCTAGAGTCTATCTCACTATCTCCGGATTAATCTTTTTACGCGAAGCGAGGACGAAAGCATAAGTGAAATGGTGGTAGGTGTGGTTTGCTCAGCGTGCAGAGTGGATTTGAGCCGTTTGGACTCCGGGCGTTACAAATGGTATCAGAGCCGACCTTCGTGGCTACAGGCGCGTGTGGGTTAGGTGCGTGGACATGGGGTTCATTGCGCGTGTAGGTCTTGCGGGGTGCACGGCGTGGCATATGTGTCGGCACTGGTCATGCGGCCGCGTGTGCTAAGAGGGAACGTTCCTAGTCATCATTTGCCCGATTGTGGATGTGTTGGGCCGACGAGGACGTCGGTTCCTTTGAGGGGGGTGTATGTCACATCTGGCCTAGTTTGGAATTTGGCCCGTAGTGGCCCATGTGCATGTTAATGAGATATTATGGAGAGTTTAGTCTGCATGTTAATAAGATATTATGGAGAGTTTAGTCCCACCTTAGTTATTAAATGTGGGATAGACCAACATGTAAGACTTCTAGAGTCCATCCCACGATCCCTGGGTTAATCCTTTTACGTGAAGCGAGGACGAAAGCGTAAGTGGGATGATGGTAGGTGTGGTTCGCCCAACGTGTAGTGTGGATTTGAGCCGTTTGGACTCTAGGGCGTTACATGATTGCAATAAAGGTGTGTTTCCAGGATCACAATCTAGTGTATAACAACTCTATGACCAGATAAGCCACAACAATACTATAACTTATATAATATTGCACAAAGTAAAGACTGAGTAAAGTAGAGAAAGAGTAATATATTGAATAAGGTAAAGTCTTACAAAAGAAAGGAAAAGGTACAAGAGCTATACCAGACTCTCCAGAAGACATCTCCGGAAGACCCGAGCAAAGCTCACTACTCAACTCTAACTCCCACTCTAGACTACACTACTAAGATAAAGTGGACTAACTACTCTTTACTTGAGCTTGTAGGCTTCTTCACCATGAATGGAGAGGGGGGAGTGACCCTCTATTTATAGGTGGAGGTGGAGGAGCGCAATGTCAGTGATCCGTGTGACCTTGGTCATGCAACCATTGGATCCACCGCCATATAGAACCGCCTTAAATCCAAGGGCCAGGGTCATTTGGCATGTGTTAAATGTGTAGAGAAGGTGGTGGAGGGCTAGAACCTCCATGGGGAGGTCGGTTGACCTGCCTATGGTAGCTAGGCCCCACCATTTCCTTCTAGAAGGTGTCCCTACATGTCATGGAGTGTGTTGGCTATTTTTGTCACGTTGGATGCTTCGCTGTGGGCCTATGAATCCGTGTGACTTCATCCTCCACCCTTGAGACAAAACACAAGTGTGATCCAAGGGTAGGGAATGGCTCTGGGATACTTCACATGGATCCTGCCACCTTAGAAAGGCCTGGTGGGTCCATAGGCAGGTCGGGCGACCTGCATATGGAGGCCCCACCGGCTCATTTGCCTCCATTTGTCATCTCCTGCATAAAAATACCTCAAGGTACAAGTGGAACTTGTTATTGATAAAATATGTTCATGTCATGTTACTCTTCCTTTGAACCGATGTTGTTCACGGTGTTTTGAGTGTGTAATTTTGTGACATTTTCACCGTCAACTCTTCTTGAGAGAGCCAAATTGGTTCACTGATCTAGGCAAGCTTCTCGTTTTCTGCATCAGTCAAGCGAGATAAGGCTAGGTGAGACGAGATCAAGAACCAAACACGTCAGCTCTAAGCATTCGATAAGAATCGTAGGAACTAAAGACATTCTATCCCAACAACATTAATCAAACTCAATGGTAGTAAATTGTATTTGTAGTGGTGCCATAGATAATGGGTCTGCAGAGGTGCACACGTAATATACCTAGTACATGTCAATTGTAACTAGCAAATTTTGGTAAGAGAAAAGCTTAACGTTATAAATTACTTTGGTCCACATATGCGCAATCAAACTTCACAAATAAACCATAGGTTGTACCATCGTTTTGTTAGTCTAAGTTAAAGTTCAACATCTGTTCTATTTTTTCTGAACTGAGGTGGACCTATTTCCATTTGAGAAACAAGAATACAAATGTTTGTGGAGACATAAGCAAGGAGCCTAGAGAGAGCCTGACTCTGAATGCAAGTCTAACCCTTGACTCAAGATTTAGCTATAACAACACGGAAGGGAGACAAAAAAAACCTTGGTAGGTTAATATATTTTTTTTAAACGAGCATTGTCAGATTAATATGTTGATTGTTGAACATCCTAATCAATTTTATATGTTAGCAATTTTCTGCATTTAGCAAGTGTAAAGAGTCCTAAAACAATTTTCTCCATTTAGCAAGTGTAGGAGACCCACTTAGAAAAATAACACTTTTTAGGTTAGTAAAAATAGACACCAAGTACAATGGTAGTGTTTGAGTGTTTGACGGTTCTACAATTTGGTTCTTCGACAATGGTGTGGTCTAGAACATCCCCATTACCCATGGTCAAGAATTCTTAAATAGGTTCAGGAGTGCAAAAACTCACCAACTTCCATAGGGTCTAATTTTTTACCCACAACCAAATCATTCAATAATGAAACAAGAAGATCAGAATCACCACTTTTGGCATATGTCTTTCCTAGGTTATTAATTTCGCTCGCTGGAAGTAATTGAGTAGCAGCCTTCTTAGGTTGAGATTTTAGACTCTTGCTTGCTTGTGGCGATGATGCAAAAACTTTGCATAGATCCCTCCTTTGATGGCAGTGATAGTGAGAGCTCCCAGAAATGTCCATGGAAAGCGGAAGTAGACTGACAATATACGCAGGACTGTGTCTCGAACAGTTCACCCCTGAAAACCGAATCAATAACTGTCGGAGCACCGCTTTTCCCATAAGGAGTCTGAATTCCACTTTCCTCGTCCTGCAAAGCATTGAGCAAGGACTCAAGAAGTTCATAGCTATCATGCATCTTGTAGGCTTCGTACTTGCCAGCATGCAATCGTACAATTCTTAAGAGTTCATTCGGGTTCAACATGGTTCCTGCAGAATCAGTAGCGCTTGCCTCCACAAAAAGCTCCTTCAGTGCCATGCTTAGGTGACCCGGCGGAGACATCCAAAACCATCTGAGGGATTATTTAGTTGCACTTCAATCCCCAAAATCCATATATGCTGGGAGGGATCGGGGTGGATTGAATACAACCAAATAAGTACTAAGAGATGACAACCTGATTTCACCACAATACTTATTAAACTCTTGTGTGTGACATCCACACCACACCACACTGGATGAAAATGGCAACAGGTTTTTGGGTGCATCGGTCAAACACTTCCACTTTTGACACATTGTTACAACTTACAATTACAATTTACAAGTGACACTTAACACACTTCTGCTTATGTATCATCAACATCGGGCTGTAGTGCCAAAATGAGCAAGTGTTCTACTAGTTTCATTTGTCAACTAACTACTAGTTTCATTTTCTTACTCTTGTTTTAGTTTATTGTATGATTTAAACTTAGGAGATGGTAGATTGGTAGATACAAGTAGGCAAGAACAACTATCAGAACATATCATAGTACTCGTAGGAAATAGAGCATTTTAATTGTTTTCTCTTTTCTTTTGCTAGGAAAAGAGAATAGTTTGCTTTAGGAATGTTGGTCAAACACTTCCGCTCGCTTCACTGTTACAAGTGACAATAGTCATTATATTGGGCAAACTAAAAGTTAGGGCTGTCATTCTTGAACTAACAAGAATTGTTCTAGTAATAATTGAGTTTTCTTATGTCACGGCTTGCGGTTGTATATGTTCTTCATATAAGTGCATGTACAATGCATATTGCTCTTACAGAGCTATTTAAGGAGAGAAAAAAATACTACGTCATTAAGCGCCTCTAAGAGAACCTAATCCATAATGATAATTTTGTTTAAAATGCGCTTAACTTGTGTGGTTATAATTTACTTTGGTCCACATGCCCAATCAAACTTCACAAACCATAGGTTGTATCAGTTTTGTTAGTCTAAGTTAAAGTACGACATCTGTTCTATTTTTTCTGAACCGAGTAAACTCATTTCCATTCGAGAAACAAGAATACAAATGTCCGCACAAACATAAGCAAGGAGCCCAAAGGGAGAACCTAACTCTAAATGCAAGTCTAACTCTCGACTCAGGATTTTGCTATAACAACGGAGAAGGGAGACTAGGACAACTACCAAAGTTTGACAAAAGCATGACATCGAAAACCATCTAAGGGCTTGTTTAGTTGCATTTCAATCCACTCAAATCCGTATGTGCTGGGAGGGGTTGTGTTGGATTGGATACAACCAAACAAGCACTAAGAGATTACAATCTGATTCCACCACAATACTTATTAAACTCTTGTGTGTGACATCCACGACCACATATGTTCTAGTTATTTTCTTTTGCATGTCTTACTTGGGTGATCTATAAGGCTTGAAAACAAAATGGCTATTGCGAATAAATTCTCTCATAAATTTTGTACCGAAATGACATTTTGGGATCTCTTACATGACATAGATGGATGGTGATGGTAAGACGGAGGACCAGGGGCAATGTGGGAGAGACAATGAGAAATAATGTTGTCTTAATTTGTTGATGCTGTGCCAAGCAATAAGTTTCGTTTTGATGTTGCATTGGAGAGATCTAGGGCGCATTTGGTTCGTAGCCCCACCTTGCCACACCGCGCCGCACGGCATGCACCGCATTTTTGGCACCCGTTTGGTTGCTTGTGGCAGTTGCGACATGCCGCACCGCATGCACATCATTCTCGTGTATTTTGCCACAAGCCATCGAAAGTCGTGCGAAGGAATTCATCACCCAATTTTTGGCGCGGGTGTTGCCTAGGCATGGCATGCAGCGGCAGCAACCAAACACGCGCCTAATACGTGCTCGGGAGTGTTGAAGCCACCCATACTATTTACCCTCCGTTCCATAATAAATACACTTTTAATATTCAAATTTTTTTCCCAAAATAAGAGCAAATCTACGTAAGAGACAAACCAACTCTATTTGTCTTTTTCTACTTTCTCTCTTCCCAAAGCGCAATGATTACAGCTTCATAGGGATAGTATATGTAATTTCTCACTAGCCTTATATCTTCACCATAATTCTAGAAATACACTTATTTTGGGATGGAGGGGGTACGTTGCAATCATGACTAATAACATTTTTCTGATTCGCTTTTAGGAAAAAAAAAAGCATTTCTGATTCCATATAGCCGTATTGCCGATATTTGATTTGCTGCTCATGCACCCGCAAGTCGCAAGCGTCCGCATTCGTGCGCATATGCCGCCGCTGTGTGTGGCTTCCACTCATGATGGCTCGGTGAGCTTCTCTTTTTCCTTTCGGGGGCCCTTTCCTTTTCCTGACTAGGAGGATAGTAGTGGCTCCGGTTAGGGAGGAGAGGACCACGGGATAGCTAGGCACCGCAACGTGTCGCCGTGTCGGTGCCCGCAGGACGCAGCGGGCTTGCGACGGTACACACGGTGCGCCTGCACCTAATGAGCGGCTGCGAGATACTCCTGTTCAGAAGCTCGCATCGTCCTGTCCGCCGCCCGCTCGAGCGCGGACGGGACGGAGGGACCCGATCGCGGCCGTCGTTTTCGCGGGGAGGCCGGGGCGTGTGTGTGTGTGGCCGGTGGCCTCGTACGTTGTCGTAGTGTGAAACGGGTCCCGCGATGGATGGATGGCACGCGTCGTCTTTTCTCGGCGGGCGCCGGGGTTCCGGCCAACTTTTCGCCTAAAATGGCTCCGGAAGTCTTCGTGGGCTGCGGTGCTTGGAGCCAATTTGACAGGAACGGTGAAAGTGAAATGATTTGCGCGTGTACGGCATGTGCTGTCATCAACGACTTCGTGTCGACTGGCTAGCTACTCCTCCTAGGATTCTTGGTTCAGTGGCTGGCTAGAGAGTCTCGAGTCTCAACAGTGTTTACGAGCCATATGGTAATGGGCTTATCTTAATCTAGTCTGAGCAAAATTTATCTGCGCTATCGATTTTCAGAAGGTGAAGCTAGCGGAAAGAATTTCAAGAAATTGCACTCCTAGCTATAGCTGAGGGCCACGTTTTGTTAAAGTTTAACTCCCATCACATCAATGTTGCCTCAAATGCATGGAGTACTAAATGTAGACTAATTGCATGCATGTCGACACAGATTAGGAGTAATTTACGAGACGAATCTATTAAGCCCAATTAATCCAAGATTGAAAACTTTTTGTCAAATAAAACGAAAGTGTTACAGTATTTGTTAAACTTTAACACCTCAAACCAGACACCCCCTAATATCCTCGCGCCGTGCCGCATAAATTCGCTGGCGCCATGTCCACGTTTTGACCGCTTGTGTGTGTGCGCTATGGACGAAGCTAGTCACGGAGGCCGGAGGCCAATCATGCGGCCACTGCGCCCGGCTGGCCGCCAATGTGCTGCACTGTTCCCCGCACAGGATCGGGCATCCTGTCATCAGTCAGTCGCATCTCATCCGTCCTGCATGGGGCTCTCACCCACCTGCAACAGCCGCAGACGATCGATCAAAGCCGGTCCTACACCTCCTCGGCAATTTTCTATGGCGCGCCCACCCCGCCTGTGAGGCTACGCCAGCGCGGACCCCCTGACCCCTATCATGCCATTTTGAGAGCTCCGCCCGCAAATTGAATAATGCCTGCGCGCGGAGGGTAGCGCGAGACGCCCTCCACGTCGCCCCGGTTCTAGTCCTCGCGACCGGCCCAAAAACATTACTCTATTCTGCACGCGAAAGCGCCCTCCTCCGCCGCACATCACGAGCTCCCTGGGAAACGGATGCCGTACACATGCGAGCAGAGCTCCAACAAGCTAGGCGAGACCCCGTGCGCCGGCTCTTCGTTCCCCCTGCTGGCCGGCGGCGTCGCGGTCGCGCCGTTGCATGCGGATTGGGTTGGGTTTGACGGTTTTATGATATGTTTTGTTCGGCCGGTCGCCATCGGTACCTAACGTACGTGGCGCCACTGCGAATGGAGAGACCAAACAGAACCCCCCCCCCCCCCCCCCCCCCCCCCCCCGGTATGGATAGCATCGCTGATGGCGAATGAGTTTCTGCTCGGCTTTTTACGCCGGTTCATGGGGTGTATTTGGTTTTTCTATGTGGGGGGGACACCGAAAGAAGAGTGTTGTTTTGCACCTGGTAGGTAGGTAAAAACTATAGGAAATTTCTGGAAGCCCGGGTGTAGAATAATACCCCCCGGCACATGCAAAGCTTCTACAGAGTACGTACCAGATGCCCAGCTGGGCATGTTACCGGCCGCTCGATAGGTACACATTGTTTAGTCCTGGGTGAGTACATAAGGCTCGTCATCTTTTGACCACGCCACGGTAGATCATTGGCCGCTGTTAGCCTTTTGTGGCAGTGTGTGTGTGTGTGTGTGTGTGTGAACAAAGGCAGTGTGTTTTCTTGCAGTTCCAGTTTTGTATGTGTGAGGACTGCAATTTGTTTTGGGCCGTTTCTGTGGACTTCTGGCTTTGGTATAAGTTTTCGGGCCTTCAAATGTGCCAAATTGTTGGATACAACGTGCGTGCGATCATCATACCAGGCACACGTTTGATGGGCCTCCTAAGTGCGTGCGTCTCATGCTCTAGGGCGCTGGTGCCCAACGGGCTCCGCTGAGTACTTTACTAGTAGCCTTACTAGTATCGTCATCCTTCCCTTCAGCAAGATTTGGAAGATGTGCCGTGTGCGTGAGGGAGAAACAAAACGATGGGAGTCTGGTTAACATCAGGAAATTTATTGATCCAAAAAAAAACATCAGGAAATTTATGAAAGGATGGAGCCTACTGAGAATTGGTGAACCAAAAAAAAGATTAAAATAATCTTCTTAATAAAATCAATAATTGGGATGACCTAGCAGCTGACATCTAGTGAATGATCTGATAGATATAATTTGGAAAAGCATTTGGAAGTATTTACATAAGGAAGAAATTTGGACAATTCTAAAATACGCCCGGCTGCTACGCACAGCAGCGTCCGTCTTCAACTCGTGTGCGCCACCCCCTCCCCCCTCTTCCTCCTTGCTGGTGGCTGCGCTCCTCCTCACCCCTGCCCCGCCGCGGCACGCTTGGGCTTGACCGGAACTCCACGGCCGTGGGGCTACCCCCCTCCCCCCTCGCCACGACGCCCCCGTCCCGACTTGGCCCGACCGCCTCCGTTGCCGCCAAGGCCCCTAACCGCCCTCCAGTCACCCCCACCGCCTGGCATGCCTTCCTCCCCCTAAACTTCCATTTCTAAGCCCATCGCCGTAGTTGGGGAAGATGAGAGGAGAGCTCACGAGAACTCTAGCTCGGAGATCCAGGAGGAGGAGGAGAAGGAGGACATACCTCGCCGGATCCTCCATGGCCGCCGCGCCACCGGATCTGCTTGAAGACTCTATGTCGTCGCCAGATCCGCTCGGCGGAGTTGGGGAAGGTTGCCGGGGAAAGACAGAGAGGGAGGTGGGAGAGGAGAATCCCTGCCACAGCCGGATCCGCTCACCAGAGTTGGGGAGGAAGTCACCAGAGAGGAGAGAGAGGTGGGTGTGCACGTGGGGAGTGGAGAGTTGCGTGCGCCGGACGCGGACGGCTGTTCGCTAGCCCTTAAAAACGGACTAGCTATAGAGGGGTGATCTAAAATGGTTGTTGGAAGGGGATGCCAACACCAATTCGCAAGCGATTTGAGTCTGTGAAGCCAATAGTAACAGCTATGTACACTATCATTACTTTCTTATTTTGTGTTGATGATTGTTTGGCTGGCTGCCTATTTACTATTGGCTTAAGAAACAGAACACTTGGCAATTGCAAGGTCAAAGATATTGAATCATGAATGGTGTCGCTTGTACGTTCTGAACTGATTGCAACTAAGATTGTTAACTTCTAGATATCTGCATAAATAACTTGACTGGAAAAAGGAAGAAAACATCACTTGAAGGGTTCGCTCTCAGATTGGTGGTAGGTTTTTTTCTTAAATGAAACACATGCTGTGGCATATTCACGAAAAAAGATTGGTGGTAGGTTCTCTTACATGACTCATTATATTCAGGCTTTACTAGAATATTTTTTTTCATTTCTCTCATTGTTTAATACATGGTTGTTTGTTGGATGAATTTTGCTCAGTTCTCTTGTAGCAGACCATTGTTAAGGACTTAAGGTAATGTGTTATGAGTTAAGTTGCAATCGTGAAGGGTTTGACCCATTTTCAACTCCAAGTCCATTTGGAGGGCACATGCAGACGACAGACACCGGTTTTTCACATGGTTGCTAATACAAGCAAAAATATTGACAGCAGATAAGCTCTTGCAAAGAAATTGGCCATGCAATCCAGTCTGCTTGATGTGTGACCAACAGCCAGAAACGGCGCTTCACCTATGTGTTCTCTGTCCTTTTGCATCAGAGGTTTGGTCCCTTGTTAAATCCCAGGCAGGTGTTTGCATCTCGCTGCCTTCTCCGGATGTGCAGTTAGTGCAGGAGTGGTGGGACAACGCTCTCCAGGGACAATCAGCCACTCAACAACGAACAACAGCGGCAATTCTTATGTACATGACTTGGAATATTTAGAAAGAGTGTAATCGGAAGACCTTTCAGGAAGCGGAGCGAACTCCCATTTAGGTGCTAGGACTAATTAAGGAAGAGTGGGGGTCTGATGACGCAAGCTTGCGGACATCCGGTAGTTCCATAATGGGGTTTCCTCCGTGCCTTTCAGCAGTGGTTGTGTTCACCAGTTTTCAATGTAACTAGGCAGGCCCCCGCGCTTTCGCGCGGGTAGACTGTTGCAAACGGGATGAACTGTTCGTACCGGGCGAAGGCTGTTTACGCGTCTGGGACTGTTCATGCAGAGGTACTGTTCGCTAGGACCGGTACTGTATCTTACGGGGCGGGACTGTTCACAGAGACCTGTTACTGTAGATAACAATGTAGGTACTGTAGCTAACTCACCGCGTTTAAAGGTATTTATAGATAACTCACTGTAAAACATTTGCTTGCTCTTCTTCTTATATGACGTAGCAGACCTCCTGCTAATTCTTCAAAAAAAAAGAGAGAAGGGGTTAACCTAGAAGTTGCAATGCATGCGGTGGTGCCTTTATGGGTTGCTAGCTCTCATTTACACACTAAAATGACCGGCATGTAGTGTACATAATTTACTGGCTAGGTCAATGCCAACCAGGCTTGCAAAGAGAAGTCTATAATTTTTTGCAAAACTATCAGAGTTCCTAAATCACAGGCGTCTAATTTACTTTTATTTTAGGCGACGAACATCATCCATCTAATCTGCATCCAATGATCACCACTCTTCCTCATTCTCAAGACCTAACACCTTTTCTCTTGTTGTTAGTTCATCTTCACTTTCAGGCACCTGTAGGATAGGAAATGTGCAAAAGTATAATTGATATTCTTATAATCGTCGTCCTGTTTGCCTATATTTTTTAACCTATTTGCTATCAAGCCATGTACAACACGTTTCTAAAAAACATGATAGATATCATGACAATTTTTGTTGAATATACCACCCACACATATAAAAATGTTCTTCCATAGTACCGCGCTGACACTCACCTATAGACTATAGTAAATGGATAGAAAAAAATAAACGTAGCCGATAGCGCCTTCTCCGGTTCTCCACAGTACATGTCACCTTCACCACGCGGCGCTCTGTTGCTTCACGTTCACACGTCTTTGGTAGTCTCACGATATCATGATAGTTACACTTGAATGTACCATCTATACATATAAAAGTGTTCTTCTTCCATAGCAACACGCTGACACACACCTGTTGTAAATAGAAAACAATTAAATAAATGTAGCCGATAGCGTCTTCTCCACGGTACACCTTCACCGAGCTCTGTTTGCGTCACGCGTCTTTGGTAGCCCCGGCCATGACACCCTCGAAGCGCCCGACCAAATCCAGCAGGTTGCGGTGTGACGACCCGCCCTCCTGCATGGCCGCTCTCGCCTTGACCGCCAGCGCACGGGCCCGCCGCCGCCTCTCCTCTGCCTCCTCGCCACCGCCCATCACGCTCCTCACGGCCTCCTCCACCACGTTCCGGCCGACTAGGATCTCCTTCTCCACCTTCTGGTACAACAGCGGTTCCGTGATCCCAACGCTGACGCCGATCCCCAGCACCTCCACGGCCATCTTCTGGTTCAGGAACTGGTCCGTGAAGTGAGGCCACGTCACCACCGGCAGCCCCACGGTGATGGCCTCCATCGTGGAGTTCCACCCGCAGTGCGTCACGAAAGCGCCCACCGCAGCATGGGACAGGATCAGCACCTGCGGCGCCCACCCCCTGATGAGCAGGCCACGCCCCGTGACGCGCGCCTCGAGCTCGTCCAGGAAGGCGCGCACGGCTCCGTCGTACTTGTCGGCGTTCCTGATCACCCAGATGAACGGGTGCCCCGACGCTTCCAGCCCGAGGCCGAGCTCCACGGCCTGCTTTGGGTTCGCCTGCGCGATGCTCCCGAAGCTGACGTACACGACGGAGTCCGGCTCCTTGCCGTCGAGCCACCGGAGGCACTCGTCGGCGTCGATGTCAGTAGTGTTCCCTCTCGCCGCCAGTGTTGCGGCGCGCTGGTGGTAGAGCGACACTGGCCCGATGGTCCAGACTTTCATCCCCCTGGCCGCCGCGTAGCCGGCGACATACTCCGGTTCCATCTCTTCAAATGTGTTCATGATGACGCCGTCGGCCTCGGCCCGCGCGCGCTCGACGTAGTCCCCGAACTCCTCCCACCACGGGATTGGGATCCCCCGGAAAAAGCCCGGGGCCTGCGCCCTCGTCACCACGAACCTTTTCTCCAGACCCGGCACGACGACCGGCTCGTTGTCATCGGCGACACCTTGGTACGCGTCGAACCGCTCGACATTGTGCTGGCACAGCAGGCAGAAGGCGCACATGCTGAAGAAGCTGAGGCGCGGGACCCCGAGGTTGGCCGCGAGCACCGTGGTCCACGGCTGGCAGAAGTCCGCCACGACGCACGTCGGGTACGGCGCGTGCGCGCGGAGGTAGCTCTCGATCGGCGCGCGGAGGAGCGCAACGGCGTCGAAGTAGTTCTGCGCGTACTCTACCGGGACGTTGTCCATGTTGTCGGCTCCTTCGGGCAAGCCGGCCTCGGCGTAGTCGAGCGGGAACTCGACGAGCCGGACCGGCAGGCCCGACAGCCGGGCGGACTCGATGCTCGGGCGTACCCGCGCAGACGTGGCCGGGGTCCCTACGATGGTGCAGACCGCGCCGTGCGTGGAGAGCAGCAGCGCGGTGTCGACGGCCGGGATCAGGTGGCCCTGAGCCATCAGCGGGACGAACACGAAGTGCGCCGCCTGGGTTCTTCCGCCGGTGTCGTCTACGTCTCCCCGGCCGTCGGTTGCCGCTTGCCCTTGGCTACCCATCCTGATTTCTGGCGATGGTCGTGGCCGACCGGATAAGGGATGGGCAGTGAGCGAGGTTTAGTGATCTTGGCTGCTTTCGTGTGTGTTCTAGTTGCTGCGCATGGCATCTGCTATGAAAGACCGCATACGTGAGTCGACTTGGAGCTGCGTTTGCGTCGTTAACCCAGGCACCCAGCCGGCCAAGGCCGGCCGGTCGACAAATATGTCCTCATCAGTCACTCCTCAGGACTGACGTCATTTGCGGGCGCCAGGATGATAGTACGACACTTGTCTGAATTGTGAGACTGTAATGTTTGTACTCCATCTCGCGGTAGCATGGTCTTGAACAGTACGAAACGAGTTGCCGAGTTAGAGGCCCACAAATATTGGGTTTCCAACGAAATCCAACATCAACTGGCGCTAATACTTACTTCTATTCGCAGCTGTCTTCCTCGGCTAGGAGCCTAGGACCTATAACTACTACAGTACCTCCTATGATAGATTTTCCACGAGGGATCTCGATTGATAAACCCAACTGGACTACGCTTTTGTAGTCTGCCTTCAGTTTTATGACAATAAGATATTCCCTCTGTCCCAAAATAATCGAGGTTATGGGATTCAAATTATGTCCCATTAAAGATTATCGTTATAGACTATGGTCTCACGATCCATTAGCTTGGTAGCATGCAGCCTTATCCCTTCCAACTCACCTTTTTATCTCAAAATATGTGATCCCCTTCCTTAGCTGTCACGACGTTGCCTCCCTAGCGGCCTAGCCCATGTCGTCCTCCGTCGGTGCCCCTTGCCACCACCCTCTAGGCCTCCAATGGCCGTCGCCTCCTCCACCGCACCTTCCCCGCCCATCGCCTCTAATCCATCGCTGCTACCTCCTGCCCATTGCCAACAACGGCGGTCTCATCTTCTCCACCAACCCCTCCCTTGTCTACGGCACCCCGCCGCGGATGGGGCCAGCGAGGAAGGATTTGGCCATGGGTGCGACGTTGAGGAAAGGATCCGGCCATGGTGGGACAACGTGGTTACGAAGGTTGATGAGGGATGCAATTTTAAATTTAAATCAAGTCAACTTTTCAAGTTTAACTAAATTTATTGAAAGTAATATCAACATTTATGTCTCTAAATCGATCTATATTTCATAATTAATATAATGGTACTTACATGGATGCAAATAGATTTGCACGTGAATCTATAATTATGCTTGCAAAATTAAGTCTATTTCTTGTTCTAAAGCCTGTTTTCATCCCTAGGTACCAATTTGGTACCATAAATGTTAATATTTTTTTACAAATTTAAATTATTTGACTCTTTGAAGTTTTTTTAGAAGAAAAGGAGAGTATATATCTACGTAACATCTGAGCAGGCCCTTATAACATTAACAATCTGAACTATCAAAGATTGTACCAGATTAGCAAAATCATATTGAATTGTACCAGGAGCAAGAGCAACCACGCAGTTACGCCGGCACTCACCCTTGGTCATCAGATGGTTAAACACTTTAATGTCAGTCATTTGGGCCACCAAATGCTTATATAAAACATACAAGTACTAGAATTTCTTTCATCTACCAACTACGAGTCTGTGTGCCCCCACCAGTACATGTCATCATGATTCGGTAGCTTTCTGAATTTTTTTTTCGCGAAGGACGGCGAAAACTATTGATTGTTGTAATATTACACTAGAAGAAAAGTTTATAAGAGAGATCAGATCTGAAAATCAAACAACGGCATCCTGATTTTCATAATAAGGAAGAAAGAGAGTTCCTACAAAACGAATAAGGAAGATTGAATTCCTTTCTTCTCATTTTTACTGCTTCAGTATTTAACAGACCTGATCAAATGCTTGTTTAGATCGGGCCAGAGAAAAAATATATGAGTCAAAATTTCTGATGCAGTAGCCGGTCAGATCAGTTCTGTTTGTTTTTTTTTTTGGTGGCGGTCGGGCAGGTCCTGTATAGTTTAGTCCACTAGCCATGGACTAGTTATAGTCCATTAGTCCATATGTAGGAGCTAACATGATTAGTTGTTAATTCTAGTCCATCCAAATAGGTTTAATTTGATCTAACTAGAACTGTTAGAATGCATGCTTCCCGTTTCCAAATTACAAGTCGTTCTAGCTTTTCTAAGTACTTAGTTTTTATTATGTATCTAGATATTTAGTAAAAATCATATATCTAGAAAAGACGGAATGACTTATGGTTTGGAGTGGAGAGAGTATATTGGTAGGCTTTACAAAATAACGTACCATGTAACCAAATGAAGGAGTTGTTATATTTCAGGTGCTTTGATTTTTAGAAAACAATCTTAGACAACCCGCTAGTACAATTAAAAGAATAACTTATAAAAGATAATTTATATTTTTCTGTAGTCAAATAATGATAAAATTACATGTTATCTGAAAAAAACAAAATATAAGAGAAGTGAAAAAACAATGTACTACCTATTTATATTGTAGTATTATACTACTTACGTCCTAGAAAGAATGGAAATCTCACTTTTCAAGGTAAGATTACTGAAGATGTAAAATTACACATTTACTCTATCATTCTCCCCATACCTAGAAACTGAAAAACAATTATTGCATTCTGGAATGTTCTTCCCATGCATGGATGGAGTATGGTAGTTTTTTTTTAGACATGTAGGGGTATTTTTAATATGTGGGTTCCATAGAAAAGCTAATCTCAAGTGCACAATTGCATATTTTTTTGGGACAATATTTGAAATGCAGGAATGGAGTACTAAATTAGCATATCATAATCCCGCATGTACGACCTACCATGTGCTCTATGTTGGCGATTTCTGGTTGCCTCAATTCTAAAATAAGTGCATCTTGATTTTTTAGGAGTCAAACTTTTTTAGTTTTAAGTAGATCTATAGAAAGTATTTATAAACATTGGTATCTCATAATATATTTATTATAAAAATATATTCCACCATTAATTTGCTAATATTTATTACACATATATTATTAGTATACTTTTATATATGTGTTAAACACAAGTGCTATTCTACACCCGGATAATATTCTACACCTAGACCCAACCAAGTGACCCAACCCAACCGGCTCCCTCCGACAGTTCGACCCACCCACCCGCGCGACCGACCCCACCCCCACGCGCGCCGCACCCCACGCCCCGCACGCCCGGCCGGCCGCTCCGGCTTTTCTCGGACCCCACGAGGGACATACAGCGGCAGCAGCCTGTTCGGTAGGGATGGCTGGGCTGGCTGGCGCTGGTGCTGAACTAGCCAGTCAGCCAACAAGCTTCCGCCAGCACCCAGCCACACCAGCAACTTTCCAGCCAGCACCCAGCCACGCCAGCAACTTTCCAGCCAGTTCAAATGTTTTCAAAAGCTGCTGGTCATTCAACATTCAAAAACAGCACCAACATCAACGACCATTCAAACTTGGCGCCAACACCAACGTCCGTTCAAACTTGGCGCCAACAGCAACATCCATTCACAGCAATTTTTGTACTTGCTAACACAATTGCAATCACAACATTCACATACAACTGACAAGTACTTCGTACCAGTTCATGAACCATTTCTGTTCCCTACAACCATACAACAAATTAAAGTCCAATTTAAAGTTCCTAGCTACCTTAGCATGATCCTTCACTTATCCATACATACTAACAACTCACCACAATCCAATTTCACCTCCTTACAACAAAAGAACGGAACAAAGGTCATGTGTTAGTAAATTAGGCATATATGCAACTTATACAAAAGTTGTGAACTTCCCAGAAGCCACTAAGGAAACTTGGCAAGTCCGGGCAATCCGCAGGTGCACATACACCGGCCTCCTATGTTACCCTGTTCATGGTCCGGTTTAAGCGGTTTGCGGTAAAAACCAGCCCAACCCGTGAAGTCTCTGTTTCTACGGTCTGGAACTCGCGGGTTCCACGGGTTCCATGGGTTAGCACTTATAACAGGGCAGACGGTGAACGCCGCGGCGAGCTATCGCCGTGGGCTGCGCTTGGAAGACGGCGTTCTGGCGAGCGCTGGGTCCGCGGGCCTGGGCACCAGCGGGGCGCCGAACTGCTCGTGGACGAGCGCCCAGTCCGGTAGGCCAACGGCGACGCCGGCGTCCGCGCTCGCCGCCCAGTCGATGTCGTCGTCGCTGTAGAGACGCCGGTGAGGAGGAACCTGCGGTGCGTGGAGACGAAGGCGTTGGCGGTGTGCACGGCCACGTCGCAGGACCGGCAGAGCAGCGCGCGGTCCTCCACGCAGAAGAAGTTCCCCGAGCGCCGTGACCGCACGACCAGCCACCGGCCGAGCACATCGCGCCGGCGCAATCCTCGTCACTCAACATTTGAGATGGAATTGCGTCCGAATTCATTTTGAGATGCAAGCTAAAATGTTCGGAAAGGAAACAGGAGAGGAGCAATTGAAAATTTTGTCAAATTTGATCAAGTTGCCATCTTAAGAGGCGAGCAACAAAAGGGAACGGGAGAGAGGAAACGCAAAAATCGGCACGCAAGATTCGACAAGCTTGCTGGCCTACGACCGCAGCACCAGGATCCGGCGGCGCCGAGCCTCGCGAAGAAACGGCGTCGAGCAGGCGAAGAGAGAGAATGCTGAGCCGAGCACCGAGCAGAGGTGCTCCCCGGCACCATGGACGTGGACCGTGGGGCAGGCCGGCCGACCGGCGTCGGCATCGGCACCAGAGCGGGCAGTGGCGTGGGTGGGCCTGCGGAAGGGGTGGGCGCGGAGAAGGCACCAGAGCGGGCAGTGGCGTGGGTTTGCCCGCGGCTGGGATGGACGCGGTCACCCAGAGGAGGGCTCCTCGTCGTCTTCGTCGCCGCCGCCTGCGACAGAGGAAGATGAACGGGTTTTGCGGTCTGTAACCGCCCACAAACCAACCCGTAGCAGCCTTTAGATACGGTTTTGTGTGGCCTGGTTTGACGGGTTGGTCTGGTTTTGACCGGACCATGTGCAGGGTGAGCCCTCCTCCTGCAGCCGTTAGAATTTGTCAAACAAACTACATAGCACAAAACTTCAATTGACATATGCAACAAAGCTCAGGACATCACCTTCTGTTCTGCAATGGAACACTCCACACCATCATTGCTATCCAGTCCCTGACTTCCTGCATAACAGTCTCACTGTTGGCGTGCACCCACGGCGACACAGGATACGGCAGTGGAACATCATGAGTACGCATCCATAAGTAATTATCCATTGCAAAGCATGATATGATAATCTGAGCTTGCTTCTCCCTTCTAAAGTACGACACCTTATTAAGAATATGCCACCTTTGTTTTAAAACACCAAATCTACACTCTATGATATTGCGCAGCTCCGAATGAATGCGGTTAAATTTCTCGTCACGAGTTAATTTGTTCATGTCCACTCCCACGAAATCATCCTTATGGTACCTTGTTTCGCGGTACGACGTCAAGTATCCAGCCTCCAACTTGTACCCCGTGTCCGCCAGGTAGTAGCGGCCTACATCAATAGAAGGCATTAAACATTGGCAAGTGACACTTTGCACATCCATCCATATTTTCATTTGCAAGGCCTCAATTACCTGGTGGTGGATGTGGAAATCTTGCATCCCTCTGACATTCCTCCAGCACCACCACATCATGACACGCCCCTGCCTTCCCCACACCAACGTAAGTGAACCGGTCATGCATATTGTTGACGATAGTTATCATCCATCACAAACCGTCAACTTTATGTATAGAAATGGTCACCAATAGAAACTTAGGGGTTATTACTGACAATTTTCACGAGTTTTGGTGAATTATTATTTTCAGCAAGGATATTCCAGAGAGAATGAAAAGAGGATTAAATTATCAAAAATGCCACGAAACTTAGCAGCAACGAAATATGCACCAGAAGACTCCAGAAGACACCAGAAGGCACGAGACCGAAGCGGAGGATCGACAGCATCCAGGTGGAGCCAGCCGGACCCACCCTAGTGTCGCCCGGTCCCCCACAGAGGGATTCCTCTATGCCCTTCCAGAGACTTCCTCCACCGCCTCCTAGGATGCATCTTCACCGTTCGTGAAGTCGGTTTGATCCAAGGGCTGACGGTTCTTCCTTAGGGCTATAAATAAAGACCCAGACCCCCTCCTGAGAGACATCATCACCTGATCATAAGTCAAGAGTAGTCCAGATATTAAGGTTTTAAGAGATTAGATAGAGAGAGCTCTAGTTCTTCAATTTCTTAGTATATGCTTTCTAGAGAGTTTGGAGTAGAGTTGGGTGATTTGCTCAGGATTCCAGATCTGTTTGTCTGGAGATTTGGTAATTTACCTTTGTATCTTATTTATGACTTTGTTCTATTTCAATATTATGTTTCTCTTTATTATGTTCTTAGTTTGCTCTAGTTATATATTGGATATAGTATTATTTGATTATTTGCATTTGCATATGTTCGTAGAGTACGTAATTCAGTTCGCGCGAGAGTTAAGTAGCTTTGATTATGTAAGCATGGTGCTTAGATATGAAATTCTCCTGCGAATACCCGCTATGTGCCGGGAGGTGATAGATCGCGTAGGTGACAGCTGCGTTGAGTCCTTTGCAGTCCATCCCCCATATATAGATTAATTGGTAGAGCCCGGTCTGGAAGGAGATGAAGACTATGTTTCAGATTCTCCCTAGTTGATGTTCCTTATAATTTTGCCTTGATTCAGTTTTACTAGTAGATGAAGATATATATGCTAGAGTGAGCAATAAGACTTAGTGTTTAGGAATAACTTAGAAATTCTTACTCTGACCGAATCTCTAGATTAGTCATACTACTTTTAATGAGTCTTTACTTTCTATCTCTAGAATACCATTATCATGTTAAACTTATTTATCATTTATTTATCTTCTACTTGACTTACCCCTGCTAAAGTATAAGAGTGGTTGGTTTATCATAGGTCTACATATTTATTTGGTCATATAAACATTTGCCTCACGGTCCTTCTTTGGGATTAAAATAAATAAACGATACTCAGAATACTCTGGGTAGAATGCTACAATAGGTGATTTATCTGTGCGCTTGCGAATACTTATGTTTTAATATTATTTAGAGTTTTCAAGTGTAGTTACAATTACCAGCATTTTGAGCATCATGCTAGGGATGATAACTTAGTGCATAGTGATGTAAGAAATGTTAACAAGCATTCTTGGCGCCGTTGCTGGGAAAAAAAGAGTAATATGGCAATAGAAATAAATACTTATAGATAAACTATAACCTTTGCTTTAGCAGGCTTATTCTTGTTTGTTTTTGTTTATGTAAGTTAGATAGGGTAAGTGCAGGACTGGTTGTGATCCATAATTCTTTATCAATCAGAATCAACCAAATTAAGAGGAAGCTTATCATCAGTTTTTAGGAGCCATGGCTAAGAAGACTCTGCGTGAATTCTCTACTCCAAGCACCGAGAACATTCGCATTGGACCAACACTCGACACCAACAATCATGAATTTGAGCTCAAGCCAAGCCTCATTAATATGGTGCAAGCTAAGACATTCGGTGGAAAAGGCACATGAAGATGCTAGTGCTCATTTGCAGAATTTTTTTGGAGATTTGTAGCACCATCGTCATCAAGGACATTGCTCAAGATGTCATACTATTTTGTTTGTTTTCGTTCTCATTGGAGGGAAGAGCGAAGCAGTGGTTCTACATCAATAAAGATCAAATTAATACATGGGCAAGATATTCCCCTGCAAGCAAGAGCACTACCTTAAGAGAAAATATTGTAGATTTCTATCAGCAAAAAGGTAAACCTATTCCAGAAGCATGGGAGCATTTTCAAGAATATATCTCAGATTGTCCTCATCATGGAATGGAAGAATGGTTGCTCATGCAAATGTTCTATCATGGATTAATTCAAAAATCATGTGAACAACTTGATGCCACTGCTGGAGGATCATTTATGTCACTCACTCCTAGAAAAGCTGTAGTTCTTATGGAGAAGATAGCAGCAAATCAGAGCTGGACGCATGTAATACTCAATCCAGCCATAAGACTGAAAAAGTTCCAGAAGAAGTATGTGCATTGTCAACCAAGATGGATGTACTGTTGAATTGGCTAGAACAGAGAGACAATTACAAGAGAGATCGTCAAGCCATTCAAGACGCATTCAATACTAGAGCAGATGTGGAGAATCTTTAGGAGTTGAATTTGTAACACCCCAGGTGTTTATTACCAATTAGGCAGTGGGTTTGAGCTCAAACATGATAGATTAGTGGAGATGAGAATGCCAAAGTCAAACCTATGGAAATAAACCCTAACCTAACTTAGATATTGCACCCTTGCTTACATATAGGCTCGATTAAGAGATATATGCTTGGGTGTTGTTATCAAAGTATCTTCACATGTCTCACATCAAGAACTATCTATATTGATCCCTGGAAAAGTTTCATGAAGTTTGGAATAAAAAAGTCACATGAAATGATAAGTTCCATTCCTGTTGGAATTTGCCCCATTAAGTTAATGGAACTATAGAACATCCACCAAACCTTGCAAACTATCCAAATGACTCTAGATGAACTCTACAACACCTTAACTACACTTAGGGCACTTAATGGAACAATGTTCATGTTGATCATTTTGCCTAAATGTGCTTCTAAGTGATGGTTGACCATGTATGGACCCTAGAACCCTTTTGTTTGACTATTTCAAAGGTGTGACCTAGAAGCTTTGCATGACTGTGCACCCTTTGACAAAGTTGTGGAGAATTTTATAAGGAACAAACTTTGTTTAAGAGTCAAGTCATGAAAATGTGTGGAACATGCTCAAACAGGGCCCACAAGGCAGTTTTAGGGCTAATTTCAGCACTTAGCCATTTTTAAGCCCTAATTCCGGTAACATCGATGTTGGCATCCCGCGTTGTCATGATTTTGCTAACCAACATGATTTGACCCCTTAACAAAAGTTGGAGTTTATGTTATGGAGAACAACATGTAAAAAGTTGGGATCAATTTGATCAAGTTTGGCATTGCAAAATCCCAAAACTGAGCCCTAGCTTAACATGTTGACACTGGTAATTTGGGGACTAATTATCTCCTAATCTAAAGCTCTAATGACTATGACCCCTAAATAGAAAATATAGAGCATACTGAGATGAACAACTTTGCTAATTGACCCAATTCGAAAATCGGCCTGTATCGAGCCCAACATGGTGTATCCACCTGGCTTCGTTGTTGCCTGCCACCTGCTCGACAGCTGCCCCCTTAGGGGAGGACGTGGAGACCATGCACCGCGCGTCTTCACCATGGACGCCGCGTGTCCGCTTACCTGCCGCGCGTCCCGGGGACTGGGGTCGATGGGGAGGCACCAGGACGGTCAACCGAGCTATACTCTGCGCTCACACTCGCTCTCAAGCTCTTTCTTAGCTCATTGCTCCCTCTCGCTGCCGAACGCGGGCGCCATGGCCACGGCCGCGCCATTGTCGAGCGGTGGAGCTCCGCCCAACCGCTGCTGCGCTCGACCTCCGTCCCAACCGAGTGTGTCACCGCCTCCGCCTCGCCGTGCTCCGCCCCGCGCGCGCGCTTGCCCAAACTCCCGGTCGCCGGAGCATGCCGTCAACTGGCCACCATTGCCGAGCCGAATGGAGCTCCGTGGCCGGCCACCCCAAGCGCCCTACCACAAAAATTGAATATTGCCGCACCTCCACCGCCACACGCCGACCCTGATGCGCCGCTTTCCTCGGTCGAGAGCCGCCTGCGGCATGCTCCCGCCGGGGCACCGACCACCGGAGCCGCCCGCCTCCGTGGCCAGGAGGCCACGGGCCACCTCACCCCGAGCCACGACCGTCTTCGGGTGAGTCTCGCTGCGCTGGTGCTCGTGCCGCCCTCAGCCGCCGCCGCCGGTGACCCCACCTCGCCGGAGCCGCGTGTCCAACCTCCTCTGCCGAAGGCGGGAGGTAGAAGAAAGCCTCCGGCTCCCTCTCTCTCAGTGCCTCTCTGTGTGATGACAGGCGGGCCCGGCTGGGTAACAGGTCCCACTTGTCGGTTTAAGGAAGTGGAGTCATAATATGTTACATGTTTGTAAATATTTTCTGATGTTTTTATTTAAGCTTTAAAAATGCTCTAAAATACTTATAAACTTGACCAGAGCCATATCTTGAGTTTTAGAACTCCAAAAATAGTGATTCTTGTTTTGTTAATTTTGTGATGACATGTACTTGCTAAGCAAAATATAAAACTTATAGGTTGTTTCTGGGTTTCAGGATGTTTTACCTAGAGCTTGTTAAATGGAAAATAAATGCTTGTTTTCCTTGTTCTTTTTATATCTTGAGTTGTGATGCTCCAATTGATGTGAAAATTTTATGGTAGGATTGTCATGCTATGGATGTACTGTGGTATAAATTTCATGGTCATTGCTTACTGTATGCTCAAGTTATTGAGTTAACTTGTTTATGGCTTAATAAATAGCTTATAAATAATATATAAATGATAAAATAGAAAATGTTATTCCACCACCTTATTATGATGTTGCTCTTTGATGTTAGTTCATTCTATGGCCATTTGTTCACAGAAAATATGGAGTTTTAGGTTTAACTTGCTCTCACATGATTTATTGCAATAGCTATTTGTCTTTTTCATAGGGATTGATATATATCTCCAAATGGTTTGAAATTTGGACAGTAGACTTTTGGTAGCATATTTAGGCCACTGTAATTTTTGTAGAATTTATTGTATACTTTTGGTATATGTTCATTAAGTCACCTAATTATCTAAATAAATTAAGAAAATGCATTAAAAGAATTTATTTAGGAATGGACACTATGTTTTCTGGTGTTCATTAGTCATGTGTGATATGTTGGTAAAGTTGGTTTTGTCTAATTATATATTTGCAACATAAGTTAATAATTATTTCTTGCAAATGAGGTTTCTGGACAGATCTGGGAACTTAGCAAAGTTCTTCATGATAATGTGCTTTGTTGTGAAACTTATTTATATAAAAGTTGTAGATAATTTATGTATCTAGCTTCTGTTAAAATTTGGTGGCATTTAACAATGTGGTTTAGGATTTATAGCTGTTTAAAGTTAGGGTACAGAATTGCTTGCTCTCTGTTTGTCAGGAATAGATTCTGGAACTTTGTATTTTTGACTTGTTTAACTTATGAATCATGCTGTGATGATATTATATGAAATGTAGATAATTTTATAAGCTTTCCATAATGTCTTCGTGCAAGTCATTTGGATTTGTATAACTTCAGATATGATTGATTTACTCAGCTACTGCATGTATATCCAGAGTTGTTGAAAATACATGATTGCTTGGTTACTTTGCTTGCGTATTGCTAAGTGTGATTCATGTCTTTGGTGATTAAGCTAGTACACCTGAGACTTTGTAAATCTTATGTCATGCTTGGTATTGCTTTCTTTGCTATTTTAGCATGTTTGTTTGTGTTAGGTTACTTAAGTAATGTGATGTGCTTACGTGTCTTTACTTTAACCTTATACTTGCCTTGATTAACGTGGGATGCATCATCTATTGCATTTCCTTATATTCATGCACTTGCATCTTGCATTTCATTTAGGTACGCTAGCTAAAACGCATGAAAGATGTGGTGTTGGAGCCAAACCCGAAGACGGTGTTTGGTGGAACTATCCCGAAGATGAAAGTACTCAACGAGTTTCATCTGACCAACACTAACTTGAGTCGGATCCCAGGCAAGCCCCGGAGCATTATAAGCCTCCTATCTTCAAAGCAATTAATTATATATATATATGTTATAAGTATTGTTGCATTAAGTGGTAGGAGTTGGTTGAAAACATTGCTGCATTATATCATTCCTTGTCCAGATATATGAATCCTTGAATCCTACATAGACTAGGATCGAGTAGATGCTTAGCCCTGCTTTAAGCGGTAGAAGTCAGGTGATTTCCTGTCACCTGCGAGATATAGGGATATTCATATATGGCACGGTTGGCTATATTTGCTATCGTGAAATGGAACCATGTGTTAATAAAATGAAATGAGACCGGGCGGGATGACGATAGTGAAGCAACAAGGCATGGAGGTCTTGGGTGTGAATCTATCCCCGTCTGAGTCGTTTAAGGACCGATTCGCTGTACGTCCTTGAGTCATGTTGAATGCAGTCTAACACTTAGTTGGCCGGATAAGCCGTTCCGACCGCGAAGCCGAGTAATATGGTTCAGGCCGGGAATCGAATGGTAGGTTGCTTCTTGGAGGAGAGAAAGGATGTGCTTGGGGACATTGGCGTGAGACCAAGGGGGGTTAGAGTCCCTATCACCTGGCAGAGTGTCGCCCTTGGGGTCGCGACATCATTCGGACCCGTGATTCCTGAATCATATGAAAAGGTGGCATGTGCGACCCTGGCAGGGGTCTGCACGGTGAGTGTTAGAAATACCCCTCCAGCTGGATAGGAATTCGATTCGAATCGCCGTCGCTCCCGGTTAGTGAGCACTTGACTTGAGCAGCGGCAACGTAGATTCAATTAAATTGAACTGATGGTTAATTGGATCGCGATGGAAAGGTTGCCTCAATTTATACCTGCTATGGTTAATATTGTTTGCTCCTAATAAAGTGAGTGCTCTAGTACAGGTGCTAATATAGATGACAGGCTAATGATGATTAATTTGATGCTTAAGCATTAATGATTACTTATCTGTATTAAGCTTTTATGCAAAATGTTATTAAGCTAGCCCCACTTTATATCAGCCTTGCATGATCCTTGGTGTCACCTTATTTCTGGTTTCTGACGGGTAAGTCTAGCTGAGTACCTTCTTGTACTCAGGGTTTTATCCCCACTTGTTGCAGGTTGTGAAGTATCATGGCTACTGCAAGAGTTGGTTGGCTCCTGCCTTAGAGGCAGAGTGTGATCATGGGCATGATCCTTCTTATTCACCTTGTCTCTAATGCTTTTGTTGGAAGTTGACCGTGGTACTGGCATGTATTTGAAATAAGAATAATGTTAGTTTCAAATTACTTTGCTTCCGCTACTTTTGAACTTAAGTTGTAATAACTATGTTGAACTCCGATGTATATTGAATTACTTGTGAAATGGTTGTAACATGTGACTTGTTATTTTGAATCACTACGATCTTGGCTTGTATGTTGGTTGGTTTGAAATGCCTCATGATTTCACTAGACTACCGGAGTTATATGGGCTCAAGTGCGAGAATTTGATCACTTCGGTGATTATTTTTGTACTTGTGCTCTTATAATTTGGACGGTTCTGTTACAGCTAGTATCAGAGCAAGATTCAACATTAAACATGTCATATGTGTATTTAAAACAAAGGTTTTGTTTTATAAAATCAGTTTATCAACTTATAGCTATATATAGGTTTGTGAAATCTAAATTCTAAACTTAGTATGCCAGTGGTCAATTTCCTTATGCCCATATAAGGATTAGTAGGTGGCTTATATAAGTACTAACTTGGGGGTTTTTCATTTATGCATCTACGCCCAGGCCAAGGTATGTATGTGTGATGACTCTCCTACACTATGCTACCGGTGTGTCAGATTAGAGGTAGCCTTCATATATGAAATAGCCATATATGTTGCTAGTTTACTTTTATGCAACATCGCACCTACGCTCAGGTAAGTGTGAGTTGTGAGAGCATGACCGTACAAATTGCGGTCTAGGGGAGAGCTAGTTTTGGTTACTGGATTATCTACATGTTACACACATGTATATATGAAGGTACTTAATTGTGGGTGATCGAATGATTCGGGTAGTTTTGGTTCTACATGTATATATACGGGGGTATATGTACATGGGAGTACTTAGAATTTTACTTCTCTGCTTTCATTGTGTGCTATATTGGGAAATGTTGGGCTGCAATGAAACTTTTCTGCAGGTACACTAACCACGAATGCGTAAGCCGAATGTAGTTGACGACTAGCTATATATCGAGAGAGTGCGTGTTATGCCACCGACATAGAACGTGATCGCCACTTTAGGTTGGCAGTCTTGTGAGGACGAATAGGACGAAGCATGCATTATAATGATTGTTGCTTTATGCATGGCTATACTTTTCTCACCCTTGTTCTATAGTTTGTAACTTGTGATCAATGTGTTACACTATCTTTCTTGTGTGGAGTAAAACAAGAACGCCTTACTCCATTTGTTTGAGAAAAATGTGTACTTAGCCTTGCTAGAAATAGGTGTGGTTACCTGTTTGAACCTATAGATGCCCTCTAGTTTAGCCAAGTGGTGGATATGCTGTCATACAAGTTTTTGAAAATGTTTTAGACCTCACTTAAGTAAATTGGATTCTCATGAATGAATTAAATTGGTGTTGGTCTAAGGTAATAATGTTTAGAGCCACTAGGATGATATGTTTGTGTGCTCTCTTGTTTAATAGAACAAAGGCAAACTTTGTTTTGCTTATTAAACGTTGGCTGCTAGAATAGTTTCTGTTGTAGTGATGCTTTCGTAGTCATAATGGTGTTTTTTGTAGTTATGGATAATACCAAAGTTGTAGATAACTTACTTATCTAGCTTGTCCTAAAATTTCATGACCCTAGGTATTATGGTTTGAGAATTATGAATTTTAGAATTTTACTGTCAGGTTTTGTTTATGCTCTGAATAGATCTGAATGTTTGATTTATTTGACTTATGTGCATAGGGAATCATGTCTCGGAGATAATAGAAGAAGTGTAGTACTTTTTCTAAGCTTTTCAAAATGTCCTATGGCACTAATTGTGGTGGTTTAAATCTCTAGTTATGAGCCTGCAAAATGGAATGACAGAATCTGTCCAAATCGGGGCAGAGATGTCTTCTTTGTCTTGTTTGGCCTTGTTGGCTATAGAACCATCTTAATATGATAATGAGAAAGTTATAGACAACTTAATAAGATTTACATAAAGTTAAGGCTCAGCCTTGTTGTGTCCCTAGAACTCCAGTTTTGCATTTTTGAAGTTCTTGTTAGTTTTCTGTCCATATTGGTACAGATCTGAAACATTAGCATTATTGGCCATGTTAACCTATGATTTAGCTTTTGGTATGAATAACTAAAGTTTAGTCGTCTTCCTAAGCTTTCTAGAAAGTCTAGGATCACCTTTATGGGATGTCTACAACCTCAGTTAGGGTTGAAAGAAGTAACTACTGTGCTGCTATCCAGATTCTATGTATATGCTAAGTTACCTACCTTAGCTAGTGTTTGTTTTGGACTAAACTTGTAGTTAGTTCTTGCTTTAGATAAATGCTTATTTTGGGTGAGCTTTTTGCTTAGTAATAGTTGCTTGAGTCATTTGTTTAAGCTGCTTCATGTGTTGCTTGAATTTATGATGCATGGATGTATGCATGTTACTTTGGGTAAAGCCGTAGTTGTCACCTCGTTTGTCCTCGGTGAGCATACGAGGGTCGTATAGCTTTATCCTAGAACAACATTCACGTTACGTAATTGTATGGTTGTCTGCAATTAGGTTTCTCTCTTAGGAGCCTGAGCCTGTAGGCTTAGTGATTATCCCTTGAATGTTTGTATCCATGTCGTTGCTTGACTGAAAGCTCAAAGTTTTGTTCTCCTATATGTTTGTATGAGTCGTGGATGTTTTGCAACCCTTTTTGTGAAGACCTTTATCGACTGACCAACCAAGTTAACTTTTATCAATGCTAGCCTTTGACCATGGTTCGTACGTTGCCAGTTGTGGAGACCGTACCCAAATCCATGTTGGACCTTCCGGTTACCTCTCTCAAAGGTTAGCCAGTGTGACGCAACGTCTCTCTATTATGGCCTCTAAATCGTATGCTTGCAAATTCATGCATCTACCTTATCAACCCAATCTGTGCCTTTTGAAATTTCCCATCGGGTGTATGTTCAGTAATAGTGTTATGAGTAGTAACTAATGGTGCCGCGACGAAACCGAGAGCCTCCTGTGGGTGCACACACAAGGTTGTGCTGCTCGGCTGAAAGCTCCATCTTTGGTTTTGAATAATTAATGACAACCTAGAACTAACCTTTGTGCTAAGTGGTTGAATTAGACAAGGTGGTTCGATCCAAGTGATGGAGCTAGATGATGCATCATGATGATGGAGATGGTCCAAAAGATTGATCAAGTGCTCATGCTTGGAAAAGAAGAAAGAGAAAAACAAAAATGGGCTCAAGACAAAGGTATAATTTATAGGGCCATTTTAGGTTTACACTCAAGACACCATAGAGGGTGTGAGTGATTTAGGATAGATAACCGTACTATAAAGAGGAGAAATCTTTAATTGCAATGGTTATCTAGTGCCACTAAGTGTGTCTATTTTGCATGTACTAATTATAGGCAGGAGGGCCATTCTCGGTGCTTTGTTTTACGAGAGAAAAGAAAAGGGAAAGAAGGCCTTGCTTGCTTGCTCATTTGTTTTGCAAAGAAAGAGAGCGGTGGCCACTCATTTCTTGGTTTTCAAAAATGTGAGAAGAGGCGCCTGCTGCTGTCCCTTCTGCTATGGCTGTACGTTCATTTAATGGGAGCCTGCCGTGGCTGCTCCATCTTTTGACTTGGAGAGAAGGAGCGCCAGTTGCATGTGCAGAAGGCCAGCCACCCGTTACCACGCGTGGGAGAGGACCACGTCCATTTTTTTAGCGTATGCTAATGTGGCTGGCCAAGAGAGAGAGGAGTGAGAGGCGCCTGCTGCATGCCATTGTCCACCACCCATTGGGTGGCCATCCCATCAGTCGTTCCTGCTGTTTGCTCCTGCTCATGGCGCCGTTTGCATGCAAGCCGAGAGAAAGAAAATAAAAAGGAGTGGGGAGCTGCATGCGTGTGGGGGCCATGGTCCAGTGAGTGCTCATGGAAGTTGCCTTCCCTACCGTTGCCTGCTCTAATTGGCCTGCTGTTGGTGCGTTGTCGAACAGTGAGGTTGCCTGTGTGGGGACCGTGGCCAGCTGAGTCAAGCCGCTGTCGTCAGCTTATTGGCTGACGTTCTGGAGCAGGGTGTGGCATGTGGGTGGCGCCGCTGCCCCTTGCCGTTTTGCTACCGTTGTCGCTCGAAAAAATTACCGTTTGGGCGCCGTTGTTTGCTGCCGGTGCTGCTGTTTGGTCACAGAAGGAACAAGAGAGAGGCAGCTGCCCTGTAGCCGTTGGGCCTGGGCCTTGGGTGGCCATGTGGTCAGAGGGCCAACTGTGGTGGCCGGCTGTGTGGCATATACCCAGCGCCTCCCCCTTCCTTTTCTCTCTCTCACTCATTCTTCTCTTTTGCTCATACTCTCAAGAACACTCAAGAGAAGAAAAGCTCTCATCCTCTCCTCTCTCACTCCTTTGATTTGAGCCCCAATCAAGTGAGAGAGCAAGCTCTAGAGATCGATTTGAGAGCTCCAAGAAGATCCTCTCCCTCTCCTCTCCATTTCCGTGGTTGGTGCTTGTTCTTGAGAGGAGGTTTGGGGAAACCCTAGTGCATGCATTTGTGATTCAATTTCGTGGCACTAGGTGGTGATTGCAATTGTTGATTTCTTATTACTCTTGGTGATTGCCGTCACCTAGACGGTTGGTGTTGGATTGATTGGTGAGGGGATTTGGTGATTGTGTCCGCCCCCAATCAAGGTGAATTTGTGAGGGGTTGTTGTGGTTCCTCGGCGGAGTGCCTAATTCCAACTCTAGTGGATTGCTCGTGTCGTTGAGTTACCACACTTGTGTGTGGGTTCTTGCGGTGCCTTGCAGGGCGTGGCTTGAGGGCCTCTACCGAGGAACCACCAAGGTGTTGGTCGACACAACGGGGACTAGCTTGCCGGCAAGCAAGTGAACCTCGGGAGAAAAATCAATTGTGTCATCTATTATCTTCCGGTGCATTGGATTGATTGATTGATATATATATATATATATATATATATATATATATATATTGTTGGGATTATTTATTTGGTGATTGGCAACATCCTCTACTCTTCACCGTTGGTATAAAAGTCAATTTCCCCTCTCTTTCATACTTGCAATATATCTTGTGGTAGAGTAGCAAGTAGAGTAACTTAGAGTAATTTATTTATCTTGCTAGCTCTCTAATTAGTTAGAGTAGAGACATAGATTTTGCGTGCCATAGAGACTATTATTATTAGAATTGCAATAGGTGGCTTGCCTAACAATTAGAGCTAGAGCAAAAACTGCTTTATCGTCATTTGTGTTACTAATATTTTGCTCTAGTGATCTTATATATTTTTTATTAGGCTATTCACCCCCCTCTAGCCATACTAGGACCTTTCATCGGCACGCGCTGGTATCATGGTTTCTAATCATAATCCATTGCAGAACAACACTGATATGATTTTCACGTGACCTTCTTCCTTGATTGTTTTCCCATATCTTATCGAAAGACCCTTATATTGAACCCAAAAGTAGTAAAACTTCCTCCTGAATTTACTAAGAGGATAACCTTTGAAGAACCGAATACTGACCTAAACATTAACAAACTGCAATAGGTGGTAGATAAGTGACTTTGCTTAGTTGTCCCTGTATTGACGGCCACCATCTAGTGAGTAAAGTATCTCATCTCTATTGGATAAAAAGGACACACAACATTTAATGTTGGACAAGTCATCTGTTGGATAAGAATCGATTGTCACATTACTCAAGTCTTAACCTTTGTATGCATAATGACCATACCATTGAGATCAACCATCTCTGGTGAGACTCCGTGTCTGCTGACTTCGATGGCAACCATCTGCTTTGTATCAACCACAATTATTGTGATCAAGAATGAAGTTTTGGAACTTTTTAGTGTTGAGAGACAACTAATTAGTTACCAATAGGAAGGTTAATCTCTAACTAGGTAACGACTCCTTAGTAGCTACGAAGGCTATGTCTTACAGAGCAATAACCAATAAGAAGTTAATCAACTAGCCACAACTTGAGTGATACTCTATCTTTCAGAGCCATTGTGATCAAGTCAATTCCATCTTAGACAATCACACCGATAGTGCAAGGTGTTCTATCAACTAAGGTGAAAAAGTAGAAAAAGTATGTGTTTTGCCTTGCAAAAGTAACCCGCAAGTTTAAAGCGTGTGCATCCTCGAATTGGTATGTGAATTAATAGTCGAGATCTGCTGTTGGATGGCCCTTTTGAGGTCTCACAGATACTAGTTTACACTCTTTCATTTGCTTTTGCTTTCTCGTATCCCCAATGTACGAGCAGCCTTGGTTTCTGCAAATCAATTTGAAAAGTGTCAAACAACAGATTTTCATCTTAGAGCTGCTGTTTGATCCTAAAAAGGAAGCCTCAAGGTGAAAGGTTGGCCTAACAAAGTTGCTACACTGCAAGTCAACTCAACTTATAGTGCAACTAAGTCACAAAGGAAAATTTTACTCAACCGCTTGGTGGTAGACTACTTCCCGCGGTTTAGTAAATATTACAACTTTTGTTGTCCTTAAGGCCTTGTTACATCTTTCTTAGGTAATGATTTTCCAATGATGAAATACTTTGGTACCTTATAAATGTTTTTACCTAAGAGGTTGCATCTGATTCAACCCAGATAACTGTTGCCATTGGGTAAGAGCATCTTCTTAGGTATCATTTGGCCGAAATACGAAGCCAACTGAGTCAGCTATCACATTCACTAACACATCGATAGACTCAGATAATACAGTGTTGTCATCAGAGAAAGAGAACTGCACACATGGAACCTCAAGTAGTTTTCCATTAGTTGGTGTCTAAATGAATGAACATTTACAACCAACCTAGACCCTGTCTATTGGTTAGTCAGTATCCTATAGCCTCAGAGTATATTTGTCGTCTATGATCTCATCCTTTTGGAAGGTTGTGCTCAAACCATTTTGGTAGAGGACTACTTTTCAAACCATGTGAACATAGAGCCATTTCAACGAGTATACTTCTAAATATTTTGGTCTAGTGTCAAGTTCAGATGGCCTATGTTGTGCTCATTAGAGAGTCAGATACTTGTGAGTGGTTCACTCATGAACCAAATGACCTCTATACACTGAGAATGCAGTACGTGCTATCTTGGATTCCTCCCAAAGTAACAATGCTTCATGGAAGTCAATGAAGAAAATTCTTCAGACAAAATTTTCCATAAAGAGTAAGTATCAGAAAGTGCCTTTGACCAAATTGTTCACCGATGTTGAAGCTTTGTAGTTGAATGCTATAGCAGATATTGGGAACTAGATAACGTGCCTCTCTTCCTTAAAAGGTCTTCCATTCCAAATCTCGGGACGCGATTCTTTTAAGGGGGGAGGGCTGTAACACCCTAGGTGTTTATCACCAATTAGGCAGTGGGTTTGAGCTCAAACATGATAGATTCGTGGAGATGAGAATGCCAAAGTCAAACCTATGGAAATAAACCCTAACCTAACTTAGATATTGCACCCTTGCTTACATATAGGCTCGATTAAGAGATATATGCTTGGGTGTTGTTATCAAAGTATCTTCACATGTCTCACATCAAGAACTATCTATATTGATCCCTGGAAAAGTTCCATGAAGTTTGGAATCAAAAAGTCACATGAAATGATAAGTTCCATTCCTGTTGGAATTTGCCCCATTAAGTTAATGGAACTATAGAACATCCACCAAACCTTACAAACTGTCCAAATGACTCTAGATGAACTCTACAACACCTTAACTACACTTAGGGCACTTAATGGAACAATGTTCATGTTGATCATTTTGCCTAAATGTGCTTCTAAGTGATGGTTGACCATGTATGGACCCTAGAACCCTTTTGTTTGACTATTTCAAAGGTGTGACCTAGAAGCTTTGCATGACTATGCACCCTTTGACAAAGTTGTGGAGAATTTTATAAGGAACAAACTTTGTTTAAGAGTCAAGTCATGAAAATGTGTGGAACATGCTCAAACAGGGCCCACAAGGCAGTTTTAGGGCTGATTTCAGCACTTAGCCATTTTTAAGCCCTAATTCCGGTAACATCGACGTTGGCATCCCGCGTTCTCGTGATTTTGCTAACCAACATGATTTGACCCCTTAACAAAAGTTGGAGTTTATGTTATGGAGAACAACATGTAAAAAGTTGGGATCAATTTGACCAAGTTTGGCATTGCAAAATCCCAAAACCGAGCCCTAGCTTAACATGTTGACACTGGTAATTTGGGGACTGATTATCTCCTAATCTAAAGCTCTAATGACTATGACCCCTAAATAGAAAATATAGAGCATATTGAGATGAACAACTTTGCTAATTGACCCAATTCAAAAATCGGCCTGTATCGAGCCCAACATGGCGTATCCACCTGGCTTCGTTGTTGCCTGCCACCTGCTCGACAGCTGCCCCCTTAGGGGAGGACGTGGCGACCATGCACCGCGCGTCTTCACCATGGACGCCGCGCGTCCGGTTACCTGCCGCGCGTCCCGGGGACTGGGGTCGATGGGGAGGCACCAGGACGTTCAACCAAGCTATACTCTGCGCTCACACTCGCTCTCAAGCTCTTTCTTAGCTCATTGCTCCCTCTCGCTGCCGAACGCGGGCGCCATGGCCGTGGCCGTGCCATTGCTGAGCGGTGGAGCTCCGCCCAACCGCTGCTGCGCTCGACCTCCGTCCCAACCGAGTGTGTCACCGCCTCCGCCTCGCCGTGCTCCGCCCCGCGCGCGCGCTTGCCCAAACTCCCGGTCGCCGGAGCATGCCGTCAACTGGCCGCCATTGCCGAGCCGAACGGAGCTCCGTGGCCGGCCACCCCAAGCGCCCCACCACAAAAATTGAATATTGCCGCACCTCCACCACCACACGCCGACCCTGATGCGCCGCTTTCCTCGGTCGAGAGCCGCCTGCGGCATGCTCCCGCCGGGGCACCGACCACCGGAGCCGCCCGCCTCCGTGGCCAGGAGGCCACGGGCCACCTCACCCCGAGCCGCGACCGTCTTCGGGTGAGTCTCGCTGCGCTGGTGCTCGTGCCGCCCTCAGCCGCCGCCGCCGGTGACCCCACCTCGCCGGAGCCGCGTGTCCAACCTCCTCTGCCGAAGGCGGGAGGTAGAAGAAAGCCTCCGGCTCCCTCTCTCTCAGTGCCTCTCTGTGTGATGACAGGCGGGCCCGGCTGGGTAACAGGTCCCACTTGTCGGTTTAAGGAAGTGGCCGTCCTGGGTGTGTATTCGGGTGTGCCTAGCGAATTATGTTAGGGTGGTTTTAATTCTGATTTTGAATTTCAATTTCTTATTAATCTTTGAAAATCTTTATCTCATGATAGAAAAGTCCAAAAATAGCAAAATTGGACTTTTTGGAAACCTTAAGAAGAGATCTATGCAGTGGAGTCATAATATGTTACATGTTTGTAAATATTTTCTGATGTTTTTATTTAAGCTTTAAAAATGCTCTAAAATACTTATAAACTTGACCAGAGCCATATCTTGAGTTTTAGAACTCCAAAAATAGTGATTCTTGTTTTGTTAATTTTGTGATGACATGTACTTGCTAAGAAAAATATAAAACTTATAGGTTGTTTCCGGGTTTCAGGATGTTTTACCTAGAGCTTGTTAAATGGAAAATAAATGCTTGTTTTCCTTGTTCTTTTTATATCTTGAGTTGTGATGCTCCAATTGATGTGAAACTTTTATGGTAGGATTTTCATGCTATGGATGTACTGTGGTATAAATTTCATGGTCATTGCTTACTGTATGCTCAAGTTATTGAGTTAACTTGTTTATGGCTTAATAAATAGCTTATAAATAATATATAAATGATAAAATAGAAAATGTTGTTCCATCACCTTATTATGATGTTGCTCTTTGATGTTAGTTCATTCTATGGCCATTTGTTCACAGAAAATATGGAGTTTTAGGTTTAACTTGCTCTCACATGATTTATTGCAATAGCTATTTGTCTTTTTCATAGGGGTTGATATATATCTCCAAATGGTTTGAAATTTGGACAGTAGACTTTTGGTAGCATATTTAGGCCACTGTAATTTTTGTAGAATTTATTGTATACTTTTGGTAAATGTTCATTAAGTCACCTAATTATCTAAATAAATTAAGAAAATGCATTAAAAGAATTTATTTAGGAATGGACACTATGTTTTCTAGTGTTCATTAGTCATGTGTGATATGTTGGTAAAGTTGGTTTTGTCTAATTATATGTTTGCAATATAAGTTAATAATTATTTCTTGCAAATGAGGTTTCTGGACAGATCTGAGAACTTAGCAAAGTTCTTCATGATAATGTGCTTTGTTGTGAAACTTATTTATATAAAAGTTGTAAATAATTTATGTATCTAGCTTCTGTTAAAATTTGGTGGCATTTAACAATGTGGTTTAGGAGTTATAGCTGTTTAAAGTTAGGGTACAGAATTGCTTGCTCTCTGTTTGTCAGGAATAGATTCTGGAACTTTATATTTTTGACTTATTTAACTTATGAATCATGCTGTGATGATATTATATGAAATGTAGATAATTTTATAAGCTTTCCATAATGTCTTCTTGCAAGTCATTTGGATTTGTATAACTTCAGATATGATTGATTTACTCAGCTACTGCATGTATGTCCAGAGTTGTTGAAAATACATGATTGCTTGGTTACTTTGCTTGCGTATTGCTAAGTGTGATTCATGTCTTTGGTGATTAAGCTAGTACACCTGAGACTTTGTAAATCTTATGTCATGCTTGGTATTGCTTTCTTTGCTATTTTAGCATGTTTGTTTGTGTTAGGTTACTTAAGTAATGTGATGTGCTTATGTGTCTTTACTTTAACCTTATACTTGCCTTGATTAACGTGGGATGCATCATCTACTGCATTTCCTTATATTCATGCACTTGCATCTTGCATTTCATTTAGGTACGCTAGCTAAAACACATGAAAGATGTGGTGTTGGAGCCAAACCCAAAGACAGTGTTTGGTGGAACTATCCCGAAGATGGAAGTACTCAGCGAGTTTCATCTGACCAACACTAACTTGAGTCGGATCCCAGGCAAGCCCCGGAGCATTATAAGCCTCCTATCTTCAAAGCAATTATATATGTTATAAGTATTGTTGCATTAAGTGGTAGGAGTTGGTTGAAAACATTGCTGCATTATATCATTCCTTGTCCAGATATATGAATCCTTGAATCCTACATAGACTAGGATCGAGTAGATGCTTAGCCCTGCTTTAAGCGGTAGAAGTCAGGTGATTTCCTGTCACCTGCGAGATATAGGGATATTCATATATGGCACGATTGGCTATATTTGCTATCGTGAAATGGAACCATGTGTTAATAAAATAAAATGAGACCGGGCGGGATGACGATAGTGAAGCAACAAGGCATGGAGGTCTTGGGTGTGAATCTATCCCCGTCTGAGTCGTTTATGGACCGATTCGCTATACGTCCTTGAGTCATGTTGAATGCAGTCTAACACTTAGTTGGCCAGATAAGCCGTTCCGACCGCGAAGCCGAGTAATATGGTTCAGGCCGGGAATCGAATGGTAGGTTGCTTCTTGGAGGAGAGAAAGGATGTGCTTGGGGACATTGGCGTGAGACCAAGGGGGGTTAGAGTCCCTATCACCTGGCAGAGTGTCGCCCTTGGGGTCGCGACATCATTCGGACCCGTGATTCCTGAATCATATGAAAAGGTGGCATGTGCGACCCTGGCAGGGGTCTGCACGGTGAGTGTTAGAAATACCCCTCCAGCTGGATAGGAATTCGATTCGAATCGCCATCGCTCCCGGTTAGTGAGCACTTGACTTGAGCAGCGGCAACGTAGATTCAATTAAATTGAACTGATGGTTAATTGGATCACGATGGAAAGGTTGCCTCAATTTATACCTGCTATGGTTAATATTGTTTGCTCCTAATAAAGTGAGTGCTCTAGTACAGGTGCTAATATAGATGACAGGCTAATGATGATTAACTTGATGCTTAAGCATTAATGATTACTTATCTGTATTAAGCTTTTATGCAAAATATTGTTAAGCTAGCCCCACTTTATATCAGCCTTGCATGATCCTTGGTGTCACCTTATTTCTGGTTTCTGACGGGTAAGTCTAGATGAGTACCTTCTTGTACTCAGGGTTTTATCCCCACTTGTTGCAGGTTGTGAAGTATCATGGCTACTGCAAGAGTTGGTTGGCTCCTGCCTTAGAGGCAGAGTGTGATCATGGGCATGATCCTTCTTATTCACCTTGTCTCTAATGCTTTTGTTGGAAGTTGACCGTGGTACTGGCATGTATTTGAAATAAGAATAATGTTAGTTTCAAATTACTTTGCTTCCGCTACTTTTGAACTTAAGTTGTAATAACTATGTTGAACTCTGATGTATATTGAATTACTTATGAAATGGTTGTAACATGTGACTTGTTATGTTGAATCACTACGATCTTGGCTTGTATGTTGGTTGGTTTGAAATCCCTCATGATTTCACTGGACTACCGGAGTTATATGGGCTCAAGTACGAGAATTTGATCACTTCGGTGATTGTTTTTGTACTTGTGCTCTTATAATTTGGACGGTTCTGTTACAGAATTTGCTGAGTCACCAGAAGATATTAACACCATCGTCAACAATTCTACTCCACAACAAAAGAAGCAAGGATGGAGTCAACCTCGATCAACCAATCAAGGTAAGTACCAAGGTAATAATTATTATAATTCTTCCAATTTCAAACAACCATCCTTGAGAGATTTAATCTTAGAACAAGTTAGAATTAATGATAACATTGCAAAAGGCTTGCTTTTAATGATAAGATCTTAGAAGGTATAAGTGCTAAAATGGATAGTTTTTCTTCTGTTGTTAAAGAACAAATGATTTTCAATAAAAAGATAGAATTGCAATTAGCCCAGTTAGCTTCTGCTATGCCTATTGCCACTAACCATGAAAAGGTCAAAGCAATAACCACAAGAGGTGGTAAGTCGACTCGTGATCCTCCATACCCAAAAGGAGCAGGTAAGACATCGGTGATAGTGCAGGCAGAAGAAGAGAAGGAAGACAATGAACTTTTACCACAAGAATATAAACTACAACAAGATTTTCGTGACACCACTTTCCTACCGTTTCCACGCAGAAATAGAAAGGCCAAAATGGATGACCAATTCGGTAAGTTTGTAGAGGTAATTCAGAAATTATATATTAATATTCCGTTGCTAGATGCCATTCAGGTACCTACATACGCGATGTATATTCGAGACATCCTCAACAACAAGAGACCTTTGCCCTCTATGAAAATGATCAAGCTAACGGAGGAGTGTAGTGCGGCCATCCTCAACACATCACCTATCAAGAAGAAGGATCCAGGGTACCCCACTATTGATTGTTCAATTGCACGATAGAATTTTGAGAATGCATTATGTGATCTTGAAGCAAGCGTTAGTGTCATGCCTAAGAAAGTTTTCGACAAGCTCAACTACTCTACTCTAACACCAACTTCAATGTGTCTGCACCTAGCTGACCAGTCGGTCCGCTACCCCGTAGGAATTGCTGAGAATATTTCGGTAAAAATCTAAAACTTTTTGGATCTGTAGATTTTGTAGTACTTGACATGCAGGAAGACATGAAGACACCTTTCATTCTTGGAAGACCATTTCTGAGTACCACAAATGCTCACATCGATGTCAGAGCTGGAGACACCTTTCTATTTCTGAGTACCACAACTGCTCAATTTTGGAGTGTCATGATTCATGAAGAACAAAAATTAAGGGCATCATCTCCGGGACAGGAGAATACACCCGAAGAATAATTCAACTGGAGAAGTCCAGTTTGGTGGACTTAAAATTCCCGAACCCTTCGCCAGAGGTAACTCGGTAGTTATCCGTAATTTAATTTTTCATATTGCATTTACATATTTACTTTTTCAATGAGTGCATTAGAAAATAAAAATAAAAATTCTTATCATGGCATAGTAAAAGTTAAAGTCCCATGTAATTAATATTTACGGAGCGTAAAACCCCCCTAAGTAGTATTTACCGTGGTGGCGGGAAAAATACAAAAAATACCATCATTAGAATTCTTATTTCTCGTAGTTTCATAAAAATATTTTTGTTTTGCATACTTGTGTGTTTATATGGTATAAATACGGGAGACATGTGGGGCCTACTCAACCACAACCCAAGTAACACCCCAAAATTTGCCTCATTTCAAAATATGAGAAATTGGATTTAATTATGCATTTTGTGGGCATTTAAATATAAAGTAATATTTTTTATTAAATTAAAATCAAATATAAGATAGAAACATTGATGTGCACTCGTGCTGCTGCATTGAAATTTTTGTATTGAGTGGTTTATTTCAAAACTCAAAAAGGAATTCAAAATTCTTTTGTAGAAAAAAGGGGGAAATTCCTTCTTTCTCTCCTCCCCTGGCTTTTGGCCTGTTGGCCTAGCTGCTCGGCCACGTTTCCTCCGCGGGCCGCTCCCCTCCTCCTTTTGGTTTGGCCCGCCCGATCTTCTCCCCACCGAGCTGATGGCCCAGCGCGCGCTGGAGCCTAGCTCCTCCATTTCCATGAAGCTGCCCTCCATCCCCGCTACTGGGCCGGCCCAGCAACTACGCAGCGCCCTTCCTCTCTGTTGGCTGACGCCACGACCCCACGCCATGTGTCACCGCCACCCTAGGCCCGCGCGTTTGGATCTCCTTCTTCCCCACACCGACGCTGGTTTCTCCTTCCAAAAACATCGTTGCCCAAATCCACCTCTCAATCTCATCCTTCCTTATTTGGAGCAACTTCGGGGCTATATAAGCCGATGCCTTGCACCCTACCACTTTCATTCCATGCTCTCGCGGCTGTTCATCTCGAGCCGTAGCTGTCGCAACCCTAGCGCCGCCGCGGAACTCGAGCTTCACCATTTTTGCCGCTCCATTGTTACCGTAAGTCTGAGTCGAGCTTCGCTTTGGCTCTGCGAAGCCACCGAGCATGTTTCTCCTCCTTTTCCCCGTTCGTTTTCATTTACACATCGTCACCGAACCATTTTAGCTTGAAGCCATCTGCCATCCCGAGCTCCACATCGATTTCGATCCGTCCCCATCTCCATCTTCTACGCAGGTGAGTTCGCGTCAAGCTCCTTGTTCTTTTGGTACTAGCTGTGTCGAATGGTGATCAGAGTCGCTAGATCATGTTACGCCGGTGAGCTTGGGCCGTTTTCAGCCATGGCGCCGCCGTCAGGTCCCTGTAGCCGGCCGGCAGCTCCCCTCCCTCTCTTGTGTTTAATTTGGGCCATCCATTTTCAGATCCACGGTTGAGAACAGCCGATACCCCTTCAGCCGTCATATTTGCTAAAGAGTCCCTCTAGTTTTCTAGATCTAAACCCGTAGTCCAAAACGTATTCCTCAAATACGCTTTATTTTTCTGAAAACGTAGATTCGTTTTAATCAATTCAAATACATTTTCCTTTATTTACAAGTTTGCCACTGATTTTGTTTTAGCCATAAAATCTCCGTTTTAACTCCGATTTGACCTGTTTAAATTGCGTTAGGTTCATATTCGTGAGCTCTACATGTTAGTGCTACTGTACAGTAGGATTATAGCATTTAAGTTTCGAGCTTGTATTAAAGTAATTATTTATCCATAGGAAATCTTAGTAAATTCATAACTTTCGCGTTTTAACTTCGTTTTTCGTGATCTTTATGTCTGTGTGGTTGTAGCAACGTGTAGAATAGTTATATAAACCTTTTATATTGTTTTGCTACTGTTGGTGTACTATTCTAATTATATCTCTTTGTTTGCTTCGTATATGATTGCCTGTGGATGCCTGTATGTTGGTGTATTATCGAGTTTGGACGGTGAGCAGTTCGTGGGCGATCAGGAGCTATATTTTGAAGAATAGGACCAGCGGGAGCTATACTTTGATCAAGGCAAGTATAACATGGGATCATCTTTGACTACCTATTCACTTTAACCACATAAATTCTATTGCATGTGCTTACTTTGAATGCCATTAAGGATTTCTTAGTTTTGATCTATACCTTGTCACCTATGGGATTTTGCATTGGGTAGCTTTTGCTAGCGCTAAACATAAACTATGATCATGTAATATGATTAATGGAATATGCAACGACACTAAAAGATGACTTTTTAGCAATTGTGTAAAGAGGGCTAGAGCATGGGGCTATCTTATGGTGCTCTAGTTTCTCTCCATAAGGACTCATCTGTGAACGAACATCCGGGATTTACAGTACAACTATGAGGGCTATATGGATCTGGCTCTAGTTGTCTGGAAGACCTTTTCTAGCTTGTTAGAGATTACCTGCAAGGGCGCAAAAGGGGTCTGACGAATTGGATATAGTGCGGCTTCTGTCCTTATGAGTATAGGCCGCGGTTATGTGCCATTTGGAAGGAGGGCTCTACATTTGTTTGCCACCGAAATCTAGCAGCCCTAACTTGTTAGACGAACTTTTGAATGACTTTATATGATTTTTGGTGTTTTGGGACTAGCTACCCCATGCATTTGGAAATCATGACTCACAGTGAAAGTGTACATCTCTGCGCAGAGTTTAATAAACTGGTATACTAACCGTGCTCATAGATACGAGCGGCCTTGGACCTTCACGGAATAGATGTTTATTAAATGGTTTACTATGTGTTTTGCTATTCATTATTCATATTTACAATGATCATATGTTTATTGTGGGATGGATACAGACTTGATGCTACTCATATGATAAAACTATGACAATTAAAAGCTAAATATAGTTGAACCGTGTCTTGCCTTTGTTGAGCTTCATTACACCCCATGTTATATTTGTTGAGTATGATATGTGCTCACTCTTGCTATCTCCCCACATATCAGGATGGACAAATGAATAGGATTGGCAAGAGGATTATCGTGATGAATATTAGGCTTGACGTCAACCAGTCAATGTTCCCGTGATTGGAGTCACCACGAGAGAGAGAGTTATCTTTTCTATTTCCACTACTTTTGTGTAAAGACTATGTATTAATAATTGTGATGTAATAAACAATGTGATGATACTCTTCTTTGATTTGTCGACTTATGTGTGATTGATCTCTGGACGCACATAAGGTTATGCATTCTATTTTATCCTTAAAAATGGGTGTGACAACCCATCACCTCACATCCACTCACCTTATCACCCTCCATTATTTCCCATTCACCTCCACTACCGTCCATTTCATCCTGTCACGTTGTCCACCGAAAGGAGCACTCACGAGCTGCATTTTGAAATGGAGATGAACCAGGGAACATGCTGTGCAAATACTTTGGCAAATGGCTAAGGGGTGGGGCCGACTGGCCCCACACCCATGCCGCCTGGCCTCCCTCTTCCTCCTCTTTAAAAAACCCTTCTCCTGGATGCTAAACTCACACACACATTCCTTTCTGTACTCTTGAGTTCGAGAATCCATTTTGAAATTTCGAAGTTGAGAATCACCTCATTGGAGTAGAGTTTGAGTGAGTAAAAGTTGAGTGAAGTTGCAAGAGAGATTTAGCGCAAAGTGCTTAGTGAAGAAGTGAAGAAGTGCTGTTGAAAATCTTGAAGAGAAATTAAATATTAGAGGGTAGGTGCTGCTCAAATTAATCAAGAATTTAGGAGAAGTTGAATTAGAAAAAAATTCCAACTTAAACGACTGACTCCTCAACGACTGATTTTCTAGACGGTTAATTCTCTAACGTTTGTTTTCTAACTCTCATTTTGATCTACTAGTTTTGTTTTTGTTTGTGATTTTCTTTGTGCAGCAAGGATGAGCAAGAAGGTGAAGAAAGCCCTCACTTCGATGCTTTCTTTTCGTTCAACGAGAAGCCATACTTCGTCTCGGGCAGGCTCTTCTCACGCTGACTCCGAGATGGAAATTGACCCGCCATCTCCCATTGTTCAAAGATCGTCTTCGCGCCAGCAAGCTGAAGTCTATACCCTTCTTAGGGACAACCAAATCAAATTCTAAGACGACCAAGAAAAAGAAGTCTACAAGCTTCTAAAAGATAAGGAGTTCACATCCACTCTAGTTATGGATTCAGACCTCCTGCACACCATAGGTATGGATTCTGAATTTTAACTTATTTTTAGAAATATTAGTTGGGAAAATGTCTGGACTATAACTGAGAATGGTTGTAGATTACTCACAATATAATTTTTGTGCACGCTGCAACTATGAGAAAATGATATTTCATTTAGACTTTTTGATAAATAATTTTTACCTGGCTAGAAAAATTTTAGCAACATGTTAGGATTTCAAGAATCATGCAATGTTGATGTTGATGATGCTTTAGAAGAATTTGATAGAACCCGTTTCTGGCAAGATATATCTAATGAAACAGTTTGTCATAGACCTTGTACTGATGAAATTCACAACCCCACTCTGAGATTTATACATAAATGGTTAGGAGTTAATCTTTTTCCTAGAGAGAACTTTAGAATTGTAAGAGTAGAGGAACTAACATTAATGTATGCCATGGTCAAGAAAGTAAAAGTTTCACTTGTTAAATTGATGGCACATTATTGGTTAACCATTCCTGGGTTAAAGAAAGGGGGAGCAACATGCACATCGTGGGTTAGGACCTTTGGATCATGCAAACATTGCATATATCACCACACCACGATGAGTCATTGACTATTCATTCTTTCATTATGCTCACATCCTTAAAATGAGAAATAGAAAAATAGTCATGATGTATAAATGATACATAAATGAAATCGAGTTGTCAGACCGGACCCTCGGTCTGTATGTCGTGGAGAATTTTGTTCTTCAATTGTAGAAACTAGGACGGGGAATGGGAAGGAGTCCCTCTGCTTGCATGACCAGGAACCAAAACCCGAGGTACCAGGGAGAAGATGCTACTCCTCCAGAGTCAGCCTTCACCAGTTACTTTGGATTTGATTAGCCGGGACCATCTCATGTACATCACCAGCCCTAGGAGGATCGCACTCCCTATGAGCTAGAGACATCTACAGGTGCATGCTAGGGGCCAGGTAATTTTGACCATTATCATCCGCAGGATTATGAGGAGACCACAAGCGGCGTACAGAGAGGGAATATGTTTTTCTCCGCTAGGGGCATCCACGACAGCTTCCATGGACCGTTCCCGTATCATGCTCCTCAGGACCACTACCAGCCTCCTCCGCAATATCAGCATCAACCTCAGCATCACCATCATCATCCACCACCTCCGATGGGCTATGACGAGCCCGGTTTCTACCAGAACATCAACAACCGTCTCACGTCCCTCGAGGCGGGACAGGAGGAGATGCGCAACACTCTTCACCAATAAGTTGAATGGCAGCAGCAGGCAACACAGAGATTTGATGAGATACGGTAGTACGAGCAGCAGCAACAAGCAAACTTTGAGTATCTATTCAGTAGGATGAGTTTCCAGTACCCACCACCGCCGCAGCAGTGATCTAGCTTGGGGGAGGACCCCCCTCATGTCAAGGTAAGTATTTCTTTCTTTTTTATAAAATTCTATGAGTATTATTTTCATTAGTTTAAATTACTGTTAAAAAATACAAAATAAGAAAACCAAATAAAACGTTACCTTTAATTTTTCTGCTAGTATTTATGTTTAATTTTGGCAGATTAAAAATGAAGAAAAATAAAAAAAACAGAGTGTGTATAAGCTTGCTTTAAGTTTGAATTAGTGTGCTTTCTTATTTTAAGAGTTAAATAAATAACTAAAATTTGAAGATAGTCTATCTCAAATAAAAGATGAAAAATGCTCAAGTATGATTCCTTTCAAGTACCTAGTTTTTAGATTTGAATTCTCCTACGTGTTGAACAAAGTTGATTTAACTTGAGAATTTGCTCTAAACCTGAAATATGTGGGTAGCATATGCTTGAACTAAATCTAGGTAATTGACAGATATGATATAAGAGAGTTTGAGCTGTTATTTATCTTATTCTAAGTGATACTTGATTTTCGGAGACTTATCTTTAAAATTTAAAAATTTACATGATGAGATTCTACATGACAAAGTTTGAATTCCTACCAGAACCAAAATAAATATATTTAGATTAGGAAAACTTTTACATTTATGCTACTTGTATTTCATTGAGGTTAGTCAAACTTTGTTGTATGCCTTATGAGAGGTTTGTCATGCTCTTAAAATCAAGATCACACTACACACATCCTATTCACCACTTTATTTTGTTCCACCAAAAATGTTTTTCTCCTACACTAGGAGGAAACACCAAAAACATTCCATTTAGGTTTCCCTGCTATAAATGCTCCAATTCCTTTGTATTATCTCTCAAATATTTTATATGAAAGAAACATGTGGCTATGCAAAAGAAAGAATAGAAAAAATTAGACAAGTGTCCGAAGTATCAAAATAATGGGTACTTTGATGCCCGCCTAAAAAAAGAAAAAAGAAAAGAAGAAAAGATAGCCCATATTTTCTTACATTTGTTTCCAAGTTCAAGAGAGAAAATTCCAAGGAACATAGTAGAATTAGGATTAGCCACTATAAATATCCACCTCATTTTGTACACTTGCACATCTTGATTTGATTGTATGACGCAACTCTCTTTGGATCCATTGTTTGACTTTATAATATATGTTTGCAAGTATGTTTTCTCATACGAATGCCATTCCTATGAACTCCACATAAGCTTTAGTGCAGGAATAAAGGGCATACATTTGTTGCCTTAGTGAGATCCAAAAATACCACATAGATGAGAGACTTGAGTGTGTCATACAATGAATCTCTGAGTTTTATTTTAAAAACTTATAAAAACTCTGGAATGAAGGTTGAATGAAGAATAAGAGACATAGTGCTCACTTAATTGTTCTATCTTTCAATTACTCAAGATCGGGTAAAAAGCTCAGAAACTCCATAGTTGAAAGAAATATGAGTAAGTTTGAAAGATAGATCAATGAATTTTAATCCAAAGAAGAATTCTAGTTTGAATACAGGTGTACTTTTGAGGAGTTGTACAAAATTTATGAAACCCTGTACTCTTAATTTGTATCTTTTAAGTTGCTTTGCTAAGGGACTAGCAAAGACTTAGTTTGGGGGAGCTTGTTGACGGTAGTTATCATCCATCACAAACCGTCAACTTTATGCATAGAAATGGTCACCAATAGAAATTTAGGGGTTATTACTGACAATTTTCATGAGTTTTAGTGAATTATTATTTTTAGCAAGGATATTCCAGCGAGAATGAAAAGAGGATTAAATTATCAAAAAGGCCATGAAACTTAGCCACGACGAAATATGCACCAGAAGACACCAGAAGGTACGGGACCGAAGCGGAGGACCAATAGCTACCAGGTGGGGCCAGCCGGCCCCACCCTAGTGCCACTCGCCCCCCCCACAAAGGGATTCCTCTACACCCTTCCAGAGACTTCCTCCACCGCCTCCTAGGATGCATCTCCACCGTTCGTGAAGTCGGTTTGATCCAAGGGCTGATGGTTCTTCCTCAGGGCTATAATAAAGACCCAGACCTCTCCTCCTGAGAAACATCATCACCTGATCATAAGTCAAGAATAGTCTAGATATTAGCGTTTCTAGAGATAAAAAAGATAGCTCTAGTTCTTCAATTTCTTAGTATAGGCTTTTTAGAGAGTTTGGAGTAGAGTTGGACGATTTGCTCAGGATTCCAGATCTGTTCATCTGGAGATTTGGTAATTTGCCATTGTATCTCATTTATGACTTTATTCTATTTTAATATTATATTCCTCTTTATTATGTTCTTAGTTTGCTCTAGTTATATATTGGATATAGTATTATTTGATGATTTGCATTTGCATATGTTCATAGAGTACTTAATTCAGTTTGCGCGAGAGTTAAGTAGTTTTGATTATGTAAGCATGGTGCTTAGATATGAAATTCCCCTGCGAATGCCCGCTATGTGCTGAGAGGTGGTAGATCACGTAGGTGACAGCTGCGTTGAGTCCTTTGCAGTCCATCCCCCATATATAGATTAATTGGTAGAGTCCGGTCTCAAAGGAGATGAAAACTATGTTTCGGATTCTCCCTAGTTGATGTTCCTTATAATTTTGCTTTGATTCAGTTTTACTAGTAGATGAAGATATATATGCTAGAGTGAGCAATAAGACTTCGTGTTTAGGAATAACTTAGAAATTCTTACTCTGACCGAATCTCTAGATTAGTCATGCTACTTTTAATGAGTCTCTGCTTTCTATCTCTAGAATATCATTATCATGTTAAACTTATTTATCATTTATTTATCTTTTGCTTGACTTACCCCTGCTAAAGTATAAGAGTGGTAGGTTTATCATAGGTCTGCACATTTATTTAGTCATATAAACATTTGTCTTACGGTCCTTCCTTTGGGATTAAAATAAATAAACGATACTCAGAATACTCTAGGTAGAATGCTACAATAGGTGATTTATCTGTGCGCTTACGGATACTTATGTTTTAATATTATTTAGAGTTTTCTAGTGTAGTTACAATTACTAGCATTTTGAGCATCATGTTAGGGATGACAACTTAGTGCATTGTGATGTAAGAAATGTCAACACATATCCACTATGGCACAAATATTATTTGTTGTTTCTCCATTTCTATTAATGAAGTCCAATTTTGCTTCACAGTTCACCTCAACCTTGACGTGCATGCCATCAATAGCACTAATGCAGCCATCAAACCATGGGCTGTAATGCCAAAGCTCCTAGCTAACTCCTGCAAAATGGCTATCAGGTGCAAGTAGCATGGTCTGTGCCCACCCATACATGACATTTGCTACTTCACTAACCTTTCTACTTACTATGTCTAAGGATCGTTCAAATCTATATTTACACTCTCTAGCTGTGGCCTGGTGGGCACACATCCACATATACATACCTAAAGCTTCAATAGAAGTACACTTATATGTACTTGTCAGGCCAAATGGAAGCAACATATTATGCAAGTGCATGAATGAATCACGGGACATGCGAAAGTTATCCAGGCAAAGCTACTGGGTTAGATAGCATCTATTGCATCCATTGTTCACTTGTCAGCTTTGGTATAGGGCACGGAAGGTTGACCGCAATGTTGTCCTTCTCGGGTCCAGGTCCAGACGTCCAGTAGGGTCCATGGCGACGCGAAACGGCATGTCCGGAATTCACGGAGCCCCCGCGCAGGTGATCTAGGAGGCGATCGCGTTCCCACTCTCGATCTAGGCACCACCACCGGCGTCCAAGATCAGCAATCGCTGGCGACCATTCCGGTCACGGCGCCCACGCCACGTCACCGACTCCAGTCGGCGGCGACCACCGCATATCGACGGTTAGCTGTTCTGGCGCCGTCGAACACAGAATTTCCCGCTAGGGGTTGCGCCGCTTAGGAACCCTAGAGTGGGATCGGTTTTGGTGTGTGAGCCTACAGTCTGTACGCCACACATCCCTTCTTCCCTCCGATTTGCAGCCATGGCCGCGATTGGGAGTGGACCGCCGGTTGATCCGGATGCGAACGTTGCCGATCTGCTTCAGAACCTCAATCTGACAGTAGAAGAGGAGGACGTCGCGGAATTCAGCGATGATGAAGACGTTGGAGACCCCGTTGGGGTGGAGTGGGCGCTGGTCGGCAAGGTTCTCTCACCGGCGACTGTGCACGCTACCACAATTTTCCACGCGATGAAGCCGGCTTGGGGGAATCCCTATGGTTTGAAGATCAGATCCATTGGTGCGAAGGAGGAGAACCTTTTTATTGTAGAATTCAAGTTTGAGCAGGACATGGAACGGGCATTAGGCGGCTCACCGTGGATGGTGGGACATCACGCCCTGCTGCTACAACCCTATGATGAAAACCTCAAGCCTTCGGAAATTAGGTTTGATCGGATGGATATTTGGGTTCGACTCTTGAACCTTCCGCTAGGCTGGATGAACCGGCTCCGTGGTGAACGTGCCATGGGCTTGGTTGGCATGGTGAAGAAGATGGACGTGGATAAAGACGGCAAAGCCAGTGCCACCTACCTGCGTGCCCGGGTGGCGATTGAGGTGGCAAAACCCCTGAGACACGGTGTGCTGTTGAAAATGAAAAAAGATGTTGAGCCAGAATGGTTTGATCTTCAGTATGAAAAGCTGCCATTCTACTGCCTATCTTGTGGCATCATGGGCCATTCGGAGCTGGAATGTGACAAACCAGTGGTCCGCAATGCTTCAGGAAAATTGCCCTATGACATCAAGCTTAGGGCACCGGAGATGAGAAAAAGAAGACGCAAAGCTTCCAAGAAGCTGCCGCTGAGTCTTTTGGTAGTGGTTCGTCAACCGGGTAGAAACATTCAAAAGGCTCAGTGTCAAAATCTAATGAGCAGGGCTCGAAGAACCCTATCCATGAAAATGAAAGGGAGGAAGAAGAGGAGGTTCTTTCACCTCTGAAGAACCAAGCCTCGAAATCGGATAGTGACACCAGGAAGGCTACGGATGCAAGCCGTCAACTTTTCCATAGCAAAAAAGATGAGTCTCAAATTATCCTGAGGAAGAGGAAAGCAAAAGGCTCAGGAGGTAGCTCTTCATTAACACCGGACCTTAATCTTCCGTTGATTGATATGTCAGCCCTGGTTCCAGCCGGTCTGGTATCAGAGAGAGTGATTCAACTGGGTAAAACTGGTGGAGAGGTGGGAACAAATGTTTCAGAGGTATCACCAAAGAAGCAAAAGAGGTTGAAATCTCAAACTCATGCACTATCGGCGGCGACTGCGGGCGGCAGTCCCCGCCGGGCACAATGAAAATATTAAGTTTAAACTGCCGGGGCTTGGGGCGGCCCGAGGCAGTTCAAGAAGTTCGTAGCTTAGTACAGCTACATCGCCTAGGGGTGGTTTTTCTCTCGGAGACTCGACGCTTCTCCAACAATGTGCAAGGTTTGCGGAGTAGCTTGGGTTTCCCAAATGGTGTGGGGGTTGGAACCTATGGCTGTGGTGGGGGTCTAGCTCTACTATGGACACACGAGGTCTGTGTGAAGTTGCAGACGTATGATAAGCTTCATATAGACGTGATGGTGGTGGATCCAGTCTCAGGTGTGGATAAGTGGTGTTTTACTGGTTTCTATGGGGAAGTCAGGAAGGAAAACCGGCATCGAAGTTGGGAACTCATGCACTTTCTGAGTGTCCAAAGTGATGCTCCTTGGCTCTGTGTCGGGGATTTTAATGAGATATTAGAAGCTAATGAGATATTAGAAGCTAGATGGATGGCTTCCGTGACGCTGTGTCCGCGTGTGGTTTCTTTGACTTCGGTTTTTCCGGGTTGCCGTACACTTGGGATAACCGTTAGGAAGGAAACCATAACATCAAAGGTAGACTTGACAGAGCTTTCGCTAATGCAACTTTCGCGGATCTATTCAGGCAAATAAAGGTACACCATGAGCAAACAACAGAGTCTGACCATTGTTGCTTAGTGATTAAGTGCAATGGATCCAAGCGGGGTAGAGGCAGAAGGAGGAGGATTTTCAAATATGAGAATATGTGGAAGAGAGAACCTTCTTACCTAAAGCTGGTGAAAGATACCTGGGGGGCTGCAAATCACGTCCAGGATCTAGATGAGTTGCAAGCCTCGCTGGGGAGGATGCGATTGGCTTTTCAGGAATGGGATCACTCGGTCTTTGGCTCGGTCAGAAAGGAGTTGAGCAATCTACGTCGTGAGCTAGAGATTGAGAGGAGTTATTCCATTTACTCTGGCCCGTCTAGACAGGAAAGACATATAATGACTCGTATTTCTGAACTTCTAGCAAGGAAGGAAATAATGGAGAAGCAACGTTCACGCTCGACATGGCTGAAAGAAGGTGACAGGAACACCAAATTTTTTCAAGCGAAAGCGAAGGAACGGGCTAAGACCAACCACATTTCGGCCTTGAGGGCAGCAAATGGTGATCTGGTCACTAAGCAGACTGAGCTGGAATCTATGGCTGCGGTTTTTTATGGGGACCTATTCACAGCCCAACCAGTCTTGATGCCGGATGAGATACTGGCACATGTGCCGCAGCGAGTGACTGAGGCGATGAATGAATCGCTGGAGAGGCCATTTTCAGAACAGGAGGTGGAACAGGCGCTATCTATGATGGGCGCTCATAAAGCCCCCGGTCCTGACGGATTTACAGCTGGATTCTACCAAACACACTGGGATACGGTGGGTCCGAGTGTGACTAGAGCAGTACTGAATTTTCTGAATGGTGGTCACCTTCCGGAGACCATCAACCAGACAACGATTGTGTTGATCCCAAAGGTAAAGCATCCTCAGGATTTAAAGAATTTTCAGCCAATATCTCTATGCAATGTGATTTATAAGTTGTGTTCCAAAGTGCTCGCCAACAGACTGCGAGTGTTTTTAGATGAAATTATTTCTGCAGAATAGAGTGTGTTTGTGCCAGGCCACCTAATCACGGACAACGTACTTGTAGCCTATGAATGCACTCATTATCTCAAGCGGAAGAAGGGGAAATTGGGGGCATGTGCTGTTAAACTCGATATGGCGAAGGCCTATGATCGAGTAGAGTGGAATTACCTCCGAGGTATGATGCTGAAACTAGGATTTGCAGAAAGTTTTGTGCATATTGTCATGAGATGCGTCACCTCGGTATCTTTCTCAGTACGGGTGAATGGGATTTTATCAGCTCCTTTTAAGCCGTCAAGAGGGATTCGCCAAGGAGATCCCATCTCCCCATATCTCTTTCTACTGTGCTCTGAAGGACTTTCTTGCCTGCTGCGAGCAGTTGGACCGGTGCACCTGTCCAGGGGAGTGCGAGTGGGCATCCATGCTCCATGGGTCTCACATCTTCTGTTTGCAGATGACTGCATTGTTTTCTCGGAAGCCTCCCAAAGAGGGGCTCAACGACTGCAGGACATTCTGGATGTATATAGCAGAGGGTCGGGACAACTGGTTAATAGAGACAAGTCAGCGGTCTTTTTTAGCGCTAATTGTGATGATGCTCGCAAGCAAGAGGTGAGGGAAGTTCTACATATTGAAACTGAAGCACTGGCAGAGAAGTACCTGGGCCTTCCGACTGCCCTGGGACGTGCAACAAAAGACAACTTTGAATTTATGCCCACTAGGATCAGGAATATAGTTGGAACGTGGAGTGGTCGAGAAGCAAGCTGTGCAGGTAGGGAGGTGCTACTCAAGTCTGTTGCCCAAGCTGTACCTACCTATCCTATTAGTTGCTTCTTGGTCCCGAAGGACACCTGCCGGAAAATGAAATCGGTAATTTCAAACTACTGGTGGGGGAGCTCGGCTGACAGCAGGCGCATACACTGGCAGCGGTGGGAACTTCTAACAAAACCCAAAGTTGCTGGTGGTATGGGCTTTCGAGATTTGAGATTGTTTAACCTAGGCATGCTAGGTAAACAAGGTTGGAGATTGATCCTAAACCCTGACTCGCTGTGTGCTCGCGTGTTGAAGGGTAGGTACTTTCATGATTCAGAGTTTCTGCAGGCCACCCGAAAGAAACACTCAAGCCATATTTGGCGGGCTATATTGGCGGGCAGAGAAGTTTTGTCCTAGGGGCTTGTGCGCCGGATCGGTGATGGTAATACAACAAGAATTTGGCAGGATCGTTGGCTACCTGGCCATTTTAATGGGAAGCCTATCACAACACCAGTTCAGCCGCAGGTTGATTTGGTGTCAGACCTCTTGACTCCGAGTGGGAGATGGAATGCGGAGCTTATTAAATAGCTCTTCTTTGATGTTGATGCCCAGGCTATCCTAAGCATGCCGGTGAGGGGTATGGGCGATGACTCCTGGGCGTGGGAACTAGAAAGGCATGGCATGTACTCTGTCCAGTCAGCATACCGTTGCTTGTTCGAAGAGCAGTGGCAGCAGCAGGATACTGCTCAAGCATCCTCTTCAGGTGACATTACGTGGTCCCGAATTTGGAAATTATGTGTGCCGCCAAAAGTTTGTGTCTTCTGGTGGCGGGTGGTAAATGATTTCCTCCCGGCCAAGGACGTTCTAAACCGCATACACATAGAGCCCATTGCAAACTGTGATGTCTATGGAGATGACAAGGAGTCGGTGAAGCACGTCCTGCTAGAGTGCACGATGGCTAAGTACTTCTGGAACCAAACGAAGAGCATGTCTGGTGTCAAGATTCCGCCTCTGCACCCGCTCACCTGGGCTCGTGATTTGGTTGATCCAGGTTGTGTTCCACCGAAAGATGCAGCGGTGATCTTATGTGGAATGTGGGCATTATGGATGGCGCGGAACAGTAGGCGGCATGGAGAGGTGCCGCGTCCAGTGAAAGTAGCAGCATAGTGGGCTATAGACACTGCCTTCGATCTTTGGCAGCTGCTTCATCCGGAGAAAGAAAGACAATGCACAAGTAAGTCGAAGTCCTGGGAACGGCCGGCTAATGGCTGGGTAAAATGCAATGTTGATGCTGCATTCTACATGTAACACCCAAATTTTAGGAATAAGGAATTTTAAATAATTTAGATAAAGGGAATTAAAATTTTAAAAAGAATATTGGTGTTGCATTCATGCTGTTGCATTTTTCTTTTATGTGGTGTGAATTTATTTTATTCCATTTTGGATTAGAAAATTTTATTTGAGATACTTTTGGAAAATTAGAAAAGAAAAGAAACAAAAGAAAAAAAAAAGAAAAGCAACTTACCTTCTTACCTATTCGGCCTGGAAGCCCGCTCGGCCGGCCTCCTCTCCCTTGGGCCGTCGGGTCAGAAGGCCTGCTCGCCCAGCGCCGCAGCGGCCCAGCAGCCGAGTCCAGCAGCCGAGCCGACCGCGCGCGCCTTTCCTCTCTTTCGGTCGCTGACAGGTGGGGCCCTGATGTCAGTCGTCTCCTTCCTTCCCGTCGTGACTGAGCCGGAGACGAGTTCGTCCCCAACCGAATCCACCCGAGTAATCTGGGATTTCCATCCATAGTCGTCACGTTTTGGGGCTATAAAAGTATACCCGTGTTTCCCCTCTTCTCTTTTCCTATCATAACTCCGAGCCAAACACCGTCAACTCGAGCTTAGGGAGTTTAGAACCCTAGGCTTCGCTGCCTTCCATCGGTGGAGCTTGTTGTTCATCCTGTGCCTCTCTTCTTTGCATTGGTGAGCTCGCCATCTTCTCCTCTCCCTCCCAATGCTCTTCTTTTAAGTTTTTGTGCTTTAAAATCGCGGGTGTGGAGTTCACCGTGGCCAACAATGGCGCCGCCGTCCCTCTCCTTGCCGCGCTCTCTCCTCGGTTGGTCATAGCTCACCAAAACCGTCTAGGATAGATCGGGTTTACCTTCTCTTTCGATTTGAGTTGATGGCGGGTTGAATGGTGGTCGGAAAAGGTGGAGCCGAAGCTCTCCGGCGGGCTCATGGCGCCGGCAATGGCGGCCACCGGCCGGACTTGATAGGGATGGCCGGATTTTTCACTGTGCACTTGATGATGAACACGAGCCGTCCGTTCTCAGATGGACGCACGAGATTAGAAGATACCCCTTCGCGGGTAAAATTGATAAAGAGCCCCTAGACTTTTTCAGATTAGAACCCGCAGTCCTTAGCGTATTGTCTGAAATACGTTTTCGTGTTTTGAAAGCGTATTTTCTCCCGGATAAGTCAAAAATACGTTTTCAGGTATTTACAGTTTTGCCACTAGGATTGTTTTGGTCATAAAATCTTCGTTTTAACTCCGATTTGATCCGTTCAAATTGCGTTAGGTTCGTATTTGCGAGCTCTACATGTTAGTGTAGTTGTACAGTTAGTTTTGATAATTTATTTTTCGAGGTTATAATTAAGTATTTATTTATCTATAGGAAATCTTAGAAAATTCATAACTTTCACGTTTTAACTCCGAATTTGGTGATCTTTGCGTCTGTGTGATCGTAGAAACGTGTAGAAGAGTTTTATAAGCTTTTATTACTGTTTTGCTACTGTTGGTGTACTGTTCTAATTATATCTCTTTGTTTGCTTCGTGTATGTTTGATTGGATGCATGTGTGTTGTTGATTGATGATCGAATATAGAAGGTGAGCAGTATTTGGACGATTCGGAGTATTACTTTGAGCCAAGTCAGCAGTATCACTTGGAGAGCTTTGATCAAGGCAAGTATAACACAGGACTATCCTTGTTACCTATACATTGAATTATCATACATATGCATGTGCTTACCTTGACAACCTTAGAGATTATAACTTAGTGATTGTTATCTTGATTCCTTGACAACCTTGGGAATGCATATGGGTAGCTATTGCTAGTGCTTAAACTAAGAACAATGATCTTGTAATTTGATTAATGGATTAAGCAATCAACTATTAAGATGATTTTATTATTGTTAAAAGGGGGCTAGAGCTTGTGTATTATTTTGATGCTCTGGTTTCTCTCCATAAGGACTTATCTGTAAGTGATAACCGGGATATACAGTACAGCTGTGAGGGCTATATGGCTCTGGCTTTAGTTGTTCAAGAGACCTTTTCTAGCTTGTTAGAGGTTACCTTAAATGGCGTAAGAATGGCTTGCCATGTTGGGTGTAGTCCGAGCCCCTGGCCTAGTGTGTATAGGCTGCGGTTGTTGTGCCACAGGGAAGGGGGGTTCTACATCTGCCTGCCGAGTGAAATCTAATGGCCCTAACTTGTTAGACGAACTTTTGAGTGGCTTTATATGGTTCTCGGGTGTTTGGGCTTGATCTCCCCACTCATTTGGAAATCATGACTTACAGTGAAAGTGTACACCTCTGCGCAGAGTTAAAAACTGGTATACTAGCCGTGCTCACGGATACGAGCGGCCTTGGGGATTCTTATGGAATAGTTGATCATAACTGTTATATCATGCTTAATTATTGTTGATTATTATTATGCTCATGTTAATGCTATTCATTATCCTTATTACAATTGATCATTGGTTCTTTAATGGGAAGTGGTTTATCTTGATGCTACTCAATTGCTAATATATGATTAAAAGCTAAATGCAGTTAAACAGTGTCTAGCCTTTTTGAGCCTCATGAACCCTGTGTTATATTTGTTGAGTTCGACATGGACTCACCCTTGCTATTTCCACCATAACAGATGAAGATAATGAGGAAGATTATCGGAATGAGTACTAGTCTTGGTGTCAACCAGTCAACCGTGTCCCTGTGTGGAGTTTCCGCTGAAGAATTACTATTAGTTATTATTACCTATCGTTCAAGACTATGTCTTAAATACTTAATCGTTATGTAATAAGCACTGTGATGATACTTTGTAATTTGTCAACTTATGTGTGCGACTGTTTCCTGGGGCGCACATGAGTCTTTTATACATCCTATTTTTGTCCTTAAAAATGGGTGTGACAGATTGGTATCAGAGCCGTGTTGACTGTAGGACGCGAGCCTAGTTAGAATGGTCGTTAATAGCATCCATACTTCACTTAATTCATGCTTCCTCTTTTCACCTTGTTAATTACTAAAGTTTTATGCTTCCTCTACTTTATTCTATTGCGAAAATACATTGATTCTATCTAATCTATGTCTAAATTTTATAGATGCCTCCTCATCCCCGTTTGTCAGCTGCACAGTACGTTGCCCGTTTCAAACCTCAGGAGCCGTATGAAGATGGTGAGCAAGTGCTATCTGATGCTGAATCAAGAGTTGGTGATACACCAATGGAGGATGTAGTTATGGGATGGACTACGAAGTTTCATAGCCTGGTTCCTAAAGCTGATGCTTTCTTCCATGACATGTTGACAATAACCTTGGACAACTACTACTACGACTGGGAAGCTACGTTGGAGTATCGTAGTGCAGAGTATAGTCATCCATGGATGGATTCCTATTGGGAAACTGAGTTATGGGTTAAGAAAAGGGATCCTACCACTAAGGAGCCTAAGGTGGAGTCAAAGTTCATTACCAGAGTGAGCCGGGCAACTGTGGAGATAAGCATGGAGGATGTCGCTTTCAATGCATTTGTTTATTACCATGGTCTACGTTCGGACAAGACGTTAAAGGGTGCACTCCGGCATTTTCCTTGTTTCATACATGACAAGGGTATTTGGACCGTGCCGCCTGCAGATGATTCCTCCTTGACTTTACAAGCTACGGTGGGATTAGCTCGAGAATTGACTCTCCATGAGGTGGATTTGAAGGATGAGTTGCTGAAGGAAAAAGAACTTAAGGAGCAAGCTTATAAGGAGATTGACCAATTAAGGGCGGAGTTAGGTCGTCCCAAGATTTATGAGAAGCTTAATTAGGCAATAGGAAAAAAAATCCCTATGTAATAGGAACGATAGTAGTTGTGAGTTAATTTTAAGTTTGGTTTGTTTTAAGAGTCAGTTTGTGGTGTGAACAATTGTGTGATTGATGGATTGTTATTATGATAATGTGTGATTTGGATCTTTGTAATGTGTGCTGGAGTTTTGTAGACATGCCTACAAGTTCCATGGTTAAGAATATTAAGTTTGATCAAAATATATTAGTTGAATATGAGGTTAATTTAGTTCTGTCCTTTGCTGATTTTTGGATCAGTCTGGGATGTTTTAGAAATAACTTAAAATCCGTTCATGAGAAATTTAAGAAACTTTACTGGGAATAATTAGATTTCTATATCTTTCCAACCCCATAAGAATCACTTTAATATCTATTCTGAGCTAAGAGATATACCTGTTCCAAGTTGGAGTTACTGCACAGTCTGGAATTCTGAAACAGTTTCGGTTAAGTTCAGTTTTTGGCCAATTTATTGACAGAATCAGAAAAAGTGTTGTGAATAAAAGTTGTAGATAATTTTGAAAGCTTTCCAACCATGTAAAGATCATCTGAATTGGACATCTGTAGCTCGAGATATGACAGTTTTACTGAGTTGTTGAAATTGGAGTTCGCCCAGAAAAATCAGATTTTGCTTATCTATTGAATACATCATCTCGGATCGTACTGAATTTCAATTTCTGTGTTTTTGGAAACAGATGTCAGGCAGAGGTCGTGGCAGAGGTCGTGGTGGTGCTAACATACCCATTACTATGGAGGAACTTATGCAAACTCAGAACCAGATGATGCAGATGTTTATGCAGCACATGCAGAACAATCCCGCTGCAGGAGGACCACCGCCTGTGCAAGTGAGGGATAAGCGTGGAGAATTTTTAAAGGGACGCCCTCCAGTGTTTTCTCATGCTGCTGATCCTTTAGAGGCAGATGATTGGGTGAGGGCAGTGGAGAAACAGCTGAATATAGCTCAATGCAATGATATGGAGAAGGTGTTATATGCATCTGGTCAGTTACAGGGGACAGCTCAGACTTGGTGGGAGTCGTATCAAGCTGCACGCCCTGACAATGCTCCTCCTATCACTTGGAATGAGTTTGTTAGAGATTTTCGAGCTCGTCATATTCCTGAAGGTATAATTGAGCTGAAGCAGGAAGAATTCAGAAACCTTAGGATGGGACAGATGAGCGTTAGTGAATATCGTGACAGGTTCACCCAGTTGGCTCGCTATGCTCCTAATGAAGTGAGGGAAGATGCAGACAGGCAGCGTCTTTTCTTGAAGGGAATTTATTATGATCTTCGCTTGCAGTTGAAGGGGAACAACTATGCTAGTTTTCAAGAGCTGGTAAATAAAGCTATTGTGCTTGATAATGAGCGCAGAGAGATGGACAGGAAGAGGAAAATGAAGGTACAAGGCTCAGGAAGCAACAACCGTCAGCGCACTAATTCTCAGCATGGTTTCCATCAGAAGTTTCAGGGACCGGTTAGTCAATGGAATCGCAATCCGAATCAGAGATGGTCCCAGAATTGGCAAAGTAATCAGTCACAACAGCGTTCATCATATCCACAGCGTCAACAGTATCAGCAGACTGGGCAACAGACTCCTCGCACTGGAAATTCCAATGTTACCCCCATGAAGAATAGTGCTCCCAGCACTCCTACTAGATGCTTTGTCTGCGGTAAAGAGGGGCATATGTCTTACCATTGTCCTGAGAAGCAGAATCAGCAGACTCCTCAGAGCCAGAAGAGCAACCAGAAGCAATCTGGTACTGGAAGGGTGAATCATGTGTCTTCTGATACAGTTCATGATGCACCAGAAGTTATGATTGGTACGTTCAATGTACATTCCATTCCTACAACTGTTCTTTTTGACTCTGGAGCATCTCATACATTCATATCCAACATTTTTGTTAAAATGCATAGTATACCCATGCTAGCTATGAAAGAATCTCTCTTAGTAAATTCACCTGGAGGTACCATGCAAACCAGTAATCATTGTCTTCCAATTAGTATGGTATTAAGGGGGGTAGAGTTTAAGATAACTCCTATAGTGTTGAGGACATCTGGTATTGATGTGATATTGGGTATGGACTGGATGAAGCAAAATCAGGTAGAGATTCAGTGTCAGCAGAAAGTGGTAGTTGTGAATGCACCTAATGAAGATAAAATCAATGTGGATGTAGCAGTGCAGAAGCAACCAACCGCTGTGGTGAATCAGCTTGAAGATACTATTAAGGAGAATTCAGTGATTGAGGAATTTCCGGATGTCTTCCCTGATGAATTGCCAGGTATGCCACCTGACCGAGACATTGAATTTCTTATTGAATTACTTCCTGGAACTGCACCTATAGCCAAACGACCATATAGGATGGGAGTAGATGAATTAGAAAAACTTAAGAAACAAATTAAAGAATTACAAGATAAAGGTTTTATTAGACCTAGTTCATCACCTTAGGGAGCACCAGTTATTTTTGTTGATAAGAAAGATGGTGGTCAGAGGATGTGTGTTGATTACCGGTCACTAAATGAGGTAACTATCAAGAATAAGTATCCTTTGCCCAGGATTGATGACTTGTTTGATCAGTTGAGAGGTGCTTGTGTGTTCTCTAAGATTGATTTACGTTCTGGATATCATCAGTTGAAGATTCGTGTTTCTGATATTCCAAAGACAGCTTTTACTACAAGGTATGGATTGTATGAGTATACTGTAATGTCATTTGGATTGACCAATGCACCTGCATACTTTATGTACATGATGAATAAAGTGTTCATAGAATATTTGGATAAGTTTGTGGTAGTGTTTATTGATGATATACTGGTATTTTCCAAGACAGAGGTAGAGCATGCTGAACATTTGAGGTTGGTATTGCAGAAACTTAGAGAGCATAAATTGTATGCGAAGCGAAGTAAATGTGAGTTTTGGTTGAAGGAAGTTTCTTTCCTTGGTCATATTATTTCTAATGGAGGGATATCAGTGGATCCAGGTAAAGTAAAGGATGTATTAAATTGGAAACCACCTATTGATGTTAGCGAGATTCGTAGTTTCTTGGGATTAGCTGGATATTACAGACGGTTCATTGAAGGGTTTTCTAAACTTGCTAAACCTATGACATCTCTATTAGAGAAGAATGCCAAGTTTGTGTGGTCAGATAAATGTCAAGCTAGTTTTGAGGAGTTGAAAAAGAGGTTGACTACAGCGCCTGTTTTGGTTTTGCCAGATTTGAGTAAGAAGTTTTCTATTTATTGTGATGCTTCTCGTCAAGGTTTGGGATGTGTTCTTATGCAAGAAGGCAGAGTTGTGGCTTATGCATCTAGGCAGTTGAGAAAGCATGAGTTGAATTATCCTACACATGATTTGGAATTAGCAGCTGTAGTTCATGCTTTAAAGATTTGGAGACATTATTTGATTGGACATAAGAGTGATATATACACTGATCATAAGAGTTTGAAGTATATTTTCACTCAGTCAGATCTGAATTTGAGGCAACGCAGATGGTTAGAGTTGATTAAGGATTATGATATTGAGATACACTATCATCCTGGTAAGGCTAATGTAGTAGCTGATGCTCTTAGTAGGAAAAGCTATGTCAATGAGATACAGACATTGACTATGACTAGTGAGTTATGTGCTGAATTTGAATATTTGAATTTGGGAATTGTTACTAATACAATGGAATTAGTGATAGAGCCTACCTTAGAGCAAGAAATTTACAAGGGGCAGTTGAAGGATGAGAAACTAAAGAAGATAGCGGAAGATATAGTGATTGGTAAGTCACCAGGCTTTCGAATGGATGATAATGGAATTTTGTGGTTTGGAAAGAGGCTGTGTGTACCTGAGGATCAAACTGTTAGACAAGCAATTCTTCGCGAAGCTCATGAGTCAGCTTATTCTATTCATCCTGGTAGTACTAAGATGTATTTGGATCTGAAACAGAAATATTGGTGGGTTGGATTAAAGCGAGATGTGGCTGAGTATGTGGCATTGTGTGACACTTGTCAGAGAGTGAAAGCAGAGCATCAGAGACCTGCTGGATTGTTACAACCAATGAAGATTCCTGAATGGAAGTGGGAGGAAGTTGGTATGGATTTTATAGTAGGGTTACCTCGTACTCAGAAAGGTTATGACTCTATTTGGGTGATAGTAGATCGGTTAACCAAAGTTGCTCATTTTATACCAGTTAAGACTACTTACCATGGACCAAAATTGGCAGAGTTGTATATGGAGAGAATAGTCTGTTTGCATGGAGTACCAAAGAAGATTGTATCTGATCGCGGATCGCAGTTTACGTCGTATTTTTGGAAAGCTGTGCATGAATCATTGGGAACAAAATTGAATTTTAGTACAGCATATCATCCACAGACAGATGGACAGACTGAAAGGACCAACCAGGTATTAGAGGATATGTTGAGAGCTTGTGCATTGCAATATGGAACTAGTTGGGATAAGAGTTTGCCTTATGCAGAATTCTCTTACAATAACAGTTATCAGCAGAGTCTTAAGATGGCACCGTTTGAAGCTTTGTATGGACGTAAGTGTAGAACTCCATTGTTTTGGGATCAGACAGGTGAATCTCAGGTGTTTGGTACAGATGTTCTTAGAAACGCAGAAGATCAAGTGCGAGTGATTCGTGAGAATTTGAGAGTAGCACAGTCTCGTCAGAAGAGTTATGCTGACAATAGAAGAAGAGATTTAGTTTTTGAGGTAGGTGATTATGTTTATTTGAAGGTGTCACCTATGAAAAGTGTGAAGAGGTTTAACATGAAAGGTAAACTAGCACCAAGGTATGTTGGACCATTTAAAGTTATTACTAGACGTGGGGAAGTTGCTTATCAATTAGAGTTGCCTGAGAATTTATCTGGAGTACATGATGTGTTCCATGTTTCACAACTTAAGAAGTGTTTGCGTGTGCCTGAGGAGCAGATACCTTTAGAAGAGTTGACTGTTAAGGAAGATCTTACATATGAAGAGTTTCCGATCAAGATTTTAGAAACTGCTGAGAGAGTTACTCGAAGTCGGGTTATTAAGATGTGCAAAGTGCAGTGGAATCGATATTCAGAGGCAGAGGCAACTTGGGAAAGAGAGGATGAATTGAGGAAATCATATCCGCAGTTGTTTGAGTAAGCAGTTCAATCTCGAGGACGAGATTCTTTTAAGGGGGGTAGAATTTGTAACACCCAAATTTTAGGAATAAGGAATTTTAAATAATTTAGATAAAGGGAATTAAAATTTTAAAAAGAATATTGGTGTTGCATTCATGCTGTTGCATTTTTCTTTTATGTGGTGTGAATTTATTTTATTCCATTTTGGATTAGAAAATTTTATTTGAGATACTTTTGGAAAATTAGAAAAGAAAAGAAACAAAAGAAAAAAAAAAGAAAAGCAACTTACCTTCTTACCTATTCGGCCTGGAAGCCCGCTCGGCCGGCCTCCTCTCCCTTGGGCCGTCGGGTCGGAAGGCCTGCTCGCCCAGCGCCGCAGCGGCCCAGCAGCCGAGTCCAGCAGCCGAGCCGACCGCGCGCGCCTTTCCTCTCTTTCGGTCGCTGACAGGTGGGGCCCTGATGTCAGTCGTCTCCTTCCTTCCCGTCGTGACCGAGCCGGAGACGAGTTCGTCCCCAACCGAATCCACCCGAGTAATCTGGGATTTCCATCCATAGTCGTCACGTTTTGGGGCTATAAAAGTATACCCGTGTTTCCCCTCTTCTCTTTTCCTATCATAACTCCGAGCCAAACACCGTCAACTCGAGCTTAGGGAGTTGAGAACCCTAGGCTTCGCTGCCTTCCATCGGTGGAGCTTGTTGTTCATCCCGTGCCTCTCTTCTTTGCATTGGTGAGCTCGCCATCTTCTCCTCTCCCTCCCAATGCTCTTCTTTTAAGTTTTTGTGCTTTAAAATCGCGGGTGTGGAGTTCACCGTGGCCAACAATGGCGCCGCCGTCCCTCTCCTTGCCGCGCTCTCTCCTCGGTTGGTCATAGCTCACCAAAACCGTCTAGGATAGATCGGGTTTACCTTCTCTTTCGATTTGAGTTGATGGCGGGTTGAATGGTGGTCGGAAAAGGCGGAGCCGAAGCTCTCTGGCGGGCTCATGGCGCCGGCAATGGCGGCCACCGGCCGGACTTGATAGGGATGGCCGGATTTTTCACTGTGCACTTGATGATGAACACGAGCCGTCCGTTCTCAGATGGACGCACGAGATTAGAAGATACCCCTTCGCGGGTAAAATTGATAAAGAGCCCCTAGACTTTTTCAGATTAGAACCCGCAGTCCTTAGCGTATTGTCTGAAATACGTTTTCGTGTTTTGAAAGCGTATTTTCTCCCGGATAAGTCAAAAATACGTTTTCAGGTATTTACAGTTTTGCCACTAGGATTGTTTTGGTCATAAAATCTTCGTTTTAACTCCGATTTGATCCGTTCAAATTGCGTTAGGTTCGTATTTGTGAGCTCTACATGTTAGTGTAGTTGTACAGTTAGTTTTGATAATTTATTTTTCGAGGTTATAATTAAGTATTTATTTATCTATAGGAAATCTTAGAAAATTCATAATTTTCACGTTTTAACTCCGAATTTGGTGATCTTTGCGTCTGTGTGATCGTAGAAACGTGTAGAAGAGTTTTATAAGCTTTTATTACTGTTTTGCTACTGTTGGTGTACTGTTCTAATTATATCTCTTTGTTTGCTTCGTGTATGTTTGATTGGATGCATGTGTGTTGTTGATTGATGATCGAATATAGAAGGTGAGCAGTATTTGGACGATTCGGAGTATTACTTTGAGCCAAGTCAGCAGTATCACTTGGAGAGCTTTGATCAAGGCAAGTATAACACAGGACTATCCTTGTTACCTATACATTGAATTATCATACATATGCATGTGCTTACCTTGACAACCTTAGAGATTATAACTTAGTGATTGTTATCTTGATTCCTTGACAACCTTGGGAATGCATATGGGTAGCTATTGCTAGTGCTTAAACTAAGAACAATGATCTTGTAATTTGATTAATGGATTAAGCAATCAACTATTAAGATGATTTTATTATTGTTAAAAGGGGGCTAGAGCTTGTGTATTATTTTGATGCTCTGGTTTCTCTCCATAAGGACTTATCTGTAAGTGATAACCGGGATATACAGTACAGCTGTGAGGGCTATATGGCTCTGGCTTTAGTTGTTCAAGAGACCTTTTCTAGCTTGTTAGAGGTTACCTTAAATGGCGTAAGAATGGCTTGCCATGTTGGGTGTAGTCCGAGCCCCTGGCCTAGTGTGTATAGGCTGCGGTTGTTGTGCCACAGGGAAGGGGGGTTCTACATCTGCCTGCCGAGTGAAATCTAATGGCCCTAACTTGTTAGACGAACTTTTGAGTGGCTTTATATGGTTCTCGGGTGTTTGGGCTTGATCTCCCCACTCATTTGGAAATCATGACTTACAGTGAAAGTGTACACCTCTGCGCAGAGTTAAAAACTGGTATACTAGCCGTGCTCACGGATACGAGCGGCCTTGGGGATTCTTATGGAATAGTTGATCATAACTGTTATATCATGCTTAATTATTGTTGATTATTATTATGCTCATGTTAATGCTATTCATTATCCTTATTACAATTGATCATTGGTTCTTTAATGGGAAGTGGTTTATCTTGATGCTACTCAATTGCTAATATATGATTAAAAGCTAAATGCAGTTAAACAGTGTCTAGCCTTTTTGAGCCTCATGAACCCTGTGTTATATTTGTTGAGTTCGACATGGACTCACCCTTGCTATTTCCACCATAACAGATGAAGATAATGAGGAAGATTATCGGAATGAGTACTAGTCTTGGTGTCAACCAGTCAACCGTGTCCCTGTGTGGAGTTTCCGCTGAAGAATTACTATTAGTTATTATTACCTATCGTTCAAGACTATGTCTTAAATACTTAATCGTTATGTAATAAGCACTGTGATGATACTTTGTAATTTGTCAACTTATGTGTGCGACTGTTTCCTGGGGCGCACATGAGTCTTTTATACATCCTATTTTTGTCCTTAAAAATGGGTGTGACACTACATTGGGAAGCGGTCGGCGGCGTCTGGTGCGATCCTTCGTGACGAAGATGGTAGAACGTGTGGTGGCACAGCTAAATGGTATGAGTATTGCCTAAATGCGTTGGCTGCTGAAGCCTTGGCGTGCTGCGACGGAATGATTCTTGCTCGGGACAGGGGTGTGCGACGTCTGATTCTTGAGACCGACTGCCAGGTGCTTACTAGGTTGTGGGAGAATCGATCGCACCAGCGTTCTGAGATCTCAGCCCTCCTTACACAAATGGAGGAAATTAGCCGGAGTTTTGAGGAGTTTCATTTCCGTTTTATTAGCAGAAATTGTAATATGTTAGCACATGCTTGTACTCGATTGGTATCCCGTGATTCTCAGGTGGCGGAGTGGTCTATAACCCCACCTGGACTCATGGATACCATAAACCGAGATTGTAATCCGGACATTGATTAATGAAGCTCCGGTTTCCCTCAAAAAAAATGTTGTCCTTCTCAACCAGGTACTTCAGTTTTGTCAAAAGCGCAAATGCAGCAACCGAATCCAGCAACTCCTTTCCCTAGTACGACTTGTCGCTAGCTGAGGAGTCCTCGAAACTGCTCATCTGGTATGATGCAAAGCACATAAAGAAGAACGACATCAGCATAAGTAGTGGGCATAAAGATAGCAATGCTCTAAAGAACTACGAATTGTGACTGCATACCTTACAGTTCTGCAGCTTCTTCTTGATGAGAGCTTAAATGTTGAGAAACCAGTCTTGCTATTTGAAAAAATAGGAGCACTACAGCATGATAATGAGGCTAATCAAGACTTGAACAAAATAAGTTCTGCTCATTACACCAAGCAAAAAGTTACTGGAGTCAGTCGACTTGATGGTGACAAATCTCATGAAAAAATTTAGTTCAGATTGTGAATACAAAATTTAGTTCAGTTTGAGATTTCAGTTACCATCAACCACTGGCAGTAGTAACTAGTAAGAACCTTATGAAGTAACAAGGTAGCTAACATACCTGAAAGCCTATCCTTGAGAAGTAACAGGCAACAAAATGCAGAGCAGACCTAAAGGAAGAACAAGAAGCAACAAAGGCTATAACATAACTTCTATGGTAATCAAAATGAAATTCTAAAAACTTAACTCAGTATTAGCAAGAACACTGCATATGACTAGGCAAAACATCTAGATCAGTAAAGTACTGAAGGAAAGGCGAAGCAAAGATGTCAGACATATCACAGAATATATAGCGAATGAAATGATGGATCTATTATACTGCCATGAAGGTTTACTTTCTGTTCTCAATCCAATGATAAACCCAACAGAGAACTTATAAGCTACCTCACATAACAAATGACAGGCCAAACACAAAACAAATGAAATTATGACAAAGGTCCTTATTACAGCAAACAACTAGCCAAAACAATAGTTCTCGACAAATTTACTTATTACATCAAACATAACAACTCAAAGTCTGACACAACACAAATGAACAAGAGCACGAAGGAAAATAAATAAACAAGCACAGGAAGGAGCCTTTTGATCTCAGATAGTCATCTTCACTTCGAGGTCATGGCACAAAAGGCCCAGGACACCTACATCCACTTCAGCCGGCCCTCCTTAGTGCTCAACTCCAGAAATGCTCGACAACGCTTGTCGTCCAGGGTAAGGTTCATGGCTTGCATGAAGACATCGTCGTCATCTTTGTAACCATCTTCCCATAATATCTGCTTTACTTGGTCTTGTTCCACCCTGTACGTGTCCTTGTGCTTCTCCTTTTGCTTCTCCTCACGCAGCGCCTCTGCTCTCTTGATCAGATTGGTCAGGCTTTCAAGGGTTTTGTCAATGGAATGACTTTTGCTAATCTTCTTCCGTTGACAACAAACAGAATGCTCCCTAGTGAATCTTTTGGAGGACTGACTAACACTACGAGGATCTACGTGCACGTCTGACATCTCTTTAGGAGTCCGAGGGCTGTCACTAGGGGGGTTTCGACAGGTGCATGGCCACCAACAGAAAATAGCTACCCTCTGTCATGTGGGGTGCGTCCTAGAATCTTGATCATGTGCTCACAACATTATGGACGTTTGTACCTTTGAGCACCAGCGCTACTATCCTACACGTCATATAGTGGTCGCCGTGTTAGTAGTTAGTGAGAGAGAACCTAACTGGGTAAAAAAGAGGCTACGAGAAGGGTGTAGTTAGTACTTCGGGGCTTGGTCTAGCCATTCAGGATCAGCGACCACCTCACCAGTTGCCGGGTCACGGCCTAGGCCAGTATGGGTCTGACCGTCATGCCAATTGAAGTAATTCTATTTCAGGTCATGGTATTTGTTCTGAAGCGTGTTCTTGCCATAGCCTCGGCTCGTGTTAGCATTGAACTCACGCGTGATATTGGACCAGTCGATCTTAAATGGGGTGGTGCGGGCCCAATGGCATAGTTCTTTCTATTTCTCGACTAATTCAAGCAAAATGGCGCAGGAAGTGTCATCCTAGGCGGCTCGCTGGGCTGACATCTGATGCATTTTACAAAATCCAAATGATTATTGACATGGAAGGCATGGAGTTGGGAACAAAATTTATGGTAAAACCATTACAAGGGGACTTGCCTTTCTGTAATGCTTGCGTCCTTTTGAACGTAGATTGTAGGGCCTGGCTTCAGGTGGAGAAAATGAAGACGAGGACGACTTTGCCAATGTGGGCAATCGTCACCGGCAGCGCCCAACCCCCTTCCATGGAACTAAGGCAACAAAAAGCAGCAAGAAGATGTGTGAACAAGAGCCAGATCATAAACTCAGAAAATAATTAGCGTTAAATAGAAAATAAAGGAATGATTATGTTGTAGTTGTTATGGTTTTGTAGGGTGAAGTTCATGGATTATTCAACCGTTTCAACAGATTAAATCATGTGTAGAAAGAACACCCGAAGCCCACATACTTGAACAAACACTCTATAAAAGTAACAAACCCTTACTGGTTTGAGAAAATAAGAACACAATATGTTTTCTCTTGATTGAAGGTATAACACCCATGGTGTTAAGCATGCATTAGCATAATTATCATTTTGCATTCATAAGCATCACATGAAATATAAGCTTGAAACATGTTAACAAAAACATGCATGTTGCGATGTTTTGTTCTAGTAGCTTTAATGTCCTGTTGATGCTTGTCATGCCTTGTATGTGCTTGTTTTAGTAAATAAATAACATAGAAATGCTTAGCAAATAATTTGAAGCAAGTTTGGTATTCAAAATTTCCTCAAATTTTGCTTTTAAAAATAACCTAGAAAAATAGGGTTTTGATTTAAATGAACTTTAAATCTATATTTCAAAATCTAGTTAGAATTTCAATATGAACCCTAAAGCGATGTTATAGAGAATAAAATTCTAAACAACTTTTATTTTAGACCATCTTGTGAAAATGTCATTTTCCTGTTCAAATGTGAAGTTTGGGGCTGTTTATGTAAATTTGAATTGAAAAATAAAAAGAAAAATTTAATTCCGCTTAAGCGGGCCGGCGCCCCATTTTCAGCCCACGGCTGTGAGCTGACCTGGCCCACCCTGCGTGCTCGCCCGCACCCTCCCGCGCGCCCACGCCATGACCGCGGCAGAGGGCCGCCGCCGCTGGACGCCATGCGCCTACAACGGCAAACACCTAGCCGTCCGGTGGCCCCCGCACCCCTCCTGCCTCGCCTACTCCCGCCTCGCGCGTCCGCCTCCCTTGCTCCCTCTCATTTCTTCCCCTGAGCCAGCAGTAGCAGAGCCCGCGTGCACGCTCGCTTCTGCCACCGCTCGCACGCGCGCCTTGCCGGAGTTGGCCGTTCCGACCACCACCGCTCACCGCAGGCCCCTCCATCTCGCTCCAAGCACCGCCTCCACCTCGCGCATCCCGTGCTCGCCTTGGCTCGCCATGGTAAGGCCCCTGTCCACGGAAATTGCTCGCCGGAGCCCGGCCGAGCTCATCAGAGAGCTCCGCTCCGTGGACTCCCCCTCTCCGCTCCATCTTTTTCCTTCCTGTGGCGCACATTACCTTCGCCTCAGCTCCCCGGTGCTGGAGCACCCTTTTCTGCGCCGTTCCTTGGCCGGAGATGGTCGGCCGCCACTGGCGGAGCCAGGGGGGCAGGCAGGGGCCATGGCCCCCCCAACATCACACAAAAAAAAATTAGGTAGTATATAATTCAATAATCCATATTAGAAAGATATAATAAAAGCTTTGTCATATATTTTTTTGATGAAATCTGGATAACAAAATCACACAAATTTGTATTTTATCTTTGGATGAGCCCATCCATAGTATAAAAATTCAAACAAATAAGCTACACTCAGTTATTTTATGGTTGAAATTCTTTGACCGGCCCCCCTATCCATAGTTTCTGGCTCCGCCACTGCCGGCCGCCGTGCGCCAGTGCCGTCGTGCCACCATGCATGCCGGCGAGCATGCTCTCGTGCTCCCGTGCCTCTATTTCGTAGCCAGTGGGTGCGGCTTGTGGTGTAGATCCCGGTGGTGGACACCGTTTGGCCGGAGACCTCACCGTCGGCGAGTTCTCGCTGTCGGTGAGCTCCCCCCTATCGGGTGTATGACAGGTGGGGCCTCGGGTCCCACTGTCAGTCACCGTACACGGTTCCAGGTGCACGGCTTCGGGTGGACCTAGCATTTTCGCTGGCAGGGATTAAGAAAATGCTTTTCCAGAAATTGTAAAAATGTTTCGAAATATCATGTCTTGATGAAAATAGCTCCAAATTTGTTGAAACAAATTTTGTTAGACTTCTTGAGACCAGATCTATCTATTAAAAATATTGCATGTCAATTTTGTGATACTTTTATATAGGGTTTTATTTAATTCTAGGAAATGTTGTTTTCTTGGAAAATGCCTAATAAATATAATATACATCAGAAAAATATAATTCCAATGTTGTTGATCTATTCTTGAGATGTACTTTCTGTGAAAAATACATGCCATGCTTGTTCTGTAGAAAAATATAGCTATCTATTTTTGGTGCATTTAATTGCTTTTTCTTGTAAAATTGCTAGAGCCAAAATGTGAATAAAACATGTATGTGAAACTTTTTGTACAATGTTTGTAGACTATGTAGATCATGGGAAAAATACTAAATCTATTGTTTGATACTTTTTATAGTACAAAGTATTTTCATGCTCATTTATCCCCCATAGCTTGTCATTTTTGTGTAGGTTGTTTTACTTATCCAAATGCCATGAAAATTTTATGATAGGCTACTCATGGTATGATAAAGCTACTATAATTTTCTTAGATTTTTCTAAGTACCAGAAATATATGTTGATGTTGCGGCCCTAGATTAAAGTGAAATGAAAATAGAATTCTTATTGCATGATTAGTTTAAGTTGTACACTTTGGTGTATCTTTGAAGCACCTTGAATTATTGATGTGACTTGGCATGGTAGGTTAGTGTTGTGGTGTTAGCATTAGTAGCATCTGTGTGTGGCTTTACGATAATTAGGGTATATAGTGGTAATTAGTAATAGAAGAGAATGCAGTATATGACATGTGCTTATGGTACATGTTCTTGGATGACGTGGAGTACCTGGTAGAAGAGTTTTGCACCAACTGGTCAAATAAAGTTAAACATGTTTAGCTGCATTATATGCAATCATGATCATCATATGTCATCTCACCTGTTGCGTCAATTACATATTCACTTATACAAATGCATCACACAGGATCGCAGGAGGAAGTGCAAGTAGCAGTACAAGAGGAGCAGGTCGGGGCCGACCCACAAAAAATCTAGGCACAGGAGGTGCCAGAGGTAGAGGAGCAAGGAGAGGACCTACCCGAGTGCATGGACCATCAACCTAGTTTCTTTGAGCGAGGCAAGCCCCGGAGCATTCTAAGTCTCTTACTTTATAAAAGCAATCTTTTATATATGAGTTTTATATATTGTTGCATTAAGTTATAGGAGTTGAGTGAAACCGTTGCTGCATTTATTACTATCCTTGCCTACCTTATAATATTCTTACCCTATTAGGTTTAGGATCGAATAATTGCTTAGCCCTACTTAGACCGGTAGCGATCGATGATTTCCTGTCACCTGCAAATATAGGTGGTTACTGGAATACTTTAGCTTTGGTATGGATGATATCCTGGAAATAACCATGTGTTGATGGATAATTAGAGATCGGACGGAATAGTTGGAGACAACTAGACAGGGTTCTGGGGTGCTCGTAGTTTTTCGTCTATGTCGGTTAAGGACCGATCGTTGCTCGTCCCTCTTGCCATGTTGAACGCATGCCTCACATTTAGTTGGCCGAATAACGTACCTTTCGACTGCGAAGCTAGTGACACTATTTGGGCCGGGATAAACTCATATTGGCAGATTGGTGCTGAAGGGGGTATGACGGGGGGCACGAAGAGTGAGCCCAAGGGTAGGCTGGGTCCTGATTCCTGGCAGTCGGGAGGCCCCTGGGTATTGCGGTCCATGATTGTTATTCCGCGACGTTTACCTGAATGGTGTCTTTGATGATCTGTAGCTCACTTGATCGGTGAGTGTGGTTTGTGTGAGGAATAAATCACCAGCTGGTTAGGAATCGATTTAAATCGCCATCGCTCCTGGATAGTGAGCACTTGACTCGAGTTACGGCATCATAGTAATGATGATGGAACACTGATGGTTATATGGATAATATTGGAAAGCTAAATCTAAGTTGGTAACCAGATGTTATTGGTTAATCAAGTGATTGCTATAGCATAGATGCTTACCTGATTGATAGGCTATAATAAAGATGATGCAAAGTACTTAAATGGTTCCTTATGTTAACTTATCGCTCTTTCGCAAATGAGTCAGCTAGTCCACTAAAAGAAAGCCTTGCATGCTCCTTGGTGTCACTTTATTTTAGTTTAAGATGGGTAAGTCTAGCTGAGTACTTTCTCGTACTCAGGGCGTTGTTCCTATTATTGTTGCAGATGGTCAGACTTACTACGGTTATTGCATCAACTGCCTATACCCTGTGATGGGCGACAACTAAGACCAAGGGCATGGTCGCTCCGTATGTCTTACCTGATGCATTTGTTGGACCTGACTATCTCTTGGCACTATATCTGAACTAAACGTGTGTGTGGTTTTAAAACTATTTGCTTCTGCTACTATATTATAAACTTGGTTTGTAATAACTCTATGTTTTAAACTCTGATGTATCTTAATGTCATTGCGAACTTTATGTAATATGTGACTGTGGCTGCTAAACTTGTACGATCTTGGTTTGTATGTTGGTTGGTTTGAAATCCTTCATGAAGTGATGATTTCCAATCCAAGACAAAGTTTGAAGATCACTCATTGGTGGTCATCAGACAACTTTTGCCGCCCCGAATCCAATAATATCTCCTTTAAGATGGCACGCACATCCACCTAATCTACAACACACTACAGGCAAGAAAACTGAACCATAGCTCACTCGGGAAGACGACGAGCAGGACGATGACGAGCCAAGTGCCAGCGTCTATCCTTGCCCGGGGAGACGCGGAAGGTGACGGCGGCCGCACAAAGGCGGCGCACTTCGTGTTCATCCCGCTGAGAGAGCAGGGTCACCTCATCCCGACCGTCGACACTGCCCTGCTGCTGGCTACCCACAGCGTGCTTTGCACCATCGTGGCGCCGCCATATGATGGACCGTCGAGTCCGCCCAACGGACTAGGCCGTCGGTCTGGCTCGTCGAGTTCCCGCTTGACTACGCCGAGTCCGACCTGCCGGAAGGGGCGGACGATGGGGACAGAGTTCCACATAGATACATGTGGAACTACTACCGCGCCATGGCGCTCCTCCACGCGTCGATCAAGAGCCACCTCCACGCTCACGCGCCGTACCTGACATGCATCGTGTCGGACTTCATCCACCAATGTGTTGGAATTTATATGGGCTTGGCCCAATAACCAATTGTGAAATTCCTAATAAATCTCAAAAGCCCATTCATGTGAGCAAGAGAGGATGTGGGAACTCTTTAGTACCACCTTGCTTGTTGAAGTGGAGATAGTCATACTTAAATATGGAAGTCCTCTCCACTTCCTCAAGTCTAGTGTGAGGAGGAGTGAGAGAAGCCCACACGCGCGCGCTCGCTCGCCTCGCCTCGCCGGGCCGGGCCGGGCGAGGCGGGGCGAAGGGCGTGGGTGCGCGGCACCTGCGTGAATGGTCCACCGAAATCCGGCTCCTCGCCTTGTGGGAGCGTGATCTCCTTTTGCTATTTTCGTTTTTTGGTTTCTTGGCCTTCAAGTTGCATGAGTCCTAATCGGTTACAAATTAAGAGTCCTAAATCAATTTAGATCGTGATCGCGACATGAGATTGGTTGGATAGGACTATATAAGCAACCTGTCACCCACACCAAAATGTATCCAGTTGAGCTAGGGTTTTTGCCTCTACTAGCTATTGCGCCGTCGCTGTAGCTACTCTAGTTCGATCGCTTGCGTGCACCAGCGACCGGGTGAGCAGGTCTCCAGAACCCTCGTCTTTGCGATCCTGCACCGGGAGAAGGCGAATAAGGTTTTTGTGAAGCATTCTTCACGCGACTGCTCCCAAAGCTTCCACAACGGCTCGTCTTCCAAAGGGTGCATCGACGCGTTGGCTTTGTCGTGCTAGAGCTCGCGGGATTGTCATCAAGAATACCCCTCCGCCTCTCATCGATGACTTCGACGATGACTTCAACATCGACATTAGCGATCTCGCTTTATCACCACCGCCAGCCACATCTTCAACACCATCTACTACTGCTACAACCGAAAAGTATAATTCTCTTGATCTAATCTTGACGTTCGTACATTCTAATCTATCTGCTAGACTATCAATGCTTGTCATGTTGATGTTGTGGAATATGCTAATTTGCTATACTAGTATGCCATACATGTTTAATCTAGTTCATATATTTGCCATGATTTATGTTCTAAATTGAATCATGCTTTTAATCTTGCTTTTAATTTGGAAATTGCCTAATTATTTAACAATCCAAAAACCTTATAATAGGTCATTTCCAGAATTATCTATGGCTAGTTTTGTTGACGCGCTGAGGCCGAAAAAGTTTTCTGGTACGCATTTTAAAAGATGGTCTGTCAAGGTCACTGATTCGCTTACTGCCATGAAAGTTTTCTGGGTCAAAGATGGCATGCCTGAGGGAAATATCTCTAATGAAGATCAGAGAAAATTCTAGGAAGCTAATGATATCTTTGTGGGAGCTGTGCGTAATGTGCTTTCAGATTATCTATTTGATTCTATGATGCACTTAAGAGATGCAAAGGCTCTATGTGATCATCTGAATGCTACTTATGATGCTTCAGATGCAGGCAAAGAGTTGTATACCATGGAGAGCTTTAATGACTACAAGATGGTTGCTAACAAATCAGTAGTCGAGCAAGCTCATGAGATTCAGTGTCTGGCTAAGGAACTTGAACTCCTTAAATGTGTCTTACCCGATGAGTTTGTGGCTGGGTGCATTATTGCTAAATTGCCTTCTTCATGGAGGAATTTTGCCACAAGTCTCAAACACAAGAGATAGAAAATATCAATTGAAAACCTGATAGCATCTCTTGATGTCGAGGAAAAAGCTCGGGCTAAAGATAGCATTGAGAAGGGGAACGAGGAAAAATCTAGCGCCCACTTTGTCCAGAGAAACCATGGCAAGAACAAGGGAAAGCCTAAGCAACCTGCTTTCAATACCAAACAAAATACTGCCTTCAAGAAGAAGAAAGACAAAGCAAAGCTGTCTTGCTTCGTGTGTGGAGAGCTTGGTCATTTTGCTAAAGATTATCTGGAGCGAGCGGACAAGAAAGAGAAAAAGAAAGTTCACCTCGTGACTGCTAGCAGTGCTGATGACAGGTATGGTAATTTTTCTACTATACTTTCAGTGTTTCAATCTCCAAGTTAGTGGGTTGATACAGGTGCAAATATTCACGTGTGTGCTGATATCTCTTTGTTTTCTTCTTACCAGGGGCTCCAAGGTTCTTCCGTCCTGATGGGGAATGGGTCACATGCTTCTGTTCGTGGTGTTGGCACGGTAGATTTGAAGTTTACTTCGGGAAAGATCGTGCAGCTGAAGAACATACAGCATGTCCCTACTATTCGCAAGAACCTTGTTAGCGTCTCCCTTCTATTGAGAGATGGGTTTAAGGTAGTGTTAGAGTCTAATAAAGTAGTCATGTCTAAGCATGGACAATTTATTGGTAAAGGCTATGATTGCGGAGGCTTGTTCCGCCTATCTTTGGCAGATTTTTATAATAAGTCAGTGAATCATATTTGTGGCACGATTAATGATAATTCAAGTGTTTGGCATTCTCGCTTATGTCATGTTAACTTTGAATTGATGTCACATTTGTCTAGCCTGAATTTAATTCCAGATCTCACTATTACCAAAGGTTCTAAGTGCCATAGCTGTGTGCAATCTAAGCAACCTCGAAAGCCTCATAGGGCAGCGAAGGAGAGAAACTTGGACCTCTAGAACTCATACATTCTGATCTTTGCGAGATGAATGGTGTGTTGACAAAAGGTGAAAAGAGATATTTCATGACTTTAATTGATGATGCAACTAGATTTTGCTATGTTTACTTGCTTAAAACTAAAGATGAAACACTAGACTACTTTAAAATTTATAAGGCTGAAGTTGAAAATCAACTAGAGAGAAAAATTAAATATCTAAGGTCAGATCGTGGTGGTGAATATTTTCCTATATTATTTGATGAGTTCTGTGCGGGACATGGTATTATTCATGAGAGGACAGCTCCCTATTTGCCCGAATCAAACGGGATTACCGAGAGGAAAAACCACACGCTGACTGACTTGGTGAACGCCATGTTAGACACTGCTGGTCTATCTAAGGCATGGTGGGGGAAAGCTCTATTGACTGCAAGTCATGTCCTGAATAGAATTCCAAACAGAAATAAAGAGACAACTCCATATGAGAATTAGATTGGAAGGAAACCATCACTTTCATACTTGCACACGTGAGGATGTTTGGCAAAAGTCAATATCCCAATTTCTAAGAAGCGTAAGCTTGGACCGAAGACTATGGATTGTGTCTTTCTAGGATATGCTCACCATAGCATTGCCTATAGATTTTTAGTAGTAAAATCTGAAGTTCCTGAAATGCATGTGGATACAATTTTTGAATCTCGTGATGCTACATTTTTTGAAAATATATTCCCTATAAAAAATATGTGTAGCAATGCTAGATTTTCCTCTGAGATAGCTCCTGATTTTACTGTACCTATTGAGTCATTTGAGCAATCACTTGAAGAAGTCCTTGAGGAGAATGACAATGAAGTTCCTGCAAGGAACAAGAGACGAAGGATTGCAAAATCCTTTGGTGATGATTTCATTGTGTATCTTGTGGACGATACTCCTACCTCTATTATAGAGGCATACACATCTCCAGATGCAGATGATTGGAAAGAAGTTGTTCATAGTGAGATGGACTCGATTCTTTCTAATGGAACTTGGGAGTTATCTGAGCTACCTTTTGGTTGTAAACCAATTGGATGTAAGTGGGTGTTCAAGAAGAAGCTTAGGCCTGATGGTACTATTGACAAGTACAAGGCTCGGCTTGTGGCTAAGGGTTATACCCAGAAGGAAGGCGAGGATTTCTTTGATACTTATTTACCTATTGCTAGAATGACCACTATTCGAGTGCTACTTTCTCTGGCTGCCTCGTATGGTCTTCTCGTTCATCAAATGGACGTGAAGACAGCTTTCCTTAATGGAGAGTTGGATGAGGAGATTTATATGGATCAGCTAGATGGATTTGTAGTAAAAGGTGAAGAGCAGAAGGTGTGTAAATTACTGAAGTCTTTGTATGGCTTGAAACAAGCACCTAAACAATGGCATGAGAAGTTTGACACTACTTTAACTGGTGCAGACTTTGCTGTTAATGAAGCTGATAGGTGTGTGTATTATCGACATGGTGGGGGCCAATCTGTTATATTATATTTATATGTCGATGATATTCTAATCTTTGGAACAAACATTGATATTATTAATGAGGTCAAGTCTTTTTTGTCAAAGAGTTTTGACATGAAAGATCTAGGAGAAGCTGATGTAATTCTAAACATTAAGCTGATTAAGAAAGATAGTAGGATTTCCTTGTCACAATCTCACTATGTTGAGAAGGTCTTGAGCCGTTTTGGCTTTATGGATAGCAAGCCTACTCCAACACCTTATGATCCTAGTGTGACATTGAAAAAGAATAAGAATATTGCTAGAGATCAATTGAGATATTCTCAGATAATTGGTTCACTCATGTATCTAGCTAGCGCAACCAGACCAGATATCTCTTTTGCCGTGTGCAAGTTGAGTAGGTACATGTCCAATCCAGGTGATAATCATTGGCATGCACTTGAGAGGGTCTTGCGTTATCTCAAAGATACAATGAGTTTTGAAATTCACTATTCTGGACACCCAGCTGTGCTAGAGGGATATAGTGATGCGAACTGGATTTTTGATATTGATCAAATCTATGCCACTAGTGGGTATGTGTTTACTCTTGGAGGTGGCGTAGTGTCTTGGAGGTCTAGTAAACAGACTATTTTGACTAAATCTACCATGGAAGCAGAACTTACTGCTTTAGATATAGCTTCTGCAGAGGTAGAGTGGCTGCGTGAGCTCTTGTCAGACTTGCCAGTGGTTGAAAAACCAATACCGGCTATCCTTATGAACTGTGATAACCAAACAGTGATCACTAAAGTAAATAGTGCTAAGGATAATGCGAAGTCAACAAGACACGTTAAAAGACGTTTGAAGTCTGTCAGGAAGTTGAGAAACTCCGGAGTAATCACTGTGGCTTATGTGCAAACAGTCAAGAACCTGGCAAATCCCTTTACCAAAGGGCTATCACGGAATGTGATAGAAATAGCATAAAGGGAGATGGATTTGAGACCCATATGATTTTACAGTAGTAGTAACCCAACCTTTTTGATCGGAGATCCCGTGACTTAGGATCTGGGAAGAACAAAATATTGGTAAACTGAGGAGAGTATAATTATAACCCTCTCTATGTGAAGATGCAATACTCTCAAAGCATTGATGCACTGTATGGTAGGTTGGCTAATGCCTTAACATGTTCTATTGGCTTTAACAAGCGAAGATGCTGTCCTACAGAGCATTTTTGAAAGAACATACCTATATGAGTTCGACTGTATAACATCGCAGTCTATGAGACTTGGGTGGTCTCTAGTAAGCTCATGAAGAGACCAGGGAGTACGACGTATATGCTTCACCTATGGAGTAAGGCTATTGGTAGCCAGGTACTAGTTTGACTTTGAGCAAAGCTTATTCGCACAAAACTTGCAATTCAAGGTATAGTCCATTGTTCAAGTTGTGGATGAGTGTAGCTTGAGATTCTAGGCGGAAGTTCAACTTCACAGTCTCTGCCGAAACACTGGTATATCAAACAGTAGTGAGAACAGGCAAATCTCTAAATGGGTATTTGAGATCTGGTGGGGGATTGTTGGAATTTATATGGGCTTGGCCCAATAACCAATTGTGAAATTCCTAATAAATCTTAAAAACCCATTCATGTGAGCAAGAGAGGATGTGGGAACTCTTTAGTACCACCTTGCTTGTTGAAGTGGAGGTAGTCATACTTAAATATGGAAGTCCTCTCTACTTCCTCAAGTCTAGTGTGAAGAGGAGTAAGAAAAGCCCACACGCGCGCGGTCGGTCACCTCGCCTCACCGGGTCGGGCGGGGCGAAGGGCGCGGGTGCGTGGCACCTACGTGAATGGTCCGTCGAAATTCGGCTCCTCGCCTTGCGGGAGCGCGATCTCCTTTTGCTGTTTTCGTTTTTTTGGTTTCTTGGCCTTCAAGTTGCATGAATCCTAATCGGTTACAAATTAAGAGTCCTAAATCAATTTAGATCGTGATCGCGACACGAAATTGGTTGGACAGGACTATAAGCAACCTGCTGGCCACACCAAAACGTATCCAGTTGAGCTAGGGTTTTTGCCTCTACTCGCTATTGCGCCGCCGCTGTAGCTACTCCAGTCCGATCGCTTGCGTGCACCAGCGACCGGGTGAGCAGGTCTCCGGAACCCTCGTCTTTACGATCCTACACTAGGAGAAGGCGAATAAGGTTTTTGGGAAGCGTTCTTCACGTGACTGCTCCCAAAGCTTCCACAACGGCTCGTCTTCCAAATGGTGTATCGGCGCGTCGGCTTCGTCGTGCTAGAGCTCGCGGGATCGTCATCAAGAATACTCCTCCGCCTCTCATCGACGACTTCGACGATGACTTCAACATCGATGACATCAACATCAACGATCTCGCTTCATCACCACCGCCAGCCACATCTTCAACACCATCTACTACTACAACCGAAAGGTATAATTCTCTTGATCTAATCTTGACGTTCGTACAATCTAATCTATCTGCTGGACTATCAATGCTTGTCATGTTGATGCTGTGAAATATGCTGATCTATTATACTAGTATGTCATACATGTTTAATCTAGTTCATATATTTGCCATGATTTATGTTCTAAATTTAATCTTGCTTTTAATCTGGAAATTACCTAATTATTTAACACAATGGACCACGGAGCTCGCCGCCAACATCGGCGTCCCGCGGCTGAGCTTCTTCAACATGTGTGCCTTCGGCCTCCTGTGCCAGCACAAGCTCGAGAGGTTCAATGCGTACGACGGCGTCAAGGACTCCAACGAGCCGGTCGTCGTGCCAGGGCTGGAGAGAAGAATCGTGGTGACGAGGGCGCATGCCCCGTGCTTTTTTAGGGGGATCCCATCCCGTGCTGGGAGGAGTTCGCGGACTACATGGAGCGCGCGCAGGCCGAGGCCGACGGAGTCATCGTGAACACCTTCCTGGAGCTGGAGCCGGAGTACGTCGCCGGCTACGCGGCTGCCCAGAAGATGAAGGTCTGGACCGTTGGGCCGGTCTCAACGTACCACCAGAGCCGCACGACACTGGCATCAACGTTGGCATCGAGAGGGTTGAAGGCAGTGGCGGAGCCAGAAACTATGGATAGGAGGGTCGGTCGAAAAATTTCAACCATAAAATAACTAAGTGTAGCTTATTTGTTTGAATTTTTATACTATGGATGGACTCATCTAAAGATAAAATACAAATTTGTGTGATTTTATTGTCCAGAAATCATCAAAAAATATATGACAAAGCTTTTATTATATCTTTCTAATATGGATTATTGAATTATATACTACCTAAAAATTTTTTTGTGTGATGTTGGGGGGCCATGGCCCCTGCCTGCCCCCCTGGCTCCGCCAGTGGTTGAAGGCCTCCGCCGTCGACCCCGACGAGTGCAACCTGTGGCTCGACGGCCAGGTGCCTAGGTCCGTCGTGTACGTCTCCTTGGGGAGCATCTCGCAGCCGGATCCGAAGCAGGTCGTCAAGCTGGGCCTCGGGCTGGAAGCGTCGGGGCACCCGTTCGTCTGGGCGGTGAAGGACGACACGGACGAGTACGACGAGACGGTGCGTGAGTTCCTGCGCGAGCTGGAGGCGCGCGTTGGGGCGGGGCGCTGCCTGCTCATCAGAGGGTGGGCGCCGCAGCTGCTGATCCTGTCCCACGACGCGGTGGGCGCGTTCGTGACGCACTGCGGGTGGAACTCCACGCTGGAGGCCATCGCCGCCGGGCTGCCGCTGGTGACGTGGCCGCACTTCTCCGACCAGTTCTTGAACGAGAAGATGGTCGTGGAGGTGTTGGGCACCGGCGTCAGCGTCGGGGTGAAGGAGCCGCTGATGTTCCAGGCCGTGAAGAAGGAGATCCTTGTGTGGGGCGGGACGTGGTGGAGGAGGCCGTGCGCAGCGTCATGGGCGGCGGCGAGGAGGCCGAGGAGAGGAGGCGGCGGGCTCACGCGCTGGCGGCCAAGGCGGGGGCGGCCGCGCTGGTGGGCGGGTCGTCGCAAGCCAACCTTCTGGATGTCGTCCATCGTTTCGCGCCGGGCACAGCACGTGGCGCCGCCACGTGACTGATGTAGTGCGCGCTATTAAGATCCTAATTTTTTTGTGACTTCTATTAAGATCCCAAATTGCAGCAATACACTACCGAGGTGGTTGCGTGATTGCCTCTGTTCCTGTGTTTTGTCTGCATTGAATTATTTATCAATAAGGTCAGTCTGAGTAGGTTTCACCTTTCAGTTCTCAAAATGTGACACTGCGACTCAATGCATATTTCATCTCTCAGTTTTATAGGGCGACTTTAGCATTAATTCATATACTGTATTATGATCAAATGTGGCACGTGAACTGTAGGTTTTTGCATAATCAACATACAGTCTAAATAGACAAAATAAAAAATACAAAAGATAAAAAGAATCAGACAAATACGAAGCTATCCAACCTTATCCCTGAACTTTTCGTCAGTACTTGGATTGCGGCACATCAGGCAAAATAAACAAATGCGCAAGTAATTGGATTGCGGGCAAATCAGACTACTCGCAGCGTCCCTGAGCTTCCCGTCCGTGGCGCAAGGTCGTATCGTCCTTGAGCTTCCCGTTCGTGCGGAAGGCCTGCCGTGGGGAGAGGAGCCGACTGCGGCGCGAGGCTGCCTGGACGCGGGCGTGGGGCCGCCTGGCCGCCACCCACGGGCACGGAGGCCACGGACGGGAGGCCAAGGCCGCGCACGGCCACCATCGCAGGGGATTGACGCGGGACATCGCAGCAGCTTGCCGCAACGGATATGATGAAACCGAAGGAACCCGCTCAGTGCAGGTTCCAACGCGTGGCAAACAACACTGACTCGTTTCGTGGCCATATAAACTATACGCCCTTAAATAAAGACATCTGTACGATTTTGTTAGTAATATCAAAATTAGCATAAGTCAGTGTACTATGTTCAAAGCATGCTAACGATCAGAGCACTCTGTTTATCTCAAAATTGGCGGAGTAATGCATATACGCAAACAACCTAAGCATGATGGAAACAACCACCATATCTCGAGAGCTTGCAAGCAAATGGAATGTCTAAATGATCTCGTAAATCTTACTAAGTGCTGGATTAGTCGGGCTGGAAAAAAACCAAACCCTTTTTTATGGTTTGAATATAACTCGAGCCCAACTTCAGGTCGAATTTTAATTTTCTAGCACGTCTTTCGAACGAATACACCTAGACAGTCTAGCCATACCCCGCAATGTCCTGTTTGTTCTGCCATGTACTGCCATATAATCTCATGTTTAGCAGCTAATGATGGTAATTAGTGCATGCAGTTTGCGTGCCTTTGTGGTAAGCGTGTGGCTTTTCTTTGGTGCAGCTCCAGCCGGCTCTAGATCCCTCTCACGCACTACTGTGCGGGTACTGTTTATAAGAGCCGATTTTATCTCTCTTTCTTCACTCTCACAGAGCCGTTTGGGGTCGGAGAAGCTTCTTTTCGTGGCTTCACCGGCTCCGTGCTAGCTACAGGGAAGGAGTCGGCACCGGTCGGAGTGGCACCAAAGAGGGCCTTAGCACAATCGCTATGAATCTACTAATAATGGATATACAGTTGTATGAGAATTCTATAGGTTAGAATTTTTCTTCATTAGATAAATGTACTTTCTGGAATGGTTTGGGCTTGAAAATTAAAATTCGACCTGAAGTTGGGCTCGAGTTATATTCAAACCATAAAAAAGGGTTTGGTTTTTTTCCAGCCCGACTAATCCAGCACTTAGTAAGATTTACGAGATCATTTAGACATTCCATTTGCTTGCAAGCTCTCGAGATATGGTGGTTGTTTCCATCATGCTTAGGTTGTTTGCGTATATGCATTACTCCGCCGATTTTGAGATAAACAGAGTGCTCTGATCGTTAGCATGCTTTGAACATAGTACACTGACTTATGCTAATTTTGATATTACTAACAAAATCGTACAGATGTCTTTATTTAAGGGCGTATAGTTTAATAGTGAAAAATAATTCCCTTAATCATATAATGAATTCATTTTAGACGAACATATTGATTAGTATTACTGAAAGAATTGCGTGCCCAAGTCCTAAATTTAACCTAAAAAATGAGATAACTTAATCTAGATGACAAGTTTATAAGAAAACCCAAATCCGCCCAATCCGCTGAGCTACGCGATAAACTAGAGATCACCGGTTGATCAATGTGCCAGGTATTTGAAAACACAAAAAGCTTCAAAAGCCGACCCCGTTCCTCTTCCCGAAGGCCCGGACAGCATTAGCGCCGATTACTGAGCGAGGCGCGCCGCTGCGCCGCTGCCAGCCACCTCCACGCGAAGACGACGGGCCGCCGGCAGCTACGGGCACGCCCAGGCCCTGCTAACCTCGATCTCTGTCTCCCCAATGCCCTGCAACCGCTCTCAGCTCCAGCCGTCCAAGCTCCTGCGGGCCGGCAGCAACTGAGCTGCCCCGGCCCCCGCACGGCGCCCCACGACTCCGACGCGCCTCCAGTGCATCCACAGAAGCGCCCCCTGTCAAGCTGGCCGCTAGCCCCTACCCCTGCCCCTTGGTGAGTCTGCTTCCCTTTAGGATTAGGGACTGTGAAATTGTGCTTAGGGATTGTGCATTTGTGAAATTGGTGTGTGATTCTATATTTTAAATGGCCAGTGTTTTGCTCATTTGTATAGCTTAGGATGAAATCAAAGCCTAATTTGTGATTTAACATTGCAGTTAAGTGGGTCTGATGTGCCATTTTCTGCTTGTCTGTTTGTTGTCAGGAAGTTCAGGCATGAAGGACAATATATATTTTCATTTACGCAAGTTTTGAATCTAAGGTTTTATATGAGACCTTTTAAACATATTCTTTGTTGTTTTCTACTTGTATTTCGAACGATTTAAATAATCTTGTAGTTTTATACCCAACTATCTACCGAATTATGTATATGTATTGCATTTTATATTTCTTGCTAGGCACCCTAGGTTCAAATCCTAGGTCTACCACTGGAGCCACACCTCCTCTGCCGGATTCCTTATCCACCAGCAGGAAGACGCCTGGATCAGGCCAGTACAAAGCCTCACTGGCTGCGGCACTGACTGCCCCATACTCGCCTCATCAACGCGTCGTCTGGACACCGAGCAGCTACAGTGAAAGGTGAACACCAAGGCCCCCTCCATCAGGTCCGGACACCGAGTGGCTGCAGTGAAAGGTGAACACCAAGGCCCCCTTGATCAGTTATCTGTTTGGATTCAGTTGATTTAGCTTACCAGTTCGATGGAACTGAAAAAATGGCACAGCGATCAGTTAACTACTTTGATTATACATGTGTCTGTTTAGCTTATCGGTTAACTGGACGCCTAGCTCTTGCCTCACCAATATTGAAGACCATCCAGTACACGTTCAGTCATTTGCACGACGAAATCCTCAGATCTGCCTGCTATTTATACTGCTTTTCCAGCTTTACAATATATTGGAATGCGTGCCTTTTTTCAATTGATGGTCAATCTGGTGGAGTGACCGAGTGATTCCTGTAATTTTGGAGATGCCCTATCTTAAGCCGCCGCCACCATCACCTCTTTTTCCCCGCGTTTAGCTTTGTGTCTTTATACCCGTGTCTACATTCAGTTCTAGAGTCTACTTATTTTAGAGTTAACTATTAGTATATTATCTTGTGTCTATATTCCTTTGAATCCTTTGGAGTAGTGGATAAAAGAAACTACTAAATCCTAATGGTCTGGGACTTCCGACCAGGATTGAGCATTGAGCTCAGTTTCTGGAGCTGTTTCAGATGCAAATAAGTCAAATGAACTCTAGCATAAAAATAAGCAGAGTCTGTATATTTGATTTAAGATCTAAGTATAAGTGATTCAATTGAATTAAATCAGTTGAGGAAAAAATGTTCAGAAAAGGGATTTACAGTGAGAACTGTACACCGATGTTTTATTCCTTCTCTATAACCATGGTCTGGGGCCAACAGATAATTGGGCATTGGGCTCAGTTTCTGGAGCTGTTTCAGATGTAAATAACTTCGATGAACTATACCACAAATTAGCAGTTGTGTTAAACTGTCCTTGTTGTCTATTTCAAGTCCATTGGCAAAATATTAGTTGCAATATCTCCAGTTGTAGTTTCACCTTTGTTCTTAGCTACTGACTGCACGTGCAAGATGCTTTGCCTTGGTTACTGCATTTAAAGGTTTGCCTTAGCTACTGCATTTATAGGTTCATTATCCTTTTTCATCAATCTGGTTGCAAAAGAGGTAATATAGAAAATCATTCATTGGAAATCTGCTCCATTGGCGCGAGATCATTGGTACGAAAGAGATGATACAGACCATCATTCAAGGAATAAACCAAACATATCTACTAGACTCTGTTTGTGCCAACTTCAGATACCTATTTATATCAAAGAAAGTTTCACAAAATACGAACTGAACCTTCATCCAAGCCTTAGCTTCATCCATCTCAGTGCTTCTGCATGCGTCTTCTGGTCCATAAACAAGATATTAACAATAGGGGTCTTCTAGATCGTAAGTAACCAACCAGTATTCTTTCTAGCAGCTAAGCATTTGACAAGGTTGCAAATGTTGAATTTTTTGGGGCTGAATTGCTTGATACCCTTTGTCCTACTGTAAGTTGCGGGCTTTCCATGCAATGGATAGAGTGCTTGTTTCCTGCACATAATTAGTGGATCAATGGTATCTATTTTCAGTGGTGAAAGCATCTAGGCCCCTAGAGTTGGTTTCGGCAATTGATGACAACGCAACATTACCATGACTAACGTGTGTTTTGCAGAAACTTTGGTAAGATAGGTCATGGAAATGGTGACTGTTTTGGGCACTATGGTTTTCATGCCCCTTGATAGAAATCGTTTCGGTTTTCAAAGGATTAACGTCAAGATTAAGGACGGTAAGTTCCGAACGTCGAGGAGTTGAGTTACGTTCGGAATAGTCGTTAGGATCTTCGCTTTTCTCCTTTGGCCGTACTATAAAGGGGGGCATGAGCGAATAGCTTGACCTAGGTGAGTCTTTTGTTTAGGTGTGGTGCACACTTGTCAAACTTAGCACTAGGTATCTCAGGTGAAGCCCAAAGTTCAGTTGGAAGAAACTCGGTTCAAGTTGCGTCGCGATTCGAAGTCGTTTGAGCCATTTATTCTCGACCGGACGTGGTCTCTGCCTTGACCGGACGCGTCCGGTCAGTACTGGCAGTCACCGATGTATCAATTCAATCGACCGAACGCGGTTCTCCCATGGACCGGACGCGGAGATCGTGTTGACCAGAGTCAGAGAGGGTAAGTGCTGTGATCGGACGCGGCTAGGAAATCGATCGGACGCGTCTACAGTGCGTCCGGTCCAGTTCCAGAGAGGTACTTCGCTGACCGGACACGTCCGGTCATCACTGATCGGACTCGTCAGTGCATCCGGTCAAAGTACAGAAAGGTTCTTGCGCGACCGGACGCGTCCGGTCACGCCTGATCGGACTCGCCTGTGCGTCCGGTCAGTCAGCGTATTTAGTTTTCAATTCGACCGTTGCCACCGACCGGACGCGTCCGGTCACGTCGACCGGCGCGTCCGGTCAGTACGTAAAATGCTGAGTTGGCACATAACGGTTGGAATTGACTGTGGGAAGTATAAATACATCCCCTACACCTTTATTTGAGGTCTCTTGCTCATTTGTTCAGCTGAGAAACACCTTTCATATGTAAGGAAGTGCAAGAGCTCTAGTGAGGGTTGAGATTTGAGAGTCCAAGATTAAGATCCCTCATTAGTGACTAGGGAGTAGCAAGTGTGTATTCACCTTCTCATTAGGCTTGTTGTGGTCAAGTGAGAGTTCTTGCTTGTTACTCTTGGTGATCGCCATCACCTAGACGGCTTGGTGGTGATTGGGAGTTTGGTGATCATCCGACGGAGCTTGTGGATGACCCAACTCATCTTGTGAGCGGTTGTGGACGATTCACCGCGACGGAGTGTCAAAGAATCAGCCCGTAGAGAGCACTTGATCCTCGCGTGGATCAAGGGGGAGCTACACCCTTGCGTGGGTGCTCCAACGAGGACTAGTGGGGAGTGGCGACTCTCCGATACCTCGGAAAAACATCGCCGTGTTCCTAACCCTTTACTTTCAAGCAATTACTTTCTCGTATTACTTTTGTTGCTTGGTTTACTTTCCTAGAATTGTCATGCTAGACTAGGATTGGAACTTAGGGTGCAAAACTTTTATCGTTAGAATCACTAGGAACACTTGTAGGCACTAGGGGTGAATTTGGCTTAGTAGGATTTAATTCTCGCAATAAATTTTAGAAAAGCCCAATTCACCCCCATCTTGGGCATTTTGATCCTTTCAAGTGGGTGAATTGATTAGAAAAGTTTCCAACTCACATCTATTTTTGTATAATCAGACATGCCCAGGAACCTAACAGAGGTTGTGCACGCCTAACTAAGAGGGGGATATAAACATTCTTAAGTGGACACTCTGATCAACCTTTTCAAATCATGCTTATTTTCAAACTAAGAGGGGATATATTTCTTTCGCCTCTTAAGATGTTTATCTTTTTTTTTTTCCTATGTTTGATCTTTGTTGGTACAAGATATATTTATATGTGTTTTCTCTACAGCATCAGAAGTACCTTGCATGATTTTCGTAGAAAGAATTATGTTAGCTGAGTGGCAGCTAGCCATCCTAGGAACAAATGGTTCATCTTAGATGCTGATTTGTGAACAATAGAAAATGGGAATCTTAACTTTCAGCTATCAAACATGTTCGCTGCCTCTTATCATCTTCTTTGTGAACTACAATCTGAATGCAAATTTGTGCGTAGCTACAATGACACACTTGGTGGAAATGTATTTCTAACTCCTTTCAGTTTACTCCCCTGATCACCTTGCTTCTACTGATGAGTTTTCAGGTTCAAACTAGGTTCTGTTTCCCAAAAGTGGAGCTCCAAGATAACAACTGAGCTATGGGTACACATTGAAGTTTAACAAGGATGTGTTACATGAGCTGGGAAGAAAATTGGTTAGTATTGCTACCTGTCATATGCCTAATCGAGGGTCCAGGAGAGGGCCCGGCCCACCCAGGCCAGCCACGCGAGGGCCAGCGGTGCCACCCAGCGAGGGCGGGCTCTGGCCATGCCGCTGACACCTGTATCCGGAGGATCTCAAATAAAGGAAAGAAAATAAATAAAATAGGAATAGAGTCGGTTTAGATTAGATAGCATTTAGGAGTCCAAATCTATAAGGACCTTCCTCGTTAGATTACTTACAATGCAAATCTACTTGGGACTATAAATATAGAGGCATTGTAATCATCTGGGATAAAGAAGCCTCGGGCTTATCCTACCTCTCCCTCTCTCCCTGCGCCTCCTCCCTTCCCCCCTGCCGCCGCCCCTCCCCTGTGCTGACGCCACCAGCCCCCCCTCCAATCCTAGCCGCCGCCCCCAGGGACCACCCCCCCCCCCCCCCCCCCCAAACGACCTCCTACACTACCTGTTTGAAATGTTTTAGATGAAAATAACTATGCATGGGTGAAATAAGCAATATTCTAAAAAATAGAGGATCCAACTGATGATTTTTTGGATAGATAATGCTCTATTTAATACTTCCACGTGCTAAGGGGTTACACTTACATGTGGTTGCCCGAATCACAGGTAAATCCCTAGCACTGGCAGCCATATATGGCACATGAGGGCTTGGAAGCAGTTTACTAGGTACTGGTCACAGTTTGTAAAATAAGACCACAAGAATACATGAAATTAATCATTTGCAGTCTCGCAGACTACTGTTTGAACCATAAGTTTACACTAATTTAGAGTTGCACACCTTGGTAACCGACATGTTACTCTGCACTTTGTGCATATAAAAGTGGACTGACATGTTACTCATTTTGTTTGTGCAGTTATTTGGACAAAGAACTTTCACATCTAGGCATCTAGCACTAGTGCCGGTGCTGCCACGCCCACCCGTCCTGTTTGCCCTCCCACCCCTCACCACCACTGCAAAATCATTTGTCCCTCAAACCCTCCTCTCAGAACCACGATTTGATGCGTCGCCTCGCCCACCCAGCCTCCACCCTGCTTGGTAGCTCCGTGAGGAGTGGCCCCTGCGCGCTCGCCACGGATGCACAAGGACTGTTTGACGAAATGCCTTCACCTCCTGCTCCACCAAAACTGGCATGCCACACACTGTTTGGCCATGCCTGCCAGGTGCTTGGCCGAACACACACTTCAGGGTTTTGTACTGTGGCTCGGCGGTCCACGGATGAGAACGCCAGTGCAGAGCCACTGCGATTCACAGTCGCGCCGGGCGACGCCTTTGGGGATGGCCCGCCTGTGGGCATGTCAGAGGCTGCTAAGATGGTGTGTCATATTGTGTCCACGCAACCAGAACCAAGGATTGCGTCGACGCTTGATGCGCTTGGGGTGGCCATGTCTCCAGAGCTGGTAGCTGAAGTGCTCAAGAACTTGAGCAATGCTGGGATGCTAGCACTTGCCTTCTTCCGCTGGGCAGAGAGGCAGGAGGGCTTCAGTTACACGGCTGAGGGCTTCCACAACCTGATTGAGGCGCTCGGCAAGATCAAGCAGTTCAGGCTGGTGTGGAGCTTGGTGGAGACCATGCGGTGCCGGGGCTTGCTGTCTAAGGACACATTCAAGCTCATCGTCCGAAGGTATGCTCGGGCTAGAAGGTATTCTCAGTTTCTGGAGCTGTTTCAGATGTAAATAACTTCGATGAACCTACACTGTCCTCATGGAAGGTTGGGGCCATGAGAAAGATCTGTTGATGGTGAAAACAATGTACCAAGAAATGATTGATGCTGGCATTAGGCCTGATGTTGTTGCCTATGGGATGCTGATTAGCGCCTTCTGCAAGTCTGGCAAATGTGATGAGGCCATCAAGGTGTTCTACGAGATGGAAGCAAGTGGTTGCATGCCAAGTCCTCATGTGTACTGCATGCTTATCAATGGCCTTGGTTCAGAGGAGAGGCTTGATGAAGCTTTGAAGTACTTTGAGCAATACAAGAAAAGTGGGTTCCCCATGGAGGTGCCTACGTGCAATGCGGTAGTTGGAGCTTACTACAGAGCCTCAAAGTTTGAGCATGCTTTCAAGATGGTTGACGTGATGAGGAAGTGTAAAATTGGCCCAAATTCCCGTACTTATGATGTAATTCTTCATTATCTGATAAAATCACAGAAATTCGAGGAGGCTTATAATATATTCCAGAGAATGGGAATGGACGGCTGTGAGCCTCAGCTCAATACATATACAATGATGGTTGGCATGTTCTGTAGTAACGGAAGAGTTGATATGGCATTGAAGGTGTGGAAGCAAATGGGGGAGAGAGGTGTCCTCCCATGTATGCATATGTTTTCGGCATTGATCAATGGGTTATGCTTTGAGAACAGGCTCGAAGAAGCTTGTGTATATTTCCAGGAGATGCTGGACAAAGGAATTAGGCCACCTGGTCAGCTTTTCAGTAATTTGAAGGAAGCTCTTGTTGAAGGAGGGAGAATAAGTTTGGCACAAGAGATGGCTTTGAAGTTGGACGCAATAAGGAAAACACCTTTTCGTGGTTAAGAAATGCTTTTGTTCATAAAAACAGTGTAGCGCCTATTACCCAGTCACAATATTTGGGCATACCAACTCCAGCAATGGACAAAAGCATTGTGTACTTCAGACCACAGAAACAAAATTTTGGCTATCAACTAAATAGTCTTTGTATGAAAACGTGATGAAATCAATATAAGATGCTTATATCCGTGAGTTTGCCAAGAGATTTGCTGTGTGAGTAAGTAACTAACCAAAAAAAAAACTAAATTCAGCATATTTCATTTTCTTTGTGCAAGTTTATCATGACTTGCGCTGTTACTTCTATTTACTCATGAGATGTATATTGTATTCAAAATAATAAAAGCAAATCAAATTAAATATTCCACGGCGGGTTTGGGTAAAAATTGACCGGGCCACATTGGATAAACGAGATGATGGCTAACCTGCTGCATCCAGTGTGCCCGACTTGGACCAAGTGTGTACGAGTATATCGTATATCTTCAAACTGCATTTGTCTACGAAATTGGCTTTGCTCCAAATGCAGCACATTATAGGAGGGTGCATCTGGGATTCTAGGTGAATCTGATGAACATATACTCCTTTCGTCTCTGAATAATTCAATTTGTAGAATTGTTTTAACTCAAACTCTTTTATGTTTGACCAATTTTTAAGAAAAAAGTATAAATATTTATGATACCAAATAATCATATTATAGAAATATGTTTCTTGGTGTACCTAATGATATTAATTTGGTGTCATAAATAAAAAAAAGTTTGACTTTGAGACAACTTTGTATTGCAATGCTGCGGACAGTTTGCCCCCTCGAATATATGAATAACTGCAAACATAGCTAGCCATATACAACTTTCTCAGCATATAACAGAGTCCAAGTATATAACACGATGGCGCAATGTTAACTAGTTTCAAGGCAATATTCTTTACATATACATCAGGTTCACTGGACTGATCAATGGTCTTTCAAAAAAAAAACAAGACTGATCAATGGTCTTTCAAAAAACTAGACTGACCAATGCTCGATAAGCTTTGGTAGGGCTCAACACTCAACAGCATACAGATTACAAGATCACGAGTAGTTCCATACTGTGCAAAAGAAAGTAGCCGGATTACATAAACACTAATACATCAATCTACTGTAATAAATTTCCTATAGGTCTTGAGTATCTAGTGGATCTGCTACTCTGCTTTCAAGAAGAGCCCAAGTAGACTCTGCTACATCTCCGTGGTCTGCTACTCTGCACAGGGCAGCCACAGCCACAGCGAGCAGGAAGACGCAAGTGTCACGGGTGTATCCAGTCGAAGATGGGCTTCGCCTTCGCGTTCCTCTCCATCTCTTCCAGCTTTTCGTAGGCTCTCTGCCTCTCCCGCTTCTTCTCGAAATGACCAACGGTGCCTTGTGCAGCCGCAGCCCTCTCGCGCTTCTTCTCAAAAGCCTTGGCATAGAACTGACGAACGGTGCCTTGTGCAGCCGCAGCCCTCTCGGGCTTCTTCTCAGGAACCCTTGGCATAGAAATGACGAATAGTGCCTTGTGCAGCCGGCTGCGGCTTCGATGGCTCGGGACGGATGGCAGGAGCCGGGCTGCTTCTAACGCATTGGCCAATGGCAGATCCTGTACTATTCACGGTTTTAGCAGCCGCCCTCCCGCAGCCGCTGGCAGGTGGCCCCACGCGTCAGCAACGGTGGACGTCGTCCCCAACCTCCGCACGAAGCGGACGGCGCTGCTGCCGCCACCGCCCGTATCTCCTAGGCCAGCGCGCGCCCCGAGGTTGGCCGTGCCTATAAATCGAGGCTCCCCAGTGCGCCGCGCCGCCTCAGAAACCCTAGCCGCCCCTAGCCCTAGCGCTCCCTAGCTCCCGCAGGCAGCCGCCGTCCGCCGAGATCCCGCCGCTGTCGATCTCCGCAGTGGCCGCATCCCCGTCGACGAGAACCGGCCCACGAGCTCCGCGCCAAGGTGAGAAAGCCACCGGTATCGCTCTCGTCCTCGCTCTCCCTCTCTTATGTGCGCGGTAGCTCGCCGAAGCCGCCGCCTTTACCCGAGCCGCCCAGCCGCATCGTTCGCCGTCTCCGGCCGCCGTTCGTCGGCGAGATCCACCCAGCCGAGTTCGCCGTGTCGAACTCCGCGCCCCTGTGCCACCCGCATGCCTGGCAGAGCCCCCTAGCGCCTGCGCCGCCGCGCCTTGCGCTCCACCACCGCGAGCAGACAAGCTGGCCGCAGCCGCCAAGCCGGCCGAGCCGAGCCTCTGGCCATGGAGAGGAGATGCATGGAGGAAGATCATTAAATCCCCGCCGCCGTTAAATCGTTCTAGCTTTCGTGTCAGAGGCGCTCTACGCCGTAGTGATGATGTTTATCATGCAACTAGATAATGAATTGGTTGATTTAATAAATGTTAATTTGATTAATACCTATTCTATAGCTTTTAAATTAAAAACAACCTAGCATCTCCGTTCTTGTTCCAAAATTACGCGTTAGCAACATCGTCTATCATAGCTCATGTTTCTAAATTTTAATATAAATATCAATAAGATTAATGATTGTTGACATTGCTTTCCAAATTAAAAAGCAATTTAGGGTTTAATCCCCGCCTTACATAAGTTAATGCTAATTTGATTAATTACAGCATGAATGAGTTTTTAATTTATAATAACTTGCCTAGCATATACACGTTACATGAAGTGATTCACTTAGATGCTCCACATGCTTTAAAGTTTCTAATTAAGTATTCAAATGGCAAACTTGTATGAAATGTTTATAAATAGAATGTGACTAAGGTTTTACATCGGTCTTTTCAAATTCATTTAATTTGACTTAAATAAACTTTATGATATTTCTTTGAAATGTCTACCACCATGTTTTATTAAATAAAATAGATGCATGGTATAGTCTTTCTATGATAGTCGTTTCTTCTTTCGACGAGAGCTCCGCTCCGATTTCAATTCTTGTGCTATCGCAGTCGTAGCAATGAGCCGTGCCTTTTAGGCCCTGTTAGCTTGGCTTATCAGCCGTACTTTTTCAGCGAAGAAACAGTGTTTTCCTCTCACAACAAATCAGCGAACAATACTTTTGAGCCAAAGTGTATGCTCTTTTCAAGCTTTGTTGTGTGATGTGTTGTTCTTAGTCGTGTTTGTCAGTTTGTTTTGCTTAGTTGCTACGAGTAGAGGAAGAGCGGTTCGTGAGCACTGAACACCAGAAACTAGAGACCAACAGCTGAAGACCTGAATTGGACGACTAAAAGCTGAAGATTCAATACTTCTGAGCACTATAGTCTGGATGAAAGGTAAGTGCCCCTTGACCATGTTCTTTACCTACTCAATTTAATTCACTTTACTTTATAAAATGATTACCTAGACTTGTTGATCATTCCTTGTACCTAGGTTTACAAATGGGTAGTTGTAGTCATGCTTAGCTGCTCCAACCCACAAGTGGCTTATGCAATTGATGATAAAAGTTGGCCTTTTAGCAATATGGATCGTGTTTAGGAGGAATGAGTACTTAAGCCCTTCTTTTTCGGGGTACTTATATCCACCCTCTCTAAGGACCGGTTCGTGGAGCGACCACCCGGTATATACCGTCCAACCTCAAGCCACGTGGCTTTGGCTTGACATAGTAACAGATCTTCTGCTAATAGCGTGATAGCTTTCCAAGTAGGCACAAAAGGGGGTCTAAGTTATTAAGTGCGGTAGCTCGGGTCTCGCTAGGAAGTATATTGTACTAAAAACATTTACTAAAACTCTAAACCGCCAAAGAAAAAGGACCAAAGGAGCATGTACTAAAAAAACATTTGTCTACAACCACAATGAAAATAGGAACATATTAAAAAGGTAAATTATTGTTGCACATATGAAATAATGAAATGAAAGAAAAATGGCATACAACCGGTAAAGAAACAAACAATTGACAACTAGAAGCTTATTTGAATAGAATATTACATAAATCAAGAATGCTAAATTTTATAAACAACATATGAACTAGAACAAAAGATTCCTCTTGGCTTTGGGTTTAGATATATGGGTGGTCGTCGTCTTCATGTGAGCCATTGTTAAGCTCATTCAGAAATGGACCCCTGAACTTTGTTTGAGCCTTCACCTTCGTCTTTGGTGTTAGTAGACGAATCTTCCCACACTTTAGGGGTCGGTTCTTCATCATCACTACTGTCATCGTTGATCCTTCTAGGTTTGTTCTTGAACTTGTCAACGACCGGAGGATCAATATTTTCCTCGCTTGGAGCAACAAGAGGCTTAATATTTTCCTCTGTATGAGAAGGATTATGTTTCTCTTTAGATGGTGCGCTAATTAAATGGTTGTCAGTCGGCGAAATGTGCCTTGCATTGCTTGAGGTTGTATCCCCAACTTCTTCTAATGCTGCACGGTTTCGATAGTACTCTAGCTACCCCTCACAAGACAGACCAGGGGGCTTGGGCATGGTGGTATTGTGGATGAAACAAACAAAGATACGGAAGAAAGGCGAGTTACAAATGAGAACATGAAACTATGGATGTAATGTGACTTGTACACTTGGATGAGTTACGAACAAGACCATACAAAGTGCTTAAAGTAGCCAAGGATAATGAATGGCAGTGAGCCACAAGTGGTTGCGAACAAGGCCAAGTTACGGAGTGCTTAAAATAGCCAAGGATAGTGAATGGCTGCAAGCGACAAGTGGTTGCGAACAAGACCAAGTTACCGAGGCTGGAAGCGGTAAGTGGTTGTGAACAAGACCATGTTACGGAGTGCTTAAAATAATCAAGGAGAATGAATGGCTGCAAGCAATGAGTGTTGCTAACAAGACCAAGTTATGAAGTCCTTAAAATAGGTAATGAGAATGAATTGGTGCGAGCCATGAGTGGTTGCGAACAAGACCAAGTTACCTTATCCTTAAAATAGCTTTGGAGAATGAATGGTGCATGTATGTATTGAGCCACAAGTGGCTACGAACAAGACCGGACGCTGTGCTTAAAATAGGCATGAAAAAGAGCGAATGGCTTCATGTAAGCAGTTCACCACAAGTGGTTGCGAAGGACGCGATGGTGAATAGTGAAACGTTCAAACATGTATTTGTTTAAATAAGTTAGAGAAGTATATATATTCGTAGGTGAAGTATACTGATATAACAAAACTAGAAAAGAGGAGCAACATGGCAGGTAGAAACGAGGGGGACAAAGGAACAAAAGAAGGAAGTTACAGTGACGAGGAGGGTGAATATGACACGAAGCATTGGCATGCACAATGAAAATCGTCTGAGAAGGAAGTAAGTCTGGAAAAAAGTATAAGAAATGCCTGGATCAACTAGAATAGATCACTTCCTTGTATGGGTGTAAAGACAAGGTGGATGCAAACACTGATGGAATGGTGAGTTGTTTAACTGAATCATATATTATTGGATGGTTCAATTCGAATCCTTTAATACAAATTTGATGAGAAATGAGGTAAATTTGACAAACCTATATTAAATTTGTATCATATTTCTAGGATTTGAAATGGGAAATGGAGATGAAATTACAACTCATTTTTCATCTCCAACTGTAATTTCTTCATCTCCATTTCTCATTTCAAATCCTGCAAGTATGATACAAATTTAATATAGGTGCTCCAAATTTACCCTCTTTCTCATCAAAATTTGTATTAAACATTTTGAATTGCACCATCCAATAATATATGATTCAAGTGAACAACTCACCTTTCCATCCGTGTTTTCATCCTCCTTGTCTTTACACCCATCCAAGGAAGTGATCTTTTCTAGTTGACCCAGGCATTTCCTATACTTTTTTTTGGACTTACTTCCTTCTCGGACGATTTTCATTGCTTCTCCCATGAGCTTGCTTGCACGCCAATGCTTCGTGCCATATTCATCCTCCTTGTCACCGTAAGTTTCTTCTTTTCCTTTGTCCCCCTCGCTTCTACCTGCCATGTTGCTCCTCTTTTCTAGTTTTGATATATCAATACGCTTCACCTATATATATATATACACACACACACACACTTCTCTAACTTAAACAAATATATTTTTGAACATTTCACCGTTCACCATCGTGTCCTTCGTAGCCACTTGTGGCTAACTGCATACATGAAGTCATTCGCTCATTTTCGTGCCCATTTTAAGCACACTGCAACTGATCTTGTTCGTAGCACTTGTGGCTCAACGCAGACATGCAGACATTCATTCTCCTTGGCTATTTTAAGGACACCGTAACATGGTCTTGGTCTTGTTCGCAACCACTCATGGCTTGCAACTATTCATGGCTCGCACCCATTCATTCTCCTTGGCTATTTTAAGCACTCCATAACTTGGTCTTGTTCGCAACCACTCGTCGCTCGCAGCCATTCATTATTTAAGCACTTCGTAACTTGGGCTTGTTCGCAACCACTCGTCGCTCATAACCATTCATTCTCCTAATTTTAAGCCCTTCGTAACTTGGTCCTGTTTGCAACCACTTGTGGCTCACTGCCATTCATTATCCTTGGCTAATTTAATCACTTCGTAACTTGGTCTTGTTCACAATCATTCCGTAACTTGGTGTTGTTCGTAACTCATCCTGAGTGTACAAGACACACCACATCCATAGTTTCTTATTCACATTTGTAACTCACCTTTTATTCGTTTCTTTGTTTGTTTCATCCACAATTCCACCATGCGCGAGCCCTTGGTCTATCTTGCAAGGGGTACCTGGAGTACCGTCGAAACCGTGCAGAATTACGAGAAGTTGGGGATACAACCTCAAGAAATTCAAGGTACATTTTGCTGATTGACAACCATTTAATTAGTGCATCACCTAAAAAGCAGTCGAATCCTTCTCACATGGAGGAAAATATTATGCTTCTTGTTGCTCCAAGCGAGGAAAATATTGATCCTCCGGTTGTTGACAAGTTCAACAACAAACCCAGAAGGATTGATGATGATCTTTATTATGATAGTAGTGATGATGATGAACCGGCCCCTGAAGTGTCAGAAGATTCATCTCCTGACACTGAAGACGAAGGTGAAGGCTCGAATGAAGTTCAGGGTCCATTTCTAAATGAGCCTAACAATGACCCACATCAAGACGACGACACATATATCTGAACCTAAAGCCAAGAGGAAGCTTTTGCTCTAGTTCATATGTTATTTATAAAATTTAGCATTCTTGATTTATGGAATATTCTATTCAAATAAACTTCTCATTGTCAATTGTTTGTTTCTTTACTAGTTGTATGTCATTTTTCTTTTGTTTCATTATTTAATATCAGCAACAATAATTTTGCTTTTCAATAAGTTACTATTTTCGCTGGTGTTGTTATGTTTTTTAAGTACATACTCCTTCTGGTCCTTTTCTTTGGTGTTTTGGAGTTTTTGTAAATTTCTAGTATGTTTGGCATACAGGGTTTCCAATGAACCTTAAAGGACCGCTAATGAATTTGGATCATTGCATCCTAAGTAGATTCGTGGTGTTTACCATGCTCACTTTGGTTCTACACTACCATCAATGTTAGGGTTATTGTCTTGGGCAATAGATTTCCATTATTTTGTAAAGAGGAGCACCTGAATTTAGACCTTTTTGTAAGCTTTGATGCATTTACAGTGTTGCCAATGTAAAGTTGTCCATCCATTTTTCTAACAAGTGGAAAAACTTACAATCTATAAAGGTGGAATCGACTTTTCTAGTCTGAAAATTTGGAAGAAAATCATTGTTGTCGCTCCTCAAAAAGAAAAAAAAGTCATTGTTTCATATGCACATTAGAGTAGTATCACCAGATTCTGAATTCTGACAGTTTCAGAAGTTTATGTAAAATGATTGCCAAGCCATATCACTAGCTAAAGCTTGAACACATTTGTTAAGGTAGTAAATAATTTCATAATTTCTTTGTTCTCACAGATTTACCACAATAATGATGGCGTCTTCTAACATTGTAGCACATCACTAGCAAATTGTTTAAGCTAGGAACATTGTGCATGGAGTAACACTACAGATGAATTTCACAAGATCTCGATTCCATCAAACTCAGTATGTCCATACAGCAGGCGCCATCAGTTCTCCATCACTGACATTTGCAACAGAATCATGCCTGATACGAATTGCTTGATTTTCCATAGAAAATTGACACAGCCAACAACAGCCCACCAAAAAAACGTCAACTTCAGGGATACAAAGCCGTAGGGTGGAGCTACCAGAGGATTTCTTTTCTTTCCTCAATTGTTGTCTTTTTTATTTGAGATCAAGGGTTTGGGAACACTGGTAACAAAAACTTAAGAATTAGCAGAGACATCAGTTGCAAATAGATAGTGAATAATAACAAAACCTCAACTTAGCGCAATCGTCACCGAACATTTTTGAAGCATTGAGGCTCAATTATCACTGTAACCAAATTGTTTCCATATAACACTGAATGATATGGTCGCAGAACCCCTTCTCTTAGCCTTTTGCTCTGATGGATGCTCCCTCCAGCTAGTTACTTTGTATTACTCACTACCCGCCTCTTCTTCATCCTCTCCCTCACCGTCACTATCCCAATCAGTACACGTGTTTTCTCTGTCGTGTCTTCACTCTATTATCCTCCTTGTAGCAATCAGTAACCTACTTCCAGCTTACCTTCTTATTTTTAGTGCTTGGTGGCCTCCCTTTCTTTTTGTTCCTCATTGCTTCAAGCCTCATTCTAGAATGTTCCAAGGTGAGGCATGTAAGCACGTCCGCGCATCATGTGTAGCGTACTGCCTAAAAGCCTTGCACTTTCTCGTGCCCAATTTCTCGCCTAATGCCCCAAGGGTTACTGTTGCCTTCTCTAACTCCGTCTTCTTCCTGCCCTTAGGCTTCGCTTTTTCAGGAGACACGAGGCTTACATCCTTCAGACACAAAATCAGGTTTGTCAGTCGTTTAGAAAATAAGTTTCAGAGTAAGAACAAATGCACACACCAACTAATGCCCAACGTATCTCGATTTCCATGCTTGCTCATCTACCTATCCATGTCGTGCCACTTCTTCACTTGTGGTTGCTGCCCTTTTTTCCCTATCTCTTGCAATTAAGGCTTAAGTTTTTGGTCCATCTGTCAGACATATCCAACTAATTAGATCTGACATGATCGGCGGCATTCCTTAGATCTCTAGGGTTTGGCCTCCTAGCCCACAACGCGTCTATAAATAAGAGGAGATGCCCCTGGCGTCACCAACCACGCAAAAACAAACACAAACCTATCAGTTAGGCGCCAGGGGGTTTATGAAGGTTCGTTCCTCATCCAGGTCAATGTTGGCGGCGTCCAGAAGGCATAGCACACTACTAGTCAATCATTACCATAGAAAGAATTTTACTAAAAAGGTATCAGTTCAGCTAAGTGAAGTTACACATTCCTTGGTTAAATGGTTATCCATTCACGATAATTTAACACAAAGGTGAGTTAGAAGCTACTTGTTGCTTACTGCATAGCAAGCATTAGCACATATTAGCACATAAAACACATGTCCACAGCTATTTGACTATTTGTTGAAATATACAGTTTAGCATACTCAAATAAAGGTGAAGCAAACTAAGGAAATTAGGAAGAATTTACACATTCAATTCAATTAATAAAAAATGGTAGCAAATCCAAATTGGTTTCTCAAGGTGGTCCATGAGAACAGCAGATGGCATCATGGCATACCTAAAAGTAGGTGAGGTAAGCTCAGAAGAATTAACTCTTTATCCATGCCTGAGGTGCCAACGATATGGTCTTATTCTTTTTTTAGGGGATATTGTCTTATTCTTTCTAGAGATAGTAAATAACAAACCAAAGGAAGGTGGAAGTGAGTAGCCATACCACTAACAACATATTAAGATGTGAAAATAGTACCTTGAATGGGGAATTTTTCAAAACACAACTTAAATTTGAAGTATTACAGACTTTGTAGCTCCAATAAGATCTCATATGTTCCCTAGGTGGGGGGGGGGGGGGGGGGGGGGGGGGGGGGGGGGCGACTTTCCTTATGCAAGCTAGATGCAAGTACAAATTAAGTTACAGTAAAATGACAAAATAAAACAGTATATAGTTAAGGGATTGTTGGGATTACAACTAGATTATTATAGTCTAGATTATGAATGAGATTTTTATAATCAGGATTATGTATTAAATAGTCAGAGTGTTCGAGCACCTAGATTATGGTGATTGATTATGGCTGATTCAAGCGAGAAATTTATATCTTATCCTTTATAGTTTGGCATGTTGGACAATTGGTTGGGGGCAAGTTGGACTTTCAGCACCAATAATCCTCTGTAACCTGGTCTCATCTTGACTATGGGATTATGATAATCAAGGGGTTTGATTATAATAATCTATTATATAATCAGCCATGTTTGGATCAAAACCTGATTATGTAATCTGATCATTACAATCGCAGGGTATCAAACAGTGTTCTAAAATGAGGACATAGAGAGACATACTCCAAAAGAATAGGCAACATAATTTGGTTTCAAAATTGAATTGACAAGAAAAAATACATCAGAAGAATACATTGAGAACAACACTTAAGAGTTGAAATGAGAGAGGCTAGAAGTTGGAGAGGAAGCAACAATCCAACAAAATTGCTCACAGACGATGGAGGAGTTTTGCCCAGGGGTTTGGGTAAAATTGACTAGGCCACAACGTTTTTTTTTGAACTGTTGATAAATGGGATAATGGCTAACCCTGCTGCATCCAGTGTGCCCGACTTGGACCAAGTGTGCACAAGTAGATCGTATATCTTCAGACTGCATTTGTCTACAAAATTGGCATTGCTCCAAATGCAGTCGCATTATAGGAGGTAAAGCTGGATTAACGAGCCAGCTCGGCTCGGCTCGTTCTGTTTCGTTAAGATAACGAGCCAGCTCGCCAGAAGGCCGGCTCGGCTCGTTTACGAGCTCGAGCTGGCTCTTTTGGCTCGCGAGCCAGCCATATTAAAATATAAAAAATGTAATATGTGTATTATCTAAAGTTTGATAATGGTAATAATATAAAACTAGTCCATTCATAAGTCTTAATAAATCATACAAAAATAATATGTACTATTATATTATAATACTATACACCATACATTGTCTATGGTTCATATTCCATACCATATATGATGCATCTATTATCCATACATTCATTTAAAATAAAAAGAGTTAAATTAATCTAAAATTTATAGAGTCAAAGTCCAATCATCAACAAATTATAAAGTGTAAGACATAAAGTTATATAACACTAATAAAAGTTTAAGGCCAACAACTTTGGCTCGTTAGGCTCGCGAGCTGGCTCGTTAAGACACGAGCTAGGATGCTTGCTCAGCTCGTTTGAGAAATTAAACGAGCCGAGCTGAGCCGAGCCGAGCCACTATCGATCCGAGTCGAGCGAGCTATCGAGTTGCGAGCTTTTCGTCCAGCTTTAATAGGAGGGTGCATCTGGGTCTTAGGAACATATACTCCTTTCTCCTTTCGTCTCTGAATAATTCAATTTCTATAATTGTTTTAACTCAAACCTTTTTATGGTCGACCAATTTTTAAGAAAAACATATAAATATTTATGATACCCAATAATCATATTATAAAAATATTTTTTTGTTTCTAATAATATTAATTTGGAGTCATGAATAAAAAAGTTTGACTTCAAGACAACTTTATGAACTGATTTATTCAGTGACGTTGGGAAAAATTTGTATTGCAATGCTGTGGACAGTCCCCGGAGTATATGAATATGTTCATGCTTAAACTGTAAAAAACATCGACAGTGCTAACGCCCAGATGGACGCACGCGCCTGCACTTCGTCTCCCCCCGCTCACCTACATCCCCACGCGCTTACGCGGGGCCGTGCCGCCCAACTGCACTTGGGGAGTCCCCGCTCACGCCCCTCCGCTTCTCACGCGCATGCACATGGTCAGGAGCTGCAACAGGTGGCTACACCAGCATCCAGAAGAGAGGGAGGAGGCGACAGATGCCCAACTGGCGTCGGGAGGAGGAGGAGATACCGAGGCAAAGGTGAGGTAGCAGAAAAACGAAGACAGAGATGCAACACCCGAATGCAAAACTTACAACATACGTCTGAAGGCAGATAAAACACATGAAACATGCATAACACTAGCTGCAATACCATATCTACTGTTTAAACATCCAGATGAAACATTTGCAACATACGTACGCAACAGATGAAACAATCGAAACATGTATATGAAACACTTGCAAAAAACACCTGAAAACACTTCTTAGGTAGGAAAACCAACATTCAGATGAAACACTGGCAAACATATGTCTAGAAAATGAGATAAAACATTTGGAACATACCCTTGAAACATACGTATATAGCCACTGCAACATGTGTAACATTCCGATCTACTTTTGCAACATCCAAATGAAACATGTGAAACACTTGAAACATACTCTACAACATGGGCTTTGCTTGAACGAATGGAGGCACGCCAGCGCGGAGGTCGACGACGGCGCATGGACGTCGCTGTGTGGCGACGGCACGGGCAACTCGCCGGCGGGCGTGGCGTCACACAAATCTCGTCCCCCTCGTCTGCTTGCTGGAGCATCCGTCGTAGAGGCTCGTTGGCTCGGTGGAGGCAGCCGTGGCTCGCCAGCTCGGTGGAGGCGGTCAGGCAAGCAGGCCGGCCGTGGCGAGGAGGCAGCGGTGGAGACGGGCGAGGCAGACTGGGCCTGGTGGGGAATGCGGCATGGAGGAGGCTACATAGGTTGGGCCACGGCGTTGCAGGGACCAGCGGCGGCGAGACGGAGTGGGGTGGGTGGATGGGCACGGCGACGCAGGGAGGAAACGGTGCAGCGAGCGTCGGGGCACGCGGACGGGACGAGCGGATATGGTCTATCCACTGGGTGAGCAACGCGTGCGGGAGTGAGCGGAGGGAGACATCGACGTCTTAATTGTATTATTATCGAAAAAACATAGCTAGTCGTATACAAATTTCTCAGCATATAACAGAGTACAAGTATAACACAATGGCGCAATGTTAACTGGTTTCGAGGCAATATCCTTTTACATGTACATCAGGTTCACTAGACTGATCAATACTCGATAACCTTTGGTAGGGCTAACAGCATACAAATTACAACATCACGAGACATCATTTTGTGCGGCACAAAGTCAGCCGGATTACATAAATAACACCAATACATCATGGATGATTTGAACCTAATAAATTGCTTGTCACACACTCGTCGTCGGAGCCGGAGTCGCTGCTGTCAGAATCTGATGAATCGCTAATCGCTGCAAGAAGATCCAGCTGCACCGCCGCCGCCGCCGCTAGTGTTGCTAGAGGATCCAGAAGAACTGCTAGAACTGATGTTGCTTGGGCTTTTTTGTGGTCTCAGCAAACTTGTCGGTTGCAATAGGGTCGGCGTCGCTGCATATATAACCTCCTCCACCTATGATCTCTCCGTGTTCGAGTATTCGTGGCAGTGGGCAAAGGCCCTCGGCTGGCATTGCTATGGGAGAGGCGTCATTCTTGGGAATGGGAAGAACGGTAGGAGTCGGATTGCTTGTCACACACTCATCGTCAGAGTCGCTGCTCTCGGAATCTGATGAATCGCTGCAAGAAGATCCGCTGCTGCTGGAGGATCCACACAAACTGCTAGAGATGATGTTGCTACTTGGGCCTTTTGCAGTTTTAGCAGACTTCTCAATTGCAATAGGGCCGGCATCACCGCATATCAGCATATGATGATCCTCTGTTATCTCTCCGTCTTTGACTATCCGTGGCGATGTACAAATGTCCTTACCTGCCGCTACGGGAGAGGCATCGCCGCGCGCATGTATCCGTGATGGCACCGCAATCCTCCTCGATCAACTCGCCATCCTCTGGCTCTAGTTCACGCCGTCACGCGGCGCCTCCTCGATCAACTCGTCATCCTCTAGTTCACGCGGCGATGAGCGACTAATGGATCCGGACACGTTCATCAACTCCTGCTTCTGACGCTTCTCTTTTCACTATTACACAAATGATTTTGTAAAACAGCGCTCTTTTATTAACGGAGAAGATCACAAAATTCAACCGCTATGGTTAATGTCTACGATTAACGGAGACGAATATTTTTTTTTACCGAGACAATCACTTTTGCCCGCTTTGGAAAATTGATTTACGGAGGCAGACGTCTTAAGACAACCACCTCCAAAAATAACATATTTTTTTGAGGCGGTCGTTTTAAGGTGCTTGCCTCCGTAAATCGATTTTCGGAGACGGACACACTATAAGGCCCACCTCCTAAAAAGGCCTAGGCCCAAAGAAGCCCAGAAGGCCTGTTACTAGGGTTTCATATATATTGCTGACTTAGGGTTTGGGGCGAAATCATCCGAACTCTCTCTCTCTCGTCTCTCGCAGGGCGCGTGGCGCTCTCACACAGAGGCGTGGGGGCTCTCACGCGCACTCCCTCCCTCCCCTGCCGGCGGCGCCCCCTCCTCTTCTCCTCCTGACGGCGCCCCCTCCCCATCCCAGCGGCGCCCCATCCTCTTCTCCTCTCGGCGGTGCCCCCTCCCTATCCTGGCGGCGGCGGCGGATCTAGCACCACCGAGCGCAGATCTGGCCTTCTCTCACCGCAGGCGAGCCGGAGCACCTCCACAACCGGCGGATCCGGCGCCCCTCCCTCTTCTTCCCCACCACCGAGCATGGATGGGGTCGCGGCAGTCCCTCAGCAGCGGATCCGGCTGCGGTGGCCCCTCGGCGGTGGATCCGGTCACGTCGGGGGCAGATCGGGGCCGCGACAGCGGCGGATCCAGTCACGGCGGGGACAGATTGGGTCACGGTGGTGGCGGATCGAGACGCAGCTGGAGCGGATTGGGTCGCGGTGGTAGCGGATCAAGGCGCGGTGGATCTGCCCCGTCCATCTCCGGCGATGGCGGAGGGAGGAGCGGCGGATCCGGTGGTGGATCGAGTAACCTCGATTGCGGCGGCGCGCGGGGTTGGGCCTTCTCCCCCGGTGACAGCGGCACATGGGGCGAAGCCTGCTCCTACGGTGGCTATGGGAGAGGCGTCATTCTTGGGAATGGGAAGAACGGTAGGAGTCGGATTGCTTGTCACACACTCATCGTCAGAGTCGCTGCCCTCGGAATCTGATGAATCGCTGCAAGAAGATCCGCTGCTGCTGGAGGATCCACACAAACTGCTAGAGATGATGTTGCTACTTGGGCCTTTTGCGGTTTTAGCAGACTTCTCAATTGCAATAGGGCCGGCATCGCCGCATATCAGCATATGATGATCCTCTGTTATCTCTCCGTCTTTGACTATCCGTGGCGATGAACAAATGTCCTTACCTGCCGCTACGGGAGAGGCATCGCCGCCGCATGTATCCGTGATGGCACCGCAATCCTCCTCGATCAACTGACTTATCAGCAGAATCAGCAGCCATCCAGCAGTGTTTTTCTCTCACAACAAACCAGCGAACAGTGCTTTCAGCACAATAAACTAGCGAAACGAATAGGCCGCTAGTTCACGCCGTCACGCGGCGCCTCCTCGATCAACTCGCCATCCTCTAGTTCACGCGGCGATGAGCGACTAATGGATCCGGACACGTTCATCGACTCCTGCTTCTGACGCTTCTCTTCTCACTATTACACAAATGATTTTACAAAACAGTGCTTTTTTATTAAAGGTGGCGGCCACAAAATCCAACCGCCATGGTTAATGCCTGCGATTAACGAAGGCGGACATTTTTTATTTACCGAGGCGATCACTTTTGCTCGTCTCAGAAAATCGATTTACGGAGGCAGACGTCTTAAGACAACCGTCTCCAAAAAAAATAGCATATTTCAGAGACGGTCGTCTTAAGATGTCCACCTCTATAAATCGATTTTCGAAGACGGACACACTATAAAACCCGCCTCCTAAAAGGCCTAGGCCCAAAGAAGTCCAAAAGACCCGTTACCAGGGTTTTGCGTGTCTATATATATATATAGAACTGTTATGTTAATCATATTCTGTGGCCATACCAGACCTCACGAGCCCGAGCGCCTCCAGTGCACCGTGCTTGGCTTTGGCATGGTGGCCTGGTCCCAAGGTAATAAATAGCGTATAGCGGGTTGGTAGCGGATTGGTATCGAGGTAGCAGATTGCGGGTAGCGGGCGATATTGCAGACGATAAGTTCCAACAGCGGCATGTAATAATCTCACATAATTTTAAGTACATATATCATGAAAAATGAGTATAAATAGACATTTAATCGCACTTGAAGAACTTAGGTCTCATATACTTAAATTAAGAAAACAAATATGGTTTTTTCACGCACTAAATCATCACATTAAGAATTTGCAAAAAAACATATTATGACTTATGAGCCATAAAATAGTACACAAGACTATCACTCGTGGTCATTATTAGAAGCAACAACATCATCGGCCTCGTCGTCACTTGAACCATCTCCGTCTGCATAAGGGTTATTTTCTTCCACGCTATTTCGGCTTGCTACGTGCAATTGCGGCCGTAATATCGCCCCGCTATTTAGAATAGCGGCCGCAAAATTCCAGACTGCAAAGTTCAAAGCGCTACCTTATAGCGGTTGCGGCAACGGGTCGCTACCGCAATTGCGGCCGCTACCGCCGCTATTTATTACCTTGCCTGGTCCCCTCGCAGTAATGCCTGCATGCATTGCCCGTCCATTGATGCACCGCATGGTCCATCCATTAATTAGCGCACTGCTTGTCTCGATCTCCCGCAAATTGCACTCCGCAAAAGCACGTACAAAATTCCAACGCTCACCGGCAGCAGATAGAACCCGCTCCTTTTCATCGCTAGTTCTTGGAGACGTCCCAATCCTTCCGTCGGCGGCGGCCCGGCTCCCAGCGACCGGCGACGGCCCTGGAACCTCCGCGACGCGACGACCGGCGGCGGCCCCGCTCCCCTGTGAAGGCGACGCCGGGCTCGGACGGCCCCTAACAGTCTTCGTCCGTCGTCTCCAGCGCAGCGCCCTCTCCGTTGGCCTGTGCAGCGCCCTCACCAGCGCCCTCTCCATTGGCGGGCGTTGGCACAACGGTAGCGGACCAACCGGTACATCAGCGCTACGAAGCGCTGCGCGTGGACCAGGTGCGGCGCCGCCTGAGCCTCGACGCCGGCTACCTCTCCCGGCACCGGCCGCCCTCCACCCCTTCTCTTCTACTACGTCACCTCCCCACGACGGTCACGGGCTGCAGGAGCGCTGCTGCTCGGGCTCAACGACGCTGGCGAGTATGAGCCGCCCGGTGAGGAGCCGCGAGTTTGCGATGAGCCGTTGACCCCGTATAGTACGAACAGAGGTGAGTTTCTTCTTCTCCTTCCGATCCACATATTCAGCCCCTTCACCCTCTGAATTCCCCTCTCTTTTTTCTGGTTTGTCTTGATATTTCCCCTGCCGTAAGTAGATGCAGGCATTTTTCTCATCGCATCTTTTCTATTTCTCATCCTTCATGTGGACTGATAATCGATTTATTCTTGCAGATCAGTTGGCCAAATGAGTTTGTGATTCACAGCAGCAGCAAACATATTATAGGCAGTTGCCAACATTATTATCGTAATTCAGCATGTATTATTGTAGTTCATTGTCAGCACCATTCTCATAAAAGAAACATGTGGATCTTTTTAAGATGATATTGTAAGCTCATGTGTGGTGGTTATTGTAATTTTTTTGATGCATTATAGTAATTGGTGCTTTCAAACTTTGAGGCCAAATAGTAACTATTTTATCGTAAAATCATCTTGATATTGTAGTAGCCAGTATCAGGAAAACCACGTTTGACATCAATTTTTGGTAGATTCTGACCCAAATTATCATCTTGAGACATTCAAATATCGTAACTAGTTTTATCGTAAAATGGTCGTGATATTATAGTAACGAGTTATCATAAACCATTTGACGTCAATTTCAGATAAATTCTCGTCCTATAAATTCCCATCCTAATTATCATCTTGAGAGATTTGAATGTGACGTACTAGCTTATACTGATGTTATAGTAAATTAAATTTGATCATAGTTCAAAAATTATGGTAAATACTTGTTAAAAGTTCTTGTAAATATTCTTTCTGCAAGAACTCGTAAATTTGTGCTAACTATAGTAACTAGAATATGAGCTAATTATAAGTAATCAGAATATGTGCTAATTATAGTAACTAGAGTTGACAAAATTAATGTCAGCAAATCAAGGAGCTAGATGAAGTATCGACATCCTAATTACCATACTAGCATGTGCATGTACGCCACCTGTTACCGTACTAGGAAAATGAAGTTACGAGATCCATGTGTATGCTAATTCATGTATTCTCGTAACCACTCGTTCCGCAGGCATGCATGCACGCACACGGCAGATCCGAAATCACCGTAATTAATTTGCCGTGAAAATAGCGACAGAACAGTAACAGATCGTTAATTTGCAGTAGCTGTGCATGCAGGTCCAACTGCACCAGTCATGAAAACGAGGAACGCCCTGCTGGGTGCATCAACCGGCCTGGCTACAAAATGCTAGCCACAGAGTATAAGCTAGGCTCTCACGCGCGCTCCCTCCCTCCCCTGACGGCGGCGCCCCCTCCACTTCTCCTCCCGATGGCGCCCTCTCCCCATCCCGACGGCACCCCATCCTCTTCTCCTCCTGGCGGCGCCCCCTCCCTATCCCGGCGACGGCAGCGGATCCAGCACCACCGAGCGTGGATCTGGCCTTCCCCACTGCCGGCGAGCCGGAGCACCTCCACAACCGGCGGATCCGACGCCCCTCCCCCTTCCCCGCCACCAAGCATGGATCGGGTCGCGGCGGCCCCTCAGCGGCGAATCCGGTTGCGGCGGCCCCTCGGCGGCGGATCCGGTCACGGCGAGGGCAGATCGGGCCGCGGGGGCGACAGATCCAATCACGCGCGGGGACGGATCGGGTCGAGGTGGCAGCGGATCGAGACGCGGCTAGAGCGGATTGGGTCGCGGTGGTGGCGGATCGAGGCGCGGTGGATCTGCCCCGTCCACCTCGGGCGATCGCGGAGGGAGGAGCGGCGAATCCGGTGGTGGATCGAGCAACCTCGACTGCGGCAGCCCGCGGGGCGGGGCCTTCTCCCCCGGCGGCGGCGGCGCGTGGGGTGAAGCTTGCTCCCACGGTAGTGCCCCTGATCTAGGCCCGGTTAGGACTGGGCTTTGGGCTTTTTTTTCTTTTTTGTTTTCTTAATTTGATTAACCGAGGTGGACATTTAAACCATCCCCGTAAAGTCACGATTAACCGTGACTTTTGATTGGAGACGGTTGCAATGCCCACCTCCGTTAGCCCTTTTTGCCCGCCACCATTAAGATTTCCGTAGTAGTGTCTTTAGTAAACTTGTCCAGCAACTTTGCAGCTTGAACATGGCGGAGCGCCACATGCATCCCAAGTGGATCTCTATCTCGTTCTCGCCGGCCTTTTCGTCTGCATGACCGATGCACTCCTTGTTCAGGAACTCGACGATGCGCGCCGACATGTTCGAAGAGAGCGATGACAATTGGGTAACCAAGATGGAGATCTCGTCCTTCGAGATGAGGGGCTCGATGATCTCCACGGGTGGCATCATCCTCTTTTCTTGGCACATGGATTCTCGGCCATCGGTATCCGGGGGTGCTCGATGTTCTCCATGGGTGGCATCGCTTTCCTTCTCTTGGCACATGGAGTCCGATCGATCTCCATCATCCGGGGCTTGATGATCTCCACGTCCACGGGTGGCATCGTCTTCCTTTTCTTGTCACAAGGAATCCGGTTGGCCTCCATGGTCTCTGATCGGGCTTGTGCGGCCAAGAAACGCACGTCCTTGCCGCAGTGAGGTGCCGGGCTACCCTTGTCGACAGCCTTGCGCACCGCGAGCTCGGCCTTCCTGAGGATACAGCAAAGCGCCTCCATCTCCTTGCAGAGTCTCTTCCTTAGCACCAGACGCCAATCAAGGGCAGAGAGCTCGGCAGGAGCCAAGTCCATCGTCTTCGAACCGAGTTCATCGCACGCGACTCGGCGGCGACCAGCCATCTTCGTCTCGGCGGCGACTGCGGTCATCCTCTTGCTCGCGTACCTGACAATGGCGGCAACCGGCGTCGCGTGTCTCGGCAGATGAGGTGGAGGTGGCTGGCGTGAGACGTACGTGGACTGGACTCGGCCCTCCTTCGGATCGGCCTTATAAAGAGAGCGGAACCTTGATTGTGTCCGATTCCGAGTTCCAGGGGCGGATCCAATAAAGATACAATTTTTTAGGCAGCGGATGCATCTGATTTTGGATTGAGCCAGCTTAGGGCCTGCTCGGTTGTTCAGGAACGAAGGTCTAGAACAATTTCAGTTGAAATGCTTCATTAATTTGTATAACGTTGATAACATGGAATAATTCCTTGCTCCATTCTGGAACCCTGTTCGGTTCCTAGAGAATGGAGGTCTGAAATTAATCCACCAGGAATGTAGTGATAATTTATATAATACTCCCTCCATCCCGATATACCCGGCGTACAAAACCAAATACCAGATACCAAGATGTGTCTAGGGAGGTACGTGCACTCATTAACTGTGTCATTGGTTATGCAGGATTAGTATCGCTCCGCCGGCCAAGAAATCATTTTTTATCCCTTTGGGCTGCATGCATGCGACCGATTAGCTAGTGCAGCGACAATTCAACTGCATGCATGCTGCATGCGTGCTTCGAGTCGGGTCCGGAAGTAATGGCCTTGGTACTACTGCCCGCCCCCTACTGTGGCCGATTCAAAAAAAACGGGTGTACGCCGGGTAAACCGGAAGTTCTAGGAAGTATATTTGATCACCTGGATTAATTCCCCTGGAATCAGGGCTAAACGAAAAAGCCCTTAGGAACAGCGTACTCGGCTCGTCGGCTGGATAGTGAGGTGTGCTCGGCATCTTGCGTGGTCGGCTAGAGGACAAGCCTCGTGCGCGTGACTGCGTGAGCGGTGCCGTGCGTCCTCAGTCGCTGACTCGTTGTGCGGCACTGCCGCCTGCAGCGAGAGCGTGTCGAAGTCGAAAGCCATCCCACTCAGACATTCACTGAGTCCGTGTCCGCTCCGCTTAGAGACAGCGGATGGCCTTCCACGACGCCGCTGCCGACGATGTCGCCGTCGAGATCCTGCCGTTCATCCGCCTCTACAAGAGCGGCCGAGTTGAGCGCCTGATCGGCAACGACACGGCCCCCGCCTCCCTCGACGCCATTTTCACCGGCGGCGTCGCCTCCAAGGATGTCACCGTCGACCCCGCCACCAACCTCTCCGTGCGCCTGTACCTTCCCACGGTGGCTGGCACCGGTGACAAGCTGCCGATCGTCGTGTACTTCCACGGCGGCGAGTTCATGGTCGAATCGGCCGGCTCCGCCAAGTACCACCGCTACCTCAACGCCCTCGCCGCCAGCGCCGGCGCCGTCGCGGTGTCCGTGGACTACCGCCGCGTGCCGGAGCACCGGCTCCCGGTGGCATACGACGATTCGTGGGCGGCGCTCGCGTGGGCCGTGCGCGGCTCCTGCGGCTGCGCGGGGTCCGAGCCGGAGCCGTGGCTGGCCGAGCCGGAGCCGGAGCCGGAGCCGCCGCCGAGGGGCTCCCGGCGATCAGGATCAGGGGCGTGCTGCTGATGCACCCGTACTTCTGGGACGCGTCCGACACCATGGGACCCGAGCTGGAGGAGCGCATCCGCCGCGAGTGGCTGCTCATGACGGGGCGCCCTGATGCCCAGGTGGATGACCCATGGCTGTCGCCGACGTCCGCCCGGGCGCCGCCGCTCGCGCTGCTGCCGACGCAGCGCATGCTGGTGGCCGTGGCGGGGGAGGACTTCCTGGCGCCCAAGGGGCGAGCCTACTACGCCGCGCTGCTGAACAGCGGGTGGCCCGGCAAGGCCGAGCTAGTGGACACTGCGGGCGAGCGGCACGTGTTCTACCTTGACCAGCCCGGGACGGCGGCGGCCGTGAAGTTGATGGATCGCGTGGTGGCTTTCATTGCTCAGGCTTGATGGTACACCTAACTCAGACTTTTTTTTTGAACGCACACCTAACTCAGACTTTGAATACAATTATTTGTCTTTGATTTTTAAGCGGTTGCCAGAGTGACGTCCGTTGAAAACAGAGCACCCGCCCCTTCTGACAACCAGGGAGTATACCAGGGCATGTTTGATACATGGCTAGTTAGTTAGGCTAAATGACAGTGTTAGCGTCCGGACGGATGCGTCTGCACCTCGTTCACTACCGCGACGCACGCAGCTCCCTCCGCTCTGCGCATATCCTGCTCTTGAGGTGGCGTCCATCTGGCCAGAGCTCCCGCGCTTACGTCTGATGCACGTAACTCTCTCGCCCCCGTGCCCATCCCGCTCAGGTCGAGCTCGAACTGCCACGGCGAGACGGAGGGAAAGGAAGGGAGAGGAGAGGAGAGGGCGAGCCACATCACGTGAGGAAGGCGTGAGGTATGGGCTGAAGCCCTGTGGCAAGCCGCTCTCCGCCATCCACGGGCGTAGTGTGACACACGATCTACTTTTGAAACATCCAAGTGAAACATATGCAACATATGTTTAAAGACAGATGAAACATTAATAACATGCGTGTATATCTATTGCAATATGTACAACACCAGATCAACTTTTGAAACATCCATATGAAACATTTACATGGCGTCGCCGGCGACCATGACCTACCTGGTGTGGGACTACGGTAGCCAACAAGCTTTGGAGAACGAGGACGGCGACTGCAACCGCAATTGCAAGCATTGCCACGTGTCCTCGCACCACCACTGTCGGGACGCAGAGCCGGAGGCGGCGCCCACTACCAGGGACCATGAGGGGGGCATAGGGACTGAGCCGCAGTGGCTTGATGATGTGCCGCCGCATCCGCATCAAAGATTGGCAGGAGAAGCCGTCACGAGCAGCAAGCCCGGGCCTAAGGCAGGTGACGGTGCCGAGGAGGGGAAGAAATAGACCTTGGAGGAGAGGAATCTGATGAGGAAGAGGATAGCACGGATTTTGGTGGAAGGGATAAGCACAGTGGAGTTTTTTTTTGAGAGAGAGCCCAAAGCGGATGAGTGGAGGAGCAGAAGGGATAAGCGCAAGTGATTTTTTAGAGAGAGAGAAAGAGAGCAGCAAAGCGGATGGGTGAAGGAGTCGTGGGACGGGATGAGACACCGTGGCCAAGTATTATCGTAATCTAAAAATTAGTTTAAAATTAGCTATGGTTGGCTAGCTAGTTGGCTAATAACTAGTTAAAAACTTGTTTAAAATTACTCCACCTATTATCCTTCTATTTGGATGCCACTAAAGCTTTTCAGCTAATTTTTACCTGGCTAGCAATTGGCTCTTCGATCCAAATTGACCCAAGTTATGGTGCATGCCCTGTTTTTGAGGCGACATATACCATGGTTGTCCTTAACATTTGTCTCACTTAGAGCAACTTCAACTAAAACGCTATTTGAGCCCTCATCCCTCTCCAACCGAGTCTCTATTCAGGCCTCGATGGACGAGGGACTCTCATTTTTCTGCTGGACCACAGTAGCAGATGAAATATGGATGAGAGACGTTCAGTTGAAGGAATAGTATGGAAAAATTGAATGCTTGATCGGAGTTCCTTAGTTCACCCTCGCCCTTACCTGAACTCTTAGCTTTTCTCTCTCCTTGTGAAGCCACACTTGACACTTTGCAAGCCCTAACCTGGTTTGTCGGGCTGTTAGTGGGCCTCCTGTCCCTCTATAATCCAACCGCCGTCTTCCTGTGCCCGTCTTCTCCGCCTCACCGGCCTGCCTTGTCAAGCTCCTTTCTGAGACCATAGAGCACAACCAATCCGAACCCCAAATGTTTGGAGAGAGAGCCCGAAATCATTCTTGATATTAGGTACCTGTATAGGATAGGAGATGTGGTGAAATTACGGTCATATTTGTTTCGATTGGGATAGGACATGACTTGATAGATAAAGCCTTCTTCTGATGAAACTACGCACTTGTGACAGAGCGAGTAGCAAACAGTGTCCTAATAATAAAACAAAATACTTCCTCTGTCCTTGAATAAATAGATTTCTAGAAGTTGTCTTAAGACAAACTTTTTAAACTTTGATCGAATATCTAGAAAAGAAACGTTAAGATTTATGGTATCAAATTAGTATAATTAGATTTACTATAGAATATATTTTTCATAAGGTACTCATTTTATGTCATATATGTTGTTATTTTTTCTATAAAGTTAGTTAAACTTAAAAAATTTTGACTGTCACGGATTCTAGGAATTAATTTATTTAGGAACATAGGGAGTACACTACTAATCCTAATGAAAGGCTACTAATCGCAACCGGAGTGAGTAATGAGCAGTGGCGCAGTTGCCATACATGGAGTCGCTGATGGTTGAATTGGGATATTAACAATTCGTGAGGAGGATCATGTGCTAAACACATGTGTAGTCTCGGACTCGCAGGTCAAATTACATTTAAGACCAGTATGTGCTTGATTAGGAAACGATTATATAGTTAGAAAATAACCGATCAGATTTCACTCTGTATTCACCTTGAGTCCTTTTTAGTTACGTAATTTAATCGGAAATAATAGTACGAGAGGTCACTTGTACGAAAGAAGAGGACTGAATGACTGATCCTTGCGTGGAGGTCATTTGAGAGGCCCAACCGCCAAGGCATTTGGCCGCTTGCCGCTCTTATCCTATCCTCGACCACGGCGTTACGCGATGTACGGGTGGGGTGTGAATTGTGATCGTGTGACCATGGGCTCGCAACGCAATCTCCCAGCTCGTGGTTGTGGCTCTCCACCCGGGCACCCTCTGCCTTGCCGGGCAGCCAAATTTCTGCAGCAAACTGTACCGCCCCACGCCGATCCCTCCACTCGGGCGTCAGGCTCCTTTTTCGTGGCACGGCACAACCTTTTCCGGCCACGATAATCTTTGTCCCATGCCTGCACCCACCGGCAGCGCACCAGGTCCATGCCGCTGCCAACAGTCTCCCGTTGCCGTCGCCCCACGCTCTCCTCCCCGTCGCAGACTTCCAGCCGGCGGCGTCCGTGCCCAAGCCTTATCCGGCCGTCGTACCATTCTACCGACCGCGCTGCAGCAATCCTGAACGCCGATAACGGAACTGCTGCTGCGACTGCGATTGGGGGAAGAACACGGTGGCGGCGCAGCAGTGGGAATGGCGACGAGGATGCGTTCCTACGTCAGGTGCTTGGTCAATCTCGTGCTCCCCTTCCTCCTCTTCGCCTCCCTCATCTACCTATCCACCAGGCAGCCGCTCCTCGACGTGTCTGTCCGCCAGGAGGTCGCGGCCGGCAGGCTGCGGGTGTTAGCGGACGGCGCCGCTAAAAATGCCAGTGTCACGACGGTCGTGGCGGCTCAGGTGTCTGACATCGCTGCCGTTGCACCTGAAGGTGCTGACGCCAATGTCCTGACCTACGCGCCCCTGACCTCCGGGGATGCCAGTGTCACGACGGATAAGGTGCAGCAGGCGTCTGCCATCGCTGCCGTTGCAACTGAAGATGGCGAAGCCAAGGTCGTGGCCGATGCGCCGCCAGCGTCCACCGCCGCTGAGCCGAGGGGGTCAGACTCAGACATCGCGGCAACGGCGTCTACTGCCGGGAGCGACACGAATGGCGACGCTGACACCATCGTGTTCGACTTCCGGCCGTACGTGTTCGTGTACAAGAGCGGGCGCGTGCACCGCTTCCACGGCACGGAGACCGTCCCGCCCGGCGTCGACGCGCTCACGGGCGTCGCGTCCATGGACGTCGCCGGCGCCCGCGGGGTCAGCGCGCGGCTCTACCTGCCCCCGAAGAACCGTCGCGAGGGCCGACGCGGCAAGAAGAAGAAGACGAAGAAGCTGCCCGTGCTGCTCTACTTCCACGGCGGCGCGTTCGTGATCGAGTCGCCGTTCTCGCCGCTGTACCACGCCTTCCTCAACATCCTTGTCTCCTAGGCGGGCGTCGTGGCCGTGTCTGTGGACTACCGCCTCGCACCGGAGCACCCGCTCCCGGCCGCGTACCACGACGCGTGGGCGGCACTCCGGTGGACAGTATCCAACTGCCTATCGGGGCCGGAAGCCTGGCTCGCCGACCACGGAGACGCCACGCGCATCTTCCTGGCCGGCGACAGCGCCGGCGGCAACATCGCCCACAACCTGGCGGTGCGGGCCGGAGCGGAGCCACCGCTGCCCGGCGCCGCGGCCATCGCCGGCGTCGTCCTCCTCAACCCGTACTTCTGGGGCAAGGAGCCGGTGGGCACGGAGCCCGGGGAGCGGTGGGTGCGCGACGGCCTCGAGCAGACGTGGGCGCTCGTGTGTGGCGGCAGGTACGGCATCGACGACCCGCACGTGAACCCGCTGGCGGCGCCTGGCGCGTGGCGCGGGATGGCTGGCGAGCGCGTGCTGGTGACCATCGCGGGACGCGACAACTTCCGGGACCGGGCGGCGGCGGACGCGGAGGGGTTGAGGCGCAGCGGCTGGCGAGGGGAGGTGGAGACGTACGTGACTGAGGGGGAGGCGCACGTGCACTTCGTGGGCAACCCGAGGAGCGAGAAGGCAGAGCGGGAGACTGGCATGGTGGCCGAGTTCATCGCCGGCGGTGGCCGTGGCCATGGCTAGGCCGCGCTCTGTTGTAGTATTTTTGGGTTTTGCTCTGACAACGTGGTGCGGCATGTGGAAAACGTTAATGCCTCTGCTGCAGGGAATTATTCCAAAGCAAAAAAGAACAAATTCTGTGTACCTGTCACGGCAAATATGCGGTGAAACGTGAAAACCAATTAAAAATATATGTTAATCTTTTATTTCAAATCTTGTATATCCACAATGCATACAAATATATATACTCACATGATATATGCCCATGCGTTGTACGGGGCCATGATTTTTTTGACCGAACATCGGTAATTGAACTCGGACACGTGAGCTTCGAGAACTACATATCGAACGCGGATACGTGGATGTGGCCTTCGTATCGAAACCAGATAGGACGCAGATGCGTGAGCTCAGAGTGGAGAATGACTCGTATCAGCCACGGGCGCGTGAGTATGTATTGAGATTTGGTATCACCGGGTAGATGATGACGTTAAAGTTTTTTTAGGTATATATAGAGTAGAGATAGAGAAGAGAAGAGATGTATAAAAGTTGAGATACAAACTTAAACTAGGAAAATTCATACGAAAATAACAAATTTTAGCAAGATTGCTATACAACAACTGGTTATTTTAGGTGCTGCTGGCAACCGGATTTGTGGCCCTCCGATTTCATACATTACGCTTCATCTGCCACTCGATCCTCTCGTTGTATGTGCCTCTCTGTCGCCCGAAGACAGAGGGACAGATGCCCGGCTCCCGCCCTCGCCTCCGCCTCTAGGCCGAGCACCGCCGCCTCCACTCTGCCCGTGGGCTACTTCCTCTGCCGCCGCCTCTCCACTCCGCCCCCAGGCCGGCTCCCTCTGCCGGCGTCGCCACCAGGTCGGCCCCCCCTCCGCCCCCAGGTCGGACCACCGCCGGTGCGCGGCCCCTCGCTAGGATGAAGCTCGCCCCTCTGCTCGGTTTTGTTCATTTGAGATCTGCATTTTTTCTGAAATTTGTGAAAAAATTGACATATATTTCTTTGATGTCAGAAAAACCATAGAAATAATTTGGTTTTTTTTAATTTGGCATATCTTTGTGTTATTCTCAAATTATATCACTTTGTCTAATAAATTATACCAAAGAAATCATTATAAATATAATAATAATGCGGTGTAAATATAGCTATAAAACATTATAAGTCATTAGAAAAATCTAGTTGTAAGGAGGGGCTAAAACAAATAGGTCGTTGGCTAGACAGATTCATTTGATAATCTATATCTCACCCGAGCATTTTTCGCCCGTCGGTCACAAGATTTTGCGGCCGTCAGATCCGGCCCCGCAACGGATACGATGGTCGCGTGGCCCAGGTGGCAGGGTGTCTCGGTGAGGCCCCTGCGCGGGATCATGTATATGCCTTTTAAGGTCTTGTTTAGGCCTGATTTAGTTTTTAAAAAATTTTTGCCTCTACTCATCGCATCGAATGGTTGACACATGCCTGGAGTACTAAACGTAGACAAAAAAAAACTAATTGCATAGTTCTCGGAACAATCGCGAGACGAATCTTTTAAGCCTAATTAGTCCATAAAAGCCTTAAGTGCTACAGTAACTAACATGTGCTAATAACGGATTAATTAGAATCATTATATTCGTCTCGCAGTTTCCTGACATGTTCTGTAATTTATTTTTTATTAGTATCCGAAAACCTGTCCCGACATCCTTTCGACACATCCGATGTGACACCCAAATATTTTCTTTTCGCGAACTAAACGCAGCCTTAGTTCATGGGTGAAAGTTTTTAGGTGTCACATCATATGTTTCATGAAATGTCGAAAGGAGTGTTTGGATACTAATAAAAATACTAATTACATAACTCACCTGGAAACCGCGAGACAAATTTATTAAGCCTAATAACCCGTCATTAGCACATGTGTGTTACTGTAGCAATTATGGCTAATCATGGACTAATTAGGCTTAAAAGATTTGTCTCGCGGTTTCCATGCGAACTGTGCAATTAGTTTTTTTATCTACATTTAATACTCCATGCATGTGTCTAAACATTTGATGTGACGGGGTGAAAAAATTTTGGTGGAAACTAAACAAGGCCTAAATCCAGGGCTAAAGTTTTGGGGTGTCATGTTAGCTATCATATCGGGATGTCACGTGGGAGTGTTTGGATGGTAATAATAAATAACCTGTTCGCTTGGGCTGATCTGGCTGGCTGAAAGTACCGCTGGTTGGTTTTTTGAGAGAAAAATATTGTTGGTTGGCTGACTGATTTGGCTGATAATTTCAAGCGAACAGGCTGAAAACAAATTACAGAAGCCCTCGGTACTCCGCGAGACGAATTTATTAAGTTTAATTAATCCATTATTAGCACATATTTGTTGTAGCTTTACTGTAGTACCACATTATCAAATCATAGACTAATTAGAGTTAAAATATTCGTCTCATAAATTAATTGAAATCTGTATAATTAATTATTTTTTAGTTTTATATTTAATATTCTATGCATGTCATCTGACGAGACAGGAACTGAACTTTAGGGGGTGTTTGGTTTGAGGAGTTAAAGTTTAACAAATACTGTAGTACTTTTGTCTTATTTGATAAAAAATTTCTAATTTAGGACTAATTAGGCTTAATAGATTCGTCTCGTAAATTACTCCTAATATGTGTCGACATACATGTAATTAGTCTACATTTAGTATTCCATGCATTTGAGAGAACGTTGATGTGATGGGAGTTAAACTTTAACAACTTGAAACCAAACAGGCCTTAAACGATCCTGAGAATCTGCTGTAGCTGCTGTTTGTATTTTTCTCTACAGGCCGTGTTTAGTTCGGGATTCGGATACCCGAGTTGAAACAGTGCGCAATAAATGCGCACTGTAGTATTTCGTTTGTATTTAGTAAAAATTATCCAAACTTTGATTAATTAGGTTCAAAATGTTCGTCTCGCAAAGTACAACAAAACTGTGTAATTAGTTTTTAATTTTATCTACATTTAGTACTCCATACATATGCTAGCATTTTGATGTTATTAAAATCTTCTTTTTTTATGGAATTTGGGTTAGAAATCAGGAACTAAGGGTGTGTTCACTTCACGAAAAGTAGGTGAAAAGTTACTGTAGTATTTTTCGTTGTTATTTGGTAAAATTTGTCCAATCATGAACTAACTAGGCTCAAAAGATTCGTCTCGACATTTACAGACAAACTATGCAATTAGTTATCTTTTTTACCTACATTTAATGCTCCATACATACGTTGAAAGATTTAATGTGATGGGTGAAAGAGAAAATTTTTTTGGCTCTTTTTAGTACTAAACATGGCCTTAGGATGGGGAAGTGAACAAGGCCTAAACGAAGCCTATAGAACAACAGTGGTTATGAGTGCTTGTCCGCGTCCTCTGCTGCAGTATGGGTGCATGCAGCATGCTCGGCAGGGTGGTCAGGTGCATGTTGCTTTTGGTCTTGTCTAGATTCCCAAATTCACCCCAAATTCTACTATGCAAAGCAATTTATGTCCCGTTTGGTTTCATTCTGTTAAAGTTTAACTCCTATCATATCAATGTTCCCTCGAATGCATGGAGTACTAAATATAGACTAATTGCATACATGTCGGTATAGATTAGGAGTAATTTACGAGACGAATCTATTAAGCCTAATTAGTCCAAGATTGAAAACTTTTTGTCAAATAAAACGAAAGTGCTACAGTGTTTGTTAAACTTTAACTCCCCAAATCAAACACCCCCTTAGGGCTTGTGTGGTTTCAACTCGTTAAAGTTTAACTCCCATCACATCAATGTTCCCTCAAATACATGAAGTACTAAATGTAGACTAATTGCATGCATGTCAGCACAGATTAGGAGTAATTTATGAGACGAATCTATTAAGCCTAATTAGTCCAAGATTGGAAACTTTTTGTCAAATAAGACGAAAGTGCTACAGTGTTTATTAAACTTTAACTCTTCAAATCAAACACCCCCTTACTCCATCCGTCCCTCCGTACGACAAGTTTAACTTGATTTATAAAAATTACATATAATATTTGTATCTCTAAATAAATTTATTAAAAAACTAGATTCAAAGATCTTTTTAATAATATTAATTATATACTATAAATATTAATTTTTTAATACATATTTAGTCAAAGTTGTTTATCGCGAACCGCAAATGACAGATATTTAGAGACAGAGAGAGTATTTTACTATTTCAGTTTAGGTGTAAATTTTATTTTCAATTAGTATAAATTAATTATTCATAACTGGAAATGGTCAGAATTACTCAAATAGTTATCTGATTATCTTTTGGTTTTTTATTTTCTATATGTTTTATTTTGGTTAAATCTATATGTCTTCTATGTATTTTTTTCTTTGATGTTCTGCTAATTTGCCTTTCCTAGAACTTATCTGTTAAATCTGTATTTTCTTCTATGTTTTTTTGCTTTGATTTTCTTCTAATTTGCCTTTCATAAAAGTGATCTATTTATTTTGTATTTTTTTCTATGTTTTTTGCTTTGAATTTGATCTATTTTATTTGGTTCGTTGATATGGATCTCGTGGTTATGGGAATCGAGTGACACTCGATTTGTTTTGTTTGCTAGAATCGAGTGATTTAATGTGTTCAGTCACTCGGGTGACAAGAGGGTCTCAAAATTTATCACTTTTGTAGGAGTTTTCAGCAGCAAACCGTGTACTCATCACAAACTTTCTGATACGGAGGCAGTAATGACAAGACACCACCACCACCGACAGGGCTACAGATGACAGCCAAGAGCCAACCGAATGCACTCCGGCCATCGCGTGTTGTTCTCGTTCACCATTGCGCAGGAGGCTCTCTCAGCTTAGCAGGTGAGCTGTGAGCCTGTGAGCATATAGCAGCAAATACAGCATCGCGAGTTGACGACACAAGGCGAAGGGGCCGTCGCGATGGACATGGACCTGGACGGCGAGGTGCAGTACGACTTCTTCCCCTTCATCCGCCAGTACAAGAGCGGCCGCGTCGTCCGCTTCGGCGCCACCGACACCGTCCCTGCCGGCACCGACGACACCGCCGCCGGCATCGGCGTGACGTCCAAGGACGTCGTAATTAACCCGAGCTCTGGACTCTGGGCTCGCCTCTACCTCCCGTCGGCGCTCCCGTCCGCCGGGCGCCAAGACGAGCTCCCCCTCGTCGTCTACTACCACGGCGGCGCCTTTGTCATCGGGTCAACGGCGAACCGGCCCACGCACGAGTACCTCAACCGCCTGGCAGCCGACGCCAACGTCCTCATCGTCTCGCCGGAGTACCGCCTCGCGCCGGAGCACCCGCTGCCGACGGCGCACGACGACTCGTGGGAGGCCCTCAGGTGGGTGGCGTCCCACGCGACGACGACGTGGGAGGGGCCGGCGGAGCCGTGGCTCGTCGAGCACGGGGACCTGACGCGCGTGTTCCTGGCGGGGGTCAGCGCCGGGGGCAACATCGCGCACAACATGGCCGAGCGCGCCGGCGCGCAGAGCCTCGGCGTGCCCGTCAGAGGGCTGCTGCTCGTCCACCCCTACTTCACCGGCGGGGAAGCGACGGATACGGCAAGGAAGGCCAGGTCCGAGGCGATGTGGCGGTACGTGTGCCCCGGCACGACGGGGCTCGACGACCCGCTGGGCAACCCGTTCTCGGAGGCCGCGGGTGGGAGCGCGGCGTGTATCGCCGCCGAGCGCGTGCTCGTCTGCGTCGCGGAGAAGGACTCGCTCCGTGGCAGGGGCGTCTGGTACTACGAGAGCCTCAGGGGGAGCGGCTACCGCGGCGAGGTGGAGCTGCACGAGTCCGTGGGTGAGGGGCATGTCTTCCATTACGGCAACCCGGGGTGCGACGAAGCGCGGGTGTTGCAGGCGCGCGTCCTGCGCTTCCTCCGTACGCGATGAATGCGCGAGCGAGAGTCGCTTCTCCTCGGTTCCTCCGTATGTCTGAACGAGTATCGTCTCTGCCACGATCAGCGTGGAAAACAAGTAACGTGATGGGGACGTTGTTGTGTTGTTGTGATTTGTGAGGCAGTGTTTAGTTACTTCAAAATTCCAAAAATTTTACAAGATTTTCAGTCACATCAAATCTTTGGACGCATGCATTAAACATTAAATATAGGTAAAAAATAACTAATTGCATAGTTTGTCTGTAAATGTCGAGACGAATCTTTTAAGCCTAGTTAGTCCATAATTGGATAAATTTTACCAAATAACAACGAAAAGTGCTACAGGAACTTTACACACACTTTACAACCAACTAAACACACCCTGAGTCTTGTTTCTGCCACGCTCAAACTTTGGTGTGAACCAAATAATGTAGGTTGTTCCGTGATTGTGTCCTATAGTAAAACTTCAAAGATGGGGCATGAACGATGATTTTGCTAGAGACTGACAGGTACTGAGGCCCGCTTTGGTAGAGATCCAAGCAGCTCCGATTTTTGGTGGGAGCAGGTGAAGTCAGTTTTTTCAGCTCCATCCACTTCCACGGGCTCTACGACGTGAACACTGTTCAATAGTGTATCTATAGTGTCTTCGTCAGAGGAGTCGGAAAGGTCGTCACCAAAGGAGGCCTGAATACTAGACTTGCTATATGGGCCATGGGCTGTAACATGTGCTCCACTTGCTTGGACATAGAGGAGCCACTAGGAGCAACCCGAGGGGCATAAAAAATATATGGATTCCACCCAAAAAAAAATATGGATAGCATACAGCCTCTTCGTTTCGTTGGATCAGCGGAATCAGTAGCCATCCAGCAGTGTTTTTCTCTCACAACAAACCAGTAAACAGTACTTTCAGCCACAATAAACCAGCGAAACGAACAGATATACTCATTCGTTCCTCCTCTCACCTCATATTCTTCTTCCTCTCCCTCTACCTTAAAGCATCTCTCCTGATGTACTATCTCTAGTCAGCATTCCTCGATTTCCCTTGCTCTGCCTCCCTATCCCAAACTATGTTTCCCGATGTATTGGATCTTCAGTACTGGTGCTTGTTTAAGTTGGTGTTCAACAGTTATAGCGATTGGGGTTCCACCGGTGGTCGCTAACAATTGGTATTAGATCCATTCAATTTTTTTCGGGGATATTTGTCATGGAGATGGCAGGAAGACACCAGAGCAGCAGGTCTGTTTCGGGGATATTTCATGCAACTCGGTGCTAACTTGCTTTCTTCATCTTCTTCTATTAAATCATGAAAGCCGGAGTAATTTGCTAGCTTCCTTCAGACCTTCACTATCTTCTTGCCTCTTCAAAGCACACATGATTATGCATGCACCCATACAGTAAAAGCTTAACCTGCTTCTTTTATTTCTTTGTTAAATATTTTGTACAAAATCTAGTCAAACAGAGAAAATAAAAAAGTGAGTATGATTAGATGAATTAGGCCCCGTTCGCTTCGCTGAAAAGCTATGGCTGAAAGCACTGTTCGCTGATTTGATGTGAGAGAAAAACACTGTTCTGACTGAAAAAACAAGCTGAAAAGTACGGATTATAAGATAAGCGAACATGGCCTAAATGCAATCACACAAAGATTTATACATAACTTTTTTTAAGAGTAATTCAAGCGCTTCAAGAGATCCAAACAAGATGGTGATATGATTGTCGAGGAACCAGAGTATACCATCATTATAATGACTTCATATCCAGAAACGCCAGAAGAAAATTTAAAGGTATTTTAATATATATGAATTATTTCTCTGAATATCGCTTTTGTATATGTAGCTAAGCGTCTATCATTAACTATTTTATACATATAAGTGTTTAAGTCGTGTATATAAGGGGCCCCTAAATTTTGGTTTCGCCCGGGCCCCTAAAAACTCAGGGCCGGCCCTGGTGTTTGCTCCGCTATCAGCTAGACATCACATGGGGATCATCTTAGGATCGTAGCAACAACTTGTTTGTGAGTTGTTCTAACGCCACGAGTTCCTCTCGGTCCATGGCCAATGAGGACATACCCGACACTAGCCTTGTTATGTCTACAACACAGAGGATTGGAGTCAGAGGATGGCTGATGCGTCGATTGGGGAAGAAGGCTCTATTTGGTTGGCGACCAAACCTCGCCACACCATGCCCTAGGTTTCGTGCAAGAAGTTAGTCATGGTTTAGTTGGTTCCTCAATTTGCGGCGCCGCCAAACTTGCATGCATGCGCCCAGTTCATTTTTGTGTCGCAGTTCACCAAATTATGTGGCGAGCAAAACCTTCGCCTGAGTTTTGGCGCGACCACTTGTCAGTTGGGGCAGGTTGCAGTGACAAGCCAAACATGCCCGAAATCAGTGACTTATTTGGGACGGTTAGGCCTTCAATGGGTCGCTGTTGCCTATTGGGCTGTGAGGCCCCTTCTGCTATCTCCACTTGGTCGCTCCTCGGCTCAACACACAGTAACGGGAGGTGAGGAAGAAGCGGGTCTAGTGCGACCACGCTAGTAGCTGGGGCAGCCGCCCAAGCATGCCCCTAGGGTGGCTCCGCGCAAACATGGATCTATAGATTCTTCTTAGTAATTTTAGTTAGAAAATCGCCAGATCAATTAGAAATTTCATCTTGGTCTTATTTATTTCTGTTTATACTATTAGGTTTTTGCTATCTGTCTGTTGACAGATTTTGTTAACTTATATCTGTTGAATTATGGGCCATTCATTCTTGCTTCAGGATTCGTGCATCTTCTCAGCCATATCCACCCGCTACCGGGTACAAAACGACGCATATCGAACCCGCGAGCCCGTTTTTTGAAATCCGCGCCCTCCCTTTTTTTTCCATAGGGTGTGTTCACTTCCCTATCCCAACCCAAAATATTTTCTCTTCCACCCATCACATCAAATCTTTCGACGTATGTATGGAGCATTAAATGTAGGTAAAAAAGATAACTAATTGCATAGTTTGTCTGTAAATGTCGGGACGAATCTTTTGAGCCTAGTTAGTCCATGATTGGACAAATTTTATCAAATAACAACGAAAGATGCTACAATAACTTTTCAACTATTCTTGAACACACCCTTATTTGTTTTCCACGGACTTGTTCGCTTGTTTCTCCCCAATTTGTCCGCAGCTCGTGTCCGTGCGCGGCCGCGCAGGCGGTGGTGAGGTCCTCGCCGCGCTATTCCCTTTGCCGCGCCCGACGGTGTGGGTGGGGGGTGGGGCGCTGTCCTCGCAGTCCGTTCCCCGAAGCCACGGCGGGTGTGTTGGGGTGGGGGCGCTGTCATCGTGCGCTGCTCGCCCGGCGAGCTGTGTGGTGGGGCGCGGCCGTCGCCGCCGCTTCCCCTGTTCCGGCGGCCGCTTCCCCTGTTGCTGATTGAAGGAGCTTCACTGTTCTTCGTAAGTTTCTTGTACCTGTAATTTTTGGCCGCTGATTTGAGGAGCTATTGCCGCTGTGCGCCTGTGCGTGCTACGATTTGCTTGGTCGCCGATGTCTCGGCCCGGGCCCTGGAAGTGTGTGAGGGGATGTTGTGGGGGCGGGAGGTGGCGAAGGCTGAGACGTGTCGAAGCCGACCATGTCCTGCGCGGCCGTGGATGCTGATTTGAGGAGCATTTTTTTGATGATGCGTTTTTGGTACTCCCTCTGTCCCTGAAAGGATGGATTCCTAGAGCTGTCTTTAAGTCAAACTTTTTAAACTTTGACCAAAATTTTTTAAAAAAACGCTAAGATTTATGGTACCAAATTAATATCATTCGATTTATCATAGAATATATTTTCATAAAATGCTTATTTTATGTCATAGATATTGATGCTTTTTTCTGTAGGAATCCATCCTTTCAGGGACAGAGGGAGTATGCATTAGTGCTATTAGAGTTAGTTGCTTGTTTTCTCAATCTGGATCGGTTCTCAGAGTAGACAAAAATAATGCTTAGGAGTCTGAGATTTGGTGTCCTACAACCCTAATTAGGAGTCTGATATTGACATGCTAGGGGCCCTCTTGGTTTTAACAGTAGTAGAGATTTTGAGAATACTCAGTGTTTGTTTGGTCGAGAGGATTCCTGGTGGATGTGACTCATGAACCTGAAATAATGATTAATGAATGACCCTGGTTTGCTGTAAATCATTTTACTGGTAATGTTGTGTATATGACAGGCATTTGGTCATTGGTTATCATTCGTGGTTGTGTATTTTGCGGTTAATCCTAAGATACAGGCCTGTGGCTTGTCTTGGTAGGATCTATTTGGTGCTGCACATTGGACAGACCTGCATTACTCTGTCTTGATGTAAAGCAGTAGGTGACTGTTAAGTCAATCAGCTAAGGCCCCAAGTGCCTCCTTTTTGTCTGCAATTTGTACACCAATTTCCAGGTTGCTATAGTCAGCTTGCTCGAGCTGTGCTTCTTCAGGCCACGAACTGTAGTAATATTACTAGCACCATTTAATATGGCTGTACATGCCTGTTAATATTTTCTGGATCTCTTTTTCACACATCTGTGTTGCTGTGAATTTTGATACTTCAGTTGTGTTCCCCTGTTATACTGTTTTTACAGTTATTATTGTTCTTTTTATGTTCATGACAAATCAATTGTCCATAACATAGCTCGGAAGTCACAAAGACACAGCTGGTATCACTACAAAGGACCATTTTGTGCTAACTTCAAATTTTGTTACTGATCAGCAGAACAATGAAGAATGATTTTTCTTTTGAGTTGCATTTGATTGCAATAGTTGTGGGAGTACCAGTCTTGTTTAGATTGCTGTCTTGTTTTTATTAGCAACCTTAAACACCAATCTGGCAGCAATTCATATTCATTTAACTCATCTGTATTCATTCCAGTTTTGCTGTGGAAATCTCCAACTTTGCCTTCGTCTCAAATATCAGCATACCATCTGGATACTGGGCAAAGTTATCTGGATCCCTCACAGGCATGGACTAGGAAAGGCATCAGTTTGTCCCATGTCCCCATGGATGAAATTAATAAATACTGGTACCACCTACAAATGAACGGGGATAACATTTTCTCAGTTTAAAATTCAACAGATTTCCGTTTGTTACCTGATATAAATGCATTTATTCATTGATTGGAAAACAGAAAAAATGCAACGTGTTACTTCTTCAGTCACGCAATAAATTAGTTATTTTGCGCAGCTTGAAACTGATAGCTTTATTTTATAGTTTGGAACCAATTCCATTCCTTCCGGCGATGGAAAAGAAAATAGGGGCTTTTCATTCATTTGTTCTCTTGTAATTGTTTCTCCTGTCATTACTGTCTTGTACATTTTCGTTTTGGCATTTGAAACTATCAGACTAGATATGTGATGCTTTGCTTGTCACTGTACAGGTTCATCAACACATCTACAGGGTCTGCAACGATGTCTAACAGATGGAACCTTCAAGAGCGCTGAGATTTGAAGAAACACTGAGCAAGGTGAATTTATTGTGCCCTCTGAGCTTTGTTTGTGTGAATCTAAGCAATTGGCCATGGCAATTGACTAGAGTGCCGTGGCTGCCAACATGTTATCCGTACTGAATATGGAATATGGTTTTACTCTTTCTGTTGACAGTTTCACATGAATTCCTAGATGAACCGTTGAATTTGACTTGAATTCTTCATGTCTTACATAGTCGTGCTTTGGTTTAGGTGACACAGGCCAAACATATTGTAGATAGATGTGTAAACTTCTTGTTCCACGCTCTGCTTTGGTTTAGCAGCTTTGAACATTGATTTTTTTTGGTGAATTTAGTTGAGTTGCTTATTTTGCTTTTTTTTTGGGTGTGTATGTTTGTGTGTGCTGCTGTGTGTGTGTGTGTTTGTGTGTGTACATGTTTTTGATAGCTTTGGTGTGTGTGTGTGTGTGTGTGTGTGTGAGAGAGAGAGAGAGAGAGAGAGAGAGAGAGAGAGAGAGTGTCTGGTGTGTGTATCTGTGTGGTGTCTGTGTGGGTGCTAGCTTTGGTGTGTGTGTGTGATTGTGAGTGTGTGGGTGTTTGTGTGTGTGTGGATGCATGTGTTTTTTTGGTGCTGCTAGGTCTTAGCGAGGGCACCAAGAGTCAGTTTTGGGAAGATCTTGATAGCATGGTTAGTACCGTGCCTATCAGCGAGAAACTCTTTATAGGAGGAGACCTCAACGGCCATGTTGGTGCGACTAATGTAGGTTTTGAGCGGGTGCATGGGGGGTTCGGGTATGGTAGTAGGAATCAAGAGGGGGAGGATGTTTTGAACTTCGCGCTGGCGTATGACTTGTTGATAGCGAACACCCTCTTTAGAAAGAGGGAATCTCATCTAGTAACCTTTCGTAGTGGACAACACTCGAGCCAGATCGACTTTATCCTTGCAAGGAGGGAGGATAGACGTGCTTGCTTTGATTGTAAGGTGTTACCTGGGGAGTGTGTTGTCCCTCAACATAAGCTTGTGGTGGCGGACTTTCGCTTTCGGGTACGTGTCCACCGGGACAAACGAGCCAAGATTGCGAGAACGAAGTGGTGGAAGCTTAGAGGGGAAGCAGCGCAAACGTTTAAGGAGAGGATGCTAGACGAGGGGCCTTGGGAAGAAGGAGAAGATGCCGACGACATGTGGCTAAAGATGGCAACATGTGTCCGGAAGGTGGCTTCGGAAGTGTTTGGCGTGAGTAGGGGAGGCAAACGGGAAGCGAAAAACACATGGTGGTGGAATGACGAGGTGCAAAGGGCTATTAGGGAGAAGAAGGAGTGTTTCAAGCGTCTCCACCAGGACAAGAGTGTAGCCAACATCGAGGGCTATAAAGTAGCGAAGAGGGTTGCAAAGCGAGCGGTGAGTGTAGCAAAAGGTCAGACGTACGATGACCTTTATCAGCGGCTAGGCACGAAGGAAGGGGAGAAGGACATTTATAGGATGGCTAGAATCCGCGAGAGGAAGACAAGGGACATCAACCAAATAAAATGCATCAAGGATGTGACAGATCGACTTCTGGTGAAGGATGAAGAGATCAAGGATAGATGGAGATAGTACTTTGACAAGCTGTTTAATGGGGAGAATGAGGGTCCTGCCCTTGAGTTGGACGACTCATTTGACGATACCAGCAGACGCTTTGTGAGGAGAATTCAGGAGGCAGAGATCGGAGAGGCTTTGAAGAGGATGAAGGGAAGTAAAGCGATGGGCCCCGATGGTATCCCCATTGAGGTGTGGAGATACCTAGGCGCCAGAGCGATAGTATGGTTAACTAAGCTTTTTAACATTATTTTTCAGTCTAACAAGATGCCTGAAGAATGGAGGAGAAGTATATTAGTACCTATCTTCAAGAACAAGGGAGATGTTCAAAGTTGTACTAACTACCGTGGGATTAAGTTGATGAGCCATACGATGAAGCTCTGGGAGAGGGTTATCGAGCATCGCCTAAGGAGAGTGACACATGTGACCCAAAATCAGTTTGGGTTCATGCCTGGTAGGTCGACCATGGAGGCGATTTTCTTATTACGACAATTGATGGAGAGATATAGGGAGCAGAAGAAGGACTTGCACATGGTCTTTATTGACCTCGAGAAGGCATATGACAAAGTACCGAGAAATGTCATGTGGTGGGCCTTGGAAAAGCACAAAGTCCCAACTAAGTACATTACTCTCATCAAGGATATGTACAGGGATGTGGTGACGTTTGTCCGAACATGTGATGGCGACACCAGTGACTTTCCAATTAAAATAGGACTGCATCAGGGGTCAACTTTGAGCCCTTATTTATTTACTTTGGTGATGGATGAGGTCACAAGGAACATACAAGGTGATATCCCTTGGTGTATGCTCTTTGCTGATGATGTGGTGCTAGTTGACGACACTAGGGCGGGGGTTAATAGGAAGTTAGAACTATGGAGGCACACGTTAGAGTCGAAAGGGTTCAGACTTAGTAGGACTAAGACCGAGTACATGAGGTGCGATTTCAGCGCGACTAGGCACGAGGAGGGAGACGTTAGCCTCGATGGGCAAGTGGTGGCCAAGAAGGATACTTTTCGGTATTTAGGGTCGATGCTACAAAAGGATGGAGACATTGATGAAGATGTTAGGCATAGAATTTCAGCCGGCTGGTTGAAATGGCGTCAAGCTTCTGGCGTTCTCTGTGACAAAAGGGTGCCTCAGAAGCTGAAAGGTAAGTTCTATAGGACGGCGATTTGTCCGGCGATGTTATACGGTGCTGAGTGTTGGCCTACAAAAAGGCGACATGTCCAGCAATTGAGTGTAGCAGAGATGCGTATGTTGCGTTGGTGTTGTGGGCATACAAGGAGGGATAGAGTCCGGAACGACGATATCCGGGATAGGGTTGGGGTGGCACCAATTGAGGAGAAATTGATTCAACATCGGTTGAGATGGTTTGGACATGTCCAACGGAGGCCTCCTGAGGCGCCGGTGCGTAGTGGAGTTCTAAAGCGGGCCGATAATGTAAAGAGCGGTAGAGGTCGACCTAAACTAACTTGGGACGAGTCCGTTAAGAGAGATCTTAAGGAGTGGAATATCTCCAAGGATTTAGCTATGGACAGGAGCGCTTGGAGATTGGCAATCAACGTGCCTGAGCCGTGACCTCTTTTTGTCTTGTGTCCTTTATGTCCCTTTATGTGTCTCCCTGTTTCTCGTCTCTTTTGGGTTTCATCTCTAGCCTACCCCAACTTGCTTGGGACAAAAAGGCTATGTTGTTGTTGTTGTTGTTGTTGTTGGTGTGTGTCTCTCTATGTGTGTGTTTGTGTGTGGGCGTGTGTGTGGGTGCATGTGTTTTCTGGAGCTGCTGGTGTATGTGTGTGTGTGTCTCTCTCTCTGTTTGTGTCGGTGTGTTGGAGAGTTGCAGCTGCAGGATGTTTTTTTGGGTACTGCATGATGGTCATGTGGCCTATGGGCTTTAAATTTTTTTTATCAGCTATATCTGTTAGAAGATTGGTAAATCTTAGCTTGTCTCTTCTTTGACCAGTTATTGATGTGTTGACCTTTTTTTATGTGTGATGGAGGTGTAGTTGATTTGATTTTTCTAAGTTGTTTTTTTCAGAGTTGTAATGGTTAACTTAGTTGAGTTGATTGTATTTTTTAGCTGTAATGTCCTGAGTTGTAATGGTGATTTTAGTTTTTTAGGTAAACTATATGTTGGTCCTGAAGTTGATTTCTTGAGCTGTGGTGTTGTTCTTTATGCTCTTCTTTCTAGCACTCTCCCATTTGACCTTTCTAAATTCAGCAAGGCATCAAAACTAGCTTTTCAACTTATCGAGAACAAATCGGTCATTTCTTTTCTATACTAGAGGCTGCGATGTCTTCACCTGGAACAAATAGTTGCTCGGTTGTGTCAGGTCACTACTTACACTAACAACTTACGATTAATGTGCAGTTATTCAACCAACAACAGAAAAATCAATTCGACATATGGGTGCTGCATGCGGTGGTGGCTAATGATACCGATGACAGTTTTGTGGTGAGTATATTTCTTTGAACGGCACATGTTGCTTATCTTGACAACCTAAGTATTAAATAGTTTACTAGACTAGATGTATTTGGCAGATGTTGTAGATATGCAATCATCAGATATGCTACCATAACCCAATATGTATAACCCTGGGGATACTGATTCTTGAACCATGTTCTTGTTTCTTATTTTTGTAGTTCTCAAAGACTGTAGGAAAGATTAAAGATGCCATCTCAGCCCTGCTAGCGGCAACAGTGGATGATGACAACGATGAAGCCGCAGCTCTTGCTGCTGCAAGCAAAACTGACGAAGTGACGGACAACAAAACAGTTTTTTTTTGTATTGCTTTTTTTTGGTTTTAGACCCGTTAACAGAATTGACAGATATTTTATATAGTTATCTGTCAGTTTTTCTAGAGCTGTGATTGGTCAAAAAAGTGACAGATTTGGGCTGCTAAAATCTGTCTACAGATATGTAGATAGTCCCATAATATTAATGGATCTTTAATAGATAGAGTAGATGTGTAATGGTAGTTTTTATCTCTTTTTTTTCAAATAGGGTAGTTTTAACCTCTAGATAGAGCCATAGAGGTGCTAATCTTCAATTAAATTCTGGTCCGCCATTATATGCACGCACGATGCCGGATGCCGTGGCCCGTGGGCCGTGGCATCAGGCATCTGAACTCTGAAGCCTCGCGGTCGCGGGCATGGCGATTGGGGATCGCGACGTCAGCCAGGTGTCACTTCACTTGATTCTAGTCTACCTGCTCATGGTCTTCTAGAAGTTTGGCGGGCCACCCACCACGTAGCACACAGTACTGGTCACGGCTTCCTCACCCACCAAGCGACTGGGACGGCCTTCCACTCTTTCACGATCGCTGAAATAGTCGTCGTCAGGACCCCACTTTTCCGCACCAACCCAAAGATCGTTATCGCAAATACATCATCGCCTCGCAGCTCTCACCGCATCTCATTGCGCTGGCGCGTCTGCACCACTACACCAACCGTTTGGTCCGTTCCACCCGTCGGGGATTCCTCCCGCAGTACATAGCACTAGCGCTAGCGGTCTAGCGGCTGTGTCCGAGCAAGCCACGGACCGAAGCTAACGACGACGAGCGCGACAGCATGGCGGCGGCGGACCCGGACACGGAGGTGCAGGCGGAGTTCCCGCCGCTGGTCCGCCAGTACAAGAGCGGCCGCGTCGAGCGGTTCTTTAACCCGGCCCCGCTCCCGGCCGGCACCGACCCGGCCACGGGCGTCGTGTCCAAGGACGTCGTCGTCGACCCGGCCACCGGCCTCTGGGCGCGCCTCTTCCTCCCGCCGGGCAGCCACGGCAAGAAGCAGCTCCCCGTCGTCGTCTACTACCACGGCGGTGCCTACGTGATCGGCTCGGCGGCCGACCCGTGGACGCACACCTACCTCAACGGGCTCGTCGCCAAGGCCGGCGTCCTCGCAGTGGCGCTCGAGTACCGCCTCGTGCCGGAGCACCCGCTCCCGGCCGCCTACGAGGACTCATGGGAGGGGCTCAAGTGGGTGGCCACCCACGCCGCCGCGGGCGGCGGAGGACCGGAGCCGTGGCTGACCGAGCACGGCGACTTCTCCCGCGTGTTCCTGGCCGGGGCCAGCGCGGGGGGCACCATCGCGCACTACGTCGCCGTCCGTGCCGGCGAGCAGCAGGGCCAGGGCGGCCTCCTCGGGATGCGCGTCAGGGGGCTGCTGGTAGTGCACCCCTACTTCAGCGGCGCGGCGGACATCGGCGACGAGGGGACGACGGGGAAGCAGCGCAAGGCGCAGGCCGACGCGTTCTGGCGGTTCCTGTACCCCGGCTCCCCCGGGCTCGACGACCCGCTCTCCAACCCGTTCTCGGAGGCCGCCGGCGGGAGCGCGGCGCGCGTCGCCGCCGAGCGCGTGCTCGTCTGCGTCGCCGAGAAGGATGACCTCAGAGACAGGGGCGTCTGGTACTACGAGAGCCTCAAGGCCAGCGGCTACCCCGGCGAGGTGGAGCTGCTCGAGTCCAAGGGCGAGGGCCACGTCTTCTACTGCATGAACCCGCGCTGCGACAGGGCGCGGGAGATGGAGGAGCGCGTCCTGAGCTTCCTCCGCAAGTGAGCAACTCTGAGCGCGCGCCAGTGCAAAGCGTTCAACTACGAAAGTGAGATGGAATAATTTCACCGTTCCATATGTGGCGATGTTGGAGCCTGAGCCCTGAGGGTTCGTGTAATTTGTTTGCTTAAAATTCATTGAAGTTTCGAAGTGTATCTTACCGTCCCGCAAATTGCAAATTTATAACTTTCTCGACTTTCGTTTTAGCTTTTTGCTGACTTCAGTGGTGACTTCTGCCAGCGAGAAGATGAAACAAACAGATTAATTGTTAAACAGATTAATTGTTAAGCTAGTTTTGAGAAAATATAAACTAGAAACACTAAATTAACAAAAAAAGCTACCCGATAGAAACTAAAAGTAAGCTACGAGCTTGTATTTCTCATATGCCTGAATTTAAAGTTTTTTCCCAGGGGATCAACAGTAGCCATTCGATCTTAATCCAATCCTCCAGAAAAACAGCACTGTACATCTTCTTTCTCTTCCTCTCAATCTCTCTCCTTGATTTCAGGCATCTGTGCTATAGGAATCGTGAGCTTTTTTAAAAAAAAAACAAAAGACCAAAACCTACGAATCAAACGCCCCAAATATAACGCAAAATAATTCTCCACCGACAAAACACGGAAGGATACAATTCGAGCATCCTATAGAACGAATACTCCAGGTTGATAAAAGAAATCGTTTTAAACATGATTTGAGTTAAACATTGAGAATCTAGATTAAGAATAACTTTTAATTCGTTGAGTTTCACGTTATAAAAACCACATGAATAAATTTATCTTAAAAAATACTTTTTTAGACCATGTTGCTGTCTAAAACGACTTCTTTTACCCACGGAGCGAGTATATTGTTTCGGCAATCGAACAACTTTCAGCGCATTACAATTGAAGTATCGAAATGATATAATAGCATAAAGAAAACTCTTATTTCATCGTCTCCCTGTTCATTTCTTGATGAAAGCCACGGTCCGCTCCTGGAGTTCAACGCCCTGCTCCGAGTCCAGCATGTCGAAGTGGAACGCGTGGCCGACGCCCTTAGACTCAAATAGCTCGACCTCGCCGGCGTACCCGCTGGCCTTGATCTCCCGGTAGTACCACAGCGCGCGCTCCTTGAGCAGGAAGTCGTTCTCGGCCACGCACACCAGCACGCGCCCGCACGGGATCCCGGCGGAGGCCTTGCGCGCCGCGTCGTCCACGAACGGGTTCACGCGCGGGTCGTCCAGCCCCACCGTCTCCGAGACCACGAACCGCCAGGTCCGGTCCATGAACGGCCGGATCTCGGGGCCGAACGCCATCTCGCTGCCCACGGCTTCGCTGCCCGTGAAGTACGGGTGCACCAGGGCGAGCCCGCGGATGGTGACGCCGTCGGGGAGCGCGCCGGCGGCGGAGGCCCGCACGGCCGTGTTGTGCGCGATGTTGGCGCCGGCGCTGCAGCCCGCCAGGAAGACGCGGGACAGGTCGGCGTGCTCCAGCAGCCACGGGTCCTCGCCGTCGCCGAGCGTGACCGCCCACCGCAGCGCCGCCCACGCGTCGTCGTACGCGGCGGGCAGCTTGTGTTCCGGCGCGAGGCGGTAGTAGCCGGACACCCCGATGGCGCCCGAGCGGGCGACGAGGTCGTTGAGGTAGTTGTGCGTGCCCGGCCGCGCCGGCGAGCCTACCACGAAGCCGCCGCCGTGGAAGTAGACGATCACCGGGATCTTGCCGGTGGCGCCGGGAGGGAGGTAGACGCGCGCGGAGGCGGGACCGGCGCGGATGTCCTTGGAGACGACGCCGGTGGCGGGGTCCGTGCCGGCGGGGGCGGTGGGGGCGCCGCCGGGGCGGTGGATGCGGCCGCTCTTGTACTGGCAGAGGTAGGGCTGGAAGTCGAAGACGACCTCGGAGTCGGGATCCATGGCTGCGGTCGGCGAGGAGGGGTTGGTGGCAGCGGCGTCGCCCATTTTGGTTGGGGGAGGAACCGAATTGGCTACCTAGCAGTGCAACAGAGCGTCGCCCATTTTGGTTGGAGGCTTCACGAAGATATACAAGGCAGCAGGTGAGGGTTGGTGAGAGTTGACTTGTATACAACGGCACTTCGAAGCTTTTTTTTTTTTTTTTTTCCCATGTGGTCCAGTCCATTTCGAAAAGTGTTACCTTCCCATGTGGTTCAGAATCTTTTCCATTTCGAAAAAAGTAGCACATTATGAATTTCCAAAATGCTACCGACAGCGATGCTTCATGCTACACAAGAAGTCCACAGGAATTTCGAATTTTCAAGAAAATATAAACGCCAGTAAAACTGCTCAGCGCCCCATAGTTAATTCCAAAAAGAACGTAATTATGGGATTCCTATATAAGTTAAACAAACTCAAATTTGACTAAATTTATAGTTAATAATATTAACGTTTACGCCTTTCAAATAAATTTATTATAAAAATACATTCCGTAATCAATTTAATAGTACTTTTGTATTATAAATATTAGTATTTTTTATATAATTTTGGCCAAAGTTCAAATTGTTTATTTTTTTAAAAAATGAGAATTATATTCTTTTTTTTAGGATGGAGGGAATATGCTCGCCAAGAGAACAAGCAAGTACTGCCTCTGTAATACAACACCACAGTCATCAGCATAGCCGACATGTTTTTATATAAATCACCCCTGCTCTTGCACCACAGATATGTAACCACTTCCGCAAATAGAATTCGCCACTTGTACAAATGCTTACTGTAGGAACATAGCAGCTTGGTTACGTACATAGGATGGATATCGATCTGTCCTCCAGTTCAGGAATGCGCAGGTCACATACGCCTAAGATCCGTACAGTAATTAGCCTGTGAGCGTGTTACTTACTGCGTTTTGCACGGAGGCAAGTGAATCGATTGCAGTCTTTGTGAACCAGCTGATTCCAACCTTCACCCGGTGTTCATCCGTGGGCATTCTGAGGCAGTACACGAGCTTCCGAGCTGCAGAGCAAAGCTCAATTTCAGTTACGCCTAGGCGAAAGTGAATGAGCATGCTTCAAAGTGTTCATACCAGCATGTCCTAGAGGTCCTTCCAAGGTCAGCCCTTCAATGAAACTTGCTGTTACCGCGGCGTCATTTCTACCAAGCGTCATCATCTCACCAAGGTTTTGGAACCTGCAAAACATTCAGTATATTTGAGGTCTCCTATGGAGTTCAACCCATCCTAGTTCCTACTAAGATATCGAATACTACTGGCAAGAAACTGAACAAATTCCCAAGGCTCTTGGATTCTATATCCAATGAATTCCCAAGGCTCTTCTCCTTTGCTATAAATGAAGCCATCTCTGTGCAAGGAATCATTCAGGCTCAGGACTTGGATTCTATATTCTTCTTGCCACTATCTGTTGAGGCATATGATGAGTTGCAGCTCTTGCAAGCTCAGCTCAGTGCCATTCAGTATGACGAAGATGGAACAGACACTTGGGAACCTATCTGGGGGGCCGTTACACATCTAAGAAACTATACAATCATGCCTACAAGGACGTGGAGGGACACCCTATCTTCAAGCTGGTTTGGAAATCTCGCTGCACACCTCGTGTCAAGTTTTTTGCGTGGCTTGTTCTTGTTGACAGGCTCAACACAAAGGCAATGTTGAGAAGAAGACATCTCAATACCCAAGATGATCTAAACTGTGTATTGTGCAATGCCAACATTGAGGAAGACATTGAGCACCTCTTTTTCTCTTGTCCCTTCGCGCAACAATGTTGGTCTGCTCTCAGCTTCAGCTGGGACACTACCCTCCCTCTCCAAGAACGCTTCCTGAAGGAGAAGGAAGCCCAAGGATTGCCGTTTTTTTACGGAGGCTGCTCTAATTGGCGTGTGGGAACTCTGGAAGCTGCGAAACGACAAGATCTTCCAGCATAGAGACTCTACTCCTGTTCTTTGGTTAGCTAATTTCAAAAATCAATATTTTGCTCAGTCTGTTAGATTTAAGGACGACCTTAGGTCCTCCTTTTGCTTTTGGCTTGATGCTTTCAGTTAAGACAGGTGTGTACGAACCCTTGTAAATCCAAACTGTGGGGACCTCCCCCACAGTATTTTCCATCAAAAAAAAAACTGAACAAATTAGCAATGCTTTGAATAAATGAACAGAGACAAAGGTGTCAGCTAGATTTGAACCTGAATGGCAGGAGAGGCCGATCATTTATTGCCGCCCAGAGATTCCATCCTGCAAAATCTGCTTGTTGAAAGGCAACCTAGGAGATAAGAGTTTCTTTAGTGACATGACCAGCAGTGCAGGCTTGCAGCATCAGCCTGAAGAAAAACCCAGCAAATCTCTTACCTGTGCAGTGGCAGGGAGGAGTTTGCCTGATGGATCCCTTAAAGCTGCTGAATCGCCAATCGCAAATGTCCGGGGATGGCCTTTTACTTGAAGGGTTTCCTCTGTCTCCACCTGCCCCCGACCATTCAGAGGAATAACATAGGGAGCATCAGGAGGCTGTAACCGGGGAATCTGAGATGTTGAACCCACTGTCCACAGCACCAAATCGGCCTCAAGAGTCTGGCCTTTGAGTCCTCTTTCAGCAGGTTGAAGGTCCAAAATTAGTTTCCTATGATCACCGTCAACTTCAGAGTATGTAACTGTGCTACTTGAATCATCAGATGCAGAAGCCTCTTTAATGCAGGTCACAAAATATCCCAAGAAAAGCTGAATATTCCGAGACTCAAGAACCTGATGGGAAAATAGTGGAACCAAAATTACTTAATAAGTGATTAGCTGATAGCTCAGAAAATATAATTTCCTCAACTGAAGAAGTACAGATATGAAAACAATATCATCGTGGGCCAACACTGCTATGTAAAATAGTAAAAGAATAGCATGACTTCTCCATGTTGTATTGCATGGGAATATAGGATCCTTAAACAACCCAATGGAAATGTATTGTTTGGTAACATATTACAAAAGGTGAAGGGATTTGTATGATAAGGATAGCAACATTGCACTAAAGCTACAACCCTTCAACTGGATCAGAATTCAGACACGAGATGACCCCAGAGCATTCAAATGGAATATGCAATCAATTACAATTTTAATATAAAGCTGACCAGAACAGTTCATTATGTATGTATAGAACCTTTTAGCTTCTTACCTTCAGAGCAGCGTCACGATTTCCTTGTGGAGCAGTGGGACATATGGTTGTTTGAACATTTATTGCCTTTACAGTCCCAGTGTTTTTTAATCTCTCAGATATAGTCGCAGCTAATTCAACACCGGAATAGCCCAACCCCACAATTGCCACCTCAATAGTAGGGGAACTCTTACCAAACCTTTTCCTCTCTAGCATTTTCAACTTGCTTTCAACCCTCTGCAAAATAAATTTATGAAATAAACAACAGGAGAATTCGATAGTCGTGGACTCATGGATGAGTATTTGAGCTATTTATGCACAACAGGATCTACAATACTAGAAATAGCTAATAGCAGCCATAATAACAAATGCATGATGATATACAAATAACTGACCCTATTTTTTTTTAAAAAAGTATTGAGTTATTTCAAAAAGTATGATTCACTTGTTACTAGGTTGTCAGAACAAAGGCATCAGGAAAAAGAATGATGATCATGGTCTCATTGTAAGATAATCTATTGCTCCCTTTTGATCTTTTGCTGCAGCAGAGAGTTGGTATTTTGGTCAGCTCTTGCTGTCCATTTATAATACTGTAGGAGTATGGCAATAGGCCAACTATGTAGTGGCATACATCAGCCATGTAGTAGTAGTTGGGGGCTGAGATCAGCCATGTGCTAGTGTACCATATAGTTGGTACTAGACTTGTATATATACTAGGACTTGTATATATACTATGCAATGCAATGGAAGAATCAGTTCAGTTTCCTGCACTTGTGCCTGTGCAGTGCTTGTTTAGTGTGCTGTGCTCACCCTTCTCCTACTCCTACCTCTAGCGAGTTGTGAGTTGTTTAGTGTGCTGATTGCTCACCTCTGCAGGTGGCTGGATTGCCAACACTGATGGACCCACGGTTGAGAAATTAAGCTATCTATGCACTATGCTGCACAATAGGATTTGTAATCCCTGAAACAGCTAATGCAACTATATCAACAAATTCATGACATATATCAAATAGTGGCCCCCAATGTTAATATTGATTATAGTTTTTGAAAAATAATCGATTCCCATTAATCAAAGACACACTACAGAGATGACATTAGTAGACTCCCATTGGAAATTTGTAGCGCCAGTCTCATTGGGCATGGAGTGGCATGGAATAAACCTAACACATAAGGAACATTATGAACCTGTGTCGACCCCCTAGCTTGTTTTGCTAGTCTAACTGTTGCTCGTTTAGAACTCTTGTATGATTCACTTGTTGCAACAGTAGATTTTACAGGCTAATATTAGTAGTTCCAACAATAGATTAGTTTGCAATGAGTATATATACAATTTCATGAGATGATTTGTGCTTACCAAAGCATCCTCTAATGTCGTGAAAGGAAGTGCATATTCAGCTGAACCGGGAACAACATCAATTTTAGCTTCAGCCCCTAAAGCTAGAACGAGCCTGGCTGCCCATTCCAAAACAAGTGTCAGCAACAAGCTTATTGTAACTAGACAGCAAAGAACTTTAATCTAGCCATCTACATAAATAAAGTAGTTCTACATGTTATTGTTGTGTTCTATGGTTCCCTATTATTAATTATTGACAATCTACTCGTTAAATAAAAAAATCCATTCATATCATGATTCAGGAGTGGCCTGAACGAATGGACCAATGCTACATGGTTATCAGAAAAAAGGGACAGAGTTCAGGCAATCCTAGGTTCACATTAAAAGTTAGTGAGACAGACACTGGTACTTATTTTACATAATCTAAAAACTTTGTAGCAGCAAATAACAACTTGTTCTTATGTTTCAAAAACAAATATCCTTAAACATATCTTAAATGAAAAAAATGGATTATAGCAAACTACTTTAAAATTGCTCCTAAAAGGAAGCCTTGGACTTGACAGCCACTGCAATCATGTAGAATTTATTATTCTTACCAATCATATTCAATGACAGTGCCACTTTCCAGATGAACAACTCCACCAGTGCATGGCTCTCCAGGTCCTCTTCTAAAGTGATCAGAAGGGCGCAGAAGCTTTACACTATCTCTCACAAATTGAACACTTGTGTTTTTCAGCAACTCTGTAAAAGATGAAGCTATCTCCCAGACATCCACTTCTGGCAACGAGATCAAATAGCAACAGTTTGAAATATGAAAACATGTGAAAAGGAATAATCAAAATAATTTATACAATTGAAACAGAAGTACCTCCTGATAATAGCTCATACAACATGGGTTTAAATACAAATTTATCAGATTGATCAACCAGAAGCACCTGTAGTTTGTGTTGCTTTATTAGTAAACTATTACAGTATAATAAACGAAATAGAAGATTACAGAAGACGCCATCATGAAATCATAAGACCCATAAGAAAGGGTCACATAAAATCCCATGAAGAAAATTTATGCAGTTCATAAGGAGTGTAATTTCTACCAGTTCAAGATAAATGGAATTTAGAAGAGCATCATCATTTTACCTGAGGCCTCTTATCATTGGGCCACACAAGAGAATCAAGTCTTAAAGCAGTGTACAGGCCTCCAAATCCACCACCTAAAATGCAAACTCGTGGTCTCTGAAAATAAGTATTAAAAAAACACATTCAGTAACAGCAATATAAATCTATAGTCAGAATAACTATATTAAAAATCCAGCTGCCCTAAATCGTAACAAACAACTATCCTCAGCAAGGCTCACATAATGAGAGGAAAATATTCCCCGGTCCGTAAAGAAGAAGAAAAAATATGCATTACTAGTAGTGTTTATCAAAAGCTGTATGTCATGAGTTGCAAATGCATTTATACTAAAATTTTTGTCCGAATGATGTACGCCTAAGTCTAGTCTCTTGTGATTGTAACATAGTAACATTTCCCACAAATTATCAGTGCATTAGCCATTAGCCATTAGAGTAGGTGAGTCTAAGGTGAACTGACTCAATACTCTGACCACAGTAGGTGAGTCTAAGGTGAACTGACTCAATACTCTGACCACATACAGATAACTACCAACACGTGAATAGGTGAAAGCAAATATCAGGAACAGCAGGCAATCTTAAGTTGTTGAGATCCCAAATCAGTCGACCTGCTTATCTGGCCAAGAGTATAATGGCAACGGTGCTACTGCTTCATCAGTCGATGTAGACCGAGCAAAACCACCATCACCAGAGCCACTTGAAGCCATGCACCTAAACAGCCTTGATGGCAGTGCAAGCATATTTGAAACACCAGCACCAATTGTCCATGAGTTCTTCCACAGATTCCTACTTCCTGTCAGGAACCAAGCGCTAACCGATTAAGCAGACAAACAATATTTAACTACATGAATTTGTACCAATTGTCAAATTGAACACAAAAGTACTGCGAAATGCAATAAATGCCAGGAGCTTTGCTGTCCTACGAATGTGAAACACATAGGTTTGAGTAACTACAGTAGAACCCAAAATCTATCAAGCGAGCCCTTCTAGTTCAAATGCTTCAACAATCCAACTTTTCCATCTGACTTGAGATCAGATTTTAAGACATGCTTACGCTATCAGAAGAAACAGAGCAAAACATCAGAACAAAAATTCAAAAGTATTCTTGTTGGTAAAGTTAAGTAAAACATGAGAGTCAATATTCAAACTATTCTCATAGCTAAGCTAAAATCGTGGCCCAGTATGCGCATTGACCAGCACCTGCTAACCATCGGACGTAAAGCCCCAACTTCGGGGAAACAAACCCACTAGGCAGGCAGCAAAGCAAACAGGCAAATCAGATAACCACACGAAATCTAGAGGCGAGAGGGAGCTCGTGGACCTCACCAAGTGCGAAGCGCGGCCGCGCCGGGGTGGGCACACGCGGCCCGGCGATGTGCGACGGGCGGCTCCACGGCGCCGCGCGGCAGCTCATCGGCGGGGAGCGGACGAGCGCGCGAGACGTGGCGCTTGTCGGGGCCGACGATAGGGGAACAGAAGCGAGAGGACTGAGGAAGCGGAAGACTGAGAGGGCCTTCCTCCCCTGAGAAAAGGGCGATGGTACGATGGGCTTTGCGTGGGCTCGAAGTGGATACCTTACCAGGCCACGACTGGATTGGCAAAACATTTTGATCTATCGTAAATATATAAAGAGTTTGTTCAATGAGGAGAAAAAAATCAAGGAGGTATTATTGGGAACCCAATTACGAACGGAAATGATACGACTCGGGCGTCCGTCCATGACTCATCTCCGAACGTGGCTCCCAAGAAGCAGGCCCCAAACAAAAAAAAAATCTCCCACTCCCACATGCTTATCCGCCTTCCCTAACTCCTTCATGTTTATCCGCTAGGCCCTATAGCAGCGTGTACGCTCATCGTCCGCGCCCCTTCCTCCACCTCCCGTTCCTCCACTGTCATGTCGTGCCCCATTGCTAGCCGCGCCGCGCGCCCGTCCCATACACTTGTGCCGCTCGCTCCCTCGCCGTCCGTCCGTCCGTCTGCCATCGCACGTCGCTGACCCGCCACGGCCGTTGGGCGCATGTGCTGTGGCGGCTCCGGTCTTCCCCGACCGAGCCAAGGGCACCCACGAGCACGATGGTGCTAGTGGTGCTCATGCGTCGTGGCTCGCCGCCGGCTCCAACCCCAGCGGCCGGAAAGTGTTTTCTATATTTCAAGTGTTTTCATGTGTTTCAGATGTATATTGCAATTGTTTCATCTGGATGTTACAAAAGTAGATCGAGGGATGTTGCAAGTGTTTTCAGAGGTATGTTGCAAGCATTTGTTTAAAATATTTCATCTATTTCTAAACGTATGTTGCAATCGTTTTGATCTAAATGTTGCATATGTTGCAACATTATATTTTTAAATGTTTTAGTTGTTTAAGTTTTATGTTGTAGCAGGTGGTTTCATGTTGAAAGTATTTTGTTTTGGATGTTCATGTGTTTCACACACGTGTTACAAAAAGCATGTTTCCAAAGTGTTTCACAGACATCTTCAATCCGAATCTTGAGCTGGGTTTAGGCTGCTGGTCGTCGCGTTCTGCAAAGCAAAACTGGCCTGCAACTGCAACGCCATTAGAAACTCGCAACCGATTAGGCGGCCGCGCGCATCTAATAAAACAAATCTTAGTTCACTTTTGGAAGCATCTTTGGAGTCAACAGGGACTAGTCAATGCGAAAGGTCGCCGCTGCCGCCTGCCGGAAAAGAAAACGACGGCAATACGTCCCAGCGAGGACGCGCAGCCCAGAGCGGACGTCGGTCGTTGAAATGCCGCCTCCTACTCCTAGCCTTCCACGCCTCATCGTGGGCAGGGCAGCAGGCAGCAGGCAGCAGGCAGCACAAACGCGGAGACATGCGGTGGCTAACCTCGACTTGGCCAACTTGCGGTGCCTCGCCGACTCCGACGCGCAGGCGAGCAAGGCGGGAAAGGGAAGAGACATGCCGGCCGCCGGCGCGTTGATTCCGCGTCATGCTATTGATTTTTTTTTATTCCAGTGAATAATAGTGATAGTTTATCAACTGAAAAATAACAGGAAATGTATGTGCTCAGAGTCGGGGAACACCGGGCACCCGCAAGATGACAAGCTGGAAACTTCAGATTACTTCGTTGCTTGTAAAAAAAAACAGTTTTTCTCACGTAAAGACTCGTTTCTGGCCGGCCGTGTCCTTGTCTCATCGCACGCACGCTCCAAAACTCCTCAAATTCAACCCAACACCTTTTCTTTCAAGGAGAAGGAAAGGTCGAAATGCTTAGTCATCTTTACAACCTTCGTTTATTCAACGTCATGTTGATCTGTAAACATTTCCATGCTAAATATCAATTCAGTCTGAATAGTCTGATTAATAATGCTTTTAATCCCCTAAAAAAATTAATGCTTTTAATGAGTTCGTGTTCCACGAAATGAAAAAAAAGCAGGTAGAGTCAAGGATCGTAAAATGCCTCTTATTCAGGAAGAGGCCTTGTGCGCTCAAGGATGGAAATGATGCACAAAGATATGACAGCGAAGCACACGAAATGTTTGTGAATTTCCAAAGAAAACCGCATTTGTTCGGTCCAAAGTATTTTCATTTTCCTGGACGTGGCCATGTAGTTGACCTCTTTTTGATCATCACGGACTTGACCTCTTTGCTTGCCGTTTCAACGGATCATACCCTAAGAAATACTCCTGTGGAAGTACAGAGCACGAACTTCATAAAAAACACCTCAATTTAATTCCCTAGGAGTAAGAGATGATTTGAATTGTTTCCTGTGGAATTTTTATCCTACAAAAAATTTAAGGACTACTGCGTTACAAACAGAGCAGGTCCTTGACAGCACGACACCGAGGTATATATCGATGGAATCATGGAAGCTGATCCCAGTGATCAGTGGTAAATCAACAGGCGTGGCGTCATTAGCGCCGCACCAAATCAGGAGCTACCTGTGAAAGGAAGTACAGACACGAGCTTCCTTTGACGAGGAAACGGCCATCTGTTTCCTACCGTAACATATTTTATCTTCCAATAATCCGTGTCGTCATTAGCGAAGGCTTTAGGAAAAGGCACGCATTAGCCCACTAAAATCACGTTAGACAAAGCGGTTGTTTATACTAGTAGCTCACAACAGCAGATCACTATCACTGAATCACCAGCCTATTCCTTTAAGACGAGCACAAAAAACATGCGTACTTTGGTCCAAATGGCATACCTTCGACTGTACTTCCAATTGACGAAATTTGTCGGCAAAGCACGGCGATGAAACCAATAGCGTCCCGTCAATTAAAAAGCGATCTCAGTCGTCTGAATCCGGCTCAAATGTTTCAAGAGTCTGTCTCAGATGGTAAGAATCTTCAGAAAATAGCAACACATATTTCTTACGTTTGGTAAATACTCCGTACATAGAAAATCACGCTAAAATATCAGAAAATAAGATCTCAAATTCCTCTGTTCCGAACGTGCTTCACTGTTATGTTTTGTTAGATATAAAACTTCCTATACAAATCGATCTCCTTTTATTATAAATAAATTCATTCGTTCAGCACGTATTCAGGTCGTTCTCAATACCAGTCTTCCCCTGCAGGCCTGCTTCCTCCCGGTTTCCTTAGCTTCTCTCCATCTCCATCCCTCACCACAGCTCTTAAACCAGCGGCAGCCACCACCACAGGCTCTCCAAGTCCGAAAAAAGCCAACTAAAGACCACCGAAATGGAGCCGAGGCCCAGGATGGCTCCCGCGTCGCCGCCGCCGCCTCCGAAGGACTTCCGGCTAGACAGCGCGACCACCAGCCCGTACGCCACGGCGCCGTCCAGCCCGCGCGGGCGCCGTGTCCCCTCCGACGAGGGAGCGGCGGGCGGGCTATTACTGACGGCGCCGCCGTCGCCGAACCCGTTCGACCTCCTGCCGCCGGCCACCCCGCGCCTCACCGCCGCCAACCCGTTCGACCTCTTCCAGCACTTCACCAGCGCGCCCGCCAGCCCCCGGCGCGCCGCGGCCATTTACGGGCACTTCGCCGAGGGCAACGGCAGCGACGGTGGGCGCGACGGCGGCGACGACGACGACGACGACGGCGACGAGGAGTTCCAGCCGCGCCGGTCGTACGCCACGGGCGGATCGTCCGTGCCGTTCGACTGGGAGGAGAGGCCTGGGACGCCGAAGCGGTGGCTTGGCGGTGGCGTGGCCGCGAACGAGGCGGCGTGGGACACAGAATTCGAGTTCGGCACGCACGTCGGCAAGGCCGCGCCGGTGGAGACGCTTACGACGGCCGACGAGCTCTTCGAGAAGGGCAAAATCAGGCCTTTGAAGCCGAAGGCCAAGACGGCCGACGAGCCCAAGATACGTCCGTTGAAGCCGCCGCCCGGGCTGCTCGACGGCGGGAGCGTCGCGTCGTCGCCGCGGTCGCCGATGGCCAGAGGCGCCATGTGGTCGCCGCGGCGGAGGAGCAGGGTCAGCTCCGGCGTCGACTTCGACCCGTTCGCCGCCGCGCTGCTGGAGGCAACCAAGGCTCCATCGCCATCCCCGCTCGGCGGCAAAGATGTCAAGGGCAGTGCCAGCCCCGGCTCGCCGCCCAAGAAACCGGCCGCGCGTACCGCGTCGAGGTCGAGGAGCGCCGGGTGGAGAAGGTGGCGGCTCAGCGACCTCCTCCTGTTCCGGAGCTCATCCGACGGCGGCCGCGTCAACAAGCAGGAGCACCCCGACATGAAGGCAGTGCAACAGTTCAACGAGCCCATCAAGAAGGCGAACGCGCAGCCGGCGGTTACGATCAAAGCCAGCGCAAAAGGCGACGACATGGGCAAGGACTGGAAGCGGCATGGCAACAGGAACGCGGCCGCGGCGGCGGAGAGCGTCGCCGGGTGCGCCCGGCTGAGCCCGCTCCAGCGGCTGGCCAAAGGGCTCGGCGCGTACTCGTGGCACCAGCACCACCACGGCATGGCGGCGCCGGCAAACAAAGGGTGAAGAATCATAGCGTAATTTTGCCGTATTTCTCTGCCCGGTTACTGTTCATATAAGACGTGTTTTTTTTTTTTGCATATTGTGAAAGCATGTACAAGTGCAATTTGAAACCAATACTGCTCTTGGTATTTCTCACTTTGTGGAGCTTGACTGTATTTCTCATCGTGTATTATTTGCATAACTAGCAAACGTGGCGGTGAGACTGTGCATGCATCAAACTCAGTATATCTAGGAATCAGACTCTATACTATCATCAGACGTGAGTTGTTACAGCTTGACGAGTACGGTTCCTGAGTTCGGATCACATACGAGAGACTGTGTTCGGCTCGCTCTATTGTTGGTTGATGCTGATGCTGATTTATTATGAGAGAAAAACAATGTTCCATAACTGACTGATTTTGGCTAATAAGCTCAAACGAACAAAGGCTAAAGACACGATAGCACTTTGAGAAATAAATTAAAAAGCGTACAGAAGAATCACTTAACTCTTTAATATCAATTAAATTAGATATAGATATTAAATATATAAATATATAATAGATAGATATACATATAGAATTAGATAGAATATAGATATAGAATAGATAGGATATAGATATAGGTATGGACTTAAACATAAGATAGATTATGTGACGATGATAGACTATTGTTAATTATTATGGATTAATGTGCCCTTGATCATTGGCATGTTCAAGTCTTCTTTTCTTAAAACCTATGATAAAGTTAGATTCCGCCTCACAGTAGCGCTTCAATTATGATCAAAATGTACCATGCTTATCATCATAAAGACTGCACATACAGCTACAGTAGCTGCGCTGCTCTAGAGACATTTCTTTGATCACGGGATTCCTTGGGCGGCGTAGCATAAACAACCCATACAGCCATACTGATATGGAACGTTCTGCGTGTATTGGGGGATATGGACAAGGATGCCTAAGAACAGCCGTAAAAACTGAAATTAGCTGATGAGAGGTTTTGCTCTCTTTATTTTTAGTTTTCTTCTTTAGGGATTCCATTTCTTATCCAGTGTCTTATTTCGAAATGTCTGTTCTAATAATTTCTCAACGATTTTATTTACTGAGTTATTTTCTCATTAAGCATGTCTAGGCAAGTGGAAAATAGTGCACGCTAGAATCAAACCATAATACCATATAGTAGGCAGTGGTGAATGCGGCCTAGCAACATAAGAGGGCTTATCTATCTCTTCTTCTTCTTCTTCGCTTATGTCCAAAACTTGTGGTAGAAACTTAGAGGGACTCCGTTGTGTTCATGTTGGTTTGGGGGGCTAGAGTCCACTCTACACCCCCTAAATCCGCCTCTCATTGTAGGCAAAGTTATACACCTACCCCAAACAAGTGACTCCATGTTGCTTCTATTAAGGTTTGAATTTACTATAAATGTATTAACATCATAAAAAAAGGATCGAGCTAAAGTGTAATTTGAATGCATTCTTAGTAATTTTTTTTCAACGTTCTTTTTTAGTAGTGAGTATGAGTACTGACCGTTTTATGATTTTGTTTTGGTACCGACGAAGATGATGACCAGGTGCGTGGCACCTACATGGGCGGTACAGATGACCTTTAGTGAGTACTGCTAGTTCCATCATTGATGCAGGATTTTGTACGAGAATCAGAATCATCCCGGGCACTTCTCTCCACTGCCACTCTTTTCAAAGGTGCTTCCACCGAAATTCGTTTCCTCTGACCGAAGGAAAACGAGAGTACACACGATACACCTAGTAGTGCTCAGTGGCATAGCTCAGTGATCGACACATATATGTGAGTTTGTGGCCAGCATTTTGCCTCTCCTTTTGTCTCGTCAGTTATATGAATGCAGTATCAACAGTTAGCGTGCCAAAACCCCAATACTTTAGTGCCCTAATCTGAGCAATCACCTTCCAAATCAAGAAATATTCATGCTTCACCACAATCTTTTAGCATTTCTCGTCAAACTCTCCAGTGATCGATGAGGCTCGAAGATACGCTCCTGCTGATGGATACTCAGTGGCAAGAATATGGTCCTGAGGAACAAAAAAGTACCATTATTAAGCCATCTCAAGAAACTTATATTCCCTCTTCATTCTTCAATCAAAAAGAAAAAAAAGGGGTGCCAATTTGCCCAATTAGATCTACTCGTCTGAACACCGTACCTTTGCTCCATGTAACCGACGCAATCATTTTCTGCAGCATAAGAGGATCCGAAGGGAAATAGATGTCCTCGGCTGATCGTCAGTGACAATCGTGAGTACTCGACAATCATTGGGGCCCCACATAACATAATATACATTTTTTTCCTTATCCTTTATTTTTTTCTGCCACTTCACTCCAAGCACTCTAGTAGGACGATATTGGCATAACCATTTAACTTGTCCAGCGAATACAATAGACTTGTGGACTTGTGGTTTTGTATTGTATGGTGTAGGCTGTAGCCATCGGTAGCGCCAGTCGTATCCTGGTCGGCGGCTTGCGGCAAGCACGTCTGCGTAGGTCCGAATTAGTAGCCTATATCAACATATAATATAATGTATCTTGTTCAACTTTTCTACTTGTTTTTAAACAACAGAATTGAGTTGTGGCGCTTTGGTGGTACTCATGTCATCGTTAGTGGCGTCGAAATCGATTTAAACGGACCATTTAATCACCTTGCCCAATAGTCATCGACATCAATTTTTAACCCCAAGAAAAGTCACGGGTATTGAGTTGGTGAAGAATAGTGATGAGCAGTGACTATTTCCATTCTAAATTATAAAGCGTTTTGACATTTCAGTATATATATAGACATAGTGTATATTTAAGTGTATAATAAAAATTATACATATAGAAAAGTCAAAACATCTTATACTTTGAAATAGCATAGTGTATATCTAAGTGTATAGTAAAAAATTATACATCTACAAAAACTAAAATGTCTTATAATTTATAATGTAGAGAGTACTTGTGTCCAAAAATATACATATACACCTTTAAGTTTAGATTAAGTCAAGTTTCTTTACATATGACTAAGTTCGTAAAAAATATTATAATATTGATGACTCTAAGTAAATAATGCTATAATATATATTCTGGTAATCTAATAATATTTATTCCGTATTATATAATATTAACATTTTGTAGATCTGATTAAACCTAAAACTGTTTGACTCATTTTGCTTTATGGATGGAGTATAGGTGTATAGGGCTTTAGTTGAGACGAGGCTGGCCCTGGCCGTCCAAATTGGCATCGTGTCACTCGATGAGGCGGCCCCACCTCGTCAACTCTGACATTCTCTCGATCCGCCTCTATGAATTTCAGAATTTGATCTCCCGACAGCTTGATTACTGGTCCTACTACTTCTTAACCCATTATCCTCTCTCTCTCCCTTTGTTTATTTGTTTATCATCCGGCCTGTGACTGTGAGGCCAGCATAGTAGTAGTTGCCGTTCTACGGCCCCAACCCCCGCGCGTGCTTATTTGACCGGACTAGTCCCATCCATCCGGCCCCGCGGCATCGATTCGCCGGTCAAACGCGACGTGACGCGACGGCCCCATACGATCCATGAGAGCACATGCGAAATGTTTTCTTCTTCTCTTTTTTTTTGTCCGCCGGGCCGGACCGCAAATTCTCCCTGCCCGCGTACGTGCGACCCCTGCGCGCCGCCGAGCGTGCCAAGCCTCTCCGATAAACGGCATCGCCTAGCCTAGGCACCTTTCGCCTTCTCGCATCAGGGGCGGATCTAAGGGGGGCTGGGGGCTCCAGCCCCCCTACAGCTGATGCATCAATGGAAAATGGGGAGAGTGAGAGAGAAGAAGTGGTGAAGGAAAAAAGAAAAATGGAGAGAAAGAGAGAAAGAAGAATAAATCAGCCCCCCCTGAGCCCCATGAAAGTTCTGCCATTAGAACTTAGGAAGAAGACGTTGGACACTAGACATAGATTGAAGACGAAGGTCGAGTCAACCATAAAGTTCAGCCCCCCTAGGATTTTATCCTGGATCCGCCACTGCTCGCATCCTAGATGTGCTTGTGCCTTGTGCGGTCCTCGGCCACACTGAGTAAGGTCTATGGTGACGTCCGCCGAGCTCGCCATTCTGTCCATTTAGTAAAGGTCCGGCTTCAGCTAAAATAGTTCTACTGTGGCTTTATCTGTGGAGCAGATTCACCTAGGGATTTAGAGCCGTTTTTGTTAACCGTTTGGTAAAACAATTTCTTTGGGTAGTCTAAAAGACGACCATACTACCTTTATTTTTTCTTTTCTTTCTTTCCCTTTTCTTTTTTCCTTTCTACCTTATCCGTTCACTCATTCACGCATGCGGCCGCGCGACGACCCCACGCCCCCGTGGTCTCGACATCCTTCGCCCTCACGCCCGGCGGACATGGTGAACTCGGTGAATCGTAGCTGGCGACCCCGCGACCAGCGGCCCCGGCGATCCTCGGCGACCACGACGGACCCAGCGGCTTCCAAGCGACGACCCCAACAGCTTCTGAGCGGCGTCCCTCGGCGGCCCCGACCTCCCTGCGCCACCTCCGCCTCCCCGCAGCTCCCCGCGCCGCCTCCGCCTCCCTGCCTGCCCCTGCCTTCGCACGCCCTGGACGGCCGCCCCCGCGTGGCCGTGCTCAGACCGAGAATAAACTCGCCCAGGGCCCCACGCATCTGACAGAGAGTCGAGGGAAGCTTGATTTTTCAGCTCCATCTCCCATCTTCGCTCTGTCTCAACGCAATTTACGGGACTTCTCACACCCGTTTGGTAGCATGAGTCGTAAAACAGCTCCCAGAGCCGGTTCGGGAGCGCTACCAAACGGCCCCTAACGAACTCGGCGGCACCGTCGTGAACACGTGATCTGCCTCGTGTCGGGCAGAGACACGGGGGTGGGTGGGGTGTGATCGGTGGCCAGCGGCAACGGAAACATGCTCGCGGCGTCCATCCGACGAGCAAGATCGCTCGGTTTCGTTCAACTCCTCCGGAACCGGGGCCGGCCGGGGTGTTCGTCGGTCGTCGCGTCGTTTGCTTCTAGCTTGCCGACCAGACGCCTGGACGGGGAGCCGCCCACGACGACACATACGTGGTGCTCATTTTCGGTGGCTTGGCTAACGAAGGCCGAGCTGGCTCTCGTTGAGTCGCAGCGCAGGTGAGTTGACCCGGCCGGCCGCCTGCCCGGCACGGCTAATTTGGGTCTTCGGCACCGGCTCTGGCTTGGACTAGAGAACGGATATTGGTCCGTGTCAATGGGGTCGGCTATAGCCTGTTCCCCACGGCCAAGCAGGCTTCTGTTTCTGAAGACTCTTCGGGGAGGAAACAAGAGATCTAGAAGGCTTATCTAAGACGTGTCCGATGCAGATCTAATCGTAGTACGCAGGATATCTAGGTCCTGTTGAATCGATCATCTGCTAGTTAGTTATAGCTAGCTAATACCTTTTAATTGATTTGACCTAACTAGTGAGGATAATAGTTGTTAGTTGGGTATTCAGCTAACAATTAGATGGATCCATGTAGATTAAAAAAATAATTATTAAAAGCTAACTATCAGTTCTATGATCTAAACATGACCATTTTTTTCAAAGTATAAAGGGAAATGCTAGCGCACGGACGTCCGATGGAGATGAATTCCATCGAACGTCCGCCCGCACGCCTGACAAGCCCGCCCCGACGCCTGACCCTCCCCCATCCGTGCACCCCGCCCCATCCCCATCCGTTCGCCCCACCCCTGCAGGCGCACCAGCCCCCATCCCCATTTGTTCGCCCCTCCCCTGCAGGCGCACCTCCGCCTAGTCGTGTCCCTGACTGCCAACCCCCAGCGCGCTGCATGCCACGTCCGCCGGCCACCGACTGACCGTGACCCATTCTCCGGTGCCTCCTGACTCTCCGAACAGCAAGAAACATATGCAACATGAAACACTTGAATGCCACATACGTTTGAAATAGATGAAATATTTGGAATATACACTTGCAACATATGTGTGAAAACATATGCAACATCCAGATAGAACACTTGCAACTTGCAACAAGAAAACACTTGTTGCAACAAAGGCTGAAACAGATGAAACATTTTAGAACATAGTGTGGCAACATATGTGTGAAAACATATGCAATATTCAGATCCAAACACTTGCAACATATGTCTAGAAACAGATGAAATACTTTGAACAAACACTTTCAACATGCCTTTGAAACACTTACAACATATGCAACATGTGCAACATCCCCCGATCTACTTTTGCAACATTTGTACATTTGCAATATAGGGGGAGAGAGAACTGGGTCGGTCGATTCCGGCCGATGGGGTGGGAGCCAGTGGCGAGCAGCTGCACACAAGCACCACCCAACACTAGCACCAGCACTAGCGGCGCGCGCGAGCACCACCACCATCGCCATCACCGGCACCGGGCTTGGCTCGGCGGCGATAGTGGAGGATGGGGGACGAGGAGCGCCATGCCGCTGGGGGGAGAGCTCGGTTCCCGAGGTGAGAGAGGGCGCCGCAGGGGTGGGGAGGGCACCGCGCGCAAGGTGGGAGAGAGCCGCCCACTCCCCTGCAACACCGCTGCGCCACCTCCATGGATCTCGCCTAAGGCGAATGATCTCGCTCGTGCTCCGTATGGATCTTGTTGGGGTGGGGGAGAGGGCCGCCAGATCTGGGGCATTGGGGGCTCCCGGTGAGGACACCGGGGTGGGGGAGGACGTCGGGCGTTGGTGCACCGCGGCAGGGGATGAGGAGTGTGGAAGGAATAAAGATGTGGAGGAAGCGAAGGGATATGTTTTTTTAATATACATACCGACAGGAGCAAGCGCCATGTGTGAAAAAACCGTCTGACGTTTGTGCGGTCCATCGGAAACTGACCGAGTGCAACTGTGCAAGCGAATGCTGAACCAGAGCTCTACTTGGGTCTGATCACCCACATCGGGAAGAGTTCTCGTGTAGCCATGGCCTAGGCGCCGGCGCGTGCGGTCTCAGCTCTTGAGCACAGAAACACACTGTTGACCGTCAAGAAAACGGCCGGTCACCTTGTCGCATTCCTAGCATACGGCACACTCCATTTGCGAAAAAGAATAAATATGATGAACACATCCTTTTACATTTTAACATACCCAGAAGGGAACTTCAGAACACTGAGCCTGGACGCGTTTACTCTTTATAAATTTCTGGAAGCGCTTTCGTTCAGTCACAGAGCTACTGTCTCAGTTGTCGAGCACAGAAGCATACACTATTGAACATCTTGAGAACGGTCACCATGTCCTCATTTCACAGTATATGACACTCCATCCGCGTAAAAGAAACAATTAACAGATCCTTTTACATGATTCAAAAGGAACTTGGTCCACTCCAGAACCACTGATGAGGATACGGTGTGGACACACATTGCTGATGCAGAAGAGCTCTGAAATCCAGTGGAACACCATTACCAGCATTCTTTCTGAGAAAGATGTATTCGGTTAGTGTTTTTTTCTTTTACATCAGACTGCAATTGGCAAGCCCATATGGAGGAAGAGTAGTCTGGCAAGGGCAAGATGTTAGTAGGTTTTGTATAATCCCATCAGAGGCTTCTCTCTATCCTCCACTCTCTTCCTCGCTGCTTCCCGTGCTTTGAGGGCCGCTTCCTCCTCCTTGGAGATCACCTTGGGCTTGCCATCCTCCCTCTTTCTCTTGTTAACAGCAACAGCAGAAGGAGCAGGAGTGCCCTTAATAGGTCTCATTGGGTTCAATGGTTTTGTGACTACCCGACCTGGTGCTGGACCTCCTTTAATAGTGGGAACGGCCGTTTCTGCAGCAGGAGCTTTTGTTTGTGAAGTTGAGGATTGACCAACGTCTGTTTTGGAAGTTTGCACAGACTTGTACGCCTCTTCTTGAGTAACCCACTTTCCTACTCATATACAAACATAAACATCAATATATATGAAAAGAGAAAACCCATCTTGGACAAATACAAGACAGAACATTACAAACAGAATTACCTAAACTATCAGAATAATAGAAGCCAGAGTTTGAATCGTAGTAAAGTCCAGTAGATTTGTCATGATAATATCCTGATGCCGAGTCGAATATCCATCCTGCAGAAACAAGATTTGAAGAAATGTCACCAAACAAAGAGAATATTCAGACAACATGATTTGTTCTAGTTAACATATGATCAGGTTTATGCAAAGAGTGCTTCATAATTCATAGGACTCAGGAGAATAATCTAAAACTCAAGAAATTAGTTGGCTATACTTGCATATAGTCATTAATATCCACTAATCTAGCTTCTAGCCAACATATCAAGATTGGCAGATAACCAGAATTCATAAACAAGCCAGGTCGGATATGAACAATTTATTTAACTAAAGAACAGAATTCTAAAAGAAAGAAAATCTTTCACTTATTACAAATATTGTTATAAACATTGCCCAACAACAAACTCACAGGGCTGACAGAAGAATTTTATGTCTTCTTTTCTAGTATATAAGAACATTTAGCTTCGAATAATATCAGAAAGCAGCTAAGAAAGGATGTAGTTCCAGGCCAGCAGAAAGTAATGTCAGGATTTGAATGGGTGATTCAATCTTGTAAGTTCTAGATCAAATAAGTGAAGCCTGAAAAAACTGATAAAGGTCAGCTAATTATCAGGATTTCTTGGTTGACCATGCAAGTCTGGGTGTGTGAACTCGATGGGAACTTGGAAGAAGTCCAAAATATACAGGGGCGGAGCCAGGAATACTTGAAGAGGAGTGCTTGGTGCAAGTATTTTAACATAAGAGTAACATAACAAGCTAATCAGCACTCAAATTAAGAGAATAAGGGAGATGATTTTCGATGTGGGTGCATTCTGTATACAGAATTACAGATCAAAGATGAGCACAGATACAGCAGAATACAAAAACCATGCATCATGATAGGGTACTAGAGAATGCACTGAATTGTTGATATATATATATAAAACAGTAAAACCATACACAACCATCTCCAGGTGCTGAAGAAGTGTCTCCATCAACATTCCTCTGGCTATTCTCTAAATCCTTTTGATAACTCTTTTTAGCTTTCTGCAGCAGAAAAAGAGTTGAGCATGAATCAGGCATGCTTCCGTAGTGCTAAAGCACGACAAACAGGCACAAGACATCACTATGAAGCCAAAAAGGACATATTACAGCTGTATGAATACAATATCGTCTTCTGTATATAAAGTGTTCTAGTTTATGTGAGATAACTATATGCATCCCACCAATGGATATTGCATAATACCTTGGTAATAGGAAAAAATGCGAATCTGAGAACTTACTGCTTCTATCTGCTGTAGGGCTCGGGCAGCTTGCTGCTGTTCCTTTTCCTTTGCCTCACTCTCCTTTTGCATTGTCGACAGTCTTTTGGTGACATTGTCCTTGTGGCGCTTACCAAGTTCATGTGTCCTGATGCTGAATGAATTGTTTGCTATATAAATCTTACAGAAGTCGCACCATTTGTTTCCTTGGCTCACCCAATACTGAAAGAAAGGAGGCAAAAGATAACTTATTATTCCCCAAGCGAGCTTGCACAAATGGATGTTTCCTACAACATAGTTTAACAACATAACAGCCAGCAGATAACTGAAAACAACATTTGAATGGCAAAAGAGCCCTGTTATTCTTTTGAGAGAGATAAGCATATTATCATTTACTCGGAATGAGACTACTTATCATGGGCACAACACATTTGCACCCTCCTCGTCTAGCATCTACATTCCTTTTCCTTTTAAAAAAAATTGAACAAGTAATTCAGAAGCAGGTAGCATTCACGGCAACAACTGAAATCTAATCGATAATTCCACCATAACCACCAGAGCCCAGATGCGTGACCACCACAGAACCTCGTCAGAGGGGCCGAAATCTCTGCTCTTCTGCCTCGCAAAGCCACACCTTGTACTCCACCCAGACACTGGATAGTGCCAGGCATCCACAAGTACAAGCACAAGCACAAGCACTCCCAGCTATCTAACCCTAATCCCTAGAGACCCGCGAGAAAGAAGGCAAGGCCGCGCGAGGTACAGGGTACTACCACCCAGGCCACGCAAAAACGTTCTTCCCTGTAGCGAGGAGATCGTTAGCGAGCCCAAACGACACCGCGATTCCGCCCGAATCGGATCTCACGACCGCGGCCTCAAATTTCCAAGGAAGTGGGGAAGGGAGAGTACCTCCGTCATGGCTGCGGGCAGGGGATCCGCGAGAAGGGGACACGGGGCTTCGTCCTTGCGGCGGGAGATCGCCGGCGCAGTCGAGGAGGGTGCGGATTTCACGCGGCTGGAGGGGGCGGCCGGAGGCGGCAGGCGCGTTCGCCCCCAAAGGCCAAAGGGGCAAGTCGGCTGGCCGTACGGGATGGAGGTCGGCTTCGGCCTTCGGAATTTGGGCTTCTCACGGTCAGCGAAAGCTAACCAACTGAAATCAGATGTTTAATGGTTTTTAATTGTTAAGAATGGAGATTTGATGAAAAAAATCCATTCCAACAACATTTCTAATTGGTTATCTAAATAGCCATCCCTTATTCCGGAATTCGATAACCAAGGTCATTCTTCGCTAAAGAGAAATGATCACTATAGGTCAGACTCAATAGAATTGGATCCATTCCGAACAACGAGAATTAGGGTTGTTGATCCCTCTCAATCTCTCTTTCAATTCGAGGATCCGGAGAGTCATAGTCATCTCCGAATATTTGTGTAACACCCCTGGGTGTTAAGCATGCATTCACATCCCAAAATATGATCATTAGCATTTCATGTATGTTCATCATCACATGTAATATAAGTTGAAATTAATTAAATTGTGAAAAACATATGTTTGAACCCTAAATTATTGCAATTGCTAGCTAAGAGTGGTAAAACTTGTTTGGCTATAACTTTAAATGGCTTAGAATTAATTAGCATGATTTTTGGAGCAATTTTTGTATTCAAAATCTCCCCAAATTTTGCTTTTAAAAATATTCCAGAAAAATGAGTTTTTATTTAAAAATTGGACTTTAAATCACTAATTCAAAATCCGTTTAGAATTTTGAAAAGTGCCCTAAATGAAAGTTGTATAGAATTAAATTTTGAACAACTTTTGTTTTGGGGGCAACTTGTGAAAATGTCTTTTTCATCTTCAAAATTTGAATTTGAATCAATTTAGAAAATCTGGAAATTTATTTAGAAAAAGAAAAACGAATCCCTGGCCTTAACGGGCCGCCGCCTCCGTTTCGGCCTGCTCGCGCAAGCGGCCCAGCTCTCCCGCGCGCGCGCCCGCCTCCGCCTCGCCCGTGCGTGACCACGGTCCGGCCCACGCCGCGCGGCCTCCTTCTCCCTCTCGCTCGCGCGCATCGCTGGCGGCCGCGGCAGAGCGCGCCCGCCGCGTGGCGGCCGCATGCCGGCGACGCCCAGAGCATGGCCGCTGTGGCCCCCGCCGCCCGCGCTTACCCCGCCCAGAGTCGTCTCCTCCCACTCCACTCATCTCATTCCCTCTCGCTCGCCTCGCCAGCGCAAACCGCAGCAGCAGCGCCGTCGCACCATCACCGGCGCCACTCACCTCCGCGCTGCCGTTCCCGCTCGACGGCCGCGCCTCCCTCTGATTCCTCTCGCCACCCTCTCCGCCACCCCTTCCTCGGTGTTGGACGCACCCTAGTGTCTCAGGTCGAGCCACGGTGAGGCCCTATTGGGCGTTTCCTCCTCCGCTGCCCGCCATGGCCGCCGGTGGCCGGCGTGCGTGGCCGGAGCTCTTCCATCCCCCTCCTCCTTTTCCCGTGCGCGCATTGCGTTTGCCTAGCTCTCGCGACGCTCGTGCACCCTCTCTCGCGCCTCACCATGGCCGGTGTTGGCCGCCCGACGGTGAGCAGCGCCACCGCCCCGCCATTCCCCGCCGGCGAGCTTCCTCCGGAGCTCCCGCGCTGCTCGGGGTTGGCGCGCTGGGTGCGCCTCGATGCGGGGAGCGTGGTGGTGCCCTCCCCGTCACCGGAGATCTCACCGGCGGCGAGCTTGCCGCCGGTCAGCGCCGCCCTGCTCCCGGGTGGCTGACGAGTGGGGTCCCGATTGACCCGTGGGCCCCGACTGTCTGTCTCTCTGTGTGATTCAGGGGTGATCCCGTGGGGTGCACTTAGCATTTTCAGCGAAAAATTTTAAAAAGGAATTTGAAAATGATTTTTTCAGAAAAGATGAAAATTGTTTAGAAATCCATAACTTGCTCATTTTAGCTTCAAAAATTATGAAATAAATTTTGTAGTGTTTCTCATAAGTAGATATATGATCTAAAAATATTGCATGTCAAGTTTGAAATACTTTTCTATAGGTTTTTTATTTAATCACTGAAATTACTGTTTTCTTGATAAATATGTAATAAATCATAGAAAACTCAGAAAAATATGGTTCCACTTGCAATAATTTTCTTTTGTGATGTACTTTCTAGAAAAAATATGTGTCATGCATGTTCTGTAGAAAAAATTTTATGTATAGTACAAGTGTTTAATATTGTTAATAATTGTTATTTTTGCTAGAGAGAAAAATATGAATAAAACATGTATGTAATAATTTTTCTATAGTGATTTTTTATTGTGTAGAATGTAGGAAAAATGCTAAATCTGTTGTTTGATACTTTTCATAGTATAAAGTATTTTTATGCTCATTTTTAGGCCCTAACTTGTTATTTTTGTGAGTAATCCAAATACAATGAAATTTTTGTGCATTGCTAGATTAGATGATAGTAAGCTACTGTAATTTTCTCAGATTTTTCTGTACTACCAAAATAGGTTAATGCATGACTAATTAATAAGATTTACTTTGGTGTATCTTTGAAGCATCTTAGATTTCTGTGGTGACTTGACATGGTAGAGAATGTTGGTAGTTGTATACGAGTACAGGTTCTTGGATGATGTTGACTACCTTGTAGAAGAGTTGTATTCCTACTTTATGCAATAAAGTAAACATGTTCATCTACATCTCATTCATCATGATCATTACATGTTATTTCTGCAATGCACCTAGGGGGCTGTTTAGTTCCAAGAAATTTTGCAAAATTTTTCAGATTCCCTGTCACATCGAATCTTTAGACACATGCATGAAGCATTAAATATAGATAAAAAATAAAACTAATTACACAGTTTAGACGAAATGGACGAGACGAATCTTTTAAGCCTAATTAGACCATGATTGGACAATATTTGTCAAATAACAACGAAAATGCTACAGTAGCGTTTTGCCAAAAATTTTGGCATCCAAACGGTGCCTAGACATGAGCACTTATACGTTTGCATCATACAGGATCGCAAGAAGTAACTCCGGTAGCAGTTCCCGAGGAGCCGGAAGAGCAGCCCGAGGTGCAAGAGCAGGAGGTGCCCGAGGCCGACGAGGAGGTCGGTGAGGATCTTCCAGAGTGCCCAGACCACCGTCCGAGCTCTTTCGAGAGAGGCAAGCCCCGGAGCATTTTCTCTCCCGGTTTACAAATATTTTATTAATGCTTTACTTTAACTGATGCATTACGTTTAGGAGTTGTTTGTAATCGTTGCTGCATTATACCTTATTTACCATGTTCTACCATATTCTTGTTACCTTGGTATTCACAGTCAAGAAATGCTTAGCTTGCTTAGACCGGTAGAAGCCGGATGATTTCCTGTCACCTGCGAGCTATAGGTGGTTACCTGGATCTGCTTGAGTAAGTATAAGTGTTAATGTGAAATTGAGACCAGACGAAAACTTGCAGGGTTTCAGACTGTAGTGTTTTCCATCTGTGTTGATCAAGGACCGACCGTTGTTGGGCCTCGAGTCATGTTGAACGCATGCCTTATATTTAGCTGGTCGAATAATGTACCTTTCGACCGCGAAGCTGGGAGATTATTCGGGCCGAGTGGATTACCCGCAACGCACTGTACCGGAGCAGTAGTGGCAGGATACGGGGGCGCGATGATAAGGCCAAAGAGCAGTCGGACGGCCCCCGGGTACATGTGGTTCATGGCAAGATCGAGACTTTACCTGAATGGTTGACTCGGTGACCAATATCTCACTTTAGCGGGTGAGTGAGATTTGTGTGAGGAATAAATTACCAGCTGGTTAATAATCGATTCAAATCGCCATCGTTCACTGGATAGTGAACACTTGACTTGAGTTACTTCATCGTAGTAATCTTGATGAAACACTTGGACAATTATATGGAATATGACATGATGGAAGTCGTTAATGATCATTGGTCAACCTTAACTGTTTAATTACATGTTACTCTAATACAGGTGCAAATGTAGTCGACAGGTTAATGAAGATTTAACTTGATATAAAAGCTTCTGGAAAAGATTCTTTAAATGCTCAAAATGCCTTTTTACAAATGAGTCAGCTACCCTACCATAAATCTTGTCATGATCCTTGGTGTCTTTTATTTTCGGTTCTGTTGGGTAAGTCTAGCTGAGTACCTTCTCGTACTTAGGGCTTTGTTCCCACTTGTTGCAGATGGGCAGATGTATTACGGCTACTGTATCAACTGCCTTTATCCTGCGATGGGAGAAGCTTTGGACCATGGGCAACGGTCAATCACTACGTTTCGTCTGATGCTTTTGTTGGAAGATGATCCTGAGCTGGCACTTTATTTTGAACTCTGTGTGAGTGTGTGGTTTGAACTAAATGCTTCCGCTACTTTTATTTGAACCTGGTTTGTAATAACTATGTTTAAACTCTGATGTATTTGCGACGCGAACTTTTATGTAACTTGTGATGGTGACCGCTAAACTTATTACGATCTTGGCTGGTATGTAAGTTGGTTTGAAATCCGTCGTGATTTCACGGACTACCGGGTTATATGGGCTTAAGTTTGTTAAATCGTCTGCTCGGTGGATGATTTTCTTACTTAATCTCGTATAATTGGTCGGTTTTGTTACAATTTGCCATCTCCAAATATTTTCGATTTCATTTTTCTATGATATGTCTTTCTATTTGAAAATTGGTTATTTACGACGTACGACGATCTCTGTTAAGCATCCATGGCTGAATGGCTATCGCTAGGTAAAGATGGAGAACGAGCCTAACTCTGTAGAGTGTATGCAAGATGTAGAAAAGTTGTTGGGAGCGTGGAAAGATATACAAAACTATTTTTATTTAAATGATTTTTCAAATGATGATTTATTAGAGAGCGAGTTTTAGAAAGACTCTTAGAGATGCTCTTAATTGATTTTACAACTCTACATCGTACATCCTGCATGAGTGAATACAAGCTAAGTGGATGCATTACTTCGAAAGGAATACTGTTTGGTTGACTGCATGGATATAAAATGCAATAATTCCATGTAAAGATGTTTGATTGCATGTATCATGGGTGGATAGGAAGACTTATTCGCCGGAGGATGACATGTGGGCCAGCACATGATGAAAACGGTACCTTCCGAATAAAATATATAGAAAAGTAGAAATCGGTTGGAAAAGGTTTAGTAAACTGTTTTTGTTTTGATTTCGAATTTAGTATTTTATATTTCGAACCGAATTCAAATTTATCCGAAAATACGAAATTGATCGGATCACATATAGAAAATGATGCGGTTCGGGATATTTTCCTACCGTTTTCATCCCTCATACTGTTGAATTAGAATTTAGATTAATATGATCTTTATCTTAGACTAGACATGATCACTAACTCATCTTAATGCGGAAACTAATATTAGATACTAACCAGTGTCGAAAGATGCCATCTGTGTCGCTGGAGATGTGATGAAGTTGATATAGATGAAGTGGATCTTAATCTTCACCAGATCGGGCTTGATGCTCCTAATTGATGAAGAACGCGGTAGATCTTATAATACCTAGACGAACGTGGGTAGACGGCCTTTCTAAAGCCCTCCAGCGCCTAATTGATCGGTTATATGAAAAGTCACGTGGATTGAACCAGTGTGACGCCAGGGGCACCTCTCTTATTTATAATAGCGCTGTGGGCTAGGGGGCCGAACCCTTAGAATTCTAAGGGCTGCCGCCGATCACGGCAGTGCTTATTTAGTTGAAATTAATGATAGAAATGGGTGGACAAAAACTTATCTTTTAATTAAGCTCGAAATTAATCTCGGTGTTAGCCGGACCGATCATATTCCAACATTCTCCCACTTGATCGAACGGCTAATGCAATTACGCAACTGATGTTCACTTCATACTTATAGTAAGACCAGATCAATGCGTCGTCAGTAGTATTAATCACCACTGGGACCCCCATTACCCATAGTTCACTGTAATACCTTGTTAGAACGCTTATTACTTATTGGGAGTATATGACCCTATTACCAGGAATCAAGTTAGAGACTCTAAACTAAAAACCCAAATATATTTGCGCGCTCATAAATGAGATAAATATTAAGCCTCAAATAATCAAATATGCTAGCATCAACTTAGTTCTTGATTTTTTTTCTTAAGCTTAATAGCTTGATCCTGGGTTCTTTCTTTCACAACATTTAATCAATGTGCTTGGCATCAGCATTTGATGTCTGTCGTTACTCGAAATAATACTGCAACTCAACTGTAGGCTTATAGCAGTATATTAATACTCAATTCTGGGATAATATCTCTTAAGCCGCATGGCCTGTCGTATTCATGTCACTAATTTGAGCTCATTTTAATACTAATTACATTTGTAACTTTCAATAAATTTGTCCTTTTCTACTAGAGTAGGTATAATCTAATTGTGCACTTTCTTATACCTACTCAAGAGAATTAGCAATTGAATAATTCTTAATTCTTATAAGTGACACAATAATTCTTTTGGTGCCTCATCAATGACTTAAAATTCGGTAGCACCTTCCAGTGAACCTATTCTGGATTAATAAACTTTTTTTTACCAAGTATCCCAATGCCAAGTCTAGACTAGTATTGACTTGAGCATTCTTGAAGTTAATGACAGTCGAAGCATATGGAACGTCTTCCTCTTCAACTGTTATTAACCCTTTTTTTAGAATATTTAGAGTAATTAAACTTAATGCATTATGCAATCTGCATTATGCGAATAGACAGGCATGGCATTTCAAACTCTATCACTTATGCATATAGTTGATATGCTTTTCATGATAATCTTAGTACTCATTTGGTCCTGTAATGTGTATCTTAATAGTCAAAAACTCAGAGGCTTCATCAAAATACATCAATTAAATTTTTTTTGGGTGAGTAGAAAACTCTTATGTGACATTTCTATTGTCACGTAACTCAACTTCACCCATGTAGAGTATTAGGATAATAACCTTTTCCATCCTTTTTTTAAAAAAAACATAATGTCCACTTAATGAAATTCTAAACCATAGTGGGCTATGTTTTTTGTTTAAATTTCTTAAAACTCCCTTTGAAGTCATGCTTAGAATTGTAGACCCTTTTTATAATCTGCTAGTTTGACTTCATCAGGAAACTTATTAACACCCACACTTTATATATACTTATGGACCTAAGCTCATAAAATTGCTTAGTTTAGAATAACAAAATTTCTCTTCTGATGTGATCATCCTGGATCACAAGCAGTGAACAGAGGTTTACTTATGTGCCTAATTATCCACTAATGGTTGCTACATATATCTATTGTAGCACACGACTCTTGAAAATCCATAATACAAATTGTAGTAATTTAAATGGAGGTATACTAATGACTTATGGCACAAATTGAGATATTTGTCTTCTTGAGTCATTGATACAGAAAACTAAGCCCGTATCTCTCCAAGATTTTATCTTCCTCCTTTGTGAACTCCCATTAGCTCCCACTGATTCTAGCATTCTCTAGGAACACGTTCATTACATTTTAACTTAGCGAAATAGTTATAACAGTAGAAACACAGTCCCTTGGATTTTGCTCCCACTGATTTATGTGTTCTCCAGAAACATAATCAGGGTGCCATGTGGACAGCTCATTTACTTAGAATCTCATTTCTTATCCTTAGCTAGACTGTACTTATGTCTTGCTGAGGTTTTGCCCAATAAAACTTTTATGGTCAAATATTCATCAATCAGTGTTGGCCAGAATGACAAATATAAAGCATATAAGTCTCCAAAAACAAGCTCTATGAACTAGTCTAATCAGCGTTGGCCAGAATAAACTAGAACAAGAAACTTGGTGGACATGCAAACACTAATCAGCGTTGGCCAGAAATAGCGAAAGCAAACCATACTTCAATTAGAGACTCATGTTGCTTCAATTAGAGACTCATGTTGGGTTAAGGGACAAAATTAATATGTTTTTTAATTTCATTTCTCAAGTCCCATGCTTTATAGTCTTATTTGAATATAGCATCTCTTTCCTAATGAGACAGTCTATTCTCCCCTTCGAAATGTGGCTTAAACTGTAGTGACACAATTTCAATAAGGTCTCATTGTCTTGAGTAATGATTAACTTAAAGATAAAACTGATATAAAGAAAACCCATATTACAGGAAATACATCTCTTTGCCAACTAATAAGATAAATCATGATGGAATAAATTTGCATTTGTTCAAAATACAAAGTATCTCAAACTAAGATGACTTAGCATCATTAAGTACTAAATTTATAACAAATCTAATGCGAAGCTCCAAGGCTCGACTTCATCTTTATTTCATTAATGGCTTCTTAGACTTTGCTCCCCTTGCTCCCCTAGTTTGGCAAGACCTGAGGAGAAGTTAAGATATGCATTATTGCACCTTAGTTAATCCACCATATGTTGGAGAAATATTTTAAGTAAATTTATGAGACAACTTAGTTACCTGTCTTTCGAAGCCATGCTTATACTTATCATCAATTTGGTAACTTGCAAAATTTACAGACTATTGAAAACTTATCATTTTGAGCATGTTTGTTATAGTTTTCAGGCATAGAATTCATAAGGCAATTTAACATAAACTCATCAGACAAAACTAATCAAGTGCCTTTAACTCATAAGCCATATCAAACAAGCTCTTAACGTGGTTACCCAGACCACTTATCCCATCGTAACGGGAATTAAGTAAGCTATCAAAAAGGAAAACCTTTCTAAAGTGTGCTCTTATGAAGTTGTGAAGCTCCTTAGCACTTAATTTCCTGTTATTTTATTAGAAAGAAACCTCCTAATCATGTTAAGTGAGAGCGACCATTATATAATCATTTTGGCAATCCCATCGTATTTCTGCCATTTTTCTAATTTTGGGATGTGCTCCTTCATCCTCTCAGCATAGTACACACAAATAGGAGAAGGAGCACGTGGTTTTTCCTCATAAAGCACATAATCAAGGTCCAGCTCCTTGAGAATGGCAAGCACCTGATTGTTCCAAGTAGGAAAGTTAGTGCAACTTAGAGGTTCTATTTTACTTATATAGTCTGCATAATTTACTGAGAAAAGAAGAAATATAATGTCCCAATTAGTAAGATGTATATAAGATGTACTTAAAGCATGAAGTTAAAATAACGTTGGTCAGTATTAACAACATGCTTAGGAACTTTAATTTGCATCACCGTTGGGCAGAAACAAACCAAAATCCGTCTTAAATAACTCATAGTTAAAGTCAACGTTGGTCAGAAATTAACTATGAGTAATCTCCGATTAAACTTCTCGTTGGTTCCATTCAACAAGAGACCATATTATTATACAGTGGTGGATATATATGTATATATAAATACAAATACTTATAACTGAATGCAAAATATTGCAAAGCTTTATTTTAGAGCATCAATATAAAGCATAATAATGCTCAAGAAAAAATATAGAATTAATACTGGAACTAAAATAAAAATTTAGACTTAGAACTTATTCAAATAGTGCATAAAAGTTAAATTGCACTAAAGAAAAGAAAATGTCTTATCTTAAACTTAAAATTTTCAACAACATATCCCCAAAACATGCTTAGAATAACCTAAAGATTACTAAACAATAAAGGGTCCTTAAATTTTATATGAAATGGGAATATATATCATTATGAGGGCATTAAACTTAAAGCAATAAATAAGTCGCTGATAATAAACTAAGCTAAAAATATTAACATAATGAGAGCATTAAAACTCAAAATTTAATTAAAGTACTTAAATAATGCATTTAAATTGAATAGCTGAGGAAACTTATACTCTGAAAATAGATTTTAATTTGGCCTTTAGAGAAAAGGCCCAACAGTTCACTGTGCCAGGGCACGACTTGCTTATGGTCAAGCCGAACTAGCAAGCTCTCCCCTTAAAAACATAATAAACGTCTCACTTAGAAAATCACAGTGGCCGTAATGATCTTATTGAACTCAAAGGACGGTTAGGATTTAGTCGGACACAAAAAAATTCATGGGTATAAATACCCTGCCAAAACCTTAATATCCATCACGTAGTAGGCACACAGAAGCACTCATAAATCTCAATGAGCAAGTTTATTTGAGCAGAAAATAAACTCATAAATAATGGAACTTAACATTAACAATTTAAAACTTAACTAACAAGCTTTAAATAATGTGCTGAAATAAATAATAAATGGAACTTTTTTAAAAAAAAAGAAAACTCAACATCTGTCCTTAATAGGCACAGGCCTAGTAGAGGTCTATGCTGGAGACCGCGCAGCTCTGCCCTTAAGACCCAGTAACGGTCCACTGAGCAAAACCCTAATGGCCCAAATGAATCTTAGCCATTCATCTCAATCGGACGACCGCAATTTCTTTCTTTCTCCATCTGACACACACGCAGCCGCATAGGCAGGAGTAAGTGGCGTAAGACAGGTCAGAGCAGCGGTGCTGCGTTGGCTTCTCTCGCCGGCGTGTGCGTGCGTACAATCGCGCGCGGCTCCGTCGAGATTTGCCGTTGTGGCGCCCAGCTTATGGCAGCAGTAGCCCGTGCGGCGCAGGCAGGCGTCGGCGGCAGACCGCAGCAGCGCCCTCATGTGCTCGCGCGGTGGCGGCAACGCCCGCACTCAGTGGCATGGCTCGGCCGGCGTAGGGAGCGGCGGCGTGTGCTCGCGGCTCAGCCAGTGCGTGTGGTGGAGCGCACAGGGGCCCGCGCGGCGGCGCGTGCTCATGGCTCAGCCAGCAGTGGCGACGGCGACCCGGCCTTTTTTACCGGGTACGAGCCGCGCATAGGTATGCGCCCCTCTGATGCTTAGCTTAGAGTTAGGGTTCTTGATTTGGGGAAAATTAGGGATTTTTGGGACATGTCTCGTATTTTGCCCAAATCATCATCTTTTGAGTGCTTAGTTCATCGTTAAACAATGAAAAACAAATCTAATTTAATGAAATTTGGGTTAAACTGAGACTAATTGCGATTAGCAGTAAAAACCCTAACCCAAAATTTCTTAGTTTAATCATGAACTTAAACTTAGATCGCGTCCCATTATGGTCTAATTACTTACTGACAAATAAAACAGATCTAATATGACACTTAGCATAAACATACATCACAGAGGCTAATCATACACATGACAGATAAGATTGATCTTAATAAAACTTAATTGCATTTAATCTGACTTAGCCAAACTGATCTAATATTACCGAGACATAAAACAAAACCGATTCTGGCCTAGGATCATATAAGGTCTAAGCTTGCTTTGATACCAATTGTTAAATTAGAATTTAGATTAATAGGATCTTTATCTTAGACTAGACATGATCACTAACTCATCTTAATGCGGAAACTAATATTAGATACTAACCAGAGTCGAAAGATGCCATCTGTGTCGCTGGAGATGTGATGAAGTTGATATAGATGAAGTGGATCTTAATCTTCACCAGACCGGGGCTTGATGCTCCTAATTGGTGAAGAACGCGGTAGATCTTGCAATACCTAGACGAACGTGGGTAGACGGCCTTCCTAAAGCCCTCCAGCGCCTAATTGATCGGTTATGTGAAAAGTCACGTGGATTGAACCAGTGTGACGCCAGGGGCGCCTCTCTTATTTATAATAGCGCTGTGGGCTAGGGGGCCGAACCCTTAGAATTCTAAGGGCTGCCGCCGATCACGACAGTGCTTATTTAGTTGAAATTAATGATAGAAATGGGTGGACAAAAACTTATCTTTTTAATTAAGCTCGAAATTAATCTCGGTGTTAGCTGGACCGATCATATTCCGACACGTACTTCATACATACGCATAGGTATTTCTGTTTGGAAATTGGAATGGAGGGGAAAAAAGTATACATACGCTTGGCTATGTATATTCTACTCCGTACGTGTACTTGTCTGCGCAAGCTGCTCGTGCTCGGCCGTCTGACAGCGGAGCCTCTCCTCGTCGGACTCGAGAAACGACGCCAGGGCCCTCACGTCGTCCATCCAGTCGCCGCCGACGCCGCGTTGCCGGAGAAGCACGGGTCGTCCTGGCTTCCCACGAGGGGCGATACCGACGCCGCCGAGTTGCAGTCGTCCGACGATCCTGCTTCTGCTCCTCCCCCTCCACCGGCCATTGGCGTCGGCGTCGTCTCGCCCGCGTGCGGCGTGTCCCGGTGGAAGAAGAGTCCGCCCGTGCACCGCACCGCCTTGGGCGCCCACACCGCCAGGGTGGCGTGCGAGCCGGTGTCGCGGCCGGGCGCGATGACGACCCTGCTGCTGCCGACGGCGCCGGTGCCGGCCCTCCGGCCCAGCGTGCTGTTCCAGTAGTTCTTGATTTCATTGTCTGTTCGGCCCGGCAGCCTGCCTGCAATCAGCGACCACCTGCCAACACGTAAAGAAAAAGAGAAACCATGCATCAGGAGCTTCAGTTCTGAGCTCATCAGAGAGAGAGAGAGAAATACGGGAATCAAACCACTCGCACAGCCGACCTGTTGCCGAGGAGCTTGTGGAGGCGGATGATGAGAGCCTCCTCGTCGTAGTAGATGTTGCCGCACTTGATGTTGGGCCGGAGCCCGGAGGTAGTTCATCCACCGCAGCCGGCAGCTCTTGCCGCACCGACGCAAACCTGCACCCGCACAGATTCATGATCAGCCAAATGAAATCTGTTACATATATAGTTCAAGCTATATATCACCGAATACATATATAGCAAGAGACTACTAGCTAATTTTACCGGCTTTCTGGGGCACCTCCCTCCATTTGCCTTCGCCATGGGCCTTGACGTAGGCGGCCAATATATCGTCCTCCTTGGCCGTCCACGCCCCTCTCTTCACCCCTTCGCGCAGCACGCTCTCCTGCCCATCCCTCTCTTTCTTTCTCTCGGTACGGTGTCGGTGTGCAGCAGGCAACAGCAGGGTCACCTCTCGACTCTCGTCGATCGAGAGGTCCGTCGGTGTATTTAAATGCACGCGGATCGACGTGCGTGGCCGGCCGTCTGATCGGTCACTCTGCAGTAGAGTGGCACTGGCACTACTCACTTCTCAACATCGCTAATGCTTGCATCTGTTTGTTTCCACGGGAATAGGATCGGAGACTAAATTTTAGTTCTTTTTAGTCCCTTTTAACCAAACATGAGTGACTAAAAGAGGGACCAGAGACTAAAAGACAGAAGTTCCTTGAGGTGAGGCTTATTGGGACTTATGGGGCAAAATTGACACCCCATGCCCCTCTCCGATCCCCCCACCCCCACGCTTCCGTCCACGATTGTTGCTCGAGAAGGGCCGCCTCTTCGGCGCCATCAAGACCGTCCTTCTCCCTTCCCACCGCGCGGTGCCCCTCTCCCTCCCCACCAGCGGCGCATCTAGCCCGGCGGGCGGCGACCCTCTTGTGCACCCTTCCCTTTGCGGTTGCACCCATCTCCTTCCCTCCGGGCTGCTGCCGCGATGTCAGCGGCCTCGTCCCTTCGGCCACGACGGCGGCGGCTCCGCCACTCCCAGCTGCGATGGTGGCTCCCTCCCTTGCGTCCTCCGGTGGTACGGTGGCTGCCCCTCCTCTGCATCCAGTGGCGGCGGTTCCCCATGGTGCGAGCTCTCCCATCTCCTACTGGCTGCAACGGCCCCATGGTGGATCTCCACCGGCTAGATCTGGGCGGCTGTCCAGAGGAAGAAGAAGGGTATTTTAGTCTTTATTCAGCAGCTTTAATGCCCTTTAGTCCCCTCTAGTCCATTCAAACAAACATAATTAGGGACTACTATTTAGTTCCTGTTTTAGTCTCTGGTCCTAGAACTAGAGAAACAATTAGGCCCTAAAACTTAGGGCACATTAGCCAGACTTCGTCTATTTAACACTAGAAGTGAGGTATTATTAGGCTTGATGCTTATTTGGCATGTCTAGAAACATGGCATTCACGAGCACAATACGCGTCTTATTGGTCTCCGCGCTGCTGAACCATCCACTGATCTCCCTATGACTCTTTGTCTATGAGCATGACACAACCATTACTCTCGACAAGAACCTCAACTGCCACCTAACAGAATTTAGCCACTAGTACCACTACTCTCCTAACTGAAATCGTCCTTGCCCAACTCAAAACTACTGTGCACACGTCCAAACCATCACCAAATGGCGCAGCACACGATGACGTCCTATATATGAAACTCGCAACCCTCCAACGAGGATGTCGCTGCGCAGCGCCACGCACGGTCACGGTCACTCGCTCACTGCTTGCCACCATCACACCCATGCTTGGATGCTCCAACACCACCATGAACCCATGCAGGTATGTCGATTCTTAACGTCTAATTTTACACTTTATTATCATAATTTGACCTTGATTTTATTATTCTTGTTAATAGTCTATATTTACATACGATTTTTATGTTTACCATTACGTGATTTCAATCTAATTCTTACATAAAGATCTCCAATTCAACCGGGGGTGTTTGGTTTTAGGGACTAATTTTAGTCCCTGTCACATTACTCACATAAGATGTTTGGACACTAATTTAAAGTATTAAACAGACTAATTATAAATTAATTGCACAGATGAAGACTAATTTACAAGATAAATCTATTAAAGCTAATTAGTCTATGATTTAACAATATGATGTTAAAGTAAACATGTGCTAGTGATGAATTAATTAGACTAAATAGATTCATCTCGTAAATTAATCTTGATATGTACAATTAGTTTTATAATTAACTCATGTTTTAGTCCTCTTAATTAGCATCCGAATATCAATATGACACGCCGGATACAAACACCCCAATCTGCAATTTCGATAACCGCTCGTGATGTGACCGCGCCTCCATCTCAGACATCACGCCGTGGCGCTGCCAGTGCCAGATGCCGTCTCGCCCACGCAGATCTAGACGCTGCTGTACAATCTGGGCTGCTGTACAATGTGGGCCGTTGCATGTGTTTCCCAGATGGCATAACAGTATCGTTACAGGGGAAAAAAAGATGTCGATCAACCCTCCAAAATAAGATGAAGTCGTACCCTAAAAGAATCTACAATGGCTAATGTACTGAACATGTAATCGGGTTACGTGTACAAAACCTCGAACCGTACACCACTCTCCAAGAGATCAATCGAAGTTCTCAATCTTGATTGGAGTTATATCGTCTGCCACCTCAAATTTCCCAACTAGTCTCGCAAAGAACACCATCATTTGCTCCAATGTGACCTTGATGTTCTCGGCCTGTTTAAAATCGAGAAATTAGTTACAAAATCCGTGCAGGTTGACAGTGTCGAAGGTGTTGAAAATCTGAAACATAGGAATACAGTGAGGTAACAACCTTGCGGAACCCATGCTGCTCTCCTTCATATTCCACCAAAGCAACAGGCAAACCTTTCTCTTTCAAGGCATTGTATATTTTGCGTGCCTGATCTGGTGGCACAACCTGGAAAACATTAAAGCAGATGAAAAATTATGCTATAGAAACACCGATACACCACCGAGTAATGCAGCTATGATAAATATTACAGTTCATGGTCAGCAAATACCTTATCCTCTAACCCTTGAAACAAAATGACAGGACACGTAAACTGGTTGACAAAATTGATTGGTGATCTCTCATAGTAAGCTCTTTCATTTCCTAAAGGAACACGAACAGGATGAATAAGTAGATGTAAATCAGAGCAGGAAACTGAGTTAACATCTTCAAAAAGAAATGATAATACCGTCTCTTACCTACAAGATTGTCAATATAATGGGACTCAAATTTGTGCGTCTCTGCTCTCAACAGAGTCAAGTCCCCAACCTAATCATTGATTGGTAATACCGCATACAGTTAGTTTACTATGGTCGTTTACATAAAAAGAAGGCCAAAATTACATAGCTATAGCAATCAAGCAAATGCTAGCCCACCAAGCCAACAACATATTTTGACCATTCTACCAATGCAAATTACCAAGCACAAACATGCATTACTGCTTTAGCACCATCATAAAGTATGCCAGGATTGTTAAATGATTAGTTCCATCTATAAAGCAATATCAATATAAGAGTGTGCATAGGACTATAGGACCAAAAACATGTTAATGAAAATTGTAACCCTGACACGGGCACATAAGTGCAGAAAACAAGGTATCTGACACTTGGACAAAAGGATTAAGGGGGTATATGGTAAATTGCTCAGCAAGAATACAATAAATACACGTACTCAGCAAGAATAGAATAAATACAAATATCTGGCATATATTTATGGCAAACACAATAGTAGATTCTAAAAATCTAAAACTTACACCATACAGAGAAGCTCCAGCCTTGAACGTGTCTCTGAATGCAAGTGAAGCTAAAGTAGTGTATCCACCTGCTGATCTACCAGTAATACAAAGGTGCTGCCCATCTACTTTGCCACTCTCCACCTTAATACGAAAAAAATCAAACATTAAGGTGAATTCTTATCACCTCCAAAGTTAAAATGCCAATTCAACATTAGAATTATTGCTCAAAGGATGTACCAGGAATCTCGCACAGCTGCAACAATCATCAACATCGACAATACCCCATTTGTCCAATAGTCTCTCCCGATACTCTCTTCCATAACCTTCAGTTTATAAGTTGATGAAGTTCAACATTATTGAATGTCCTGGAGTATCATTATAGATAAAGGGTTTAACCTAAACAATCAAAGTTAAGGACAAACCAGTGCTTCCTCCATAGTTGACATCCACATATGCCCAACCTCTACTTGTCCAATACTGGACACTGAGGTCCAGAATTGCACGTGTTTCAGCAGTAGGTCCTCCTGAAAATTTAAAGCGTTAAAGCATTCAGTGATTTTCATCTGAAAAGAAAGAATCCAAGCAAAAACCATTTATTTTAGTTAAATCTAAGAAAACATTTAAGCTGAAATACATTTTACACGTATTTTTTCTCGAAAAATGCAGGAGAGCTGCGCATCATTATATTAAGAAATAAAAAGGGAAAGAACCCAAACAGCGCATCATTATACATGTATAACTCTTCTTTCTTTATCTTTTTTTTTGGGGGGGGGGTTCAAACTGAATAATTATTCCAAGGCTTAAAAAGGTTTGAATAACTCACTTACCATGTGTTTTGACAAGCAACGGAGGTTTTTCATCAGCCAAACCTTGAAAATTGGGATTTGACGGTTGGTACAAATAGGCATAAGCTTTCTGGCCAGGTTTGGATGTAGGGAACTCAACAAGTTCTGGTGTGCTGAAGAAAGGTCTATATTGTACGAGGTCCGGTGAGGAGGACCAGACTATTGAGAAATTGACTACTTTTGTTTTGCTCTCATTTAATGTCACCTGGATGAAACAATTGATGCATCAATTGAAATGATACACAAAATTGCACATCATCAACATATAAACAAAATTGTGAATCTGATATCTGATAAACCTTAGCAATCGACCGTGGAATACTTGCAGAAGCACCTCCAATATAGAAGTAATCATCTGCAGCAACCTGCCAGATCAAGCAAGCAACAAGCCAATATAAGTCATGAAACAAACATATTGTTAGAAGGTTTTGTCTCTATATTGATTAGGGCTAACCCTAGATGGGTAGCTATATAGATTCTATACATGGGCCACATGGGCCTTAGCCTCATGGGCCTAAACACATACTCCAACACCCCCCCGCAGTCTGAACTACCGGTGCAGCGGAGTTCGAGGCTGAACAAGAAAGAACACACACAACCCCCCACAGACGCAACTAGCCACCGGTGATGTTGAGGCTGGAGCGAAACTCGGCGAAGGTCGAGGACGGGAGGCCTTTGGTGAAGATGTCCGCGAACTGGGAGGTCGTCGGAACATGAAGGACCCGCACCTCGCCCAAGGACACCCGATCACGGACAAAGTGGAGGTCGATCTCCACATGCTTCGTCCGCTGGTGCTGGATGGGGTTGGTGGAGAGGTAGACCGCACTGACGTTGTCGCAGTAGATCAGTGTGCTCCGGGAGGGCGGAGTGTGCAGCTCAGCATGCAGCTGCCTGAGCCAGGCGGCCTCCGCCACGCCGTTAGCAACGGCGCGGTACTCCGCCTCGGCGCTGGACCGGGAGACCACCGGCTGGCGCTTGGACGACCAAGACACCAGGTTGCCGCCCAGGAAAACGGCGTAGCCGGAGGTGGAGCGGCGAGTATCCGGGCACCCGGCCCAGTCAGCGTCGGTGTAGACGACGAGGTCGGTGGAGGAGGCCCGGTGTAGGAGGCCGTAGTCGAGCGTGCCCCGGAGGTAGCGGAGGAGGCGCTTGAGAGCCGTGAGGTGAGGCTCCCGGGGGTCATGCATATGAAGACAGACCTGCTGAACTGCATAGGTGATGTCCGGCCGGGTGAAGGTGAGGTACTGAAGGGCCCCGGCGAGACTCCTGTACGCAGTGGGATCGACCACCGGTGGTCCCTCAGCCTCAGACAGCTTGCCCTGAGTGTCGACCGGAGTAGAGCAGGGCTTGCAGTCAGTCATCCCAGCCCGCTCCAGGATATCCCGAGTGTACTGCCTCTGGTGAAGAAGGAGCCCAGCAGGACGGTGCTCAATAGTGACACCGAGGAAGTGGTGGAGCTCACCCAGATCCTTCATCGCGAACTCCTGCTGGAGAGCTGCAATGATCCGGCGGAGAAGTGGCTCGCTGGAGGCGGTGAGGACAATGTCATCAACATAGAGCAACAAGTATGCAATGTCGGCCCCATGGTGGTAGACGAACAGGGACGTATCAGACTTGGCCTCCACGAACCCCAGGGTCAGCAAGAAAGCAGCGAACCGGTGGTTCCACGCCCGAGGTGCCTGCTTGAGGCCGTAGAGGGACCTGTTGAGCCGGCAGACCATGTCAGGACGGGTGGTGTCGACGAACCCCGCCGGCTGACTGCAGTACACCGTCTCGGTAAGAAGGCCGTGGAGGAAGGCGTTCTTGACGTCCAGCTGGTGGACGGGCCAAGACCGAGCAAGTGCCAGCGATAGCACGGTACGGACGGTGGCCGGCTTGACCACCGGGCTGAAGGTCTCATCGTAGTCGACGCCAGGGCGCTGAGTGAAACCCCGGAGGACCCATCGAGCCTTGTAGCGCTCGAGAGAGCCGTCAGCCCGGCGCTTGTGGGTCCAAATCCACTTGCCGGTGACGTCATTGGCGCCCGGCGGCCGGGGCACCAACTCCCACGTCTGGTTGGCGAGTAGCGCGGCGTACTCCTTTTCCATCGCGCGGCGCCAGTGAGGGTCCAACAGGGCATCGCAGACGGAAGAGGGTACTGGAGAGACCACCGCGTCGCCGGTCGAAGCCTCGAGGACACGAGGCGGCAGTGTGCCAGCCGCGTGTCTGGTCACCATCGGGTGAACATGCCGCGGGTGTCGGTGAAGCAGCGGCGGGTGGTAGACCGGCGGGGCACCACGAGCCGGCGGGGACTGCGGTGGTGGTGTCGGTGTCCCCGGTGGAGAAGGAAGCGCGAGCGGCGGCGGCCGCGGCCTGCGCTGGTACACCCGTACCGGCGCGGCGAACCTCGACGGAGGTGCCGGGGCAGGTGCCGGGACGGGATCCGGCGTCGGCAACCGACACGCCCCCCCAGAGGCAGAAGCGGGGGACGAAGGCCCCGAGTCTGCACAAACCGGAGATGACGGGCCCGGCCCCGCTGGGGATCCAGGACCGGGGGCCAGCCCGGCGTGCGGCGAAGCGGTACCTACAGGAGACCACGAAAAAGGTGGCTGAACCACCGGGTCAGTGGAAAACAGGGAGGGTGGGTCAGGTACCGGAGGGGTGGTAGTGCTGAAAAGGGGAAAGACGGACTCATCGAATACCACATGGCGAGATATGAGAACCCGTGGGGAGGTAAGGTCAAAGCACCGGTACCCCTTGTGATCCGGAGAGTACCCGAGGAAGACACAGAGCGTGGAGCGAGGGTCCAGCTTGTGGGAAGAAGTGGCAGCGGTGTTGGGATAACACGCACACCCAAATACGCGGAGGTGATCGTACCGCGGCGGGGTACCGAAGAGGGCGTGGTGAGGAGTGGGAGCGGGGCACGCCGCGGAAGGAAGGCGGTTAAGAAGGTAGGTGGAGGTGTGCAGGCCCTCGGCTCAGAAGCGAGCAGGAAGAGAGGCCTGAAACAGAAGAGTACGCACGGTGTCGTTGGTAGTGCGAATCATCCGCTCTGCCTTGCCATTTTGCGAAGAGGTGTATGGGCAAGACATGCACAACTGAACACCGTGAGAGAGGAAGAAAGCGCGGGAGGTGGAGTTATCAAACTCGCGACCATTGTCACACTGGACGACCTTGATGGTGAGGCCGAACTGTGTAGACACCCACGTGAAGTGAAGGAGCGTGGTAAACGTGTCTGACTTCGCACGGAGAGGAAATGTCCACGAATAATGCGAAAAATCATCAACAACCACAAGATAGTACTTATAACCAGAAATACTTAGAACAGGAGATGTCCATAGGTCGCAATGGACAAGATCAAAAATACGGGCCGCATGAGAAGAAGAACTAGAAAAAGGAAGACGAACATGTCGGCCCAATTGGCACGCATGACACAGTTGCTCATCATGAGCTCGAGTATATGGAAGACCAGAGCTACGACTGAGCTGTATCAAGGCATCACGTCCAGGATAGCCGAGGCGCCGGTGCCAGGTAATAGAGGAAGTAGAAGCGGCGAAGGCAGCTGACAAAAAGGACAGCGAAGAAGACGAAGGCGCCGCCGGGAAGCGAAGGGTGTAAAGGGGCCCGGTGCTGTCACATCGGAGCAGAGGACGCCGGGAAGCCAAATCCTTTACAGTAAGACCAGAAGAGTCAAATTCCACAGAACAAGAATTGTCAGTTGTAAAACGACGAATAGAAAGAAGGTTATGAACCATAGAAGGAGCAACAAGAACATCAGGAAGACGAAAGGAGCCATGAGCACCGGCGGTACCCACAGACGTGACAGGAAGGCAAGAACCATTGGCAATCATAATGGACGAAGGAAGAGAAGGAGAGTGGAGCGACGAAAGTATACCGGGGTCAGGAGTGGTGTGGTAGGTGGCTCCCGAATCAGCAATCCACTCAGGTCCGACCGGAGGTGTCAGGCCCATGGTGCTGAACGAGCGGACCAGGGCCGCCGGGTCCCATCCGGCGACCCCCGGAAGAGTCCCAGAGGGTGGAGTCCACGCCGTAGCAGGGAAGGCGCCGGGTGTAGGGCCAGCAGGAGGAGCTCCGGTGAGCATGGCCACCGGTGGGCGCGAGTCGGCCCCGATGGCGTGGTAGGGCCACATGGAGATGTGCCCTGACCACGGGTGCTGGAAGGAGGGCCATGGTGCCCCCCCTGCGGCCCACCAGGAGCCGGAGGCTGGGTGTGGCCGCCCCGGCCACCCCCGCGACCCCCTCCACGTCGACGGCGACCGCCACGGCCCCCCCACCTCCGCTCGGCTCGGAGGGAGGGGGACCCAAAAGAGACGGCGGCGGTGGAGCGGCGGACCGTGGTGGAGCAGTCGGGCGCGGCGAAGTAGCAGCCAGGGCCGTCGAGGGGGACGAGGAGCCCGTGGAGGTGGTGGATCCCGGCTGGGGGCCCTGAGTGAGCTCCTCCATGACGAAATCGTCACGGACCTCCAGGAAGGTGGGGAAGGGCCTCTGGCGGGTGATCCACGTCCGGAGGTGGGCGTAGCGGTCGCTGAGCCCCCGGAGGACGTTGAGGACCAAGATGCGATCCTCCACGGGCCACCCAAGGTCCCCCAGGGAGTCCGCCATGCCCTTCATCCGACGGAGAGGTCACCCTGGACGAAGGTCCTGAAACTCGCGTCGAGGCGCAGAGCCCCGGCCTCCGCGTTGCCCAGGAACTGGCCCTCAAGGGCGAGCCAAGCCCGGCGCGCGTCAGGAGAGGTGCGGACGAGGTCGTGGAGGTCCAGAGAGATCGTCCCCAGGATCCAGGAGAGGACGATGCTGTCCAGACGAAGCCACGACGGGGTCTGGACGGCGACCGAAGCGTCAACGAGGACGTGGTCGTCGAGGGCGTAGCGGCGAAGAGTGAGAAGCACCAGATCCCGCCAGCGGGCGTAGGAGGGCGACTCCGGCTCGAGGACGACCGGGACGAGGAGGCGGATGTTCTGGACCCCCCCGGCCTGGTAGTGAAGCTGAGCCACGAGCGGGTCGGCCGGGTCGTGCCAGAGGACGGCAGTGTGGGACACGCGGCGTCCCGATGAGGCGGAAGAGGTGGCGCCAGCGTCGTGGGAGGCGGGAGGGGCGAGGAGCTGCTCCGCCTCGGCGATCCGGCGGGCCAAGGTGTCAGCCGCGTCGCGTTCGCGCTCCCACAGTAGGGCGGCCGCGCGCACGCGGGCCTGCCCCTCCGCGGCAGCAGCCCGCGCGGCGACGAGGGCGGCGGCGAGGGAACCACCAGCAGGCTCTGGGAGAGGATCCGCAGGGAGGGCTGCATCGCCGGACGGGAGCAGCGATCCCAGGCCGGCGGCGGCCACAGCAGGGGCATCACCTGCGGCTGCACCCTCAGGACCCACAGCAGCACCGGGAGGGGTGGTGGTGTCGGCCGTGGTCAGGGCAGCCGCCGTGGACGCGGTTGCCGCTGAGGGCTCGATGCCGGGAAGGGGCTAGGCGCCGGCGGAGTGGGGAGCAGGGGCGGCACCGAGTTCCAGCCCGCCTGCGGTGGAGAAAGCAGAGGCGACACCCAGGGCGAGCCCGCCCCCTGGCGGCTGGAGCAGAGGTCGGCCGCCCGCGCCAGGGAAGGCAGAGGCGGCACCCAGGGCCAGCCCGCCCCCTGGCGGCTGGAGCAGGGGCCGGCCGTCCGCGCCAGGGAAGGAAGGTTGCGGGCCTCCTGGTGGTGCGGCGCCGGGAGGGAGCAGGCGGGTGGAGGCAGCCGCCGCCCAGGAGGGAGAAGAGAGAGGGGGAAACACATGGAAATAGGTGGGGGAAGGGGGAGGTGGCTGGCGGCCGGCCATGGCTGGCTGGCGGCGGCGGCGGCAGCCTGGAAGCAGCCGGCGGCGCCTGAAGAGGAGAGGAAGGAACCCTAAGCTGATACCATGTTAGAAGGTTTTGTCACTATATTGATTAGGGCTAACCCTAGATGGGTAGCTATATAGGTTCCATACATGGGCCACATGGGCCTTAGCCTCATGGGCCTAAACACATACTCCAACACATATACACCTCAAGTTTTCAAAGTGGCAATGAAGATTTTGTCACGTACCACATCAGATAAATCAGAGAAAGGGATGTCAAGCAGTGAAACAGAACCTGAATCACAATCAAGCACACCAAGATGTGACCTTCCTTCCTGCCTGCAAGGCATAGTTACTGTGATGGTACATGAAGATGTTTCACAAACAAAGCAACATAGAATTTTTTCTTCAATATTATTGATACCTATAACTGAAAACAATGTGGCCGCTGTTTCCAAGAAAATCATACGAGCTGATGCCAAAAACCCACAATGGTGTTGTAAATTCAGCGTCTAGTGAATACACTGGTACAATCTCATTGGTTTGTTCAACCTGATGACAAAGTAGCATACTGAGATTACATGACAAATATAGTTCAGATGATGAATTAGAAAAAAGGAATATAATCAAGTTTAGCTCATTCATGAGTCACATGGGTTATGAACTCTGAATTTATTACTAATCTCAGTTAAATTGTGTGGCCAAAATACAGTTACAACACTGTCAGAAAAGCTCAAGAGTTGAGAGAAAACTGCTTACCCATTTATAAATGTTCCAAAATCCACTCCCTCTGTCAGTAACAAAAAACAGTTCTCCTGCAAGTTGAATGCTTTAGATGAACTATAGTATAAGGTTAGTAGCCACAATACTGTGCAAGAAAAATATCGTTATCGCCTACCGATGTTCTATATGATATAATTAGTTCATTCACTAAGCAGTGTGAATTGCAGACAACAAAAGGGCAAAGACCACTCAAATAGCAATGCATCATCCAACTGATTAATAATAAAGCCCCTTCCATTTCTTCTAAGAATAAGTAAGTTATGTACTCCCTCCATTCCAAATTGTAAGTCGTTCTAGCTTTTCTAGATACATAACTTTTACTATGTATCTAGACATAATGGATATCTAGGCGCGTAGCAAAAGCTATGTGTACCTAGAAAAAACAGAACCACTTATAATTTGGATGGAGGGAGTATTCATTTATATCATGGACATGGACCACACTAACACATTTTATTTGGAACAAAGGAAGCTCAAGGAAATGTTGAATGTCCCAATGATACAAGACTAATAGAAACAAGCAACACAAAACTTCAATAGAACATAATGAGATCCCATTTTTAATACGCAGTGTGAACAAAGAATACGAGTATGTTAAAGCTTGAAACTATAAAATTTTGAAGTACTTTCCAATAAAAAAGATACTTAGCTGATGCTATTATCACTGAACCATACCGATAATTAGCATTTTTAAAATAATCAAGTGTACATACAAATACTCTCTCTGCCCCAGTTTATCTGTCGTTTTCGGTTTTCGTGCCACAAGTTTGACTCGATTTGTAGAAAATATGTGCAACATTTATATCTCTAAATAAATTTATTAAAAAACTAGATTTAAAAAATCTTTCCAATGATACAAATTATGTATCATAAATATTAATATTTTTTAATATATATTTTGTCAAAGTTGTTTCTCGGGAAGCGAAAGCGACAGATATTTTGGGACAGAGAGAGTACAGCAGAAAAAAGGATACCTTTGGGAGACCATTTAGGTTCACTAGGAGATTCAATCAGAAGTGGATTGCCACCGGCAATACAGACCCGTTTGGCCAAGTCTCTGCAGACACAAAAATACATGGAGCTAAATCAGCAAAAGTTGGAAAGGGGAATTCAGCTATATGGACATGTTCAGTACTGTACAAAAGTATCACAGTACCATGCTGTAAGCTCAAAATAACAGCGCTACATAATCTCTATGGTACTAAGCTACTAGCAATTCAGTGTTTGCCTATGCAACCTTCAAGTCTTGAGTTTGTCAATGGATTACAAAATAATCATACAAGTCCAAGTCAAACTGACAGGGAAAATAGGAGGAAGTACCTGGTTTTCTACAGCTACTATGTGTTGTATTAACTACAATGTGATTTATTGTCTTTTAGATATTTAATACATGAAATGGCCCTTTAGGGGTATTAGAAGTATACCTGGCCATTTGGCACGGGCACTATGGGCCGGCCCAAGCACGGCCTAGTCTGAGGCCTATCGTGCCCGTGCCTGGCACGGCCCGGTGGTAGTGCCGTGCCTGGGCCGCGACTTCGGCCCGTAGTGCCGGCCCAGGCACGGCACGACTATTGGGCTGGCACGAATTTGGCCCGTTATTCTCTGCCGTTGGATGCTCACCAGGTAATCACAGCCATTGGATCAGTAGTATATGAGCACCTCCTCCTCACTCCCAAGCCCTAACTTCCTATTCTCTTTCCTCTCTTTTCCTCAGCCTCACGTACAGGTGGCGGCGCAGAATGCCCGCGCGGTCGAGGAGCGCCGGGCGCGTCCGCGCAGCTGAGGGCTCATCCCCGCGGCGGCAGCGTGTCCTCGCGACCGCGACGGCAGCAGCACAGCGCGCGGCGGCGGCGGCGGCTGGAAGCGCATCCGGGAGGCAGCGGCGCGTGGCTAGGGCTCGTCCGCGATGACGGCGTCCGCAACGGCGACATCCACGACGGCAGCGTGGCTGCAGCGACCTCGGGCCAGCACGGGCACGACGGACCGGTGTGCCCGTCGGCACGGCACGGCACGGCACAGCACGGCTCAGTCCCCATAGTGCCGTGCCTGGGCCGAGGGTTGGGCACGGCAGCACTATTAGGCACGGCACGGCTAAGCTGCCGTGCCGCATAGTGCTGTGCCTCGCCGTGCCTGGCCGTGCTCGTGCCCGTGCAATTAGAAGCTGTTATCAAAATCCTTGTGCATATTCATCAAGATAGTGTTGTGGATATGCATGAACACCATCCTGACATATATCACCTAATCGTGCAGTTTATTTGATGCAGACAAGATAGTGCTTTTATTCACAACATAAGAAAAGAGTTGTTCTAATATGTTCATTCACAAGATAATTACAATTACCCGCACTCAGCGAAGTAACCAACCCAGAGTTCTGATTTATCCCAGGGCATGTTTGGATGGCTCCATTCAATCCATGCTATCCGCTTTTTATTTTGATCAATGCGAGGAAATGCATAGAAATCATTGCCGCTGATCAGCACCTTTGGTTCTTCGATATAGAAAATATATGTAAGTTAGTGTCGTGAAGAGATGGATAAACATCAAAAGAAAGCATAGATCTAATTTGGTAGCTGTGGCAACATTCTCTGGAAATATTACCATGAACATCACTGCCACTCAAGTCTATAGCAGCAATTGTTGTGGTGGGATTCAAGCTATCCTTTCGACGATCTATCAAAATATATGAGCATGTTAGAAGTTTGTTGGGTAACTATACATATTATAACCAAATCATAGGTCAAGTACCTTCCACCACAGTAACATAACGGCTGAAGTGAGGATCAAATACACCATCAGCATAACTGACATTCGGCGCACCATAATCAGGTGTAAGAGGCACAGGTGGAGCACCAACTGACAAGGTAAACAAGCATGCATGACTAAAAATAATGCAAATAGTAAGCATATATACATCACACATTGCCCAAAAGAACATGAAAAACATAGTAAGCATGATTTGGTCAAAGGTGCCAGGTACTGAAAACAGATACACTAGTATGTGGTGGGATATAAATTTGCAACATTTTCCACATTACTTAAAAATAATAAATAATGAAAGGAAATACCACACACTTACAATTTCTAAGTTTTTATAATGAACATCAATTATATAATGGTAGTTTTAACAAAGTCTCAACAATAAGACCATAGCAGCCTACTTAGTACTTACTTCCTATTGTTTGCTTGTATAGACGTTGATCCTTGTAATTTGAGAACACAACAACACTCTTGTCAACTGCAAATGCACCACCTCCATATTCTTGAGCCAGGGTGCGTGCTGCGAATTCCTGAGGTATGACATCCACAGGATTATCCTCCTCCTTTACAATAACCATACGCCTGAATACAGATTTAATTCAATATGATCAGGGCCAGATCTATAAAAATATGTTAGGAGGGGCTCGTTCCATAATCTTCTACCTCTAGCCCCTCTTTCCAAGCTTCTATGGCTACAAATTTGAGAATTAGCTGTCCCAAAATAGTTGACAGTTTAGCTATGAATATGGACAAAAGTTTGTCCAGATTCATAAGTGTCAACTATTTTTGAGACAGGGAGTACAGAGGAGTTCAATGTACTGCACTACTAAGCAGATGTAACCGATATGGGCACCAATGGAAGCAACAAACATTCAATGATTGCCAGGTAGTAATATTCTGACAATATGTTCCATTATACAGCAACATTCTTGCGGCATCATGCTGATTAGCATGCAAGTGCTCAGACATGCAGAGTGCAGAAATAAAATGTAATATAATCCTGATTCTCAAATTACTTCTCTGATCACAAATACAAGTCCATCTAGGTTTGCCCTAAATCAAACTTTTTAAAAAACTTTTTATAGATACCTTTATAGATATGGGTAGTCAAAGTTTAAAAAGTATGACTCAGGACAAACCTAGTTGGACTTATGTCTGTGATCAGCGGAAGTATATCTGTACATGCTAAGTTCCTCAAACTGGCTTCATTTTGTGGCATTTTTAACTTAGGAACTGTAAATCTGTCAAGTCTTTTTGCTATTGTCCTCTGGTATGTCCTGTTTTAGCTTGTTCATACAGACAAAACCACATCACTTGATCTATATCTTGCCTCTCAATTCTTTACTCAAGTGCTGCTATTGCTCCAATTGAGAACAGAGAAAAATAAATCCAATAATACTTCCTTTCACAATGTCGCTGTCTTCTTTTTATTCATTCAAAATGCCTTCTTACTTGTATAATATCCATGCACAAACAACTACAGTACATCCACTTACCAGTTACCACCCACAGGATATATAACTAACCCCATGTAGTTAGATGCCCCTAAAATCTACAATACAAATTAATGAAACATAAACTGACTAATAAATATTCTGTGATTAACTCACTAAGCAGAACACCAAAAAACTAGATAATGGACTTACACAATTACAGATCATGTCTAATCCAACAGACAGCTGTTCAAGGCCGCAAGGCACAAATGCGAAACTCTTTCATGTTTCATGGGGTTTAATCAGTATATACAACAACGACAATGCGTTCTATTCCCGTGCAAGGGCTGGGCACCTGGGCCACTTAAGCACAGGCCCGGCCCTGGGGGCGGGCGAGCGGGGCGGCTGCCCTGGGGCCTGGGCCCCCCAAGCCGGCAGGGCCCCCTGCATGTATACGGTGTAGGAGTAGCCATCAAGCCCTGCCTTGTATACGGTGTAGGATTAGTATGGTTTTTTTTCTTGAAACGTGTAGGCATAGTATCTTGGTGTTTGGCCGAAGTACCAACAAGTGGAGGCAGCTTATATGAGAGGCTATGAGCCCAGGAGCAACATGCACATCAATTCATGGACATTACTGCTGTTAGTCGCTGGATTCTCACTCTTGGTAGTAACAGAATCCTTACTCTCATCGAGAGAGGATGACACTAGGAGTTGAGGCAATTTTCTGGTTTATTTCTCACACAAACTCATATAATGCCATGCCAACCTGAGGGGTTGGGGTTACATACTTATAGGCTGCTAGCCAGCCAAGCATATGCCAAGATGCTAGTCTAAGATGCTGTCGTAGATGCCAACTGCTGTCCTAAAAGCAGATGCTGTCCTAGATGCTAACTGCTGTCCTAACAACAGTCAAAAGATGCTGGACACAAAGATCATGTGCTGCGTACTGCAGCAGCCCCACACCCACCAGCCAACACAGAGACTTATCCATCACTCTCCCCCTAAGTCTTGTGTGGCTCCTTGTGAGATATTTGAGCCATCCCGATCCTGGCGCGAAGTTCCTGGAACTTGACCCGCCCAAGGGACTTGGTCAGGAAGTCGGCGAGCTGATCTTGGGTGTTGATGTAGTTGGCCCGGAGACTCCCTTCCTCCAGGCAGCTTCTGATGAAGTGGTACCTCACCCGGATGTGCTTGTTGCGCTCGTGGAAGACAGGATTCTTTGCCAAGGCCAAGGCGGACTTGCTGTCCACCCTGAGCTCCACTGCTTCTGCATCTCTGCCAAGGAGATCGCCAAGCAGCCGAGCCAGCCACAAAGCTTGAGTAGCGGCAGTAGTGGCTGCGATGTACTCTGCCTCGCAGCTGGACAGAGCCACCACCTGCTGCTTGACCGACTGCCAGCTGATCGGACACTTGCCGAGGAAGAACAGAGTTCCGCTGGTGCTCTTGCTCGTGTCGATGTCGCCGGCATGGTCGCTGTCGCTGTACCCGATGAAATGCGCCGCACCGGGGCACCTCGGGTAGTGCAAGCCGTAGTCGGAGGTGCCTGCGACGTAGCGGAGGATCCTCTTCACGGCTTGCTGGTGCTCCGCCGTCGATCGTTGCATGAACCGGCTGACGTAGCCGACGGCGAATGCCAAGTCCGGTCGCGTGTGGACAAGGTAGCGAAGGCTGCCCACAATGCGCCGGTACTGCGTCGCGTCCACCTCCTCCTCCGTACTCTCCCGACTCAGCCTCAGTCTCTCCTCCATAGGAGTGTGGGCTGGGTTGCAGCCAGTGAGACCGCCTAGCTCCACAATGCGCTTGGCGTAGGCAGTCTGGCGAAGAGAGGTGCCGGAACTGTCCTGGTGGACCTCGATCCCCAGGTAGAAGGAGAGAGGGCCCAAGTCGCTCATCTGGAAAGTCGCCCTCATCTTCTCCTTGAACGCCTCGATCTCCACCTCCTTGGTGCCGGTGATCACCAAGTCGTCGACATAGACGCCTACCAGCAGGGCCTTTCCTCAGCTGCCCCGCCGGTAGATGGCCGCCTCGTGTGGGCTCTGCTCGAAGCCCATCCCCTTCAGCGTGGAATCCAGCTTGGCATTCCACGCCCTCGGTGCCTGCCGCAAGCCATAGAGGGCCTTGCGCAGGCGAAGCACCTTGCCCTCCCTGCCGGGAATCACAAATCCCGGCGGCTGATGCACGTAGACCTCCTCCTTCAAGTCGCCGTTAAGGAACGCCGACTTGACATCCATGTGATGGACACGCCAGCCCTCCTGGGCAGCTAGCACAAGGAGGAGTCGCACGGACTCCATCCGTGCAACGGGCGCGAAGACGTTGTCAAAGTGGATTCCTTCTTGCTGGACGAAGCCGCGCGCCACCAGACGCACCTTGTGCTTGATCACCTCTCCAGTCTCGTCCTTCTTGAGCTTGAAGACCCACTTGAGAGAGATGGCGTGGTGGCCGGCTAGAAGATCGGCCAGCTCCCACGTCTTGTTCCGCTCGACGGCGTCCATCTCCATCTGCATCGCGGCACGCCATGTCGCGTCCCTCTCCGCCTCGGCGAAGGAACGAGGCTCGCCATCGTCCTGTGCGAGGTGCAACTCTGCCTCAAAGTCGTGTTGCGCCAGTCCAGGGACCGGCTGCTCGCCGAGGAGGTTGTCCACGGTACGGTAGCGTAGAGGCTCGCCGCCGTGGTAGGCGTCGATGCGATCCTCGTCGTTGGACAGCGGAGTGGCGAACTCCACTGTGCGCTGCTCGTCGTGGGCCGAAGTTGCCGGTGCCGAGCCTGAAGGGGTAGGGTCCAGTGTAGGAGAGCGAGGCTTGGCCGGCGGTGCTGGTGGTGGACTCGCCGGAGCCTGTGGACTTGCCGGAGCTGGTGGTGGCGGTGGTGAAGGACTCGCCGGAGGTGGTGGCGAACGAGGTGGTGGGGTAGGCGAGCTCGGTGAGGACGAGCTGCTAGCTCCCCCCGCCTCCTTGAAGTGGACGTAGTCGACGACGAAATCGCTGGTCGTCGGAGTCGAGCCGTCATCCACCATCTTGCCCCACGTCCAGCTTCGCCCCTCGTCAAACACGACGTCACGCGTGATGCGCACGCGCCGTGTCGCAGGGTCAAGGACGCGGTAGGCCTTGGCGCCCTCCGCGTAGCCGATGAAGACCCCTAGCGAGCTCCGGTCGTCGAGCTTGCCGACGTGGTTGAGCTCCTTGACGAAGGTCAGGCAGCCGAAGACGCGAAGGTGGCTCACCGCGGGCTTGCGCCCGTGCCAGGCCTCGTATGGCGTCTTGCCGTCGAGGGCCTTGGTGGGGGAGCGGTTGAGCAAGTGGACGGCAGTCATCACCGCCTCACCCCAGTAGATCGCCGGCATCCCTCTCTGCTTGAGGAGGACACGGGCGGTGGCCACCACCGTCTGGTTGCGGCGCTCGACGACGCCGTTCTGCTGCGGAGTGTACGGCGCGGAGAAGTGGCGGTGGATCCCCTCATCGGCGCAGTACGCCGCGAACTCGGCCGCCGTGAACTCGCCGCCGTTGTCCGTGCGTAGGACTCGAAGCTTGCGGCCGCACTCCGCCTCCGCAGCAGCTTGAAGACGCTTGATGGCGTCCGCCGCGGCTGCCTTGGCGTCGAGCAGGACAGCCCACATGTAGCGGGACATGTCGTCGACGAGGAGGAGGAAGTAGCGCCGGCCTCCAGGTGTAGCCGGTGTCACGGGGCCACAGAGGTCACTGTGTACGAGCTTCAGTTTCTCCTTGGCGCGGAAGCTTGCCTGGCGAGGGAAAGGGAGCCACCGCAGCTTGGTGAGGACGCAGGTGTCGCAGAACTGCTCCACGTGGTCGACGTGCGGCATGCCCCGCACCATCTCCTTGCTGCCGAGCTGCCTCAGGGCCTCAAAGTTGAGGTGCCCAAAGCGCTCGTGCCACCTCCAAGCGTCGTCGTCGCGGCGGGCTGCAAGACAGAGAGGTTGCGCCACCTGCGCGTGAAGGACGTAGAGGCGGTTGCTCCTGTTGACCTTGACCAGGAGCCGATGTCGATGATCCCAGATGCGCAGCACCCCGTGCTCGATCTCCACGCGCGATCCGCTCTCATCCAGCTGTCCCAAGCTGATGATGGAGTTCCTCAACGCGGGGATGTAGTAGACACCGGTGAGCAGCCTATGCTCGCCAGTCTTGGCGACGAAGACGACAGAGCCGACGCCCTTGATCTCCACAGCGGAGGCGTCGCCGAACTTGACGGTGCCTCGAACGCCTGAGTCGAGCTCGGAGAACTCCCGACGCCCGGTCATGTGGTGGGCAGCGCCGGTGTCAAGGCACCACCCGTCGGTCTTGTCGTTGCCGGAGCTGTCGTCGAGGAGGGCGTGTGCTTTTGGCTCGTCAAGGTGGAGGAGAGTCGTTGCGGCCGGTGCCGCTGGAGGTAGTTCGATGCTCGCATGAGCAATGAATAGAGCCGGCTGCTCCTCCGCCTGCGCGACGTGGGCCTGGCCGTGTCGTGGCTGTCGACAATCCTTGGCCCAATGACCAAGCTTGCCGCAGTTGTAGCAAGGGTCGTCTCGTGCTGGCTTTTGCTTGCCAGCGGCGCTGCCCTGGGCGCCTCCACGATCATCACCCTCGGCACATCCTCGCGCCCCTGCCTGGGCGTCTTTGTGCGGCTTGCCACGCTTGCCACGCTTGCGGCCGCCTGTCGTGGAAGAAGGCTCCCCCTTCTTCCTGTCACCTTGGCCGGCAGCCCACTGCTCCCGAGTGAGGAGCTTCCCGCCAATGGTGACGGGTCCCGAGAGGCGCTGTGGCTCATCGCTGTCAACGACCTTGAGGCAGCCCAACGCCTCCTCGATCGTCATCGTGGAGAGGTCCAGCAGAGACTCGATTGAGCGAGCCATCTGCTTGTACTTCTCGGGGACGCAGCGGAAGAGCTTCTCAACAGCTCTCTCCTCGCCGTAGGTGTCGTCGCCGAACTGCACCAACTTCTGCAACAGAGTGTTGAGACGGAGAGCAAAGTCATCAACGTCCTCACCTGGCTTGAAGGCCAGGTTCTCCCACTCCTTGCGAAGTGCCTGCAGTGTGGACTTGCGGGCGCGGTCGCTGCCGATGCGTGCTGCAGCGATGGCGTCCCAGGCCTCCTTGGCAGTCCGCTTGCTGGTAAGCGAAAACTGCATCTCGGGCGGGACTGCAGCAATGAGAGCATCCAGCGCCCGTCGATCTTGGTCGTAGTCGACGTCGCCGTACCAGACTACATCCCATATATGCCGCACCTGGAGCTTCACCCTCATCACCGCAGCCCACTCAACGTAGTTGATCTTGGTGAGGGTAGGCCACCCGCCGCCGGGGCCGACGTCCCTGACGACAGCCTGGTACTCGTGGTGACCACGGTACCGAACCGGGGAGAGAGAGCCGCGCTGCCTGTGAAGGCCGCGCTCTCCGTCGACCTGTCCGCCGCCGCCATGCGCGCCTCCTCCAGGAGCGCCACCGCCATGCGCGCCTCCTTCAGGAGCGCCGCCGGCGTGTCTGCGCCTGTCTGGGCTGCCGCCGCGCTCGTGGGCGTGCGCGGCTGCCCACTGCGCCGCTCGCCCTCGCGATGCCTCCCTCTCCAGCAGCTCGAGGTCCGCGTCGGCGCTGTCATCAGCAGCGATGGAGTTGCTGTTGCTGCCGCGTAGAACATCGACCTCCGCTGCTGCTGCACGCGCTGCATCCGCCGCCGCCGCTGCTTCCACCTCCGCTCTAGCTGCTGCCAGCTCCGCTGCTGCAAGCCTCGATGCCCTTGCTACTGCTGCAGCGGCGTCTGCTGCCGCTCGCTCGCGCTTCTCTGTCGCGGCGAGGTCGGCCTCCTGCCGACGCCGCGTGCTCGAGGCGACCGAGCCCTGAGACTGTCCTGCGGACATGGCGCGCTATCGAGGGGGCTGCTGTGTGGAGAGCAGGGGCAGCCGGAGCTGCTGCTGCTACCGGCTGCAGCTGGGGCTGCTGCGAGGTCGGGGAAGGAGAAGAGCAGGAGATGCTCAGGCTACAGGATAGTACGGCTCGGATACCACTTGTTAGTTGCTGGATTCTCACTCTTGGTAGTAACAGAATCCTTACTCTCATCGAGAGAGGATGACACTAGGAGTTAGGGCAATTTTCTGGTTTATTTCTCACACAAACTCATACAATGCCATGCCAACCTGAGGGGTTGGGGTTACATACTTATAGGCTGCTAGCCAACCAAGCATATGCCAAGATGCTAGTCTAAGATGCTAGTCTAAGATGTTGTCGTAGATGCCAACTGCTGTCCTAAAAGCAGATGCTGTCCTAGATGCTAACTGCTGTCCTAACAACAGTCAAAAGATGCTGGACACAAAGATCATGTGTTGTGTACTGCAGCAGCCCCACACCCACCAGCCAACACAGAGACTTATCCATCAACTGCATGCCTTGTAGGGTATATATGCTTTGAGCTAGTTTTCAATTACTAAATGTATTTTAAAAAATCCAACACATGTCTTCCATAAATGTATTTGAAAACAAATGCTTCCTCCGTCCAAGAAAGAATGGAACTATGTGATACGTGTCAGTTAAAATGGTTCACATTGACCAAGTTTCTAGTGAATAGTATTCACATTTATGTCTCTAAATCAATTTATTATGAAAATAAATTTCATAATTGATCTAATGGTATTCATTTGATATTATAAACATTGGCACCTTTTATCTATAAATTGGTCAAACTTAATAAGATACTAAAACATGACACTATACTAGAATTGCACTCTTTCTTGGACGGAGGAAGTACTACTAATCCCGATAGCAAGGCCTTACAGTAGATAATAATTTGGACGTCAATGATATAATAACCAGCATGTGACAAGACAATTTTTTTGGAAGTGTATGGTGCAAGGAGAATATGTACTACATGCTAGGTAGCTGCTCTTAGCTTAGCATCCAAACTAATACAAGCGATAAACCATATACATATGTTCTAAGGGCCTCAATTTTAAGTCTTGCCCTGGCCCCCCAAAATCTCAGGGCCGGCCCTGCTTAAGCAGGTTGGGCAAGGTCACTTAAGCAAGTTGGGTTTACCCTTAATCAAAATATGTTACTAAAACGGTAAAACCTAGCAAGTAGCAACTCTAAAACTTTCAGAAACATTATCGCGTGCGCGTCCAATGTCAACGCCTAGGCCACTAAACCTCGGAAGCGGATTTCATTTACCCTTTCTCCTCGGGGCGGCCCTCGATCCAGAGCAGGCGCCCATCCCCAGCGAGGGCGATACCGCCGAGGCGCTTATCCGCGCCGGAGACGACGTCAGCAGTGATGGGCGACCTCCAGGACCCGTACGGCGCCACCGCAGGCTTCTCGCCGCCGGCCGCTGCCGCGGCGGGCGGCGTGGAGGAGGCGGCTGAAGAGGAGGACATGCGGGGCTGCGAGGGATGCGCTCGCCGGTTGCGGAAGCTGGGGAGAGCGCGCTGGAGAAGGTGGGCCGGGGCGGAGGTGGGGCTGCGCACGGGCGAGAAGATGGAGGCGAGCCGTGTCGCCATTTACGGGATGCGGGGTGCTGTTTTTATATGGTTTTTGTGGGCGTTTTTCCCTCTCCTCTCACAGGTAGCGGCAGACCGGCAGACCCCAGATGCAGCGCAGCCTTGCAGTCAGGACTGCAGGCTCATCCTCTCTCTCAAAAAAAAAAAAAAAGGACTGCAGGCTCATTCTAGCATGGGAACTTCATTTTTCAATATACATTTTTCTTCTTCAAATACATTTCTACCTTTCACTTCTCCTTAGCTCTATTAAACTCTCACTAGACTTTGTTTTCTAGAATCAACCAAACAGGAGAACTACTGATTATATTAACAAAAGAGGATGTCCAGATTGAACAAAGAACAGAAGATCCAGATTGGACAAACAATAGCCCTGCAGAAAATTATCCCATTTGTTCCAAATTATAAAATATTTTCGCTTTTTTCTACATACATTGTTTTTACTAGTAGTATGTATAGCAAAAGTCACGTATAATCGACAACATTATGTCTGGTCCAGGCTTTTTTCTAGACACGTACCGAAACATGAGAGCTATCGATTATACATGATGTCTAGTTGCACATTGTTTCTAGACATAATGTATATCAAACATTACGTACCTAGAAAAACAAAAACATCACATAAAGAGAAACACTTCTTACCAAGACTAAAACAACTCTGACAAAGACAACCCGCATATAGCATGGGCAAACAACAATCTCTCTAGACTTCTATTAACTACAACTCTGACAAAGACAACCCGTGTATAGCATAAACAAACAACAATCTCACTAGACTTTTATTAACTACTAGAAGTATCTCCACACTACAACAACGTAGCCTAAATTTATTCATAAAAATTTTAATCCTTATTTAACGTAAGATTCTAAATCGTGTTGAGGCATGATTGATGGGCTAGTCGGTCTAACTGACGTTTGAAAAACTAAACCATGGCCAGTCAATGCTACTGCCATTTGTCTCCTCGCAAGTCAACAGATCGTGGAACCTGAAAACAGACCAACACCAGGGAAAAGCTAAGGAAAACTTTGCTTCAATTATTGCTCGTAACGACAGCTAGAGCCCTCTAGTTCAATTGAAAGAACAGCTGCGAAGGGCAAATCTGCCCAAGGGGTGCACCAAGTTGCATCTAAGCTGACCAGTTCAGCAGTTGATAGCAGGTAAACAGAAAATAAGGATTGCTGCCGTTTGAAACGTTTACAAGGACTAATCAAAGTTTTCAATCTTGATTGGAGTTATGTCATCAGCCACCTTGAACTTTCCCACTAATCTTGCCAAGAACACCATCTCCTGCTCCAAGGTAAATTTGATGTTCTCAGCCTGTTCAAAGGAATGCACGTCAGGTATGAGCTATCTGCAGTTCGCAGTATGCAAATTCAAGTTCGTCCTATACTAATTAAAATGCTTAACTTGCTAGAGAACAACAGCAGATAGTGAGTTTTCATATTAGGTAGTTGACTAAGTAATTTCCTTCTTATATTAAATGTGGCACTTAGAAGATGCGGTGCCTAGGATTAAAGAGTGATCACTGGACCTTGCGGAAACCATGTTGTTCCCCTTCGTACTCAACCAAAGCAACGGGAAGGCCCTTGTCCTTTATGGCCTTGTATATTTTTGTGGCCTGATCTGGTGATACAACCTGATATCAAAGTGAAAGCCAGTAAATTGAAATCAATAGCTTCAGGTTCATGATAAGAAGTTAAGAACTGGTAAGGCGTAGTTTGTTCCTAGTCAATCCTAATTCCCTCATTCATGATTAATGGTTTGGAGTTTATTCATCGCTAGCTAGTTTCCTTTAATTCCCTCATTCAAGATTAATGATTTGGAGTTTATTCATCACTAGCTAGTTTCCTTTTTATACATCACAAGATAGTTGATGTGTTAAACAGACGGCTTCTTCTTAGCCCCTCCTTCTGTCTTTGCCTTAATAGACGGGAATACCAGACCATTTAAGGAGGTAACCACGACCTGTGAGCACCCAGGTTCAAGCCAGGGTGGGTGGCCACTCAATTAGAGGCTCTACCAACTGAGTTATTATTTCATAAATGGATTAACATTTATGATTTCCAGGCATATTCTGAAACTTGTCAAAGGTTAGCATATCCTCCACTATGCAAGTTCAGGTTTTGTAGGCTTACCGTGTCTTCCAACCCTTGAAACAAAATCACTGGGCATGAAAAGTTTTCAACAAAGTTTATTGGAGATCTCTCAAAGTAAGCTTGTTTATTCCCTGAAACATTGGTGGTACAGTGATGTTGTTAACTGAAACATAGAAAAAAAAAGAATGCTAGTATGGATGAGTCATGAGTGCAGCATTCCTCACCCACAAGGTTATCAATGTAGTATGCTTCAAACTTGTGCATTCCTGCCCTCAAGGACGCTAGGTCAGCTATCTGCTTATAAACAAACCAGAATCCGCATGTAAAAGTTCTTAGCTGGTGTTAAGCTGAATCCAAAAGAGAGCAATGCATGAGAAATTGAGAACCAAAACTTGCCCCATATAAAGACAAACCAGCCTTGAAGGTTTGTCTGAAAGCAAGGCAGGCTAAAGTTGTGAATCCACCAGCAGATTCTCCAGTTACACAAAGCCGCTGCCCATCCACTCTTCCAGTTTCCACCTTAATAATCAGCATGGTATAAGCATGTTCATTCATCTTTCTTAGTATCCACTGTAAATGCTGACTACATCCTCTACAAAAGTTAACAACCTGGGTTTGTCAGTCTGAACAAGCCATACCAGGAATGCAGCACAACTGCAGCAATCATTTACATCAACAATACCCCATTGTGCTAAAAGTCTCTCTCGAAATTCTCTTCCATAGCCTTCAATAAAGTGAAGGAACATCAATAACTATCACCATCAAAATCCGTGATAATAAATAGATTAAGGTGCTTGCAAATAAGAGGATGGACATCATCGAATAATTAATACATCAGATCTGGAAGTACACAGAATGTGGATTTCTTCATCAGATATATAAACTGAGACAAGAAAGAGCCAAAGACCTGAGCTTCCCCCGTAGTTAACATCAACAAATGCCCATCCTCGGCTTGTCCAGTACTGCACACTAAGATCCAGAATCCCTCGTGCTTCATCTGTGGGTCCACCTAAACAATGAGGTAGTATAAAAAAGTTATAATAATGTTAAGAAGATTTTCCACTCTGTGATGCTTTGACAAGCAATTGGAGCAAAAGATAACTTCAATGCCTTTAGCAATTCATGGAGTTGGTAAATCAAGTTAGTTTAGACCAATGTATGCCCATCTATCATCAAAGCACACTAAGAGTTTATGTTGACGAAAGACTAGATTAACATATACTTTACTCAAACAAAGAAAAAGACTGCAGTAACAGGAAAACAATTGTCACTCTTAGATACTGATTGGAAATATGTACATGAAATCCAACAAAGCATTTTTGCTAATTATTTCTGATGCAACATGAAGTCATGACCATATATGACATTGACATAAAATGATATGTTTGTTTACCATGAGTTCTGACCAGTAGGGGAGGCTTTTCGTCTGATGAACCTTGGAAAACATTATTATACGGAGCATAAAAATAAGCATATGCATGCTGACCATTGACCACAGTTGGAAACTCCACAAATTCAGGCAAGCTGAAGTATGATTCATATAGTGCAACATCCTCTGAGGAGGACCAAACAATAGAGAAATCAGTTGCCAAAGTTCTCTTTTTATCAAGTGTCACCTGGTGGAAAAACAGAGGGTGAAGCTCAAATGTACACCACAGGATTCAATGTTAATTGGCAGTAGACTACGAGAGATCCAATTAATTAAACCTTTGCTATTGATACTGGAAGAGTAGCAGATGCACCCTCAATATAGAAGGATCCATCTCCAGACACCTAGCAAATCAGCAAGCTTTAAGATAAAGCATCATGACATCAATAAGTTCGAGCATTAAGTACCAAATCTTACAAAATGATAAATAACAAAATTTAGTTACTTAAGGTAACTCATCAGATATTGTACCACTATGTTAGTTACAGAAGAGAAGGGAATGTCAATTTTCGAAAAGGACTCGGAATCGTGGTCAAGCACCCCAACATATGACTTTCCATTCTGCCTGGATAAGAAAAAAAGCAGGTTATTCTTCTGAACCACATAAAATCGAACAGATATTAGAAAGTGTGAAAACCTGTAACAGCAAACGACTTTGTGACTTGTATCATCTATTCCAAGGAAATCATAGGAGCTGACACCAAAAATCCACATGGGCTTGGAGAATTCAGCATCAAGTGAATACAGAGGTGTTACCGCATTGCTTTGCTCATCCTGTCATACACAAATCAACACAAAACTGAAAACACTGATAACAGAAAGAGTTCAAACTTCTTCATGGTAATACTTGTGTTCCATGCTTTGTTAATGTAATGGCCAAGTTTTTCGTTTAGTAAATAAACCAGCTAAAGGTATTGAGTTCTTAATTGTCTCATACAGGTCTACCTTGCTGTTGAACAGTTTCAATATCTTAGAGGCAAGGCATCAAGTTGATGCCCTATTGATTTTGGTATGATACAAGAAAAAATGGGATAACTATAAAAATAACAATATGAGTTTAGAACATTATGTTTAGTCAACATCCTACTCACTAGAGAGAGTAGGCTATAACGATGACTATTGTTAGCTACATGATGGTGTCACCAAAATAACAATGGATGTAAAAGCGTACAACTAGTTCTTAAATAAACAAATCTTGTTGAAAAGTAGGTGCAAGTGGTACATCTAGAACACAGATGATCAATATGAGGGTTCCAGAACAATAGACAGATGTGCCCCATGGCAATACAGACAGATATGCATTTGCTACCCTGGGAGAACGATCAGATCAGTAGAAAACTGAATAGAAACAAATTACAACTGACAGAAACTGTACCCATTTATAAATATTCCAAAACCCACTCCTTCGATCGGTTATGAAGAACAGCTCCCCTAGAGCAAAGTAGAGTTAATCGAGTGAGAAAATACGGTTTGCATCTAGCGAAATAAAAACCAAGTAGATAATCAACGTGCAGAAAGTCACCTACTCATGTCCTTGTCTCCTTGAATTGTAACACTTAAAATGCATGAAAAAGTTCAGTATTAAATTTCAAATACCTTTTGAAGACCACCTGGGTTCAGTAGGAGATTCTACTATTGTTGGGTCTCCACCAGCAATGCAGATCTTTTCTTTTATCTCTCTACACAATAATAAACACCGCAATAAATAAATCAACAAATCTTCAAAGAAGATCATGAAACATTCATGTACATTTGAAGTAACAAGAAACTCAACCATTGTGTTAAGGTATATTAGTCAAGGGTATTAGTGTAATCTCCTCATGTTACGAATAAAGGGGGACTCAACTGATTATTGTGTTGAGGCCCAATGGGGACTATATATAGAGTACATGAGGGACTCAGGGTAAACCCTAAACTAGGAGATTACACTAATACCCTTGATTAATATACCTTAACAGATCCTTTTTGTAAAAAATAAAATGGATTGCAACAAACAAATACCCTATCAAACATATCATTAGGTACAAATCAAGGTATCTATGATGTACAATACCCCAGATTCTGATAAAGCCAATAGAAAGACTACATTAGCACAATCTCGAACAAATTATCGATTTCTCTGGACCAGTTACATGAATAAAGTGATCTCAAAAACAAACTAATCCTCAACATATGTTGCCGGGCATGAAAGACTCCACGCTCAGATAAAGGACTGTAGCAGCTACTGGAGTTACAAGTATAGATGTGTAGAACATTTCTTTCTTTCACCAAAAAGGAGTGAAAACACAAAGGTGCAACTAAGATATTACCCTTTCTCATTGAAATACCCAACCCATAACTGCGATTTGTCCCAGGACATGTTCGGGTTACTCCACTCAATCCATGCCATACGTTTTTTAGTTGGATCAATACGTGGGAAGGCATAAAAGTCATTGCCACTGACCAGCATAGTAGATTCTGATCCAAAAAAAGAAGATTTAAATTACAAATAAGCCCGAAAATCTCTTAAGGATAACATAAAGCAGTAGCCTAAGTGTTCCTTACCTTTGACATCCTGATCACTTATTCTTACAGCAACAATTGTAGTGATGGGATTTGAGCTATTGTGCCGATGATCTGTCGTCAAATTTGATTCTTTTTTTGCATTAACTGAATAACTGTAAGCAAATCAGAACTATTGATCTGATACATGGAATAGGTCTAGTCACCTTCCATTATAGTTACGAAACGATGGAAATGGGGATCAAAGACACCATCAGCATAGCGTACTACTGATCCAGCATAATCTGGTGTCAGCGGTAGTGGTGAATTATCTGAAACCAACAAAGCAAGGATTTTAAAATGCCAGTTACAGAATATCATGTACTTACACATGAATTTGATACTAAAATGGCATCCCTTTATACTAATCATGGCTTAAGGCCAAGAAGGTTCAGAGAAGTAGCATCAAACTTTTCAAAATCAAAGTTAGGTTACAGTTCAAGAAAGAAAAACATAACTAAGTTCCTGTTTTCTAAATGTTCACTTGAATCCCTAAAGCACAGAGATTCAACCATTCTTTGTATAAGTATCTAAACGTGGTACATATCAAGATAACAAGTTAACAAAAGAAGAAAGTTTAAATGTGGCATAAAGGAGCACTTTTTGTGTAATCACCTGGACTGAATGAGTTTAGTTATTGCGTCAAAAAGTTCAGATGCTAGATAGGAGTAATGCCAGGTTGTACACCGACCATGCCCCATCCTTTGCCTATCTGATGTCTCAGTCGTCAGTCCCCATTTTAGCATTCCCGCAACATGTGAATCATGGGCATAAGCCTCAAGCGTCCGCCGTCACATAATGTCAGACAGATACCGGTAGCATGTTGGGTTTGATTTTTGAAGCTTGGAGCGACAAGTATTTGCCAAATTAAGTGGCCAAGGGTGACAAAACAGTAGGAATAACCAGGAACGAGGTAGTAATGCTCGTGTGGTACCCGCTGTTAAGCGTAGGTTCAGGTCAGCTCCTCACCTCCTATTGTTTGCTTGTACAGACGCTGGTCAGTGTAGTTAGAGAACACAACGGTATCCCCTTGCACGGCGAATGCACCACCACCGTACTCCTGCGCCAGGGACCGCACCGCGAACCCCTGCGGCGTCACATCAAGAGCCTTGCCGCCTGGTTCTGCCGCTTCCTTCACGAGGACCGCGCGCCTGACGACGAAAAATCACAGCTACAAATAAAAATGTGCACAAGCACAACGCTGGGTTCTAAAATTTGTGAGTGGCAGCAGTGGAAACGGGGGCCGGATGGTTGGGCGTACCCTCCATCCTCGGGGCGCGTCTCCACCCAGACGAGGCGGCCGTCGCCGGCGATGGCGAGCCCCTCGGCGGTCCTCCCGGCGGCGGAGACGACAGCGGCGCTGATCGGCGACTCCCAGGACCCGTACGGCGCGGTCGACTTCCCGGTGGCGCCCGAGGCGGCGCGGGGGTGCATCGCCGCCGTCAGGTCGCGATCGAGCGGGCGGCGGGTCGGGGGAGTGGATGAGAGAGAGGCTTGGGGACGCCGGGACGGGGACTGGGACCAGGGTTTTTTTTTTTAGGAAAAAGTCTATTTTTCCTCCCCAACTATCACAAAAGTCCACTTTTCCTCCCTCAACTTCAAAACCGGATAAACCACATCCCTCAACTTTTCAAACCGTGCATTTTACCTCCCTCGAGTGGTTTTGAAGGCGGTTTGCTACAGTAAACGGCGGTATGCTACAGTGTCCAGTGGTTTTGATACAGTGCCCATGTTTTTGTCTTTTCTTTTTTTATTTATTTCGGCTGAATCTTTAAAAAATCATAGTAAATCACAGAAAAATCATAAAAATGGAAAATCCAATTTTGTTGCACTCCACATGATTAGATCTACACAGTGAACATATAATATGGTATGTTTTAGTACAAAGTTTTTGCTACGAAGGTTTTGCCTTTTTCTTTTTTATTTATTTCGGCTGAATCTTTGAAAAATCATAGTAAATTACAAAAAAAATCATAAAATAGAAAATCTAATTTTGTTAGACTCCACATGAGCATATCTATATAGTGAACATATAATATGGTATATTTTAGTACAAAATTTTTGTTGTAGCTTTAGATCTATGTTTTTCTATAATTAATTGCAATAATTCATAGCTGCTGCTTCTATAATTATTTTGTTGGACTAAAGCATACCATATTATATATTTACTATCTAGATCTACTCATGTGGAGTCCAACAAAATTAGATTTTCTATTTTATGATTTTTCTGTGATTTACTATGATTTTTCAAAGACCGCCTTTTACTGTAGCAAAAACACTGGACACTGTAGCATACCGCCGTTTACTGTAGCAAAACCGCCTTCAAAACCGCTCGAGGGAGGTAAAATGCACGGTTTGAAAAGTTGAGGGAGGTGGTTTATCCGGTTTTGAAGTTGAGGGAGGAAAAGTGAACTTTTGTGAGAGTTGGGGGAGGAAAAATAGACTTTTTCCTTTTTTTTACGACCTCAAACCGCCGGCCTCCCGTTCCGGTTTAGCGGTAAGCGGTCGGTAACCGGTCGAATTTGAATTTGAATTCAAACGCGCCTTCGGTTTGGTTTGTCACCGGTTTACCGGGCGGTTTGGAGCGGTAACCGCTCGGTTTAAGCGGTTTACCGCTCGGTTTGAGTTTGGAATTTTCTTTTTTCTTTTTTTTAAACGTCTATACGTATAAATAAATATTAAACGAACTCGAATTTGAAAAATTTTTACACCATTGGCTTCTATAAATCATGAACTATTTTTAAGAATTTTTTCAGTATTTTTTATTTTTTTTTTCAAATTTTAAATTTGAATTTGGGGGCCTTAACGGGGCAGGACCGAGATTTTTTTTTCTTTTTTTTCAAATTTCTATACGTATAAATAAATACTAAACGAACTTGAATTTAAAAATTTTTTACACCATTGGCTTCTATAAATCATAAACTATTTTTAGGAATTTTTTCAGCATTTTTTTTTCAAATTTTAAATTTGAATTTGGGGAATACCTAACCGGACCGGACCGGAACCGGTCCGGCCCGGTTAGGCCGGTTTTTTTAACCCTGACTGGGACTGCTTGCTGCTTGGCGGAGCGATGCAAGTCAGTGTGTTGACTGGTCAAAGTCAAATGCTCTTTTTATACTGCCTCGTTAGAATGGTTCTTATTTAAAATAACTAATATTTTCCATATTTTTAATAGCAAGTGTCCAATTATTTTTTTAAATAGCCCCCCCAAAAAACATAGCATGTCATAAATGTTATTATTATTTTATATATAAATTTAATCAAACTTAAGATATTTTGGAGCTGTTCGGCTGTCCTGATAAGCCGACTGAAAAACACTGTTGGCTGATTTGTTGTGAGAGAAAAATACTGCTCCAGTTGAAAAAACAGGCTGAAAAAGACGGATTATAAGCCGAATGAACAGTGCCATTGACTCTAAAAAATGTTAGAATGCCTTGTATAAATTGGGTGGAGGGAGTGTCAAACGTCGTGACTAATAGACACAATAGTGTTTATTTCTATTAACAATTTCCACGTGTGAGGTTTTTTTTTTGACAACACCACGTGTGAGGTTGTGCTTGTGCCACGCTATTTTATTTGATGCAACCTATAGGCAAGTCATCGTTTTGCTTGGCGTGACGGATAGATGAAGCAGACTATTTTGTGTGATCGATATATGAGTCATGCAATTTTTTGTTGGCGTAACCGAGACTATTTTTTCTTGGAGTTATTATATGTTCATTGGCAAGAAAGAGAAAGAAGTGGTAAAGAGCCAATATATGCATTGAACTTTGAAGGAACGGGAAACACGAGGCTAGGTGCCAATGCTAAAATTCAATGCATGTGGACGAAATTGGTCTTCTTGTCCAATGAAATTACGGTTGCTCTAAGCCCAATGCCAATGTAAGATTTCACCTCCTAGTTTCTAAGACCATCAAACATGTCTTCCTCTTAGTGCATAGTTTCATTGCACAGTTTCATAGATTATTTTAGCTCTTTTTTTTTGTCCCACCGGTCTCTTCCTCTTTTCTCTCTCCCCACTAGAGGTTCGTGAACGACGGGTGGCTCCGGGACTCTGGCCTGGCTTATTCAACCTCTACTCCGGGCGGCAAGATACTACGGTAGCTCCTCACCTCCTCAACGGTGAACCCAACGGAGGCAAGCATGGCGGGCCAGCAGTATCGCGTGGCGCCGCGGGGGTGGCGACGCCGCACTCCGACCCTATGTAGGACTCGCCGTTGACGAAGAAGAGCAGGATCTCGCGAACCTGCCCTGCTGCTCACCGACACCGTCGAGGGAGGTGGACAGGTCGTGGAGGAGGGTGTCGGTCTAGCGCGCGGCGGGCGACGGATCTCGCGGCCCGCGACCGCGGCGGAGGAAAGTTTCTGCTCACCGGCAAAATTCGTCGGTGGCCTCTGCCTCCCCATGCTGCCACTGCCACCTCAGAGAGCTAGCCCACGGAATCGGCTACCGTCGCCACGAGCACCGAGGGCGCCATCATTGTAGCCGGGAGGACGCGGGCATCAGCCGCCGCACGAGCGCTCGGCGAAGTGGTGGGCGAGGCGGTGGGCTGCGTCGCCCCGAGGGTCACGGATCCACGCGGCGAACTCGAGGACGGAGGCGGCCTCGCCCGCATACGGAGGCCGCACCCACGGTGGAGGCGCGCTCGCCGGTGCCTAGCGGCCGCGCCCGCGGCAGAGGTGCGCCCTGACATATCTCCCTCCCGCGGTGAAGAAGTGACGAAGAAGAAGTAGTCGATGAAACGAAGGAAGGCTCTCAGTGCGGGTTTCACCCGGTTTTCGACGTTTTGGAAACAGCGATGTATCGTTTCATCCCCACGAAACGTTTCCACTCTCTCTCCTGCTCGTTTCATGCAAAAACTGCAAATCTACTGATGTGGCATCCCATTTAATGTGCATGAAACACCCCATGAAACTTCATTGAGACTGGCCTAATTCCACCATCCAATGGACTTGTCGAGAATGAGGAAACAAAGATTTCGTATATAAGCAATGCATATATAATCATGGTACCGATGTGGCAGTTAAGTGGGTAGTGAACGCGCGGTAGAACCCCTAGTCAAGGAAAATTAGGGATGCAAGTTTAAATTATGTTGGGTCATTGGATCCACCTAAAAAATTGATCAAATGAACTAGAATGGTATTTTTGTAGTTTGAGGAAAGTAGAAAAATGAACTAGAATGATATTTTGACCGGTTAGTTAGGTGACCCAAAAAAACAATTGGGTACCCACTTGCATCCCTATGTCAAGTAGAGGAAACCCTTGGCCAAACATGAATATATGTTGTCTTATACATGGCCAAATAGGCGGCCAGCCTTGGCCTGGCCCTGGCATGATTTGGCATGGCACGGCAGGGCACGACAGCGACGGTGCAGTCATGCTGTGCCGTGTCACCGTGTCTATGTTGCAGTTTAGGCATGATATTAGGACCCTTGAACCATGTCGTGTCGTGCTGCCGGGCACAGCGGCCCACAGTGTCGTGCCGACCCTGGCCCATCGCGTGAGGCCACGCCACGCCGTCGCTGGGCACACTGCGCCAAGATGCCACGTGTCGTCACCACATAGCTGCGTGACCCATGACGTTGCATCACCTTTGAAAGTCCCTAGTTTGGTTTTGACTAATTGATGAAACCTAGGACTAACATTTGTATCTAAGTGGATGATTTAGATAAAGGTGGTCATTGAATATGAGACATGACATTGACTCATGTGACCAAGATGGTAAAAACCAAGATGAGGCTTGGCTCGATGGACCGGTTGTGAAGGTGAAGGGCAAGTCGAGGCTTCGAAGCGAAGGACCATGCGATGGTGAAACTTGAGCAAGACTTAGCGCCGACGGATCAATGCAACGATGAAGAGCAAGTGAAGTCAAGGTCGATGGATCGAGACGGTCATGTGATGATATGAAGTGGATCATATCATTTGGAGAAACAAAATGGGCTCAAGACAAAGATATAACCATAGGGCCATTTTGTTTTGCACTCAAGACACCATAGAGGGTGTGAGTGGTTTAGGATCGATAGCCGAACTATTAAGAGGGGAAGTCTTATTGGTTATTCGATGCACGTGTGCCACTAGGTGAATTCATGAAGTGCATTGCATGTAGGGCCTAGTGAGCTAACTGGAAAGCCTTTGAAAATGTTTATGAAAATGCTAACACACGTGCACAAGGTGGTGATCACTTGATGGTGTTGACATATTTGCGAAGGTGACGGAGTTTGAGCGGTAGAGAGGTTTTAGGTTCCTCTCTCCCTCTTGCTGAGCTTGCAAGGTGGGATTCATGCGTTTTCAAGGAGTTGAAACGACTATTTTCCACTACGCCGGAAGTCGGAAAAGAAATGGAGGCGAACGGAGGTCACAGAAGTGACCGGACGTTGGACCGGACGCGGTCTCTGTTTGACCGGACGCGTCCGGTCAGTGTTCAGTTTTTGCGCATGTTTTGGTTTTTTGATCGGACGCGGTGGCACATCCGGTCACAGTCGACCGGATGTGTCCGGTCGATCTGGGAGCTTACTGGACTCCAACTGGACGTTGACACTGTGGTGTCCGGTCAGTTCTGCAGCGCGTCCGGTCGCTGTTTCGTTGTGTGCTACTCAGGCTTGACCAGCGCGTCCGGTCCGTTACGGGACCAGCGCGTCCGGTCGAGCTTCGCGCGTCCAGTTGTTGCGTGGAGCGCGTCCAGTTGGTGCGTCGTGCGCGCGGGTATTGTGCGCACCTGCGCGTCCGGTCGATTGAGAGGCGCGTCCGGTCATAGCATTTGACCGTTGGAGCGGAAGTGACCGTTGAGATCGGGCGTTCGGTGTTGAACGCAGTGGGACACGTGGACGACTCAGGGTGATCGAACGCGGTGCAGAGCGTCCGGTCAGTTCGACCGACGCGTCCGATCGTTGCGAAATTTCGCCTAGTGAAAGGGTAACAACTCTATTTGTTCGAAGAGGCTATAAATACTTGTTGGCCGGCTCTTGGGGAGCGCTCTCGAGATTTCTAACACTCTTGTGCATCCTTTGAGCTAAAGCTTCTCCTTCCCACTCTTCTCTCTTGCTTGATTGCAAATCAAAAGTGAGATTGAGTGTTCCCAAAGTGTATTGCATAGCTTGAGGGCATCTAGTGACACTTGTGGGTGGTTTAGCCGATGGATTTCTTGTTACTCTTGGAGAATACCGCTCCTAGCCAGCTTGGAGATTGTTGGAGGCGTTGGCAAGAGAAGATGATTGTTCTTGGCCACCTCCGGTTGATTGTAAGAGGTTCTTATGCTTTCCTCGGCGGAGCACCAAAAGAAACTCTAGTGGATTGCGCGTGTCATTGAGTTACCTCACTTGAGAGTGGTGTCTTACGATGCCTTGCGGGGCATGCCTTGAGGGGCAAGTGACTTGAGGGTCACACCTGAAAACCATCTAAGTGTTGGTCGACACAACCGGTGACGTAGCTTGTCGGTGCATAAGTGAACACCGGGTGAACAAAAATATTGTGTCTCTTGTCTCCCGACGATTGGTCTTCATATTGTGTTGTTGTCAATATTAATTGATTGTATATCATCTTGGTGATTGGCAACATCTTCTCTCCATCATCGGTATAAGAATCACAATCCTCTCTCTTGAATTTACATTGACTAGATTTGCTAGTGGTAGCTTTGCTAGTAGTGTTGTTAGCGTGCTCACTAGTATAAAATGAGTAACATAGCCCTTGTGTGAACTAGAGATCATAATCTACTAGACTTGTGGATAGAAGGCTTGCATCACAACCATAGGCTAAGCAAAACTCGCTTTACGCCGTTTGTTATTCTAACAAGTTTGCTTAGTGGTTCGTGTAGGATTTTTTATAGGCTATTCACCCCCCTCTAGCCATCTAGGACCTTACAAGTGGTATCAGAGCCATGATCACCGTTTTAATCAAGGCTTAACATCATTCGGTGTGAAAAATGACTCAAATTGTGTTCAATCATGTTGGGGGCAAGCCACCGTTCTTTGATGGTGTTAGTTCTTTTGCTCATTGGAAGAGAAAAATGACAATGTACCTTGGTTCTATTTATAAGAGAGTATTGCAAGTCACTGAGAATGATTTTGCTATCATTGATCCCCGATCATCTCACCGATGAAGATAGAGCAAATAGAACATGCAATAGAATGGCTCTTAATACACTTTACAATGGTATTGACACAAAAGTATTTGAGGGTATCAAGGATTTAGAATTGGCAAATAAAGTATGGACAAGGTTGAGTGAAACATATGAGGGCACTAAGGTTGTGAAGAGTGCCAAGCTATATGGGCTCAAGAGTGAGTTTGAGAACTTCAAGATGAAAGAAGAAGAAACAATCTTAGAGATGTTTCATAGATTGCAAGTCATTGTGAATGATCTCAAGAGCTTAGGGCACAAGATACAAGACCAAGATTTTTGCCACAAGTTCTTGTTGAGCTTACCAAGAAGATTCAAAATGTTGATCATGATGCTACAAAGAGATGGGCTTGATGCAATGAAGCCCAATGATTTGCTTGGAGAGGTATTGACCTTTGACAAGTATGATCAAGATGTTGATGAGAAGGAGAAGGAGGAAGAAAAGAAGAAAAAGACCATGGCATTCAAGGCCACCTCCTCCAAGGGCAAAGCTTCAATTCAAGAAGAAGATGACAATGAAGAAGATGAAGAAGAATTGGAAATTAATGATGAGACACTTGCTCTAGTTGTCAAGAATATTGGCAAGATGTTTATCAAAAGAAGAGGCTTCAAAAAGAGAAATGACAATTTCAAGAGCAATGAGCAACAAAGGAAGTGCTTCAATTATGATAGCACCGAACATCTTCAAGCCGAATGTCCCTATGACAAGAAGAAGAACAACAAGAGGGACAAGTTTGAGAAGAAAAAGAGAGAAGCTAAGATGACTTTCAAGAAGGGCAAGAATGGAGCCTATGTGGTCATTTGGGAAAGTGATGATGATGAAGAAGAAGAATCATCATCCAACAAGGTTTTTGCTTCCATTGCTATCAACAAGAAGACATCACTATTTGATTCATCCTCTTCATGCTTCATGGCTAAGGAAACTAAGGTATTATATGATGAGAGTGATGATGAAAGTGAAATGAAATATGTTCATGATAGTGATAATGATAATGATGAACCAACTAAAGAACAACTATATGACTTGATGCAACAAACTAGAGACATAGCTATTGCCAAGGACAAAGAGTGTAAGAAGCTTTCAATGAAAGTAACAATACTTGAGAAAGTCCTTAGTGAGCTTAAGACCACTTATGAGAGTCTAGTGGAAGACCATGAGGATCTTGATAAGGCTCATTCTAAGCTTGAAAAAGCTCACTCATTGCTACTTGAGCAACAAGCAAAGAAGAAGGTTGTTGTATCATGTGATATAGGTGTTACATGTGATATAATTGATGAATCCTTTTATGAACCTATCATCATGTCAAATGCTAACCCTTCTTGTAGCTCTTCATCCATCACCACCAACTCTATCTCCACTACTAGTGATGGTTTTACTTGTGATGTCTCACTGATGGTTGAGAATGAGACTCTCAAGAGAGAGGTGGATGAGCTCACTCACGCCCCTGGCAAGGCCTATGGTGGTGAGGCCCGCTTGCTTAAGTGCTTGGGTAGCCAAAGGTTCTCTCTTAACAAAGAGGGATTGGGCTACACCCTCAAAAAAGGTAAGTCAGCCTTTGCAACTCCAAAGCCTAGCTTTGTGAATGGTAATGGTCGGTTTTGTAATAGATGCAAGCAAGTCGGGCACCTAGAGCATAATTGCAACAAAAAGAACCAAAGCAAGAACCTTGTTAATGCTATACCTTTTGATTCTTGCTATGTGCTTACCAAGAGTGTGAAGGGTGTGCAAGCTAAGTTTATTGGTACACCAATTGTTGGACCAAAGAAGAAGACTATTTGGGTACCAAAGAGCTTAGTTACTAACCTATAAGGACCCAAGCAAAAATAGGTACCTAAGCTTCATTAATTTGCTTGTAGGTCAATTACAAAACCAGAGGAAGGCATTGGATTATTGATAGTGGGTGCACTCAACACATGACCGGTACATCAAGAATGTTTGACTCAATCAAAGTCAATGATAGTGGTGTTGATTCTATCACATTTGGCAATAACAAGAAAGGCAAGGTTATTGGCTTGGACAAGATTGCAATATCAAATGACTTAAGTATCTCCAATGTGTTGCTAGTTGAAAGCTTAGATTTTAATCTTCTATCCATGGCACAAATATGTGATCTAGGCTACAAATGCATCTTTGGGGTTGATGATGTGGAATTTATTAGTGTGGATGGTTCAAATGTGGCATTCAAGGGCTTTAGATATGAGAATCTCTACCTAGTTAACTTCAATGCTAGAGAAACTTCATTGACAACTTGCTTAATCTCCAAATCAAGCATGGGTTGGCTTTGGCATAGAAGGCTTGGTCATGTTGGCATGAAACAATTGAAGAAGCTTACAACTCACAATCTTGTCAATGGTTTGAAAGATGTTGAATTTGAGAAGAATAAGCTTTGTAGTGCATGTCAAGCCAGGAAGCAAGTTGGAAGTTCACATCCAAAGAAGAGTATAATGAGCACATGCAAAGCATTGATTTGATGCACATGGATCTATTTGGCCTAACAACATACACAAGCATAGGCGGCAACAAGTATGGCTTTGTCATAGTAGATGACTTCACAAGATTCACATGGGTATTCTTTCTTAGTGATAAAAGTGAAGTGTTTGACATCTTCAAGACATTTCTCACTAGAGTTCACAATGAGTTTGAGATTAGAATCAAGAAAGTGAGAAGTGATAATGGAAGTGAGTTCAAGAATACAAAAATTGAAGAACTTTGTGATCACTATGGCATTGGACATCAATTCTCGGCCAAATACACTCCACAATCAAATGGCCTAGTTGAGAGAAAGAATAGAACATTGCTTGATATGGCTAGATCAATGTTTCATGAGTACAATGTGAGTCAATTATTTTGGGATGAAGCAATCAATACCGCTTGCTACTACATCAATAGACTATATTGTCATCCATTGCTAGAAAAGACCCCATATGAGCTACTTCATGGAAGAAAGCCAAATATTTCTTACTTTAGGGTGTTTGGTTGCAAATGATATATCTTGAAGAAGGGCACTAGATTGGGGAAGTTTGACAAGAGATTTGATGAGGGGTTCCTACTTGGTTATTCAACTACAAGCAAAGCTTATAGAGTTTAGAACAACTCAAGTGGCATTCTAGAAGAAGTCCATGATGTGTAATTTGATGAAACCAATGGGTCACAAGATGAAGAAGAGAATCTAGATGATGTTGGTGGAACTCAATTGGTGGAAGCAATGAAGAACATGGACATTGGGGATATTAGAGCAAAGCAAGTAATTGATATTCAAGATGATGATAAAGATCAAGTGCTCAATTCTCCATTCAAGCTAGCTAGTGACTCTCAAGTGCAAGATCATGGTGCTAGTTCATCTCATCGAGATACATCAAGCGATCAACCAAGCTCAAGCAATCAAGTGCAAGTAATCCAACCACAACATGTTACAAGAGATCACCCCATTGATAGTGTTATTGGTGATATTAGAAGTGGTGTGCAAAAAAGATCAAGATTGGCTATGTTTTGTGAGCATGCATCATTTTTGTCAACCATAGAACCAAAGAAGATAGAAGAAGCTTTGAGGGATGCCGATTGGATCATGGCTATGTAAGAAGAGCTTAACAATTTCACAAGAAATGATGTTTGGGAGTTGATAGAAAGGCAAAATGACTACAATATGATTGAAACCAAGTAGGTGTTTAAAAACAAGCAAGATCGAGATGGCATTGTAGTAAAAAACAAAGTAAGACTAGTTGCTCAAGGTTACACTCAAGTAGAAGATCTTGACTATGATGAGACATATGCTTCCGTGGCAAGATTGGAGGCAATAAGGATTCTATTGGCTTATGCTTGTGCACACAACATCAAACTATTTTAAATGGATGTCAAAAGTGCATTTCTCAATGGGATTATCAATGAGTTAGTCTTTATTGAGCAACCTCCCGGATTTGAAGATGACAAGAAACCCAACTATATGTACAAGTTAAAGAAGGCTTTATATGGCTTAAAGCAAGCACCTAGAGCATGGTATGAAAGGCTAAGAGATTTCCTTCTCTCTAAGGGATTCAAGATGGACAAGGTTGATACAACTCTATTTACCAAGAAGATTGGGAATGATATATTTATAGTGCAAATATATGTTGATGACATCATCTTTGGATCAACCGATCAAGCTTATTGTGAAGAATTTGGTGCTATGATGGCCAAAGAGTTTGAAATGTCTATGATTGGTGAACTTAGCTACTTCCTTGGTCTCCAAGTAAAGCAATTGAAGAATGGGACATTTGTGAGTCAAGGAAAATACATAAGGGACATGCTGAAGAAGTTTGGGATGCAAGATGCAAAGTCAATTTCAACTCTAATGGGTACAAATGACAACTTGGATAGTGATCTTGATGGCAAAATGGTGAATCAAAAGGAATATCGGTCTTTGATTGGAAGTCTACTCTATGTCACCGCATCAAGGCCGGATGTCATGTTTAGTGTTTGCATGTGTGCTAGATATCAAGCCTCACCTAGAGAAAGTCATCTCACGGCCGCAAAGAGAATATTGAGGTACTTGAAGCAAACATGAGATGTTGGATTATGGTATCCCAAGGGGTCAAAGTTTGAATTGATTGGATATTCAGACTCTGACTATGGGGGTTGCAAGATCAATAGAAAGAGCACAAGTGGCACATGTCAATTACTTAGAAGATCACTTGTGTCATGGTCCTCAAAGAAACAAAATAGTGTGACAATCTCTACCGCCGAAGCCGAATATGTGAGTGCGGAGAGTTGTTGTGCACAATTACTATGGATGAAATCAACTTTGAAGGATTATGGCCTCAACTTCAAGAATGTGCCATTGCTATGTGATAATGAAAGTGCAATCAAGATGACACAACACCCGGTTCAACATGGAAGAACAAAAGCATATTGACATAAGACATCATTCCATTAGAGATCATCAACAAAAAGAAGATATTGCCATTGAAAGTGTTGGCACTGATGATCAACTTGCCGATATTCTCACTAAGCCACTTGATGAAAAGAGGTTTTACAAGCTAAGGAATGAGTTAAACATTCTTGATTTCTCAAACATGAGTTGAATGCACCCCACTCACTTATTGACATGCCTCTCCTTCGACATTGCAAGGTAAAATTGATTGACATATCATTCATCCTATGCTAAGGACTTGCTAGAGCATGTAGACATAATAAGTGGTATGCATGAGCATTCATGATAAATCAAACGAATTTGATGGATATATGTTACCATTATTGCTTCTATGTTTGTTTTGATCTAGTGGTGGCATATGACATGTTTGTGAGCTTGTAAACCTAGTGTTGAATCTAGAAGATTTGCTATAAGTGTTTAATTCAACATAGGCAAGATAACCCTTATCATGAGGTGTGAAGAAGCTTGTCTTTGGTTCAAATCGAATTAAATATCTTTGGCAAGTGTTCTAGGTTGAACCAAATTTAATAAATTTTAACCTACTCCATCAAATGTTTTTTTCTCCACAGTTTGATCCCATTTTTAGGTAAGTTGTTGACAAAGGGGGAGAGAAAAAGATGATTCAATATGATAAAGGGGTAAATAAAATTTTTGATGCACACAAGTAGGGGTAGCAAGCTCATAAACAAAGTTGTTGTATTTGTTTGTGCATTTTCATATGACTTGCTCATTGCACATGTATTTAAAGTAAATATACATGATTGTGTGGTGCAATGCTAGTATAGAGCTTGAATGATGAAATGATCTACTAACATGCATAGGAATAGTTTACACGTAGTATCTAGACATGCCTAAAGCTTTACAAGTGGTCCAAGAACTTTTACATATAATGTTGATCTCACGGGGTTCTTGAGTTTTGATGGATGTCTAGTTACTTCATGATGCTAAGGATGGTGTAAAAGGAAACTCCGATTGATATCACGCTTCAAAGGTCCATTTCTTACATCTTAGCATCATTTTGGTAGAATTACTCTCTCAACACTTCTATTCATGCATATGTGCAAAGCTTTCAATCCAAACTCTATGCACATATGTAGGGAGAGCTAATGCTACCAAAACCGAGCTTGTGATAATTGTCCAAACCTTACTTATGAGCAAATTGAATGGACAAGTATGACAAGTTCAAAACTTTTATTACCAAAATCATCTTTGTGAGGGTTGTCATCAATTACCAAAAAGGGGGAGATTAAAAGTCCCTAGTTTGGTTTTGGCTAATTAATGAAACCTAGGACTAACCTTTGTATCTAAGTGGATGATTTAGATAAAGGTGGTCATTGAATATGAGACATGATATTGACTTATGTGACCAAGATGGTGAAGACCAAGATGAGGCTTGGCTCGATGGACCGGTTGTGAAGGTGAAGGGCAAGTCGAGGCTTCGAAGCGAAGGACCATGTGATGGTGAAGCTTGAGCAAGACTTGGCGCCGACGGACCGATGCAACGGTGAAGACCAAGTGAAGTCAAGGTCGATGGATCGAGACGGTCATGTGATGATATGAAGTGGATCATATCATTTGGAGAAACAAAATGGGCTCAAGACAAAGATATAACCATAGGACCATTTTGTTTTGCACTCGAGACACCATAGAGGGTGTGAGTGGTTTAGGATCGATAGCTAAACTATTAAGAGGGGAAGTCTTATCAGTTATTCGATGCACGTGTGCCACTAGGTGAATTCATGAAGTGCATTGCATGTAGGGCCTAGTGAGCTAACTGGAAAGCCTTTGAAAATGTTTATGAAAATGCTAACACACGTGCACAAGGTGGTGATCACTTGTTGGTGTTGGCACATTTGCGAAGGCGACGGAGTTTGAGTGGTAGAGAGGTTTTGGGTTCCTCTCTCCCTCTTGCCGAGCTTGCGGGGCAGGATTCATGCGTTTTCAAGGAGTTGAAACGACTATTTTCCACTACACCAGAAGTCAGAAAAGAAACGGAGGCGAACAGAGGTCACAGAAGTGACCGGACGTGGTCTCTATTTGACCGGACGCGTCCGGTCAGTGTTCAGTTTTTGCGCGTGTTTCGGATTTTTGATCGGACGCGGTGGCGCGTCCGGTCACAGTCGACCGAATGCGTCCGGTCGATCTGGGAGCTTACTGGACTCCAACTAGACGCTAGCACTGTGGCGTCCGGTCAGTTCTATAGCGCGTCTGGTCGCTGTTTCATTGTGCGCTGCTCAGGCTTGACCAACGCGTCCGGTCCGTTACGGGACCAGCGCGTCCGGTTGTTGCGTGGAGCGCGTCCGGTCGGTGCGTCGCGTGCGCGGGCACTGTGTGCACTTGCGCATCCGGTCGATTGAGAGGCGCGTTCGGTAATAGCGTTTGACCGTTGGAGCAGAAGTGACCGTTGAGATCGGGCGTTTGGTGTTGAACACGGAGGGACACGTGGACAACTCAGGGTGATCGGACGCGGTGCAGAGCGTCCGGTCAGTTCGACCGGCGCGTCCGGTCGTTGCGAAATTTCACCCAGTGAAAGGGTAACGACTCTATTTGTTCGAAGGGGCTATAAATACTTGTTGGCTGGCTCTTGGGGAGCGCTCTCGAGATTTCTAACACTCTTGTGCATCCTTTGAGCTAAAGCTTCTCCTTTCCACTCTTCTAAACATTTTGCTAATATATACAAACAATTTTCTTTCATCTTCTCTTTCTTTTTTCCTCTTCCCTTCCATTTTTCATCTTCTCCATGGTTGGGTAGATGAGCTTGGGAATTGGCCCATGTGTAATTGTAGTGTGGTGGTTTAATATCACCTTGGAAGTTTAGTTGAGTGATGTCCAACTTATAATCCTTATTACTCTAATTAACCTGAAAGTAAAGTGTAAGAGTGGTCCTATGTATATATAGGTTCGTTTCACATGAGGAATTTGCTCATATGACGATTTTGGATTGGACACACTCTGACTCATGCACATAATGTCATGTAATTGCCTCGTATGAAAACTAGTTGTAAATAATTACAGCAAGGACATGGGATTCTTAGAGGAATTCTAAGAACCTCAAGGAAAAAGTGAATTGTAGTGTATCTAGCGTCTAAACTTCCACTACTAATAACGAAAGCATGGACTAGGCTGTGTGTTGTGATGTTAGGTTAACCATATACATGTTGGACCTGGTTTGTGTTCTGATGGGCTAACACCATATGCATTAAAAACATACATTTGCACAGGAAAAAAATAGTTTAGTCTACAACCTGTTGGTGGGAGATAACACACATACGGCAAGGAAAGATTATGAGCCAATCGGCCTAGCACCTTGTTGTTGTCTTTTTGGCCTTGCTCTCTACTTCAACTTTATGTGGGGAAAAGCTCTCTGATGTATGGCATATCCCTTTTCTGTATAACCCCTAATTACCCTGCTAATCCTATTGCTCCTTTAATAGGAATGCAAAGGCGCACAACACTGCCACCACCTTGGGTGATCAAGATTTGTTTTGCACCAGAGCGGTCAACTCCTCTTCTTTTCATCCAAAAGATCCATATTTATACTTCGAGGGAGACCGTGGCATAAAATTGAAGGCATATCGTCGAAAATGTGATTTGAGGGTTGATTGAGTTGGGCTCAATGGAGGTACCACCGTTTGGCACAATGTTAATTTCCTGCCAAATGTGCCTGATTTTTTCCAATTCGGTTGTGGGATCTTCTATGTATGTATCTTTGGGGTCGTCCAAGAATGTCGAACTAGGATAATAATTTTACATTCCTGGCTTCCTTGTTTGGATATTTCCTTCCACATTTTGTGAGGCACTCCTGAGTCGTCCTCGCGTAGAGCGAGTTGCAGGTCCGGGTCCACCTTCCGCCCGGCATTTTGTCGAGTGCCTGCAAATACAAAGAGTAAACCAGTTAGCACAATATAGACAAATATAGAGATGCAAAATGGACGAAACATAACTAGAAAATAATAATAATATAGTATTACATGAATTAGAAATAATCTTCAGGATCGGTAGCGGCCGTATCATAAGTGTCATCATCACTATCAATATTGTCTAACATTTCTGCCTCATCTCCATCGTTGTCATCAATGGCAACGCCAAACCGTAATCGCTCAAGCAGTGCTAAGTCTTTGGCATTTTGCACCTCTTCTCCATCATCCTCATCTCCATCGTCCTCATCAATGTCATTATCTAGTTCTATGCCCATCAGCGAAAACATGTCTATGTCAAACATGCCATCTAGCCCCTCGGGTTGATAGAACTCCCCTGTATATGTGTTTGGGTCAAAGTTGTAATCCTCATCGTTTGGGACAGGCACTTTGCCATGCGGTGATACCAACTATGCAAGGTACCAACCCTCAAGAGTGGGATCTTTTTGGCACGCCCATGGAAGATAATAAACTTGTGTGGCCTGTTGAGCCATAATATAGACATCGTCTCCTTGATAGAGGAAATCTTATCGAATTTCAACTTGTCCAATCTCAGGGGCTCTTCTCATGACATTGGGATCGAACCAATGGCATTTGAATACGACTAGCTTATGACCTCCGTGAAGCTCAAAGTTGAGCTCATATATTTCTTCGACTATGTCGTAGTAGTCGCGGTCATTGGTGCCGGGCGTACGGACTCCAGTATTCGTGGTTTTTCGATTGGGCCGACTGAGCTCGTGGCTTCTTGTGTGGAAGCGATAGCCATTCACATCATATACGGTGAATGACTTGACCCTATAGGGGAAGCCTTTGACAACCTATTTCAACTCTTCATCCATTTCTGCATCCGTGCGTGCCTGTAAGGTGAGGGCGGATAGATCATTACTCGCTCGTAGGAGTAAAGTGGGATGTCACAGATGGAACGATGTAAATTGGATGGTACCTTCTTTTCGAACCATGAAATGAAATCGGGCACACCATCTTTGAGAATACTATCTTGTTCTTGAGGGGAAGGATCCCTATTTCCTATCCAGTATGTATTCAAAAATTCCCTGAAAAAGCAAGAGACAAGGGGGTTGGATAGATAGACGATAGTGACGGCGTATGTAACGAGCTCATTGAGAACTTACTGCACATAAGGGTTCACTTCGTCAAGGTTCAACAACACATACAACATGATAGTGCGCCACTCATCATTCTGCAAGGTCTTGGTGCTCGAAGTGCTTGCCCTGCCAAGTTGACCTTTGAAAAGGCTGAGATTTGATGACCTCTCGTCGGTGTTGTAACAAGGGATTGGATTGTGCCCGCTGGGAAGGCTATCCTTATAGTATGATGTTGTGAAGTTTGACACCTCCTCAAGAATGAATGCCTTTGCCATGGATGCCTCAATTCTGGCTTTATTTCTACACTTTTTCTGAAGAACCTTTAGACATCTCTCGATTGGATAGCACCAACGGGCTTGCACGCCCCCCCCCCCCATTCGTGCCTCGTGAGGCACAGGTGCAAAATCAGATGCTGCATTGAGAGAAAGAAGCCAGGTGGGAAGATATTCTTCATCTTACAGAGCAACATAGGTGCCACTTTCTCTAAGTCATCAATCACGACCCGAGATAGCTCCTTGGCACAAAGCTGGCAGAAGAAATAGCTCAACTATGCCAGGATGCGCCATACATGCTCGGGGATGAAACCTCTGGTCATCGCTAGAAGGAGCCGCTCAATCCATATGTGAAAGTCATGACTCTTCATCCCTAACACTCGACAAGTGGACACGTTCACTCCCCTCCTCAGATTCACCGCATACCCATCAGGGAACATTAACGACTGAACCCACTGACATACTTCCCTCCTTTGGTCCTTCTTCAAAACAAAATCGACCGAAGTCCTTTTCCATTTCTTGCCAGGCGCAGGAGTCTTCATCACTTGCTTTGGTCTATCGCACAGTGCTGCCAGATCCACTCTTTCCTTAACATTGTCCTTTGACTTTTCTGTGTCTATGAGTGTTCCCCAAAGCGCCTTGGCGATATTCTTCTCTGTGTGCATTAAATCAATGTTATGTGGAAGAAGAAGATCGTTGAAATAGGGAAGCCTAGTCAAGCCTGATTTATGAGTCCACATGTGGTACTGACCATATCCATCAAAACGACCTTTCTCTTTATCAACTTTGAGAGCCTCTATCTCAGCGCGGATCTCGGCAGCGGTCATCATCTGAGGTGTAGGATCGGTGACTTCAACACCTTTCGTGAAGTTCTTGATGTCTCGTCTGAATGGATGGTCAAGGGGGAGGAACTGACGATGTTGGTCGAACGAAGAAAACTTGCCACCACTCTTCAGCCAAGTGAACCTCACACCTGCCTTGCATATTGGGCATGAAAACTTCCCGTGAACACACCACCCCCGGCCATACACCAGGAAGTCATGCAGGGAGTAGTGGTACCACACATGCATTGTGAAGTTCCTCTTTGTAGCTCGGTCGTATGTCAGTACCCCCTTTTCCCAAGCATCGATCAAATCATCGAACACAGGCTCCATGAACACACCCATATTGTTTCCCGGATGTTCAGGAATTATCAGTGATAAAAATACGTTCTTGGGTTGAAAGATGACACGGGGGGAGATTCGGGGGTATCACAAACACAGGCCAACAAGTGTATGGGGCCGTGGACAATCCATACAGGTTGAACCCATCTGTTGCCAACACTACACGTACATTGCGAGACTCCTCTGCTTTAACACGATGTATGCCATCGAAATGGGTCTAGGCATCGCCATCCGATGGGTGTACCATCTTGTCCGGATTGTACCTTTTGCCATTTTTGTGCCATGTTATCTGTTTCGCGGACTCCTCTATCATGTACAGCCGTTGGATCCTCGGTATGAAAGGAAGGTACCGTAGGACCTTCATAGGGATACTCAGCTGTTCCTTCTTGCCACCACTAGTGTCGACCTCTAGGTACCTAGAGGATTTGCACTTTGGACAGTGCATTGCTCCCTCGTGATCTTTCCTAAAAAGGATGCATCCATTCGGACAAGCATGGATCTGCTCATACGACATCTTAAGTGCACGAAGAAGTTTCTGTGACTCATACAAGTTCTTCGATAGGATGTGATCCTCCGCAAGCAGGGATCCAAAAACTGCCAACATACCATCGAAGTTGTCCCAACTCATGCTAAACTGCGACTTCAACCCCATAATGCGTCCAATTGCATCCAGATGCGATACCATTATCTTTTCGTGCAAGGGCTTCTGCGCTGAAGACAACATATCATAGAACGCCTTTGTGCTTTCTTCTGGCTTCTCCTCCAATCCTTCACCGAACCGTGCCTGCTGAATGTCATCCATCCAGTCTGCTACCCCACCATCTCCATCATAATCCTTGAGACACTGTCTTACCACCTCCTTTCTAATACGATCAGCTTCACCATGGTGGATCCAGCGGGTATAGTTTGCCGTGAATCCATACTTGATAAGATCTTCCTCCCACAAGCCTCTTAATTTTTCTTTTCTTGTTGCCACATCTGCCGCACGGACACGACATCCGGGCAGACCCTTTAGCAGCCTCACCAAATGCATGCTCCAGGAAAGCATTGGTCTTGGTCATCCATTCTGGGGTCATACTTGCGTGGCCCATGTACATCCACTCTAGGTTATCCATCCTCTAGCACATGCATATGTAAGCGAGTAATAAAAACTATAGGTAAATCCACAAGGCGTTCCTACTATACATCTAATAGGTGAAGGATAAGTCCTAATCCCACCCGAGGATGCTGAAAGGTCTTGATGGCTAGAGGGGGTGAATAGCCTTTTAAAATTTTCTACAAAGACAAGCTAAACAAGTTTATCAATATAACAAATAGCGAGATGTGAGTTTTGCTTAGCCTACGAGGTGTTTGCAAGCCACCTATCCAAAACACAATTCTAGTAGTTGCACTCAAACCGCACAAGTCAAACCGAGAAGGAAACTACAACTACAACTAACAAGCTACACAAAAGAGCTACTCTAGCAAAGCTAACTAGCTAGCAAAGATAACTAAGAAAGTAATGCGGAGTTGAGTTAGGAGAGTTTCACCGAGGGGCGAAGTATTGAGACAACCAATATGATCAACAATGAATACCAAGATAACCGAACACCGGGATCAATCAATCATAATATGAAAGTGATGACACGAAGATTTATCCCGAGGTTCACGTGCTTGTCGGCACGCTAGTCCCCGTTGTGTCTCTCTTCACCACGTGGTTCGGTGGCTAATCGGTCTCACGCCGAGCCTCTCAAAAGGCGCCACAAGAACCTACCAAATGGCAAAAGGTTGCAATGACACGAGCAATTCACTAACGTTGCCTTTGGCGCTTCGCCGAGGTAGGCACAAACTCCTCACAATCACCGGAGGTGGCCAAGAACAATCACCAACTCTTGCCAACGCCTCCAAGCTGCTCCAAGCCGTCTAGGTGGCGGCAACCACCAAGAGAAACAAGAATCCCGCAGTAAATCAACCACCAAGTGCCAACTAGATGCTATCTCACAATGCAAATGCACTTGGATCACTCAATCTCACTTCGAATATGCAAAGAAGCAAGAGAGATGAGTGGGAGGGGAGTTGCTTAGCTCAAAGTGCTCACAAGTATGTCAAATGTTCAAGAGAGAGAGCCTTGAGCCGGCCAACGAGTATTTATAGACATACCCCTTCGAATAGAGCCGTTAGAAACTTAAACAGCCGAAATCGTGCTGACCGGACGCGCTGGTCCAACTGACCGGACGCGCCGGTCGCCCAACGGCTAACTCGTGAAGTACTGATCGGACGCGCTGGTCCAAACGACCTGACGCGCCGGTCGCTCAACGGCTAACAGCGAAGCAACGATCGAACGCGCTCATCGCGCAGACCGGACGCGCTGCGAACGACCGGACGCGCTGGTCCCGTGAATGACCGGACGCGCTGGTCGCCTGAGCAGCGCTCAACGAAACAACGATCGAACGCGCTGAAGAAACATGACCGGACGCGATAGTGCCAGCGTCCGGTTAGAGTCCAGTAAGCTCCCTGAACGACCGGACGTGTCCGATCGACAGTGACCGGACGCACTTCACGTCCGATCATCAAACTGAAATACGCGCAGACACTGAACACCGACCGGACGTGTCCGGTCATGCAAAGACCGCATCCAGTTCAGCATCCGGTCACCTCTGTGACCTCCGTTCGCCTCTGTTTCTTTTCTGGACTTCTGGCGTAGTGGAAAATAGTCGTTTCAACTCCTCAAAAACGCCTGAATCCCGCCTCGCAAGCTCGGCGGGAGGGAGAGAGAACCCTAAACCCTCTCTACCGCTCAAACTCCACCGCCTTCGCAAACGTGCTAACACCACCAAGTGATCTCGTCATGTGTGAGTGTGTTAGCATTTTCACAATCATTTTTCAAGGCGATATTAGTTCTATCCAAATGCATATGATTATGAAATGCACACCTAGAGGCACTTAGGAGTTCAATAGCCGCATCATTCCCCTCTTTATAGTACGGCTATCTATCCTATAATGTAACCACACCCACTAGGTGTCTTGGTTACTAAAACACAACCCTTAAGCATATACCTTTGCCTTGATCACATAGGGTTGCATCCAAATCCAAGTGTGGCCATCATGATCACCATGTCCATCTTGCCACCAACCTTGGAATGTACTAATCCTCATATGCTACATACAACTTAGGCATAGGATTAGTACTTAGGCATTGTCACTAATTACCAACACCAAACATAGGACTTTCAATCTCCCCCTTGTTGGTAATTGGTGACAACCCTTTCACAAAGATATTATGATAGAATTTTGATTGAACCCATATCACATTGTCCAAGTATATTACCATGTGTAAGAATTATGGACATGTGATCATGAATTCAAATTGATAGCAATGGCTCCCCCTACATGTATGCTATATGTTTGGATTTTGGAAGCATACATGTTAGATAGGAAAAATTAGGAGCATTGACTACCAATAGGTGCTAAGTGTTTAAGATTATAGACCTTTGATTGAACCCATGTCGCATTGTCCAAGTATATTACCATGTGTAAGAATTATGGACATGTGATCATGAATTCAAATTGATAGTAATGGCTCCCCCTACATGTATGCTATATGTTTGGATTTTGGAAGCATACATGTTAGATAGGAAAAATTAGGAGCATTGACTACCAATAGGTGCTAAGTGTTTAAGATTATAGACCTTTGAAGCGTGATACCATCGGAGTAGCGATAAACACCATCTTAGCACCTTGTGTAGTTAGATTCCACTTAGAAAAGCACAAACATAACTAGAAACCTCATGAGATCAACATTATAAGCAAGGCTCTAGTACCACTATGAAAACCATGAAGCAAGAAAAATCTAACTACTTCCTATTCATGCTAGTACCTCAATATACCATTCAAATTATACTAGCAAGTCACCACAGAAGCAAAGTATCGGAGAAAAAGAAATGCATAACTATGCATCATACATATGAAGTGCACATGGAAATGCAACAATCATGCTTAAGAGCTTGCTCCCCTACTTATTCACAAATTATCTTTGTGAACAACATTTTTCTTCCCCTTTGTGCTTCTCCTCCTTTGAGTTCTATCTTTGTGAATAAGAATTTCTCCCCCTTTGGCACCAATGACCACAAGGGACTAATTTTAGATAGATTATCATGTTGAAATATGGGGTGAGGATCAAGTTTGTGATTCAACCTAGATTGCTTGCATAAATAAAATGCTTCGGTTTGATCCAAGGGCAAGCTTCTTTACACCTCACTAGAAGGGTTATCATGCACCATGTTGAAGCAAATATTTAGACAAGTTTTCTAGATTAAATACTTAGGATCACAAGCTACTTAAACAAGTTATATGCTACCACTAGATCATACAAGTCATGGAAACAATAGTGGCACCATATAAACTTCAAATTCATTTGATTTTCATGAATGAGCCTAAAACATGTAAATTATGACTAGATGCACTAAACAAGTCCTTAGCATAGAATGTATGACATGTCAACCAATTGTACCTTGGGGCTTGAAGGAGAGGCATGTCATATATGGGGTGCATCAACTCATGTTGGAGAAGTCAAGTATGTTCAACTCATTCTTTAGCTTGTGAAATCTCTTCTCATCAAGTGGCTTGGTGAATAGATCGGCTAATTGATCTTCGGTGCCCACACTCTCAATAGCAATGTCACCCTTTTGTTGATGATCTCTAATAAAATGATGACGAACATCAATATGCTTTGTTCTTTGATGTTGAACCGGATTGTTGGTTAGCTTCACGGCACTTTCATTGTCACATAGCAATGGCACATTCTTGAAGTTGATTCCAAAATCTTTCAATGTTGCCTTCATCCATAAGATTTGTGCACAACAACTACCCGCGGCGATGTATTCGGCTTCGGCGGTAGATAGTGCAATAGTATTTTGCTTCTTGGATGACCATGAGACAAGTGATCTTCCCAACAATTGACAAGTCCCGGAGGTGCTCTTTCTCTCCACTTTGTCACCGGCATAGTCGGAATCCGAATATCCAACTAGCTCAAAGTTTGCACCTTTAGGATACCATAATCCAATATCTTGTGTATGCTTTAAGTACCTCAATATTCTCTTTGTTGCTTTCAAATGACTTTCTCTTGGTGAGGCTTGAAATCTTGCACACATGCATACACTAAACATCACATCGGGCCTTGATGCCGTCACATAGAGTAGGCTACCAATCATTGATCTATATAGCTTTTGATCCACCATGTTGCCATTCTTGTCACTATCCAAGCTTCCACTGGTGCTCATTAGAGTAGTGATTCCTTTTGCATCTTCCATACCAAACTTCTTTAGCATATCCTTTATGTATTTGGTTTGGCTTACAAATGTTCCTTCTTTCATTTGTTTGATTTTAAGTCCAAGAAAGAAACTAAGTTCACCAATCATTGACATTTCAAATTCCTTTGCCATCATTTTCCCAAACTCATCACAATAATCTTGATTGGTTGAACCGAATATGATATCATCAACATATATTTGCAACACAAACAAGTCTTTCCCAATCTTCTTGGTGAATAGAGTAGTATCCACTTTGCCCATGACAAATCCTTTGGATAGCAAGAAATCTCTTAATCTTTCATACCATGCTCTAGGTGCTTGCTTCAATCCATACAAAGCTTTTCTCAATTTATAGACATGATTGGGTTTCTTGTCATCTTTAAAACCGGAAGGTTGCTCCACATACACCTCATCTTGAATGTACCCATTGAGAAATGCACTCTTCACATCCATTTGATATAGCTTGATATTGTGAGCACAAGCATAGGCAAGTGGAATCCTAATTGCTTCCAATCTTGCAACCGGGGCATAAGTTTCACCAAAGTCAAGACCCTCTATTTGTGTGTAACCTTGAGCCACTAGTCTTGCTTTGTTTCTTACCACTATCCCATCTTGATCTTGTTTGTTGCGAAAGACCCATCTTGTTCCAATGACATTATGATCCTTAGGCCTCTCAACTAATTCCCATACTTCATTTCTCTTGAAGTTATTGAGCTCTTCATGCATTGCATTTACCCAATCCGGATCTCTCAATGCTTTATCAATGTCCTTGGGTTCTTCCATTGACACAAAAGAAGAGTGAGCAAAAAATGATACCAATCTTGATCTAGTTTGAACTCCCCTTTGTATGTCACCAATGATGGAATCCAATGGATGGTCTCTTGCAATGTTAGTTGGTTGAAGCACTTGGAGTTGATTGCTTGGATGTTGATGTTGATTATGAGTTGGAGATGATGAACTAGCCACTTGTTGATCTTGTTGCACTTGAGATGATGTACTAGCTTGATTTTGCATTAGAGAACCACTAGCTTGTGTAATTGGACTTTGGAGCATTTGATCTTTGTTGTCATCCACATCAATTACTTGCTTTGGCCTAATATCACCAATATCCATTTCTTTCATAGCATTGGTCAATTGAGTTTCTCTCACATCATCCAAGTTATCTTCTTCATCTTAAGAGCCATTTGTTTCATTAAACTCAACATCATGAACTTCTTCAAGTTGTCCACTAGCCAAATTCCAAACTCTATAAGCTTTGCTAGTAGTTGAGTAACCAAGTAAGAATCCTTCATCACATTTCTTCTCAAACTTGCTCAATCTAGTGCCCTTCTTCAAGATGTAGCATTTGCAACCAAATACTCGAAAGTAAGCAATGTTAGGCTTTCTTCCATTTAAGATCTCATATGGTGTCTTCTTTAGGAACTTGTGGCAATAGAGGCGGTTGCTATAGAAGCAAGCCATGTTGATTGCTTCGGCCCAAAATGAATGACTCACATTATACTCATTCAACATTGATCTTGCCATATCAATTAAGGTTCTATTCTTCCTCTCAACTAAGCCATTTGATTGAGGTGTATACTTGGCCGAGAATTGATGTTTGATTCTAAGCTCATCATATAGCTCATCAACTCTTATGTTTCTAAACTCACTTCCATTGTCACTTCTTACTTTCTTAATTGTGGTCTCAAACTCATTTTGCACTCTCTTGATGAACTTCTTGAATATGTCAAATACATCACTCTTGTCCACAAGAAAGAATACCCATGTATATCTAGTGAAATCATCCACAATCACAAAGCCATACTTATTGCCACCAATGCTTATGTATATAGTTGGCCCAAATAGATCTATGTGCAACAACTCAAATGCCTTGGAAGTACTCATGATGCTTTTTAATGGATGAGTGTTGCCTACTTGCTTTCCGGCTTGACATGCACTACATAGCTTATCTTTCTCAAATGTGACATCCTTCAAGCCTCTAACTAAGTCATGCTTCACTAACTTGTTTAATTGCTTCATGCCAACATGACCAAGTCTTCTATGCCATAACCAACCCATACTTGATTTGGTAAGCAAGCATTTTGAAAGTTGAGTGTCACTAGCATTGAAATCAACCAAGTATAGATTCTCATATCTAAAGCCTTTGAAGATCAAGTTAGAGCCATCAACACTAACTATCTCCACATCATCAACACCAAATATGCACTTGAAACTGAGATCACACAATTGAGCAACCGAGAGAAGATTGAAGTTCAACTTTTCAACTAAGAGCACATTGGAAATGCTATGATCATTTGAGATTGCAATCCTTCCAAGAGCCTTTACATCACCCTTGCTATTGTCACCAAATGTGATACTATCAATACCACTATCATTTGATTTGAGAGAGTTGAACATTCTTGAATCACCGGTCATATGTTGAGAGCACCCACTATCAAGCACCCAATGCCTTCCTCCGGCCTTGTAATTCACCTACAAAACAATTTAATGTCTTTTAGGTACCCATACTTGCTTGGGTCCTTGGAGGTTAGTAACTAAGCTCTTTGGTACCTAAATGGCCTTCTTCTTTGGACCCACAATTGGTGTACCAACAAACTTAGCATGCACACCTTTCTCACCCTTGGTAAGCACATAATAAGAATCAAAAGGAATGTAAGGTACATTAGCATTTTTCTTGTTCTTGTTCATTTTGTTGCAATTAATCTCTAGATGCCCAACTTGCTTGCATCTATTGCAATAACGATCATTGCCCTTCACAGAGCGAGACTTTGGAGTAGCAAAGGCCACCTTGCCCTTCTTGGGAGTATAGCCCAAACCCTCTTTGTTAAGAGAGAACCTTTGGCTACCCAAGCATTTTAGCAAGCGGGCATCCCCACCATAAGCATTGCCTAATGCGCGGGTGAGATCATCCACCTCTCTCTTGAGAGTCTCATTCTCAACCACAAGTGATGAATCACTAGTAGTAGAGATAGAGTTGGTTGTGGAGGATGATGATGAGCTACATGAAGCATTAGTAGGACCAACAAATAAGGAATCATCAATAATATCACATGTTAGTCCAACATCACAAGTGACAATCACTTGCTCCTTCTTAACTTCCTTCATGAGCTTCTCCAACTTGAGGTCCTTTTCTTTGATGAGCTCAAGTAGAGTGGAGTGGACTTCCTTAAGCCTAGTGTGAGCAACTTCAAGATCCTTGTGGTCGTCCTTTAGACACTCACGAGAGGCCTCTAGCTCATCAAAGGATTTCCTAAGAGCTTTGAGCTCTTGTTCAATTCCTTTGCACTCCTTACTCTTTTTGAGAGCTTCAAGCTCCTCCATCAAGGCATCATTTTCATTGCTCTTGGCAATGAGCTCTTGTTCCAAGATTTTGTATTTCTTGGTTGTCCTCTTGTAGCCCTTGCTCATGTGATCTATTATGCCTAATAGATCATCCTTGGAGTAATCCTCATCATCACTCCTACAATCATCACTAGCACAATAATCATCATCACTATCATTATGTTTTACCTTGGTAGACTTGGCCATAAGGCATGTCGATGTAGTGTCGAAGATGGATGGCTTGTTGGAGAGGGCGATGTTTGCAATGGCTCGTCGAGTGGTCTTCTCATTATCACTAGAGCTATCATCATCACTATCGGAGTTATCACTATCCCAAGTGACCACATAGCCACCACCCTTCTTCTTCTTGTTGAATGTGAAGCTCTTCTTTGCTTTCTTCTCCTTCTTGTTCTTCTTCAACTTTAACTCCCCATCATGTTATCTTTTGTCTTCATAGGGACACTTTGCCACTACATGATCGGGGCTATTGCAATTGTAGCAAAGCACCTCCTTTGCCTTCATGAAGTCCCTTCTCTTTCTTGCACCATAGCCTCTCTTCTTCATGAACCGACCCATCTTTTGCACTAGAAGGGCCATGGTCTCATCATCAAATGGATCATCATCATCATCAACTTTGCTCTTGCCCTTGGAAGAAGAAGCCTTGAATGCGGTGGTCTTCTCTTGCTTGACCTTGATCTCCTTCTTCTCATCTTCATCTTCATCATCATCATCATATTGAGCATCGGTCATGACATCTCCAAGCACTTGGTTTGGAGTCACCTTGTCCAAACCCTCTCTTTGGATCATCTTCCTCAAGACAGCAAACTTCTTAGGTAAGTTCATCAAGAACTTATATGAGAAGTCCTTGTCCTTGACATCTTCTCCTAGGCTCTTGAGATCATTGACAATAACTTGTAGCCTATAGAACATCTCCGGTATGGACTCATCATCCTTTATCTTGAAGCTTGCAAACTTATCCTTGAGCATATAGAGCTTGGCACTCTTTACCGTTGAAATACCCTCATATGTTTCCTCTAATCTTGTCTACACTTCACTTGCCATCTCAAGATCCTTGATTTGCTCAAAGACCTTTGCATCAATCCCATTGTAGAGAGTATTGAGAGCCATAGTGTTGTATTGGTTGTTGATGCGATCATTGTTGGTGAGATTGTCGGGATCAATGATAGCATAATCATGGTGTGTCACCTTCCAAACGTTCTCATGAATAGAGCCAAGATATTGCTTCATCTTTCTTTTCCAATGATCAAAAGATGTAACACCATCAAAGAATGGAGGCTTGCCCCCGACATGGTTGAACACAACTTGAGCCATCTTACACCGAGGTTGTTAAGCCTTGAAAACGGTGACCACGGCTCCGATACCACTTGAAAGGTCTTGATGGCTAGAGGGGGGTGAATAGCCTTTTAAAATTTTCTACAAAGACAAGCTAAACAAGTTTATCAATATAACAAATAGCGAGATGCGAGTTTTGCTTAGCCTACGAGGTGTTTGCAAGCCACCTATCCAAAACACAATTCTAGTAGTTGCACTCAACCGCACAAGTCAAACCGAGAAGGTAACTACAACTACAACTAACAAGCTACACAAAAGAGCTACTCTAGCAAAGCTAACTAGCTAGCAAAGATAACTAAGAAAGTAATGCGGAGTTGAGTTAGGAGAGTTTCACCGAGGGGCGAAGTATTGAGACAACCAATATGATCAACAATGAATACCAAGATAACCGAACACCGGGATCAATCAATCACAATATGAAAGTGATGACACGAAGATTTATCCCGAGGTTCACGTGCTTGCCGGCACGCTAGTCCCCGTTGTGTCCCTCTTCACCATGTGGTTCGGTGGCTAATCGGTCTCACGCCGAGCCTCTCAAAAGGCGCCACAAGAACCTACCAAATGGCAAAAGGTTGCAATGACACGAGCAATTCACTAACGTTTCCTTTGGCGCTTAGCCGAGGTAGGCACAAACCCCTCACAATCACTGGAGGTGGCCAAGAACAATCACCAACTCTTGCCAACGCCTCCAAGCTGCTCCAAGCCATCTAGGTGGCGGCAACCACCAAGAGAAACAAGAATCCCGCAGTAAATCAACCACCAAGTGCCAACTAGATGCTATCTCACAATGCAAATGCACTTGGATCACTCAATCTCACTTCGAATATGCAAAGAAGCAAGAGAGATGAGTGGGAGGGGAGTTGCTTAGCTCAAAGTGCTCACAAGTATGTCAAATGTTCAAGAGAGAGAGCCTTGAGCCGGCCAACGAGTATTTATAGACGTACCCCTTCGAATAGAGCCGTTAGAAACTTAAACAGCCGAAATCGTGCTGACCGGACGCGCTGGTCCAACTGACCGGACGCGCCGGTCGCCCAACGGCTAACTCGTGAAGTACTAATCGGACGCGCTGGTCCAAACGACCTGACGCGCCGGTCGCTCAACGGCTAACAGCGAAGCAACGATCGGACGCGCTCATCGCGCAGACCGGACGCGCTGCGAACGACCGGACGCGCTGGTCCCGTGAATGACCGGACGCGCTGGTCGCCTGAGCAGCGCTCAACGAAACAACGATCGAACGCGCTGAAGAAACATGACCGGACGCGATAGTGCCAGCGTCCGGTTAGAGTCCAGTAAGCTCCCTGAATGACCGGACGTGTCCGATCGACAGTGACCGGACGCACTTCGCGTCCGATCATCAAACTGAAATACGCGCAGACACTGAACACCGACCGGACGTGTCCAGTCATGCAAAGACCGCGTCCGGTTCAGCATCCGGTCACCTCTGTGACCTCCGTTCGCCTCCGTTTCTTTTCTGGACTTCTGGCGTAGTGGAAAATAGTCGTTTCAACTCCTCAAAAACGCCTGAATCCCGCCTCACAAGCTCGGCGGGAGGGAGAGAGAACCCCAAACCCTCTCTACCGCTCAAACTCCACCGCCTTCGCAAACGTGCTAACACCACCAAGTGATCTCGTCATGTGTGAGTGTGTTAGCATTTTCACAATCATTTTTCAAGGCGATATTAGTTCTATCCAAATGCATATGATTATGAAATGCACACCTAGAGGCACTTAGGAGTTCAATAGCCGCATCATTCCCCTCTTTATAGTACGGCTATCTATCCTATAATGTAACCACACCCACTAGATGTCTTGGTTACTAAAACACAACCCTTAAGCATATACCTTTGCCTTGATCACATAGGGTTGCATCCAAATCCAAGTGTGGCCATCATGATCACCATGTCCATCTTGCCACCAACCTTGGAATGTACTAATCCTCATATGCTACATACAACTTAGGCATAGGATTAGTACTTAGGCATTGTCACTAATTACCAACACCAAACATAGGACTTTCAGATGCATAGATGAGGTTGGCTTCCATGGTCCGCTCCTATCCAAGACAGAATTTTGGCAGCACCTCCCCGTTGTTCTCCCGATACATGTCCTGGCAGGGAGATTGTGTATCAGGAGAACAACGAGGAGGTGGTGCCAAAACTCTATCTCGGACAGGAGCGGGCCACGAAAACCAACCCATCTATGCATCCACAGGCTGTCCAAAAAACGTGGACAATCTGAAATAGGTACGGAATTTGGTATGCAAAGATTTGCATACCAACGACCGTATCTCTTTCGGACGGGAGACGCCTAACGGGGTTACACGAGATACAAGTATGGAAGATGGGTTATACCTAGGGTGTCGGTGAGGTCTAGCTAGTCGGGCGGTGGCGAGTCGCTGCAGTGGCAAGACAACACGGTGTAGGCAGAACCGCAATGCCGACGAAGACGATCGGGGTCGCCGAGTGCCTCCCAACGGTCCTCGTCCTACAAAGAAAAGGCAAATGGTTAGACTCCATTGAAAATTTCGGTAGCACCTCCCCTGCACGGAGAGGTTCCCAAAACCTACAGAAAACATTGGCACGAAGGCCAACAACCACATGTATACCAAACATAGGCACGAAGGCCATCAACCACATACATACAAAAATAACTACTACTAACACAAAAACTATGAACAACAACTACAACTACTACTATCACTACGACTTAGTAACTAATACTAACACTACTAATTAACTACTACTACTACTAACACTATTACTTACTAACTAATACTAACATTAGGCATACCTTGCCAACGAGAATGCGAAGAACGAGGGCCAGCGACGACAACGGGGACGACCGCTATGGCGTGAGGGTCGACGAACCGAGGCGGCACCTTTCTTCTCCTCTCTTCTCTTCTCCTCTTCTCCCCTTCTCCTTCTCTCCTCCCCTCCTTCTCTCTTCTCCCCTGCCTCCTTCTCCTCCCTTCTCCTTCCTCTCCTCCTCCTCCTCCCTTCTCTTTCTTCTTCTTCCTCCTCCCCTTCTTCTCCTTCCTCCTTTCCTTCCTCCTCTTCCTCCTACCTCCTCCTTCCTACTGCAGGCGCGCGGGCACGGCAGGCGCGGGGCCGAGGCGCGCGGGCGCGGGGCTGGGGAGCCGGCGGCAGCGGCACGGCGGCTCCGGCGGCGGTGGCGCAGCGGCTACGGCACGTGCGGCGAGGCAGGCGCGCGCGCGTGTGTGTGTGGTGTGTGCGTGGTGTGTGCGTGTGTTTGGTTTTTTTATATTTCAAACCTCTTTGCCGAGTGCCAGGGCACTCGGCAAAGATAGTATTTTGCCAAGTGCCTTCTGTTTGGCACTCGGCGAAATAAAAAAATTAAAAAAATCCTGTCCTGGCTTTGCCAAGTGCCTAGGGTTAGCACTCGACAAAATATTCACTTTGCCGAGTGCCAAACCTTTGCACTCGGCAAAAATATTTTTTTTTGTTTTTTGCCACCACCTTTTTTCTTAGATTTGTATTTGTACCATGAATAACATGTTCAAATTTGGCATAATTTCATTGCTGTTTGCTATATTTCTTCACTTTATTTCATTTTTTTGCAATTTTTCGGAAAATGTAGGTTTGAACTGCAGGTGCATCGAATAATAGTTTTGATCCATTCCAAAAATGTTATTCATGTTTGTTAGTGTCACTTTATGCTAAATCTATGAATTGTCTCCAAATTTCGATCAACGTGCTCACGGGGCAACGTCGCGAACTTGCGTGCAAGTGGTTATTTAATTCTATAAAATTCAAACGAATCCCGAAAATCATGAAACTTGGCGAGATGTCGTGATATCACAGGTAAAAATTTAAAAACGTTTGGAGGACGTCATCACGTATGGTGTTCACAAACCAAGACATCATCACATGTGATTTCAGATATCACATGTGAACATCATATGCATATGTGATTTCAGATATCACATGCATTACGTAGTACACTAGTCACTACTGGATTCGAGCGGTTTGCCGAGTGCCTGGGACACTCGGCAAAGCGCCAAAAACACTCGGCAAACACTTTGCCGAGTGCCGCACTCGGCAAACTGGACTCGGCATAGGTTTGGTCGGCAAAGCGTGCTTTGCCGAGTGTCAAACGTCGGGCACTCGGCAAAGAGTTTGCCGAGTGTCAAAGACGTCACACGGCAAAGAAAGACGCTAACGGACGAAATTCGAACGGTCGGTTTGCCGAGTGTCAACCGTTCGAATTTCGTCAAACATATGACACTCGGCAAACTGTGCACGCTTTGCCGAGTGTTAGAGAGCTGACACTCGGCAAACTAAGCATACTTTGCCGAGTGTCAGCTCTCTGACACTCGGCAAAGTGTGTTCGCAGGCATGCCACGTGTGGTCAGTTTGCCGAGTGTCATGGAGTTGACACTCGGCAAAGTGACCAGAATCTGTTTTTTGTTTGTTTATTCCATTTGCGATACAATGCACAAATATAATATATATCGTATTAAATCACCACAAATTTATCACAGGAGTCATAAATCACAATCACAATAAGCTCACAAATTCAAATATGCCACAAACACACATGTTCACATATATGACATGTTCATAACCAAAACTCCAAATATGCTAGAAGTTCACAAGTTGACAAGTCTGCAACCAAATATATTAACCGATGTTCACAACAAGCTGCTCACGATGATTGTGGGGGTGAGGAGGGCCGAGATTTGATGCCGACGATCCTCCTAGTCAATTTGGTGCAATTTATGATGCCGGTGACCCTTCGAGCTGATTTAGCGCAACTTGTGATACCGGCGACCCTCCAAACTGTGATGCCAATGACCCACCAACATGATTCGATGCCCCAGCCGATTGATGCTGCAAAAAAATGAAAAGAATGCCATCAATTAAAAATTTCGGCAGAGCCTCCCCTGCATGGTGAGGTTTCCAAACCCTGCAAGAAAACAAACGGCACGATGGCCGTCAAACACATATATATCAATACACCGCCACCACCACCCAAACACCACAATCACCACCACCAGAACAACAACCGCCGCCACCGTCGCCGCCACCACATTGCATGTGTTGAGATTGCATGTTTTTTCTAGTTTGCCCTATGTCAGGTCGAAACAAAGTAACTAATATATTAGTACACTCGGCAAAAAAAAATTTTTGCTTTTGGCTTCCCATTTTTTTCTGTAGCCTTCCTACGTTACCTTAACCAACATGTTAGAATTTGACATAATTTTAAGACATTTTGCTATATTTATTTAGTTTATTTCTTTTCATTGATTTTTTTGGAAAATGCAAGTTTGAACTGCAAGTGCATCGAATAATGATATTTTATTAATGCGAAAATGATATTCATGTAACTGAGTGTTGTTTGAGGCAGTATCCAGGAGGAGACTCGAAATTTCGCACATCTTCTTCTCAAAACTAGACCACAAACTTGTGGATGAATAGTTTTAAAATTGTATAAAATCCAAACGGAGTTCGAAATTCATGAAACTTGTCTACAAGTCATGATATCGCATGTGGATGCGGTGATAAAAATTTGAGAAGATTTCAAGCACGTCGTCACGTACATTGCTTACAAACCCTAACATGTCAGATTTGCTCCCACTATATCACATGCGGAGATGTGAGTGTTTCTAAGCAGTGTACGTGACGACATGCTCGAAATCTTCTCAAATTTTTATCACCACATCCACATGTGATATCATGACTTGTCGACAAGTTTCATGAATTTCGGACTTCATTTGGATTTTATATAATTTTAAAACTATTCGTCCACAAGTTCGTGGTCATGTTTCGTGAAGAAGATGTGCGAAATTTCAGGTCTCTTCCTGAATACGGCCTCAAACAACAGTCAGTTATATGAATATCATTTTCGCATTCATGAAATATCATTATTCGATGCAATTGCAGTTTAAACTTACATTTTCCAAAAAAATTCAAAGAAAATAAATAAACTAAAGAAATATAGCAAATTGTCTTAAAATTGTGTCAAATTCCAGCACGTTGGTCAAGGTAATGTAGGAAGCCCACAGAAAAAAATTGAAAGCCAAAAGAAAAAAAAATATTTTGCCGAGTGTCCCAGAAAAACACTCGGCAAACAGTACACTTTGTCGAGTGTTTTTGGTTGACACTCGGCAAACCAGCCATTTTGTCGAGTGCTAACGGACCACACTCGGCAAACCGTTGACGGCGGCTAACCCCCCCAACCTTTGCCGTGTGTATAAGTTTGCCGAGTGTTAACACTCGGCAAAGTGAAGCGTTTGCCGTGTGTTTTTATTTGTCGAGTGTTGACACTCGGCAAAGTGGTCCGTTTGCCGTGTGTGTTTGTTTGCCGAGTGTTAACACTCGGCAAACTAGTTTTTTTGCTGAGTGTGAGATTTTTGCCGTGTGTTTCCACTCTAACACTCGGTAAATGAGGTTGTTGCCGAGTGTCCGTGTTTTGACACTCGGCAAAAGATAAAACACTCGGCAAATCTCGGTTTTCCAGTAGTTAGTAGTAGTTAAGCTGTCTCGCTCATCTCTGCTCGGTCTCCTGATGACCGGCCCTTCAGAGTCAGCAGTCCGCACTGCATCCACCATCCATTTGTCCGTCAACGGGCATAACAAATAACGAACTAGTTTTTGTCACAAAAAAAAAAACAAATAACGAACTAGTGGATGACGGAAGTGGTGACGACTTTCGACGACGGGTCGCCGTTGGAGCACAGGAAGCCGAGTAAAAGAAATATGGCTGCTAGCCGCCAGAGGCAATGAGCTATTGGTTGGAGCAACGTATAAATTCCCGTCGAAAGATGAGGCAGGAGCAGAGCAAAACCAAACAGGAATAGCTTTGACGCAAGCAAGCAGCAGAGGCCAAGCAAAAGTAAGGTAGTACAAGTTTGAGTACGTACAAGCTAAGATGGGGCACCGAGAACAAGAAGTGATCCCGCTGATGACCCCGTACAAGATGGGGCAGCTCGAGCTCTCCCACCGTGTGGTGCTCGCGCCGATGACGCGGTGCAGGGCAAGTTTAGTATCAGCTCGTTTGAGTGATCCCTTGCTAATCCCTTTGTGAACCACTGGCAGATTTTCAGCCAGACGGTCAAGCGCCGATCTCGAGCGCGGACAAGCAGCTCCCCCCTGACGTCGAGTCTGGCACGGTGTTCTCCAAGCCACGCCGGCTGCGGGCCGACGAGATCCCAGGGATCGTCGATGACTTCAGACGTGCCGCACGGAATGCGATTGAGGCCGGGTTCGACGGCGTGGAGATCCATGGAGCAGTTCTTGAAGGATGGCGCCAACGACCGCACCGACGAGTACGGTGGCAGCGTGGAGAACCGGTGCCGCTTCGTGGTTGAGATCATCGACGCTCTGGTCCATGAAGTCGGCGCGAATCGTGTTGGCATTAGGCTTTCCCCTTTTCGCGGATTACATGGACTGTGCGGATTCCGACCCCTCGGCACTCGGCGACTACATGGTGCGACAGCTCAACTAGCATGAGGGGTTTCTCTATTGCCACATGGTAGAGCCTCGGATGTCCATCGTCGATGACCGTAGGCAAATTCCGCATAGACTCCTACCATTCAAGACGGTGTTCAATGGCACCTTCATCGTCGTTGGTGGTTATGACAGGGAGGAAGGAAACAAGGTGGTTGCCGAGGGCTACGCGGACCTCGTCGCATACGGAAGGCACTTCTTGGCCAATCCGGACCTAGCTAAGAGGTTTGAGTTAGATGCGACCCTGAACAAGTATGATCGCTCCACCTTTTACACACAAGACCCTGTCGTTGGCTATACAGACTATTCTTTTCTTAGCGACGACAACAAAGACTTAGCTGCTCAAGATTAATTGTATGGATGATCGATTTAATCACAGTTGGTGGACGAGATCCGTGCTACTCTATCCATTACAATATATATGTAAGGTGCATTGTTTTTGTTTTAAGTTAGTTTTATGTTTGACCAAATTTATAAAAAGTACAATGGACACTATAAAGACATTGCAAATGTGACTACAGTTGTTCAGGGTGAATTTGATGTTGCAAATGTCAAAATTAAAGAAGTTTTACTTATTCTTTCTATTGTTTTTTAAAAGATTTATGTATTGCTGTTTATATTGCAGCAGTGAGATATAAATACAATTGTAGTGGAGTTGTATCTGTTAGCATATTAAGAGTTGTAGTCTCTTTATTTTCCATCTCTTTGCATTCCCTTGTACTCTCTATATAAACCCACATGAGATTAATGGAAAGTAAGTTGAGTTATTCCTCCAATTATTCTCCAATATTTCTCGAGCTTCCTGCTCCTCTACCTTCATCTATCCTTGACTTCTTGTCGGAGTTTGAGTATGTGTCTAGGCCCTGACGCCCTGTTCCTTCACCCATTGTTGCAGGTACTGGTGTTGCAGGTACTGGAGTCCTAGGACCTGGTGTGGCCGGCTCTGGATTACCACCCGCTGCACCCGATGCCTCCCGGGTTGTTGCCAGCGGGAACTTGGGCCACCCCTGCTGGATCTTTATAGGGTGCTGGAGGAGGTTCTTCGGCCGATGCTGGACCTCGGTCGCCCTCAGTAGCGGCCTCTGGGTCGCCCCCAGCAATGGCATCCAGCGCCGCCAGCACTCGTGGTGGCGTTGTACCCTCGCCTGGTGCTGTGCCTGCTGCTGGTTCTCTTCCACAGAGTGCCATTCGAATAACACCTGTTGCAAATGATCATGTCATGGTTACTCGAGGCAACCAAGGTTTTTGACAGCCCAGGACACTTATGAATCTGCAGGCCACTATTTTGTCTCCTATTCCGAAGACCTACCATGGTGCTTTGGTCGATCCAAACTGGCGTGATGCTATGCAAGAGGAATTCACAGCCCTCCAAGCAAATCATACATGGGATCTTGTTCCTCTTCCTTCTGGCACTAATATTGTTACAGCCGGATGGCACACTTGACCGTTACAAAGCCCGTTGGGTACTTCAAGGCTTTAACAGCGTCCTGGCATTGATTTTGGTGCCATTACAAAGCTCGTTGGATACTTTGAGGCTTTACACAACATCTTGGCATTGATTTTGGCAAGACATTTAGTCCTGTGAAGCCCGCCACTATCCGCACAGTTCTTTCTCTAGCAGTCTCTCACAACTGGGCGGTCCACCGGTTAGATGTCAAGAATGCTCTTCTTCACGACACTTTGGAAAAAACAGTTTATTATGCAAAACCAAGGTTCGTTGATTCTTCCAAGCCTGACCATGTGTGCCGCCTTAATAAGTCACTCTATGGTTTAAAACAGGCGCCCCGAGCTTGGTACAACAGGTTTGCTTCCTTTATACGCTCTATTGAATTTTTGGAAGCAAAGTCGGATACCTCTCTATTCTTCAACATAGTTCCGACATGGCATACTTGCTTCTTTATGTTGACGATATTATATTGACTGACTCTTCTGGAGATCTCCTACGTAGCATTGTGGCTTCTCTTACAGCAGAATTCTCCATGAAGGTTCTCAGGCTTTTACATCATTTTCTTGGGATGCCTGTCTCCAGGAGTTCCACTGGTATGTTTCTCTCCCAATGGCACTATATCTTGAACTCTTGGAACGTGCTGGCATGATTGGATGCAAACCTTGTTCCTGTCGGTGTTCGATGACCGGCAACTCGTCACGGGGTTACCTGGGATGATTGTTCGTGGGGCCGGTGAACCTGGGAACTCGACGATAACGCAAGGGACAAGCGATTTATACTAGTTCGGGCCCTCGTGATCGAGTAAAAGTCTTTACGTCTAGTCGGCGTTAGCCTTTGCGTTGATTTGATGATATAATTGTGTGTACAAGGGGTGCCCCTAGCCTCTCTTTATATACGGAGAGAAGGCTAAGGTGCAATTTTAGTCCTAGTCGGATACAATTGAGGTGTTCTAGATCTATTACAGAGTCTAACTTTCATAATATTCCGACTAGGTCGGTCTCTAACAGCTTGAAGTCTGCACCATCTTGGTCCGTGTCCTCCGATATTGATCGTGGGCCCGGCCTGGGCCCATGCATAGAAGTTGACCTGATACAGAACCCGGTAGATTCTGTATCGACAAGCCTCCGAGCAATTCATGGTTGAACTCGGAAACCTTCTTATTCCACTAGGTTCCTCCGGGTAGAAACAAGGTCGATTCAGGTAATTTTCGAAGAGAAACCCTGAAATATTCTTGTAAGAACTTCCGAGTTGAGTGCACTTTTTTTTGCAAAAAGTGCACCCACTGGGTGTAGCCCCCAAGCCTCTTGCTATTTGGAACAAAAAGTTGGAGAGTCTCTTATGCAAACTTCCTAGGAAAAAATAAAAATATTCCCTGAGGATATGTATCCTGCAGCCCTGAGTCTGTGCCCGAGTATTTTTCTTCAAGATAAGGTAGTCGGATGTAGGATCCAAAGTGAATAAACTCACTTATGTCAGAGTAATGAATGCCCAGCTACTTATCAAGAAGTAGCTGAGACAAAAGTGGTTGAGAAGTAAAGTCTTTGAAGTCACATGTAGCATAGTAACAGGATATTTGACCGAATATGCCACCCGGGAAAACTGTAGCTTCACGTGCATATGTACTGTACTCGTCTGATGCAGTCTACAAACGCCGAGCCATCCTGCCAATGTGATGTTGTCACACCCGAATTTAAGGAGAAATTGGGATGCATTATGTCTCATGTGTGCCCCAGAATCAGTCGCACACACAAGTCACCAAATTACAAAAGTATCATCACAGTGCTTATCACATAGCGTAAAAATAACCATTACAGAGTCTAGAGCAAAAAGAATAATGACTAATAAAAACTTTCTCTTGCGGAAGCTTCATCACAGGGACGGCCGACTGGTTGACTCCAAGCCTAGTACTCATTACGATAATCCTCATTCCAGTCTTGATCTGTTACCCATCCGGGATTTTCCAAATAATGAAAATAAAGCAAGCGTAAGTACTTGTCGTACTTAACAATTATAACCAGGGGTTCATGAGGCTCAAATAGCTGACACTGGTTTAACTGCGATTAGCTTAAGTTATATGTCATGATTGGCATTTATTTGCATCAAGGTAGTGGTATCTCCCAATAACACATGATCAAGTGAAACAAGACTTAATAAATAATACATAAACAATAGGGTGATAGAAGGTAGCACAAGTCAGAAGTCATTATCTATTCCATTCAGTTTTCCGGGCCACTCGTAACCGTGAGCACGGCTGTTATAACAGTTTTACACTCTACAGAGGTTGTACATCTTTACCCATGAGTCGTGAATTACCCTTTCGCCCGAGGCGGCCAACCTCTTAACCCACTACCAAGATAGGCCGGCAGGGCTCACTATGAAGTCTTTCAAAGGTTCGTCTAACAAGTTAGGGCCGCTAGGTTTCAATGGCAAACAAGTATAGAATCCCCCTTCCAGATGGCACAATGACGCGCAGCCTATACTCATAGGGACAGGAGCCACGCTATACCCGATTCGTCAAACCCCTATTGCGCCCTTTCGGGTAACCTCTAACAAGTTAGAAAAATTACTCATACTTGACTAAAGCCAGAGCCATATAGCCCTCATGGTTGTACTGTAAGTCCCAGCTTTTGCCAAAGGATAAGTCCTTATGGAGGGCCAAAAGCATCAATCACTATTGAGCTCTTTTCACCCTTTAGATCATCACTTAGGTTTATTGTATATTCATTAATCATGTTACCAGATCATGGTTATAGTACCCAGCACTAGCATCATTACTACCCAATGCATATATCCCAGGGTATCAAGGAATTTGATATTCAATCTCTAGGTAATCCTTATTAGGCAATCAAAAAGACACATGCATGTATGATTATAAATTATGGTGAATAGGTAACAAGGATGGTCCCTAGTTATACTTGCCTTGATCAAAAGACTCCTGCTGGTCCTGCTAGTCTTCAAAGAACTCCTGATCACCCACGAACTGCTCACCGTCTAAACTCGAGCAACATAGCAACATACAACCATCCACGCATTCATACACGAAACAAACAATAGATATAATTAGAACAGCACACCAACAGAAATAAAACAAAGTAAAAAGTTTGTAAAACAAATCTACGCACTACTACGATCACAAAGACGCGAAAATCACTGAAAACGGACCTAGAACGAAGAAGATATGAATTTTCAAAGATTTTCTGTATAATAAATAATGCATTAAATATGAGCTGAAAACTAAAAGCTTCAAACCTACCCAACAGAGGCACCAACGCGAAGCTTACGAGATAACGAAACCAACGCAACTTGAACGGATCAAAACGGAGTTAAAATGAAGATTTTATAAGCGTTTGAAAATCAGTGGCAAAACTGTAATTCCTGGAAAACGTATTTTTCATTTAACCGAGGAGAAATACGTTTTCAAAAAGGGAAAGCGTAAACTGGAAATACGCCAAGGGACTGCGGGTTGATTATCAAGTAACTGAGGGCCTCTTTAGAAAAACAACCCGCGAAGGGGTATCTTCGATCGTCGGCCACTGGATTTCACATGGACGGCCGAGTTAGACCCAACCACGGGAGAGAGAGGGGCTCGCCGGAGAAGAACCCGACAGCGGCGGCGCCATGGCCGGAACGGCAAGGAGCTCGCCGGAGTTAGACGATCGAGCGATACAGTACGGTAGAGTTTAAAATAAAAGCACTGGGAGAGAGAGGAGATCACCGCGAACTCACCTAGGTCGATTTCGACAACGTGGAAAGGATGGAGATGGCGTACGGCTCGACGAGGCGATAGCGGCTACCTGTGAACCAACGGCGATGGCATGTGAGGCATAGGGAACGGTAGAGGTGGTAAAACGGAACCTGCAGCTTCAAAACCTCGACGCAAAGCTCGGCAAGGTGTTGTCCACGACGATAGCAAGGTGGAAAAGGAGATCGATGAGTGCCGCGGTGGTTTAGGGCTTGGGGAGCTCGGGTTGCTCGGCTAGGGCCAACAGCGGCTCGTAGATGCAAACGGGGTCACGGACGGCGCCTCAGGCTTTATATAAGCGATGAAGGATGACCTACGCGGAGAATCCTGCCCTATCCGGGATTGAGTGGCGACGGCGGCTGAGTCCGAGGAGAACACGAACAAGGAGGAGGCGACTGACGCGTGGGCCCAAGGTGACAGCGGCACAACGGAGAAGGAGAGGAGCGGCTGCGCTGCGCCGATCTTGGGCTGGCGGAATGAGTGGCCCAGGCGGGAAGAGAAAGAGGTAGAGAGGAGATGGGTCGGCTGCCGAATTCCAGAGAGAGAGGGGTAAGGTTATTATCTATTTTTTTTAAACCCTTTTTCAAATCATTTTCAAATGCACTTTGAATCCTTTGAAGTTTTGTTCCAAAAACCAAACAACACACAAAACAAATGCATCAGCATGTATGCACAAACATGTGTCTAGCCTTATGTTGACTTTTAATTTGAGAAAAGTTATTATTTTACTATATTTCAATGCTCACAAAAATGCATATAAAAACAAATTAACTCCTATTTAAAATGTTGCAATTTTTTTTTGGTGTTACAAATCTACCCCCTTAGAGAATCTCGTCCTCGAGATTGGATTTGGCTTACTCAAACAACTGCGGATATGACTTCCTCAGCGCATCTTCTGTTTCCCAAGTTGCCTCAGCCTCTGAATACCGATTCCATTGAACTTTGCACATCTTAATAACTCTGCTCCTTGTAACCTTTTCAGCCGTGTCCAAAATTCTCACGGGGTATTCCTCATATTTCAGGTCTTCCTTAACAGTGAGTTCTTCCAATGGTATTTGTTCTTCCGAAACTCGCAAACACTTCTTTAACTGAGATACATGGAACACATCATGCACGCCTGCCAAGCTTTCCGGCAAATCCAATTGATATGCTACTTCTCCACGCCTTTCTAAAATCTTAAAAGGACCAACATACCTTGGGGCCAACTTTCCCTTCATGTTGAACCTTTTCACGCTTCTCATAGGCGATACTTTTAAGTACACATAATCACCTACTTCAAAGACCAATTCCCTTCTGCGGGTATCTGCATAACTCTTCTGGCGTGATTGGGCCACCCTCAGATTCTCTCTAATCTTTCTTACATGCTCTTCAGCAATTCTAAGCACATCTGGCCCAAACACTTGAGTTTCACCCGTTTGATTCCAAAACAATGGTGTTCTACACTTCCTTCCATACAAAAGCTTCAAACGGTGCCATTTTGAGACTCTGCTGATAACTATTGTTGTAAGAGAACTCCGCATAAGACAAACTCTTATCCCAACTAGTACCATATTGCAATGCACAAGCCCTCAGCATATCCTCTAATATCTGGTTAATCCTTTCAGTTTGCCCATCTGTCTGAGGATGGTAGGCTGTACTAAAATTCAACTTTGTCCCCAATGACTGATGTATCTTATGCCAAAAGTTAGATGTAAACTGACTTCCTCTGTCAGACACGATCTTCTTAGGAACTCCATGCAAACATACTATCCTTTCCATGTACAGTCTGCCAATTTGGCTCCTGTATATGTGGTCTTAACTGGCAAAAAGTGAGCGACTTTAGTTAATCGATCCACTATTACCCATATTGAATCATAGCCCCTCTGAGTCCGTGGTAACCCTACTATGAAATCCATACCCACTTCTTCCCACTTCCACTCAGGTATCCTCATTGGTTGCAACAATCCTGCCGGTCGCTGGTGTTCAGCTTTCACTCGTTGGCATGTGTCACAGATAGCCACATATTCTGCTACATCTCTCTTCAACCCAATCCACCAATACTTCTCCTTAAGATCTAGATACATTTTTGTGCTTCCAGGATGAATAGAATAAGCCGAATCATGAGCTTCCCGCAGAATTGTTTCCCGAATAGATTTCACCTCAGGCACACAAATCCTTTTTCCAAACCACAGAGTTCCATTCTCGTCAATGTTGAAACCTGGTGCTTTTCCAATTACTACATTCTCTGCTATCTCCTTCAACTTCTCATCCTCTAGCTGACCTTCTCGGATCTCTTGCTCTAAAGTAGGTGTCACTTCTACTTCCATCGCATTAGCAACAATACCAAGGTTTAGACGTTCAAATTCTGCGCACAACTCATCTGCCACAGGTGTCATTTGGAGCTCATTAACATGTCTCTTTCTACTAAGAGCATCAGCCACGACATTTGCCTTACCAGGGTGGTAATGCACTTCCAGATCATAATCCTTTATTAATTCCAACCAACGACGTTGTCTCAAATTCAAATCCGTCTGAGTGAAGATGTACTTCAAACTCTTATGATCCGTGAAGATATCATTCTTATGTCCAATCAGATAGTGTCGCCAAATCTTTAAGGCATGAACCACAGCGGCTAACTCTAAGTCATGCGTAGGATAGTTCAACTCATGTTTTCTCAACTGCCTTGAAGCATATGCAACAACTCTACCCTCTTGCATAAGAACACATCCCAAACCAAGACGAGAAGCGTCACAATAGATAGAAAAACTCTTACTCAAGTCTGGCAATACCAACACTGGAGCTGTAGTCAATCTCTTTTTCAACTCATCAAAACTAGCTTGACACTGATCCGACCACACAAACTTGGCGTTCTTCTCTAACAAAGCTGTCATGGGTTTCGAGAGTTTGGAGAATCCTTCAATGAATCTTCTATAGTAACCAGCTAACCCAAGAAAACTGTGAATCTCACTAACATCAGAAGGGGGTTTCCAATTCAATACATCCTTCACCTTACCTGGATCCACTGCTATTCCACCATTAGAAACAACATGTCCAAGGAAAGAGACTTCCTTCAGCCAGAACTCACACTTACTCCGCTTAGCATACAACTTATGCTCTCTGAGCTTCCGCAAAACCAATCTTAGATGCTCAGCATGTTCTTCTTCTGTCTTGGAGTACACTAGAATATCATCAATAAACACCACCACAAACTTATCAAGGTACTCCATAAACACCTTATTCATCATATACATGAAGTAGGCAGGTGCATTGGTCAATCCAAAAGACATAACGGTGTATTCATACAACCCATACCTTGTAGTGAAAGCTGTCTTCGGTATATCTGAATTCCGAATCTTCAACTGGTGATAACCCGAACGTAAATCAATCTTTGAGAACACACACGCACCTCTCAACTGATCAAACAAATCATCAATCCTAGGCAAAGGATACTTGTTCTTGATAGTTACTTCATTCAGAGAACGATAGTCAACACACATTCTTTGACTACCATCTTTCTTATCCACAAAAATAACCGGTGCTCCCCAAGGTGAAGAACTAGGACGAATAAACCCCTTTTCCTGCATCTCCTTTAACTGTTTCTTAAGTTCTTCTAATTCATTAACCCCCATTCTATACGGACGCTTAGCTATAGGCGCAGTACCAGGTAATAATTCAATAATAAACTCAATGTCACGGTCAGGTGGCATACCTGGCAAGTCTTCTGGAAACACATCTGGAAATTCCTCCACAACATGATCCTGAGGGTTAACTTCATTGTCCAGTTGATTCACCATGGCGGTAGGTGGTGCTTGCACTGTTACATCTACACTGATTTTGTCTCCTTTAGGTGTTGTCAGAACTACCATCTTTTCTTTGCACTGAATTACTGCTTGATGTTGCGTCATCCAGTCCATACCCAGAATCAAATCAATGCCAGAGGTTCTCAAAACTATAGGTTTGACTGCAAATGCTACCCCCTTAAAGAGAGACTTGCTAATGGGCAGCAATATGAAGCAGGCATAGTTCCCCCCGGTGAATTTACCATCATCTGGTTTTTCATGGCAACTAAGGGTATGCTATGATTCCTAACAAATGTTTGGGAAATAAAAGAATGCGAAGCTCCAGAATAAAAAAGAACAGTAGCGGGGATGGAGTTGATGTTGAACGTACCCAGCATAACTTCTGGTGCCTCTGCTGCAGTCTCCGGTGCTACATGATTCACTCTTCCAGTACGGAGAGATGACCTTTGGGAGCTGTTCTGTACCTGAGGGGTTTGCTGACCTGTCTTCTCCGGGCAGTGATAAGACATGTGTCCCTCTTTACCACAATTGAAACACCTTCTTGGAGTTCTAGGGGCACTATTCTTCCCAGGAGTGGTATTGGAGTTTCCTGATGAGCGGGGTGTCTGCTGTCCTCCTGACTGAAAACTCTGGGAGCGTAACTGATACGGAGTCCGATGGTTCCCATTCTGCTGTTGGTTCTGGCTGCGGTTCCACTGACTGACCGGCCCTTGGTATCTCTGCTGGTTACCTTGGTGTGAATTGGAACGGAAACGGGGGTTGCTTCCAGAGCCCTGTCCATTCCACTTTCTCTTCTTGTCTTGCGCCAGACGTGCATTATCTAGCACGATAGCGCGATTTACCAACTGCTCAAAATTAGCATAAGTGTTGCCCAACAACTGCAATCTGAGATCATAGTAAATACCATTTAGGAAGTGACGTTGCTTATCAGCATCCTCTCGAACTTCGTTAGGGGCATAGCGAGCCAACTGCTCGAACCTAGCATGGTATTCACTCATACTCATAGAGCCCATTCTAAGATTCCTGAATTCATCCTGTTTCTGCTCGACCAAACCAGCCGGAATGTGACGAGCCTTGAAATCTCTCACAAATTCATTCCATGTAGTAGCAGGAGCGTTATTAGGACGAGCAGCTTGATATGACTCCCACCAAGTCTGAGCAGCACCTTGTAGTTGTCCAGAGGCGTACAACACCTTTTCATGATCATTGCACTGCGCTTTGTTGAGCTGCTTTTCCATAGCACGTAGCCAATCCTCTGCCTCCAAAGGATCAACGGCATGAGAGAACACAGGGGGATGACCATACAAAAACTCTCTTCGTTTGTTACTAGGTGGTTGAGCCTGTTGCATTCCCCCAGCTTGCAGGGTTTGCATAAACTGCGTCATAGCTTGCATCATCTGCATCTGTTGTTCCATCACTTGTTCAGGTGTTATATGACCACCCTGACCACGGCCTCTGCCCCTGTTACCTCTTCCACCACGTGCAGCCATCTGTATTCCAACACAGGTAATCAAAACTTAGGAATTATTCAAGACACAACTTAATTATATAAGATAAGGTTTGCAATCTGAAAATTCTGGGCGAACTCCCACATCAGCAGTTCATAAAAACAGTCATATCTCGAGTTCCAAGTATCAAACAAAGGCGTTCGGCACATGGTTGTAAAGCTTATGAAATTCTCTACAACTTCCTTTCAGATCATTTTATCAGATTCTGATGTTAAATTGGTCGAATTTAACAGTTATCCCAAAACTGTTCTGGGCTTCCAGTCAGCACAGAATTATCCGGTTGACACAGGCACAATTCCCAGCTCAAAACAGATATGCATATGATTCTTGTGGCATTAGAAAGGTAGAGAAGTCTAGTAGTCTCCAGAAAAACAGCAAGAACAGAGACAAGATACACTAACCCGAATTTAATTATATAAGATTTTAACCTTAACATCCTTACTACGGAACTTTGTGGGCATTCCCACAGAGATCTAGCACTCATTACAAAGATTCAAATCACTCACTTAACAAAATAATAAATCATCCAAGCATACAATTGTTCACACCTCACATAAACTTGACACGACTAGACTCTCGATACTACTAACGTGTCTTTTACATTAAGGGTTTCATAAACCTATGGGGTGGGGTCTTCTTGGGTGAAGGACTTGTTGATCTTCTCATGAAGTTTGGGTCGGCCTAGCTCAGTTCTGAGGCGATCCATCTCCACACGTTGTTGATCGTTAATCAATTTCTCGTATAGCAGCTCATACTCCAAGGATTCCGCTCTTTTGACCAACACTCGGGCCAACTCAACTGTTGCTTGGAGGGTGGGTGATGATCCATCAGCAGCATCAATGGTCCATGTTCCTTGCTCAGGCACGTAGCGTGGGTAGTGTGTGAGTGCATCTCGAGGTAGACCATCATAGCGGCGTCCAAGATAATGGACAAGAGCATTGTAGGTAGCATCCTCCATACTTTGCTCCGCAGTATCTCGACTCACCAGACCGTAGTGAAACGTCTCCATCTTGTAAGTCTTCGTGGTGGCGTCCAAAGACTTCACTCGTAGCTCGGTATCCCAATGTGCTCTCATCAGGGGATGACGGTGTTCCACGCTGCGGTACTCCAACTTTGCTTGCAAGTCTTCGTTGTAAGTTGCTAGCGTTCTTGTTAAAAGGTCGTGGAAGAAGGCATCATCTTGTGGAGCCTTGAAATGTACTTCGCTAGTCCATCCCACCTGCGGAACAACCATGAGTGCTTCTCTGTGCATGTCATTCTGATAGTCCCCTACTCCTAATTCTGCATCAGAAATCTCCTGGTCTTCATCTTCACGTGGCTCCACAGGCTTGAACTTGGCTCGATACTCGGACGCGGTCATGCGGCGATGAGGAGGCATCTACAAGAATGTTTAGACCTAGATTAGATAGATGCAATGATGTTTTCACAATAGATTGAGGCCGAAAGCACAAAAAGGTTTTAGCAAGTAACAAGACTGAAGTGGAAAGCTAGAATCAAGCGGGGTGAGGGCACTAAAAGACCATTCTAGCTAGGCTTGCGTCCTACAGTCAACACTTGCTCTGATACCAATTTGTCACACCCGAATTTAAGGAGAAATTGGGATGCATTATGTCTCATGTGTGCCCCAGAATCAGTCGCACACACAAGTCACCAAATTACAAAAGTATCATCACAGTGCTTATCACATAGCGTAAAAATAACCATTACAGAGTCTAGAGCAAAAAGAATAATGACTAATAAAAACTTTCTCTTGCGGAAGCTTCATCACAGGGACGGCCGACTGGTTGACTCCAAGCCTAGTACTCATTACGATAATCCTCATTCCAGTCTTGATCTGTTACCCATCCGGGATTTTCCAAATAATGAAAATAAAGCAAGCGTAAGTACTTGTCGTACTTAACAATTATAACCAGGGGTTCATGAGGCTCAAATAGCTGACACTGGTTTAACTGCGATTAGCTTAAGTTATATGTCATGATTGGCATTTATTTGCATCAAGGTAGTGGTATCTCCCAATAACACATGATCAAGTGAAACAAGACTTAATAAATAATACATAAACAATAGGGTGATAGAAGGTAGCACAAGTCAAAAGTCATTATCTATTCCATTCAGTTTTCCGGGCCACTCGTAACCGTGAGCACGGCTGTTATAACAGTTTTACACTCTACAGAGGTTGTACATCTTTACCCATGAGTCGTGAATTACCCTTTCGCCCGAGGCGGCCAACCTCTTAACCCACTACCAAGATAGGCCGGCAGGGCTCACTATGAAGTCTTTCAAAGGTTCGTCTAACAAGTTAGGGCCGCTAGGTTTCAATGGCAAACAAGTATAGAATCCCCCTTCCAGATGGCACAATGACGCGCAGCCTATACTCATAGGGACAGGAGCCACGCTATACCCGATTCGTCAAACCCCTATTGCGCCCTTTCGGGTAACCTCTAACAAGTTAGAAAAATTACTCATACTTGACTAAAGCCAGAGCCATATAGCCCTCATGGTTGTACTGTAAGTCCCAGCTTTTGCCAAAGGATAAGTCCTTATGGAGGGCCAAAAGCATCAATCACTATTGAGCTCTTTTCACCCTTTAGATCATCACTTAGGTTTATTGTATATTCATTAATCATGTTACCAGATCATGGTTATAGTACCCAGCACTAGCATCATTACTACCCAATGCATATATCCCAGGGTATCAAGGAATTTGATATTCAATCTCTAGGTAATCCTTATTAGGCAATCAAAAAGACACATGCATGTATGATTATAAATTATGGTGAATAGGTAACAAGGATGGTCCCTAGTTATACTTGCCTTGATCAAAAGACTCCTGCTGGTCCTGCTGGTCTTCAAAGAACTCCTGATCACCCACGAACTGCTCACCGTCTAAACTCGAGCAACATAGCAACATACAACCATCCACGCATTCATACACGAAACAAACAATAGATATAATTAGAACAACACACCAACAGAAATAAAACAAAGTAAAAAGTTTGTAAAACAAATCTACGCACTACTACGATCACAAAGACGTGAAAATCACTGAAAACGGACCTAGAACGAAGAAGATATGAATTTTCAAAGATTTTCTGTATAATAAATAATGCATTAAATATGAGCTGAAAACTAAAAGCTTCAAACCTACCCAACAGAGGCACCAACGCGAAGCTTACGAGATAACGAAACCAACGCAACTTGAACGGATCAAAACGGAGTTAAAATGAAGATTTTATAAGCGTTTGAAAATCAGTGGCAAAACTGTAATTCCTGAAAAACGTATTTTTCATTTAACCGAGGAGAAATACGTTTTCAAAAAGGGAAAGCGTAAACTGGAAATACGCCAAGGGACTGCGGGTTGATTATCAAGTAACTGAGGGCCTCTTTAGAAAAACAACCCGCGAAGGGGTATCTTCGATCGTCGGCCACTGGATTTCACATGGACGGCCGAGATTAGACCCAACCACGGGAGAGAGAGGGGCTCGCCGGAGAAGAACCCGACAGCGGCGGCGCCATGGCCGGAACGGCAAGGAGCTCGCCGGAGTTAGACGATCGAGCGATACAGTACGGTAGAGTTTAAAATAAAAGCACTGGGAGAGAGAGGAGATCACCGCGAACTCACCTAGGTCGATTTCGACAACGTGGAAAGGATGGAGATGGCGTACGGCTCGACGAGGTGATAGCGGCTACCTGTGAACCAATGGCGATGGCATGTGAGGCATAGGGAACGGTAGAGGTGGTAAAACGGAACCTGCAGCTTCAAAACCTCGACGCAAAGCTCGGCAAGGTGTTGTCCACGACGACAGCAAGGTGGAAAAGGAGATCGATGAGTGCCGCGGTGGTTTAGGGCTTGGGGAGCTCGGGTTGCTCGGCTAGGGCCAACAGCGGCTCGTAGATGCAAACGGGGTCACGGACGGCGCCTCAGGCTTTATATAAGCGATGAAGGATGACCTACGCGGAGAATCCCGCCCTATCCGGGATTGAGTGGCGACGGCGGCTGAGTCCGAGGAGAACACGAACAAGGAGGAGGCGACTGACGCGTGGGCCCAAGGTGACAGCGGCACAACGGAGAAGGAGAGGAGCGGCTGCGCTGCGCCGATCTTGGGCCGGCGGAATGAGCGGCCCAGGCGAGAAGAGAAAGAGGTAGAGAGGAGATGGGTCGGCTGCCGAATTCCAGAGAGAGAGGGGTAAGGTTATTATCTATTTTTTTAAACCCTTTTTCAAATCATTTTCAAATGCACTTTGAATCCTTTGAAGTTTTGTTCCAAAAACCAAACAACACACAAAACAAATGCATCAGCATGTATGCACAAACATGTGTCTAGCCTTATGTTGACTTTTAATTTGAGAAAAGTTATTATTTTACTATATTTCAATGCTCACAAAAATGCATATAAAAACAAATTAACTCCTATTTAAAATGTTGCAATTTTTTTTTTTGGGTGTTACAGATGTTGAGATAGACACAGTCCATGTAAAGCATACTGGGCCTATAGATACCCTCCTAGCACGCATGAGAATAGCAGTTGAGTAGAAGTTAAAAAACAAGAAGTCATAGCCATGAATATGATAGTGTGTGAAGTAGAGCAGACCCCAGGCGTGTATAGACTCTTTGGGTACTTCTAAGTCACCCGACTTCCCTAAAACTGTCCGGGTACTCCTATCCCCATAGAGAAATCGTCAATGACTTCCCGTTCGGTGATATCGTGAACTTGGGAACGTAATTCTCCGAAACGTCAATAGTATTCTCAGAAGCTTGTCTTTCTTCTGAGTACATCCTCTAAGCTCTACCCGGGTGGCCAGATGAGTGAGGATACCAGCGAAGTTGCTGCTAAAAGCCTTTTGTCAATCATCCCAACACGTAATTGACCCGAGGCTCAACTTATCAAACCACTGAAGGGGTACTGCTTCGAGTGCCATAGGAAAGAACAGAGTCTTGATGTCGTCATAGCCTCCGGCTAACTCAATTGACTGTGAATAGATGCGGTGCCATTGATTTGGCTCAGCCTTGCCATCATATTTGGAGTGATTAGAAGGTTTGAACTTGTAGGGCAGCCGGACAGATAGAAGACGTCTTGCGAAGCAGGGAAATTTGTTGGGAACTCTGGCTTCCCTATACTCAGACTCAGCGCCGCCTTCGTCTTTGTTATTCTATCGAGGTGGATTACGGGGAGTTGGATGAACCGGTGGTCTGCCACGAGCGTCCCCATCATGTCCTCTCTGGACATCTCGGTTCTCTCGATTGTCTCGGTTGCCTCTGTTCTGCACGGGGTTCGGACCAATCCTATCATGAACGGAAATCCACTCACTATATCCCTGACTTCCTACTTGAGAGGGATGTTGGCTTGCGGACGGGTTCCTTCCTTGCAATTGAAGAGCATTGGACTGCAATATAGCCTGCAACCGCTCCTGCTTGGGGTTTGGATTCTGAATAGCCTCATATTCTTTCGCAAGAGCATAGATGTTCGCGTACAGAGTGTTATACACCTTATGGCCCCTGACAAGCATGAACTCCGATTCAAGATTATGGGATGAACCAGCTATCCGCTCTTCATGCTCGCGGCGCTCATGTCGACGCCTTTTGTCCTCATGACGCTGGTCTTCTTCGGCTTCCTAGGCCAGGCGTTGCGATCATATTTGACCATCCGGGTTTGGTAATCAGCCTGAGCCTGTCGTCGACGTTCAGCCCGGATGCAATGTCCTGCCCTCTGTTGGTTCTTCTTTTCCCTCGCGGTCTTATCGACTTTTGTCTCGTTCGGAGTTTTGAGTGCATCGGAAAAAATAGCAAAGGGGATCTCGTCATCTGAGTTGACATCAGGCAGAGTTAGAGCGCAAAGTGGTGACTGGCCCCGTACCATGAATACCTCCTGTGCATGAGGAGAGACCCTGTTGGTAGCAGACTTCATGGAGCCATGATCATCGCCGGGGAGAGAGTCTCCATCTTGGAAGGGTAAAATTTCTACCATTGCTATCACCCGGGATGAATCTGTGTAAGACTCGACTAGTCTGAAACCAGGCTAGTGCACGATAAAATGTTGCAGAGTAACTGTCAGCACAAGGCCCCTTTGAGCTCCTGTCAGGCGAATCTCCTGTGCTAGGTTGATCCGACTTTGAAGCAAATCTTGATAGATGAAAGCTGAGTTGCGGAGTCCTAGTGGATGAGGACTCATCACTTCGGGTGTATAACCCGAATTGGACTCTGGGTAGATTCCTTCTGGCGTAGTCGAGCCGGAGTCGAATTCTTTGGGGACCTCCGAGATCTGAGTCGAATCGAAAATCGAAAGTCGAGAGAACTTCTCGGCGAGTTGATCCATCATGATTGCGGGGGCGACAAGTGCATGCTGAGGCACCGGGATCTCCGTGAGCCAACTTTGAATCTTGCCATCGTCATCAGCCACGCAGATCGAGGAACCGAATACGAAGGTTGAACCTGCCAGGAAGATCATGTTGTTGAAGTCCATCGAGCTGTCGAGCGTGAATTCGCCGGATTCACCTACCTGGCGCGCCGGCTGTCGATGTTTGATGACCAACAACTCGTCACGGGGTTACCCGGTACGATTGTTCGTGGGGGCGGCAAACCTGGGAATTCGACGGTAACGCAAGGGACAAGCGATTTATACTGGTTCAGGCCCTTGTGATCGAGTAAAAGCCTTTACTTCCCGTCAGCGTTAGCCTTTGCGTTGATTTGATGATATGATTGTGTGTACAAGGGGTGCCCCTAGCCTCTCTTTATATATGGGAAGAAGGCTAAGGTGAAATTCTAGTCCTAGTCAGATACAATTGAGGAGTTCTAGATCTATTACAGAGTCTAACTTTTCTAATATTCTGATTAGGTTGGTCTCTAATAGCTTGAAGTCCACGCCACCTTGGTCTGTGTCCTCCGATATTGACTATGGGCCCGGCCTGGGCCCATGCATAGAAGTCGACTTGATACAGTCATGTATCGACAGTTCCACCCCGATTGACACTAATGCCAAGCTCTCCACTGATGGACCTCCTATTGCCAACGCCACTGATTACTGGGCTCTTGCTGGTGCATTACAGTACCTCACTTTTACTCGCCCCGACATCTCCTATGTTGTGCAACATATTTGTCTCTATATGCATGATCCTCGTGAGCCATATCTTGCCTTGATTAAACGTGTTCTCCGCTACATCAAGGGCACCTTGGACTATGGTTTGTAGTTACTCGCCGTTCTACCTCGGGTTATGCTGTCTTTTTGGGCGATAATTTGGTCTCCTGGTCTTCAAAGCGCCAGCACACCATGTCTCGCTCCAGTGCCAAGGCTGAGTATAGAGTTGTCGCTAATGCCGTGGCAGAAATATCATGGCTCCGCCAATTACTTTAGGAGCTTCATTTCTGTCCTCGGTGTTCCTCTATGGTTTTTTGTGATAATGTTAGTGCAGCTTATCTCTCAACCAATCCGGTGCAACATCAGTGCACTAAACATGTTGAGATTATTATTCATTTCGTAAGGGACAAAGTTGTTATAGGGGAAATTCGTGTTCTTCATTTGCCCTCTACATCTCAATATGGGGATGTGTTCACCAAGGATCTTACTTCCATATTTACAGAATTTTGCTCCAGTTTGAATGTCTCCGCTCCTTATTAGTGTCGACGTTCCAGCTGCGCCGGGGGGTGGAGGGGGGGGGGGGGGGGTTAGCATATTAAGAGTTGTAGAGTTGTAGTCTCTTTATTTCCCATCTCTTTGTATTCCCTTGTACTCTCTATATAAACTCACATGAGATTAAATGGAAAGTGAGTTGAATTATTCCTCCAATTATTCTCCAATAGTATCGCACATGTTACGTGCCTTTTTTTATCTGGTTGGGGGTGGTTCATATGAGTGTGGCCCAGTGTTTGGTTCAGGGACACATGATTCCCTCTAGATATTCCCATCCCTAAAAAATATCCGGACCAACTCGTCTCTCACATTGTCTCCTCAGCACACATGCCGAACTCGCCGTCCTATTCCCAGTTGCGGTCAGATATGGGCAAGCTGCCTTTGACCCGTTAGTGTCTGACCTCACCCTAGCAGCGGCCGGACAGGGGCAGGCTGCCCTCGACATCGTGGCTCTCGGTCATTGGCAAAACCGCCCTGGATTGGGTGGTGACCAACTATGCGCGAGCCACCGTTGCCCCAGTGATGCCAAGAACAAAACAGAGCAAGGTTGTAAAGAAGAAAACTATAAAAAAGCATTACCAGTAAAAGATAATGAAAAATATGAATTCTCATGTGTTCCATTGTAGTACCTTCACCCAATCACGCAAGAAACATACTAATATGCTCGATTGTGTCTTTATTATCTTCACCACTATTGTAAAAGTCGGTACTCTACAATCATCGAGAACTCTCATGTGTATAAAGGACGGTTCATACGCCAAGCGACACAGACGTGCCAGACGTCAAAGCGACGATGAACGTGCACTGAACACAGTCAGGTCGTGGTGCAAGGTGATGGCGATTTTCACGATTACAGTCGGATGATTGATCAATGTGGCGGTGTTGAGGAGCCATTACAGTTGGTTCTGAACCGACAGTGATGACTTCGACTATCACCGTCGAGTGTTTACTGCCGAGGCCAAAAACCGGCTGCAATTGGGGGTTCCGAGTCGACCGTGATATATCTGTTGTAGTAGTGTAGTACCGATAAAAGATAACAAAAAATATGAATTCTCATGTGTTCCATTAATTGTACTACCTTCACCCATTCATCCAAGAAACATACTAATATGTAGGGATGAAAACGGATCGGATACGGACGGATATCACTGATATCGTATTTGTTTTCGTATTTATGTCCGGATTCGGATTCGAATACGGATAGTATAAAAAATGACGGATATGATACGATTGGATATCGACATCATAAATATGTGATTTAAATATTTGGATACGGATACGGTATCGGATGTTAAATATCCGGACTCGGATACGGACGGATTAAAACCCCTCTAAACGGATTCGGTCTCGAATACGGTCGGAAAATATCCGTACCGTTTTCATCCCTGCTAATATGCTTGATTGTGTCTTCATTATCAGCACCACTATTGTAGAAGTCGGTACTCTACAACCACCGAGAACTCTGATGTATATAAAGAATATAGCATAGAATAAGTAATCACAGCTGATTTTAAATGTACACACAAACTTTTGTCTAAAGATTTATGCGAATTTTTCTGAAATCGGCTTAAATCTTAATCCCATGAAGCCAGATTACCGATTTATGAATGGTAACTCCTTAATAGAGCCTTAAGAGGTTGTGGCAACACCGCTAAAGAGGCATTGTATTGTCATCGGTTTTTGTGGCTAAAGTCGGTACGGTGATGATGTGAAGGTAACTATAAGTAAAGAATAATAGCCATCCATAATCTGGCTTTATCAATTTCGACCATTGAATTGACAATTTTGGGTTGGCTAGCCGATGTAACACTGCCAGAATTTTAGTGAGAAAGTCAAGCGCCGATCTCGAGCATAGACAAACAGATTTCCCATGACGCTGAGTCTGGCATGCTAGGCTATGTTTAGATGGGGGTGTAAAATTTTTGGAAGCATAGTAACTCTTTTGTTTTTATTTGGCAATTAGTGTCTAATCATAGGCTAATTAGGTTCGAAAGATTCGTCTCGTGATTTACAATCAAACTGTGTAATTAGTTATTTTTTACCTATATTTAATGCTCCATACATACGTCCAAATATTCGATGTGACGGAAAATCTTGTAAAATTTTTGAAATTTGAAGCATCTAAACACAGCCCTATTCTCCGAGCCTCGCCGACTGCAGACCGACGGGAATTTATAGGTTGCTCCAACCAATAGTTCATTAACTCTGGCGGCTAGCTGCCATATTTTCCCTTTTACTCTCGGCTCCTGTGCTCCAACGGCGACCCGTCGTCGAAAGTCGTCACCACTTCCGTCATCCACTAGTTTGTTATTTGTTGTGGCCGTTGACTGACGAATGGATGGTGGATGCAGTGCGGACTGCTGACTCTGAAGCGCCAGTCATCAGGAGGAGATCGAGTAGAGGTGAGCCAGACAGCTTATCTACTACTTGTACTACGTAATGCTACACGTACAGATCTTCCTTGGCGGATCATCTGTGCGGACCGTGCGGCTAGGACAACACCGGACGTCCAATGACCCAAACTAAAAAACCGGGTAATAACTTCTATTTCCTATGTTTACAAGTTGAATTATCCACACAATTATACTTCGACATACGAAGATTCCTTAAATTTCCACTAAAGAATCCCTAAATTTTCAATACACAATCGATCTAACCAGACCAATCTTAAGTTTTCTGGTCTAAGGCTACACTTATTTGATTCGTTCACAACGAGTCACGCTACAGGTTGTTCATGCAACAGTTATTTTCTACAGTTTTTTTTTTTTTTGATAATGCATACCGCGAGCTTTATTGACCGAAGACGGTTACATCGTTTAGTATAAACTCAAGAATAAAGCTAGGGGGCTCATCGTCCCAAATACAATTTGTCTTAGTTTGCATAGCTCGCCTTGCCAACTCGTGCGCTACACGGTTTGCATCTCTGCTGCAGTGCTCAATAGAAATCTCCTGGAAACCGCTCCAAACAGTGCTACATTCGTCGTAGATGGCAGCCGCCGAGTTTGCTGAGAAACCACCTTCCTTCATAGTCTCCACCACTTCCATGCAATCTGCTTGAATGACTAGTCTATTGCTTCCAATGTGTTGCACCAGCAAAAGACCTTCCTTCAATGCATATGCTTCAGCCATAGGCGCATCTATCACATGAGAAACAAAGCTATGCACGATAGCGATCACCCCCCCCCCCCCCCCGAGTGGTCTCTAATTACAACTCCTGTACTTCCACACCCCCACATCATCATCAAACGAGGCATCAACATTTACCATGATCATTCCTTCTGGAGGCTTTTGCCACCCCTTGCGCACTTTTGCTCCCTTCTTCATAGCCAATTTATAATTTCTAGTTAGAGCAGCAATGGATAGAGCCGACCTGGATGGTCTCTGAATATTTTCACTGTGGACATGTTGTCGGCGCTCCCACCAGATGTACCAGCCCCCGATCAATATGAGTTCTACAAGACCAACATCCATCGATCGGATTTGTTCGCCCTTTCGGATTACCTCCTCTAGGACAACTGAACCAGACTGGTCCACAGCTAGGAACCGAGCAATCGACTTCCAGATGCCCAGCGCCCTCCACACTTCCTTGGCTCGATCGCACACAAAAAGAATATGCTTCATGTCCTCTGCTCCATTGAGGCACATAGGGCAGCTTCCTATGTTTCCTATATGTCGGTTTGCAAGAATTGCTCGGCCTGGAATCAAACCATGGAGAGCTCACCATCCGAAGATCTTAATTTTCCCCGGAACCTGCAGTTTCCACAACTTCTTCCACACTTGACTTCTTCCTGCACCGCTAGCTTGCATAACATATTGTCTCCACCCATATGTAACCTCCCATTGACAGTGATATGCGGATCGGACCGAGAACAGTCCGTTCCTATTAAAGTGCCAAGCCACAAAATCCTCCCTTCCACTAGTGATAGGAAATTGTAAGATCCTAGTTACATCAACTCCCCAAAAAATCGACTTCACCAAATCCACATCCCGTGTTGCATTAACTGGATTTATAAGCTCATCAACAGTTCTAATAATATTATTACCTCTTGGCGTTAAGATCTTCAGATTGTGACTCCCTGGAATCCAGTGATCATCCCAAATATTTATTTGAGTGCCATCTCCTACTCTCCAGATATAACCTTTCTTGAAACAATCAAGCCCCGCCATCACGCTCTGCCATGTATAAGAACTTCCATTTTTCGCCCGTGCATTGAGCAGCCTTCCATCGGGATAATATCTTGCTCTGAGTACTCTTGCACATAACGAGTCTGGTTCACTGAGCAGTCTCCAAACCTGCTTTGCCAACATCGCTAGATTGAAGGAATGTAAATCCCTAAATCCCATACTTCCTTTGCATTTCGGCATGCATAATTTCCACCACTCCTGCCAATGAATCCTTCTATGTTCACCGTCATCACCCCACCAATATTGAGAGATGGCAATTGAGAGATGGCCGTCGTTATTCCTTTGCAAATTTTCTTTGGAATTTTGAAGACCATCATCGCATATACCGGTACAGCTTGAGCAATGGACTTAATCAGGATCTCCTTCCCTCCCATGCTTAGCAATTTCTCTTTCCACCCATTAATTATGCATATGACTCTGTCAATCAAATGCCGAAAGCAGTCCCCCTGCCGAAGCCCACATTCCAGTATGAACTCATCAATTAGCTCTCCATTGACTCTGATATTGTATTTCACTGATGAGACACGCTTCATCTCCAGCTCGATCGGTCTCCCGTCAAAGCCCAATTTCTGCATCATATCTCGGAGGAAATTCCATTCAACTCTATCATACACCTTGCTCATATAGAGTTTTATAGCTGCATAACCTTTCTTTCCTTTCTTTCTCTTCTTTATATAGCACATCATCTCTGAAGGAGAATAGAATTGGTGGAATTGGATGATATATTACATTGGACCTCATGGGATAATTATATAGAGTACATAGGAGTAACATCTCACGTGGGTAGACAATGTAGTACTATTCCTATTTACTCTAACATACCCCTGCAGTCATAGCGGGAGCGCTGCAGACGGTGAGACTAGAGAAGAAGCTGACAAGCTAACACCCCTCGAAGTCATAACAGTCGATGCGTCGCGTATGTTGTGGCTGGAGAAGAAGTCGATGAGTCCTCATGCAAAGCGGTAGCCCTTTGTGCCGATATCGAGGTAGCTTAGCATGAGGGTGCAATAGCCTTGGTTGAAGAAGCCGTGCTAAAGATGGCCGAGGTTGACATAGTACGGGTTGCCATGTTGATGGAGTTGCAAGCGCACAAGAGGCGCCATGGTGATGATGGAGACGTGTCAAGGCAGTCATCGTGGGAGGGGGCGATGCCGAAGTCAACGTAGTCAGGGCCATTGTAGACGTAGAAGAAAGGCGACGACGCAATCAAGGCAGACGGGGTGGGAACGGGAGGATCGATGCCGAAGTCGATGCAGTCAAGACACCTGAGCGCCGAGGCGCGGCTGGGTTTGCTAGACCCAACAACGCGTCGGGGACGAAAGCACGTGTTGGTGTTGCCAATACCGGGCGTACAAAGGAGAGGGCCCCAACCACGGTGACGCAAACAACGTGGTTGTGTTGGATGAAGAAGAAGCAGTGCGGTAGTAGACGCGTTGGCGAGCAGGGCTCAGCGACGATGCGAGGGGTGCGACTGGAGAGCATGGCTCAACGACGGCGCGGGTAGTGGCAGCTCGATGGCAAAAACCCAATCAGTAGGACGAAGACCTTGTGCAGACGGATGGCGCAACAAGGATTGTGTAGCACAGTCGTCGATGCACATGTGACGACGATGTAGATGCAACGGCAAAGCGGACACATGGACGGCGGTGCTGCTGCCCGATGAGGCGACACAGCAGTAGCCTTGTTGCTCAGAGAAGATGCACGTAATACTCAATGATGGTGTCGATGACGAGCCGATGGGGCGTGCAACCGTGCTGGGACGACCGGCGCACAGCCGATAGGCCCAGCCGTTGGCGTACCGGGGCAGCCGATGGCCCGGTCGATGCTGATGCTGGAGTAGTACCCGCGAGGTCGGCGGGCGGTGGGCAACTCAATCCCGATCAGTGATCGGGCAAACCAAAAAGATACAGCAGCAGAGGATCGGGTGTACCCAGCGAGACGACATGACAGCGGCGGTGCGACCCGATCGGGCGGCAAAAGGTGGTCACGGCGGGTTGCGGGCGCGCGGGGTCGAAGGCGCCGGCGCGGATCGACGTGGTGGAGATGGGCAGATCCGCCCGACAGCAGCGACACGCTAGATCTGGCTACCTCCATGGCAGGGCAGGGTCGCGGAGTGTGGCCGGGCCTGGTCACCACCATGGCGGCATGGGATGGTATGAGATCCATTGCCTCGATGCGACGAAGAATAGGAAAGTGTTGACAGCGACAGCCAGCGACAAGCCCAAGGATGAGGTGGCGGCGGCCCTGCGACGTAGGGGAGAACCTGATCTGCTGCGTGACGACGACGATGGTAGCCAAATCAATAGGATCAGGTGCCTAAACGGGGGCGCTGCCCCCCGGCGGAGATCGACCTCTCCCCGGGGGCGAGTGGTGCGGAAGCGGCGACGGCTAGGGTTAGAATCTAAAACCTAGGCGAATGATACCATGAAGGAGAATAGAATTGGTGGAATTGGATGATATATTGCATTGGGCCTCATGGGCTAATTATATAGAGTACATAGGATTAACACCTTACGTGGGAGATAATGTGGTACTATTCCTATTTACTCTAACAATCTCATATGCTATGAGTATATTATCCAAAATGAGTTTTCCCGGGATGAAGGCACTTTGTGATGGTTCTATGATATCCAGGAGAATTCGCTTCAGTCTATTCGGTAACACCTTTTATCACGTACATAGACTAATAGGTCTCAAATCCTTTATATTTTCTGGGCCTTGGACTTTAGGAATCAGAACAATGGTAGTTTCATTCCTTCTCTCCGGCATCGGTCCACCCCGCAAAACATTGAGGACGTTTGTGACCACCTCCTCCGCTACTAGCTCTCAAAACTCCTTGTAGAAGAGAGCCGGTAGCCCGTCCGACCCTAGTGCCTTCAAGTTTCTGATTGCCTTTAGGGCCTCAACCACCTCCTCACTTCTAAAATCCTTCATTAGTGTCCCATTCATTTCAAATGTAACTTTGGTCTCAACATAATCCAGTAACCATGTGTATTTTGGTTACCAGATGACCTGGAAAGCTCAGAAAAATAGTTAGTGATAAGACCCCCTCTTCTCTCCTTCTTCCTCTACCTAACCCCCATTCTCCTTTCTAAGCTTTCCTATCTATTACTTCTCTTCCTCTCTGTACACGAAGCATGGAAAAACGCAGTATTCCGATCACCAAACTGCATCCATTTTACATGTGCACGCTGTCCCCCGAAAGTGTCCACATGCTCTTCCACCTTCTCCAGTCTATAACGCAACACACCTTCCCTATTGATTTGGTCTTTTCTCATCACCCCTCTCCTACATTTCTCCAACTCCCCCTTTAGATGTTTTCTCCTTCTCTCAAGATCTCAAAGAACGTTTGTACTCCAACTCGCCAAGGCACCAACCACTTCCTCTAAAGCCATATCCAGTTACGACGGATATAGATAGAGTCAAAGTCGTTTAGCAATATGCTGCAAGTGTGTACCTAATATCTAGACCCAAAATGTCATCAAAATACCTATGGCATATGAACAATTAAACTTAATCGGTGTTAAGGGATTTGTCAAAAAAAATCAATATAATGATATGGTTTACACTTTAAAGTTATCTGAGAGAATACTTCTGTCAAGATTAAATATTCGACCTGAATAATGTATCTTTATATATGGGTGTCCGCTAACTTTGAACTAATTTAGACAACTGCTCGGACGACTCCACGACTATATTTAATAAGTGTGCTATTATACTAATATATGTCAGTGCTTGAACGAACTCAAAAATGTACTACATAGGGATGATCGAAGAAGAAGATCCTACGTGTAAAATGTCACACGTCCTAGTTGGGTCATCTCTGGTTGCAGATGACATGCACTTCTCGTGCGGTTATTGTGCCGAACAACCGGTTACATGGAACCTGAGTGAGAATTAAGAAATCATTGTGCTGCTGCCGGCTGCCGCAGACCTGAACCTGAAGTCCTGAACTCGTGGATGACGGAAAGGGTGACGCAACGGGAACAATCTACACAGTTAGAAACGTATAAATATACAGCGACACCCCTGCCAGGAGACGCAGAAGAAGCAGATCAGAAGCAAAGCGAGAAACAGAGCAAGCAAGCTAGAGCAGAGAGCTAGCAAGTTACTGCAGTGTTTGCATCTCATCTGCAGCAGCAGCAGCAGCACGCAGGCGACCGAGACCGACCAGGCAGGCAAGATGGTTCAGCAAGCTGCGAAGGAGGCGATCCCGCTGATGACGCCCTGGAAGATGGGCCAGTTCCAGCTCTCCCACCGGGTGGTACTCGCGCTGCTGACGAGGTGCCGCTCCTACGGCAACGTGCCGCAGCCGCACGCCGCCGTGTACTACTCGCAGCGCGCGGCCTGCTCATCGCGGAGGCCACGGTTGTGTCGCCAACCGCGCAGGGGTACCCGGACACTCCTGGCATCTGGACGCAGGAGCAGGTTGAGGCGTGGAAGCCCATCGTCGACGCCGTCCACCGTAAGGGTGGCATCTTCTTCTGTCAGATTTGGCATGTCGGCAGGGTCTCCACCAACGGTATGTTCCCATCTAGTATGAGTTTGTCAGCTATGATTACATTATTGGTTGATCAAGAGCTGGTTGTCTATTTGGTTACTGATTTTCCTTTAACCCAATTGGCAGAGTTTCAGCCTAATGGGCAGGCGCCTATCTCGAGCACGGACAAGCAGATTTCCCCGGACGCCGAGTCCGGAATGGTGTATTCGAAGCCGCGCCGGTTGCAGACCGAGGAGATCCCCGGGATTGTCCATGATTTCAGGCGTGCCGCACGGAACGCAATTGAAGCCGGCTTCGATGGCGTCGAGATCCACGGCGCGCATGGATACCTCCTCGACCAATTCATGAAGGACAGCTCTAATGACCGCACCGACGAGTACGGCGGCAGCCTGGAGAACCGGTGCCGCTTCGCCGTGGAGGTCATCGATGCCGTTGTCCGCAGAAGAGGGAAACAAGGCAGTGGCAGAAGGCTATACTTACCTTGTCGCATATGGGAGACTCTTCTTGGCTAATCCGGACCTGCCAAAGAGGTTCGAGCTGAATGGTCCACTGAACAAGTACGACCGCTCTACCTTCTACACGCAAGATCCTGTTGTTGGCTACACGGATTATCCTTTCATGGAGTCAAGTACTCATGCTTAATTATGCAGATAACCAATCTGATCACAACTAATAATGTGCATCAGTAAATGGTTCATCAAGTATGGGTTCATGATTATTTCCACCGTTCTTTATTGACTTTTGTGGCATTGTCAGTACATCATGTTGTTTCATTCTGAACTAGTGTAAGGTAAAATAAATGTACTTGCTGAAATTATTAGAAAATAAACGACCTATTATTTTCTAGATCATCGGATTTGTTGACTCGCCCATGCAGAATTTTGGCCACTTGTACCTTTTCGCAATTCCCTTCTTGGGTAGATTTCAATGGTTTGAATTCTTATGCAACATTTCATTATACTGTGTGAGCTTATAGCTGTTTGTGAGTTTATCCACAATTTATTTAATCTTCTTCTGCATATTATAATAGTTTGAATCCTTATGTAGTAACCCATTGAATCCTCATTGATTCAACATATTAAGTCAAAACCAGATTATGTAAACTTGGGGATCGCAAAGTTTTGCATGCATCTTTGAGACTTCTCTGTTCTGAATGGTAGATAGATGTCGTCCGATTCTGAATGCCTGCATTTTGTTAGCAGAAAGCATTTGAATTTTGTTTGTGATCAATGCAAGGATAATCTAAACTGTGGAATAATCAGGTTTTCCCAACAACAGCGGTAATCTTAATTGGTCAAATGACATACATATCGCTCTGGTTTTTAAGATAAAGGCAGATTTTTGTGGCTTAGTACAAATGCAAGAAACGAACCACAGGTTTCAATTATCAATATATCTAGTGACAGTAGTTTGTAATTTGCATAAAGGTTTTTGATGGACTCGATAAAATCAAAGAAAAACAGTGGTGATATTATGCCATCGCGATGCAGCTCTCCCCTAGGGTGCCGAAGGCCTCACTGTAGGATGAGGGCCTTCCGCACGAAGGTACGTGAATACTGATGCGAATTTCTAGGGTTTCTACCCACGAAATCGCTCTCTCCTTCATTTGGGGCCAAGCCCTCCCTTTTACGCCCCATTTGGATTGGAGGAATATTTCTTGTTTTGTGCGTTTTTCTGTGAAAATGAACTGATTCCAGTGAAATTCCTCTAAAATTTATGCGTTCCAAAGGGGGGCCTTATAGGGTACGGTTAAAATATTTCATGATCACAAGAATGCCCTTGTAACTGCTAAGGCATATTCCAGCATATTCTATATCCTAGTGGACAACCTTCTTGGGCTTTAGCGTCTTTTACATCTTCAACTGCCCTTGTCGATGGGCCATTCTCGAGCTCATTCCTTCGCCCAGGAGGCAGGAGGCCCCTTGCCTCAACCTTGCCGCCGCTGCCACCGCTCTTCTGTAACACCCCTGGGTGTTAAGCATGCATTCATATCCCAAATCATGAGCATTACCATTTCATACATGTTCATCATCGCATGCAATTTAAATTGACATTAATTAAAATTATGAAAACACATGTTTGAACCCTGAATTAGTAAAAAATCTAGCTAAGAGTGGTAAAAATTTGTTGTGCTATAACTCTACATGACTTAGAATTAATTAACATGATTTTTGGAGCAACTTTTGTATTCAAAATCTTCCCAAATTTTGCTTCTAAAAATATTCTAGAAAAATGAGTTTTTATTTAAAATTTGACTTTAAATCACTAATTCAAAATCTATTCAGAATTTTGAAAAGTGCCCTAAATGAAAGTTGTAGAGAATTAAATTTTGAACAACTTTTGTTTTGGGGGCAATTTATAAAAATGTCTTTTTCATCTTCAAAATTTGAATTTGAATTAAATTATAAAATCTAGAAATGTATTTAGAAAAGAAAAAGGAATTTCTTACCTTAACGGGCCGCGGCCACCTTTGCGGCCCGCAAGCCGAAGCCAGCCCGGCCCCGCTCGCCCGCGCCTTCCCCGCTCGCGCGCGCTCGCCGCGCTAGCGCGGTCGGCCGCGGCAGGAGCTGCTCGCCCCGTGGCCGGCATGCGCCGCTCGCCGGCGACACCTGGCCGTCCGTGGCCCCCACGAGCGCGCGCCTCACCCTTTCAAGCCGCAGGCGCTCCACTTCCCGCTCTGCCTCCCTGCCATTCCTCCGCGCGCTCGCTCCCTTCCTCCTTTCTCTGGAAAACCCGAGCGGGAGAACCGCTCGCCCAGTCCTCCGCCGCTGCGTTCCGACGACGGCAAGCCACCGCCGTCTGATTGCCTACGCACAGTGCTCCGCCACCTTCTCCTCTCCTCCGAACAAGCGTCAACGGCTCCTTGCTCGCGCAGGTGGGGCAAAATTGCTCGGTTTCCGCGCGCCACCGTGGACGGAGCCGCCTAGCTCGCGCTCCGACCACCGGCGCTCTCGCTCCTCCTCATTTCCTTCGATTAGCTCCATCGTGTTCGCCTTTTTCTCGCGGTCCTTTTGCTCGCCACACCTCGCCCGCTCGCGACCGAAAACGGCCGCTGGCCGTCGGCAGCCACCGCACCGCCGCGGTCCCGGGCGCCGGGATGTCCCGGCCATGGTCACGCCCCGCTCCCCCCTCGCTGTTCGCTGGGCCAAGGCGGCCTTGGGCCAAAGCCCAAGCCGGGCCGGCGCGCCTGCCTTCCGCGCACGCGCACTCGGGCCGAAAGCCTCGTCCGGCCGAATAGATTCACTGGGCCGACCCGTTATCAATAAGAAAAATTGTTTTTCGTTTTTCTTTTATTATTTGAGAAATAAATACTTTGGAAAATGTTTGTGTAATCATTTTAGCTCCAAAAAAATTGTGAAACAAATTTTGCAGTGTTTCTCATGAGTAGATCTACAGTTTAAAAATATTGCATGTCAAGTTTGAAATAATTTTCTGTAGAGTTTTTATTTAATCACTGAAGTTGCTGTTTTCTTGTTAAATATGTAATAAATCATAGAATGTTCAGAAAAATATGGTTCCACTTGCAATAATTTTCTTTTGTGATGTACTTTCTAGAAAAAAATATATGCCATGCATGTTCTATAGAAAAATCTTGATGTGTAGTACAAGTGTTTAATATTGTTCATAATTGTTATTTTTGCTAGAGAGAAAAAGATGAATAAAACATGCATGTAATAATTTTTCTATAGTGATTGTTGATTGTGTAGAATGTAGGAAAAATGTTAAATCTGTTGTTTGATACATTTCATAGTATAAAGTATTTTTATGCTCATTTTTAGGCCCTAGCTTGTTATTTTTGTGTAGGCAGTTCTAGCAATCCAAATGCAATGAAATTTTTGTGGATGCTAGATTTGATGATAGAAAGCTACTGTAATTTTCTCAGATTTTTCTGTGCTACAAAAATAGATGTTGCTGTTCAAACCTAGTTGTAATTAATGTTTAAATTAACCTTGTTAATGCTTGATTTGTTAATTAGATTTTCTTTGGTGTATCTTTGAAGCATTTAATAAGATGTGTTGACTTAGCATAGTAGTAGTAGAAGAGAATGCAGTAGATGACATGTGCTTGTAGTATATATTCTTGGATGATGTTGACTACCTTGTAGAAGAATTGTATTCCTACTTTATGAAATAAAGTGAACATATCTGTCTACATTTTATTTATCATGATCATTACATGTTATTTCTGTAATGCACCTAGGCATAAGCACTTATACGGTTGCATGATACAGGATCGCAGGAAGTAACTCCGGTAGCCGTTCCCGAGGAGCCGGAAGAGCAGCCCGAGGAGCAGGAGGTGCCCGAGGCCGACGAGGAGGTCGATGAGGATCTTCCAGAGTGCCCAGACCACCGTCCGAGCTCTTTCGAGAGAGGCAAGCCCCGGAGCATTTTTCTCCCCCGGTTTGCAAATATTTTATTAATACTTTACTTTAACTGATGCATTATGTTTAGGAGTTGTTTGCAACCGTTGCTGTATTATACCTTGTTTACTCTGTTCTACCCTATCCTTGTCACCCTGTTACCCGCAGTCAAGTATTTGCTTAGCTTGCTTAGACCGGTAGAAGTCGGGTGTTTTCCTGTCACCTGCGAGCTATAGGTGGTTACCTGGATCTGCTTGGGAAAATATGTCATCTGAAAATAGCTAAGTGTTAATGTGAAATTGAGACCGGATGGAAACTTGCAGGGTTTTGGACTGTAGTGTTTTCCATCTGTGTCGATTAAGGACCGACCGTTGTTGGGCCTCGAGTCATGTTGAACGCATGCCTTACATTTAGCTGGCCGAATAATGTATCTTTCGACCGCGAAGCTGGGAGATTATTCGGGCCGAGTGGATTGCCCGCAATGCACTGTACCAGAGCAGTAGTGGTAGGATACGGGGGCGCGATGATAAGGCTAAAGAGCAGTCGGGCGGCCCCCGGGTACATGTGGTTCCTGGCAAGCTCGCGACTTTACCTGAATGGTTGACTCGGTGACCAACACCTCACTTTAGCGGGTGAGTGAGGTTTGTGTGAGGAATAATTTACTAGCTGGTTAATAATCGATTCAAATCACCATCGTTCACTGGATAGTGAACACTTGACTTGAGTGACTTCATCGTAGTAATTCTGATGGAACACTTGGACAGTTATATGAAATATGATATGATTAAAGTCGTTAATGATCATTGGTTATCCTTACCTGTTTAATTACATGTTACTCTAGTACAGGTGCAAAATGTAGTTGACAGGTTAATAAAGATTTAACTTGATGCACAGCTTTTGGAAAGATTCTTTAAATGCTAAAAATATCTTTTTTGCAAATGAGTCAGCTACCCCACCAGAAAGCCTGTCATGATCCTTGGTGTCTTTTATTTTTTATTTTGTCGGGTAAGTCTAGCTGAGTACCTTCTTGTACTCAGGGCTTTGTTCCCACTTTTTGCAGATGGACAGATGTATTACGGCTACTGTATCAACTGCCTTTATCCTGCGATGGGAGAAGCTTAGGACCATAGACAATGGTCATTCACTACATCTCGTTTGATGCTTTTGTTGGAAGATGATCCTGAGCTGGCACTGTATTTTGAACTCTGTGTGAGTGTGTGATTTGAACTAAATGCTTCCGCTACTTTTATCTGAAACTGGTCTGTAATAACTATGTTTAAACTCTGATGTATTTGTGACACAAACTTTTATGTAACTTGTGATGGTGACCGCTGAACTTATTACGATCTTGGCTGGTATGTAAGTTGGTTTGAAATCCGTCGTGATTTCACGGACTACCGGGTTATACGGGCTTAAGTTTGCTAAATCGTCTGCTCGGTGGATGATTTTCTTACTTAATCTCGTATAATTAGTCGGTTCTGTTACAGCTAGTATCGGAGCATGGTTTAGCGTGTTTACTTTTCATAAGTGTATTTAAAACAAAAATGTGTTTGAAAAACGTGATTTACAAACTAAAAGTGTGCCAGTGGTCATATCCTTTATGCCCCGTAAGGACGCTAGATGGCTTATTTAAGTACTGACTTGGGGGTTCTTGCACCATATTTCTCTTTCGTTGCTCATACGACGTGCTATTGTATGAGTGCCACTTAATTGAGTGGTAATGTATGGATCAGTTGCCTCTACGCCTCGGTAAGTGGGAGATGTGAGAGCATGATCGGATACACCGCCAATCTAGAGAGAGTGCTTATATGATGCTGGAGAAATTACATGTTTTACGCATGTTTTTACAAAAGTGTCGCATGTGTGGTTATTCCGTCCGTTGAGGCGATGTCGTCAATAGGACGATGTTTCGGGTAGTTACTACCATTGTACGCGTATCTGGGGATTCATGTAGAGCGTGTAGATAGATTCACTGCTTTCATGCATTCATGGGGAATTGGGCTGAAATGAATTTTCTATAGGTACATAACAGCGTTTCTCGTATAGAACGTATTAGTTACAGATATGAGAGATCGCTTGTATGCCACCGAATTCCTCGCTAGATATCATTTATTTCTTAAGTTTATGAGAACGTACGAAACGTACATGCATCATGTTACTTGTGCATTTCATTCATGTCATGCATTCCTCCCCTTATAAATTGATTATCCCCTTTTGATAAAAAAATGTATCAACTTAAAATATGTTCTCACTGGGTGATCAAAACTTTTGGTATAGATGGCCCACATGAAGCAGACTGCCCGTAAGTCCACAGGTGGAAGAGCACCCTGACACTAGTTGGTCCCGCGGGAGCGCCGTAGCACGGACACCTTTCTGAGTGAGTTTGACATGCCAACTTTGCTTTGGAGAGTGCTCCATGATGTGGGGTACCCGGAGGGTCAGGAGCCGGTGTACTCTTGGAGTGAGAGCCAGTTAGCTGAGGATGGACTGGCAGTAGTGGAGATCACCGTCCCTGCTCTTGGTGATGCTCTAGAGTGGGATGGTCGGCACTTGGAGTTTGTGGGACCATATAAGATCTTGAAAAGAAAAGGTCCAGTCGCTTATAAGTTAGAGTTACCTGAGACAATGAGTGCTATATTCCCAGTTTTTCATGTATCGCATCTCAAGAAGTGTTTGCGTGTTCCAGAGGAAAGAATCGAACCTCGAGGCATAAAGCTCAAGTCAGATTTGGTATATCGTGAGCAACCGGTTCGAGTGTTGGACTCTAAAGAAAGGGTTACTCGAAACAGTGTGGTGAAAACATATAAGATACAGTGGAGTCATCATGATGAAGGAGATGCAACTTGGGAAACGGGTGAATACCTACAAAAAGCTTATGAGAATTTTTATAACAAATGGTTCGTAACCCAAATCTCGGGACGAGATTCTTATAAGGGGGAGGGTTGTAACACCCTTGGGTGTTAAGTATGCATTCATATCCCAAATCATGAGCATTACCATTTCATACATGTTCATCATCGCATGCAATTTAAATTGGCATTAATTAAAATTATGAAAACACATGTTTGAACCCTGAATTAGAAAAAATTCTAGCTAAGAGTGGTAAAAATTTGTTGTGCTATAACTCTACATGACTTAGAATTAATTAACATGATTTTTGGAGCAACTTTTGTATTCAAAATCTTCCCAAATTTTGCTTCTAAAAATATTCTAGAAAAATGAGTTTTTATTTAAAATTTGACTTTAAATCACTAATTCAAAATCTATTTAGAATTTTAAAAAGTGCCCTAAATGAAAGTTGTAGAGAATTAAATTTTGAACAACTTTTATTTTGGGGGCAATTTGTAAAAATGTCTTTTTCATCTTCAAAATTTGAATTTGAATCAAATTATAAAATCTAGAAATGTATTTAGAAAAGAAAAAGGAATTTCTTACCTTAACGGGCCGCGGCCACCTTTGCGAACCGCGAGCCGAAGCCAGCCCGGCCCCGCTCCCCCGCGCCTTCCCCGCTCGCGCGCGCTCGCCGCGCCAGCGCGGTCGGCCGCAGCAGGAGCTGCTCGCCCCCCACGAGCGCGCGTCTCACCCTTTCAAGCCGTAGGCGCTCCACTTCCCGCTCTGCCTCCATGCCATTCCTCTGCGCGCTCGCTCTCTTCCTCCTTTCTTTGGAAAACCTGAGCGGGAGAACCGCTCGCCCACTCCTCCGCCGCCACGTTCCGACGACGGCAAGCCACCGCCGTCTGATTGCCTGTGCACAGTGCTCCGCCACCTTCTCCTCTCCTCCGAACAAGCGTCAACGGCTCCTTGCTCGCGCAGGTGGGGCGAAATTGCTCGGTTTCCGCGCGCCACCGTGGACGGAGCCACCGAGCTCGCGCTCCGACCACCGGCGCTCTCGCTCCTCCTCATTTCCTTCGATTAGCTCCATCGTGTTCGCCTTTTCCTCGCGTTCCTTTTGCTCGTCACACCTCGCCCGCTCGCGACCGGAAACGGCCGCTGGCCGTCGGCGGCCACCGCACCACCGCGGTCCCGAGCGCCGGGATGTCCCAGCCATGGTCATGCCCCGCTCCCCCCTCGCTGTTTGCTGGGCCAAGGCGGCCTTGGGCCGAAGCCCAAGCCACGCCGGCGCGCCTGCCTTCCGCGCACGCGCTCGGGCCGAAAGCCTCGTCCGGCCGAATGGATTTACTCGGCCAGCCCGTTATCAATAAAAAAGATTGTTTTCGTTTTTTTATTATTTGAGAAATAAATACTTTGGAAAATGTTTGTGTAATCATTTTAGCTCCAAAAAAAATTGTGAAACAAATTTTGTAGTGTTTCTCATGAGTAGATCTATAGTTTAAAAATATTGCATGTCAAGTTTGAAATAATTTTCTGTAGAGTTTTTATTTAATCACTAAAGTTGCTGTTTTCTTGTTAAATATGTAATAAATCATAGAAAGTTCAGAAAAATATGGTTCCACTTGCAATAATTTTTTTTGTGATGTACTTTCTAGGAAAAATATATGCCATGCATGTTCCGTAGAAAAATCTTGATGTGTAGTACAAGTGTTTAATATTGTTCATAATTGTTATTTTTGCTAGAGAGAAAAAGATGAATAAAACATGCATGTAATAATTTTTCTATAGTGATTGTTGATTGTGTAGAATGTAGGAAAAATATTAAATCTGTTGTTTCATACTTTTCATAGTATAAAGTATTTTTATGCTCATTTTTAGGCCCTAGCTTGTTATTTTTGTGTAGGCAGTTCTAGCAATCCAAATGCAATGAAATTTTTGTGGTATGTTATATTTGATGATAGAAAGCTACTGTAATTTTCTTAGATTTTTCTGTGCTACAAAAATAGGTGTTGCTGTTCAAACCTAGTTGTAATTATGGTTTAAATTAACCTTGTTAATGCATGATTTGTTAATCAAGTTTTCTTTGGTGTATCTTTGAAGCATTTAATAAGATGTGTCGACTTAGCATAGTAGTAGTAGAAGAGAATGAAGTAGATGACATGTGCTTGTATTATATATTCTTGGATGATGTTGACTACCTTGTAGAAGAATTGTATTCCAACTTTATGAAATAAAGTGAACCTATCTATCTATATTTCATTCATCATGACCATTACATGTCATTTCTGCAATGCACCTAGGCATAAGCACTTATACGGTTGCATCATACAGGATCGCAGGAAGTAGCTCCGGTAGCAGTTCCCGAGGAGCCGAAAGAGCAGCCCGAGGAGCAGGAGGTGCCCGAGGCCGACGAGAAGGTCGGTGAGGATCTTCCAGAGTGCCCAGACCACCGTCCAAGCTCTTTCGAGAGAGGCAAGCCCTAGAGCATTTTTCTTCCTCGGTTTGCAAATATTTTATTAATGCTTTACTTTAACTGATGCATTATGTTTATGAGTTGTTTGCAACCGTTACTGCATTATACCTTGCTTACTCTGTTCTACCCTATCCTTGTCACCCTGTTACCCGCAGTCAAGTATTTGCTTAGCTTGCTTAGATCGGTAGAAGTCGGGTGATTTTTTGTCACCTGCGAGCTATAGGTGGTTACCTAGATCTGCTTGGAAAAATATGTCATCTGAAAATAGCTAAGTGTTAATGTGAAATTGAGACCGGATGGAAACTTGCAGGATTTCGGACTGTAGTGTTTTCCGTCTGTGTCGATTAAGGACCGACCGTTGTTGGGCCTCGAGTCATGTTGAACGCATGCCTTACATTTAGCTGGCCGAATAATGTACCTTTCGACCGCGAAGCTGGGAGATTATTCGGGCCGAGTGTATTGCCCGCAACGCACTGTACCGGAGCAGTAGTGTTAGGATATGGGGGTGCGATGATAATGCTAAAGAGCAGTCGGGCGGCCCCCGGGTACATGTGGTTCCTGGCAAGCTCGCGACTTTACCTGAATGGTTGACTCGGTGACCAACACCTCACTTTAGCGGGTGAGTGAGGTTTGTGTGAGGAATAATTTACTAGCTGGTTAATAATCGATTCGAATCGCCATCGTTCACTGGATAGTGAACATTTGACTTGAGTGACTTCATCGTAGTAATTCTGATGGAACACTTGGACAATTATATGGAATATGATATGATTAAAGTCGTTAATGATCATTGGTTATCCTTACCTGTTTAATTACATGTTACTCTAGTACAGGTGCAAAATGTAGTTGACAGGTTAATAAAGATTTAACTTGATGCACAACTTTTGGAAAGATTCTTTAAATACTAAAAATGCCTTTTTACAAATGAGTCAGCTACCCCACCAGAAAGCTTATCATGATCTTTGGTGTCTTTTATTTTTGGTTCTATCGGGTAAGTCTAGCTGAGTACCTTCTTATAATCAGGGCTTTGTTCCCACTTGTTGCAGATGGGCCGATGTATTACAGCTACTGTATCAACTGCCTTTATCCTGCGATAGGAGAAGCTTAGGATCATGGGCAATGGTCATTCACTACATCTCGTCTGATGCTTTTGTTGGAAGATGATCCTGAGCTGGCACTGTATTTTGAACTCTGTGTGAGTGTGTGATTTGAACTAAATGTTTCCGCTACTTTTATCTGAAACTGGTTTGTAATAACTATGTTTAAACTCCGATGTATTTGTGACGCGAACTTTTATGTAACTTGTGATGGTGACCGCTGAACTTATTACGATCTTGGCTGGTATGTAAGTTGGTTTGAAATCCGTCGTGATTTCCCAGACTACCGAGTTATACGGGCTTAAGTTTGCTAAATCGTCTGCTCGGTGGATGATTTTCTTACTTAATCTCGTATAATTGGTCGGTTCTGTTACAGCTTCCTTGGTCCAGGGTGCCAAACAATCGCCCCTCCGATCAGACCCCCACTCCTCCACCAGTCGAAGGATGCACTTGCTGTCCTATCGACCAAGCACCCCCGAAGGTCATGGGACTTTGTCGAGGGCTTCCCTCCTTGGGATCCCTGTCAAAGGTTCACTAGTAGAAATTTCAACTTCTATGACAAATTGATTTCATCCCTGAAGGGGCTAAATTCGTCATGATTTTAGTTCTACGACGAATTTATGACAAAAATGGGTCATCGCAGAAGCCGCGTCATACTTTCTATTCTATGACGAATTTAGAACTTCGTCATAGAATTGGTTTCTTCTGTGACGAGAACATATCATCATAGAACTGCTTTGGAATGCCGTTAACAGGTGCCGTGATGGCGTCGTTTGCCACGTTGGCTTTCCACGTGTACCTGCTATAGGCTGCTGCATTGGAGATGGTTTGGTTACGTGTCACCTTCTTATTGCACCACGTGACCCTCTCTAGTTCTTGCATGTTTCAGGTTCTTAATTGACCACGTGTCGGGTTCCTGTTGTTCCATATGTCAGTTTTCTATGAACACACGTGTCATGTTACAGTTGGATCAAATGTCAATTCTTCATTGGACCATGTGGCGTATTTTTATTGTTCCAAGTGGCCTTTTCTTATTTGAACACGCGTCACGGCGCTGTCTGTCTATGTTTCACGTTTTAATTCGGCCACGTGGCTTTACGACAACCTTCCACGTGTTGGATTTACTGTAGCCCACGCGTCGTGCCCTAGCTACTTCACGTGTTTTGCACTGGATTGTTCACGTTTCGCATTTTTATTTGCTCATATGACTTATCCTGGTTCTACCACGTGTATACAATCAATTCATCATAGAAGTAATTCAAGATCGTCACGACTGCACAGACTGACTAGATCAGTTTTAGCCTGACAATCAAATAACAATAATTTACATTTTACACGTCAATAGCGAACCACTGGCAGAGTATCACCACATTAAACCAGCATACAAGTCCACACATCAAACCGGCACACACATCAAAACACAAATGTTCACTGCATCAAGCTGCAGGAGTTGAAGAGTGAGAATTACCAGAAGAGCTGATTTGCATGCATAGTTTACGGAGATTGTTGAAGCTCTCCAGTTGCGCTCTCTTGTATTCTTCAAGCTCCTTTTCAATCTTTTCTGTCATACTCTTCAGTTCATTCACTTGATCGACGAGGGCAGCGGAACTTTCCTGTTCAGTAGCAAGCTGTTCCTAAAGCATTCTCTCCGCCGATGTCTCTGTTCTAGTGGAGCTTGTCTAGATACCAGCATTCTTCAAAAAAAGATTGTTGCCGCTTCCCTAGGAGGGGGCCTTGCCTTGGTGGGCCTAGAGGACCTTGCAAACAATAACAACACTAGCAATTGGTTGCTGCCCATCAACAACACGTTCTGCTTGCAGAGTTTCCATCTTTTCCTATGAAATTCAATTAGTAAAACATTAGGTTACAGATAGTGTAACAGGACTTCAATTGAAAACCTAAGAGATTGATTCATGACAAGTAATGCATAGGTCTTCCTTACCCTATTGTAGATAGAGATTACATAAGCTTTAGTAGGTTTTAATAGATTTCTATAACACTAGGCTCTAGCAATGTTTCATTCTTTTATGTCAATGGCTTTAGTAGATTTCAAGGAAAATAAAAGAAGGTACTTACAACTGCTGCTCTTGCAGCATCACTTAGGCCGTTTTTGTTACTGGAATGGAAGTCCCTGAAGACTTTCACAGCATTAACATCTTCATCAGGTTGTTCTGCTGTATTCCTATTCTTCTCCTTCTGTTCACATTGTACATGAGTTTCAGTCTATATTTATATAAAGGCAAGAGTAACAATAAAACACAACCATCACTTACAAATTTTTGTATCTAGACAACATAGGAGCAAGATCCTATAACTTGGTGGTACTTCACTTGTGCACGGTTTTGTTTGTTCTTTTTAGATGTTTCCTATAGCTTCATTTGTGTTAGACTCCAGCACAATAGAACATAGCAAGACTAGACAAGAAATCGATGGATTCACACACCTTGTTCTTATCACTAGACCAAATATTGACAAGTTCACGCCACTGTACATCGTCCATGCACAAGACAGGAGAGGTCGTAGGGATCTGATTAGCAGGATAGCCATCGAAGTATTTTTTTTCTTCAACCTATGGCGTTGTTGCCATACCAGAGTCTTCATTACATCCTGGCAAACTTTTTTTTTGTTGGTGAGTGATGATACTTCTTATATCACTATTGGAGGAATTCCGCAAGCACACAGAACTATCGCATAGCATTTTGCTCGGTGAGTACCAAGTGTCGAATTTATATTTTTCCCACAGGAAGGCGGGAGGCTTTGAATCTATATAGGTTCAATCTATGGGCTAGGCTCCCTAGACTTATATCCTAGATGAACAAATGGAAGTGTAGGAAGGGGTTGATCTACCTAAACTAACTACTTGGTTGAGCTACTCTAAGAGATAGCTAGTGAGGGGAGAGTGAGGAGTGTTTTATCTTTTCTAAAGCAGCTAAGCTACACTAGTAGTGAGCAGGAATACGATAGCACTTTGGGGGCATAACTCGCCTACCAACTAGGAGAGTTAAATAGACAAGGTTTACCACGAGCCCTACGATTCAATAACTAAGCCTAAACGTGGGGGAATATAGAGGATGGATAAGGCTGTCACCACTTGCCAACTACCTCAACCTATTCGTCGACCTAGCCGTATCCACAGGTAATCTATAGCCTAAGCACCACGCTTAATCTATCGATATACTACTTCGATCTGAGCTCTGGTGAAATGAGATCGAAGTACCCTAACTAGATGGTGGAACCGGTACTAACGCACTACTACTAACTAAAAGATAACTAAAGCTACTAATTATGCACACACAAGCCAGCACCTAAGCCACTAATGACCTAACACTAATGACTAAGCTACTAGAAAGTAAAGCACACAATGCAAGTACTATAAAGTAAATAACTAAAAGTAAATACTAAATAATAAATGCAAAAAGTAAAGAATACAAAAGGAACTATACCAGAGACTTGGAAGACTCTTCCTAGTCACCAGAGAGAAGCTCCTTGACTCCACTCTACTCCTCTTCTAAGCTACTCACTCTAAGCCTAAGCTAGAGAGCTTGAAAGCTATTACAAGAATGAGCTTTTGTGTGTGGGGCGAGTTCTAATGTGTGCCACACCCCTCTATTTATATAGTGTAAAGGAGCATGGGGGGTACTTGTAGGCATGGCAAGGCAGTGGAGGAGAGGGGGCACCGACCGGTGGCGAGGGGCGCCCCCGGCCCTAAGATCCACCGTCTTTGGATCCTAGGGTGCTGGTTGCTCCCCTATGGCGGTTGTGTAACCGTCCCAAGTCGGTTGGTGATCAGCACATGTTGGAATGCAGCTCTAAGTGAGTGACAAGTGGGTGGATCCATGTGAAGCATCATCTACACCGTTCAAGTGATCCGCGAGCTTGCTCCTGATTAGTTGATGGGGTGTTCCCTTGGATCGTTGACGTGGCAGGGAGCCAAGGTGGCACCAGGTGGGGTTGGGCGGTGCCTCCTGTGGGCCCTGGCTGGCCTGCCACGTTCCACTTGCTTCTACACTTCAAGTTTGTGCATATTTTGGCCATTTTCACCATATTTCTTACATTCAAATAAAACTCCAAGCACAAGTGGAACTAGGTAAAATTCAAGCATAAACCTATCATTTCATGTGATTTTGGGTCAAATGTTGATGGTAAAAGAGGGTGTTACTGACCATCAACAAGCTCCCCCAAGCTACCCCTTTGCTTTCCTCAGCAAAGACGCAGGTTTAGCGAGGAACCTTGTTGGATCAGGGGTTGCGTAACAATGTAACGCCCTGCAAAAACTCATGTACAAACAAATACTATCTCTTGAATTGAACACGTTAGCACTTAGAAATTTCACCTTTTCATTTGAGATAGTTTGGAGTGCCAAATATATAATAGTAGGAGGATTCCCCGTGCGTTGCCGCGGGTACGAAGGAGGAATATAAATAGGTTAGAATGTTAACTAATAAGAATTATGAGATGTATATGTATGGTGTTGGTAATATAGGAACATGATATAATATATGTATAGATTTATTAGCATAATCATGGAGATGGTATCCATAGTGGATGATATGTCTCACTGACGTGGATATCATAATTCTTGTGCTAGTGAACTTTAATTGCAAATGGTAGTGGACTGCTGAAGTGGACACCTTACATGTCAAGAGAAATTGCTAGTGGCAAATGATAGTGGACTGCTGAGGTGAACGCCTTGCATGTCAAGAGAAATAGGTAGTGGGGTTTTGCTTTATAAAAGTTATAGATAAGACTCAAAATTATGTTGTTAAAAGAATAGCGTTAGCTATATAGTCAGATATGAAGCTCAGTTGTTATGTGTGTCGTGAATGTTGAGGTCTCGAGTTTGAATCTTCAAAAACATACATTTATCTGGTTCAATGGGACAACTTAGGCTTGCTCCTAGAACAACTAGGGTGTGTTTGGTTTGGAGACATGGTGGGATGTGATGGATCCAACATAGTTTCTAGGTATAGGATGGTCCCTGCTCTTTGTTTGATTGAAGGATGGCACAATCCTTGTTTTCTATTTGGCAGGAGAGATGAAGAGGAATATGATAGATGAAAATTTGAACACCATCTACTACAATTTCTACTATAGACCCCACTATTCATTAGTGGGCCCTAACCATCACCCTCAACATCTCTTCTTCTCATTTGCCCATACTGCTCTTCACGCCGTCAACCTGTACTCCCTAACCTCCCGTCCTTGGAGGCGCGCGGCTCACCTCATGGGCGTCTACAGCACCTACCCCTCGCCAACCCATACATGAACTGTGATTAAATCGACCAATCCATAGAAGCGGCTAATGCACGCACGGCTGTGCGTTAGTCTTATAGCACGCACCGTCCAAAACGGAAATAAAAATTATACTTTCCATTTAGGGAAAGTAGCGCCCTAGCGCCTCCTGGAGCCTTCCCCTCTTCCTGTTCCCTCTTTTTGCATTTCAATTCCAGCAAAACAACACAAGGACGTAAAAAATAGCAGAATTACATAAATCTTTCCCTGTTTTGCTTGTCCCTTTCCAACATGCACAAAATAGTTCGATTATTTGCATCACATGATATCAGATCTGCTACTATAAGCAGATCTGACAAAACTAAAGAAAAGCAATTCAATTCTTTTGCATAAGCACATTCAGTTGTTCTGCTTAAGCAATTCAATTTACAAAAAAATAGTAAAATGCAGTTTTTGCTGCTTGTTGCATAAGCAGACCTTCCTATATGTTTCTACCGCTAGTTGTTCTTGTATTAGCTGTTGCACATGGTTACTCTTATTTTGATATCAAAACATGTTCATTTGATGCTTGATTGTCTCACACCTGCAATAAAAAAATAGAAGTTACCAAGATAAGCACGTAGATAATAGTGAGAAACTAAGCATAAAATGACCCAATCTCAAATTTCAACTGCACTAACAGAAGATTCTGTATGAAAACATCATATTTTGTTTTCATACGGTGAGAAACAAAATGTGGCAAATTAGAGGAGACTCATTTTGTTTTCTATATGAAAACATCATATTTTCTAAGCCCTACAATTGTTGAAGCATATCTAAATTTCAGTTCACCACCATACCCATAAAGAATAATAATCAAGCATGAGTTTCCTAGTGATGTATTCTAGTAGAAGCCAATGGCCAATAAGTAAAAACATAGGAAAAAGTACTAAAAACCTAGAACTTAAAAATGCTTAGCTAATATGAATAATTTGCTTATTGATTTAGTCTAAGTTGCCTACAAATGACACTAAAATTGCATAACTGGTGACACTTAAATTGCCTACATGTCATGATGTAGCAGCCCAGACAGAACACCATACATTGCTTTAGAAGCAAGGGCAAGCCAAAAAATTCTCCGGACTAATCAAAGTGGATGGAGGGAGATGCATCATACATGTATGTACTATACAAGAAAGCTCGAGCAGCTTGGATTACTCAAAGAAACCATACAACAGCAGAAAAAAGAAGGAAAGTTAAAAAAATCTCTCTAATTAAAACTGCTAAAGCCTAAACAGTGGGAAGGCAGCAAACAAAAATGTAGGGGTTGAGAAATGAAAGCAATAATGAGTAATATAGGGGAGCAAGAGAGTCAAAATGACTACATGCATACACACAAAAGAAAAAAACATCATAACATACCTTAACTTGACAATAATTTCTTGCAGTCAATAGAAAAAATGCATCCGGCTGCCTGCAACAAACATCAAATAGAATTATACAATGAGTTACAAATCATAGAACCATTTTACAAAATTCATAACTGACAACCACACAAATAGAAAATCGATATGGTCCTACACCTAGTCGCTGACTTCCTGACTCCTGCAGACCAAGCAAAAAGAGAGAGGAAGTAGAGAGATGTTCCTTTATGGCTCCAGAATGCTGAGCAAAAGAGTTTGAGCAACGACGTAGCGTCCCAAGGGCACGGACCAAAACTGTCTTACCAAATTAAGAAAACTGCTAATAGAAACATGAAAAATTACATAGTACTAAAAGAAAAAAAATGCTTCTATACAGACTTACATTACAAACGAATAATAGAAGAAAGAACGAACTAACCGAGGCCACAAGTTAGCCATATATATGAACTAATCGGGGTTAGGGTAAGGCAAACTGGAATTGCATACTAAAATTACAAGCTGGAATTGCAACTAAAATTGCAAACTGAAAACATATAGTTAGTAGTAAACTGAAATTACAAATTGAAAATGACCATCCTAGCATGCTGCTATAGTGAACTGACTAATCATACCCTTCTTCCACCAGCTGTTCCTAGCAGACATGGCTATTGAAAGGATCAAGATGCCCAAGAGGGGGGGGTGAATTGGGCTTTTCTAAAAAATTAAATGCAAGAATTAAATCCTACAAGCCGGAATTCACCCCTAGTGTCTACTTGTGTTCCTAGAGAGTCTATCGATACAAAGTTTTGCACCCTAGTTTCCAATCCTAGTCTAGCATGGCAAGTCTAGGAAGTAAAACAAGCAATGAAAGTAAAAATGAGAAAGTAAATGCTTGAATGTAAAGGGGCAAGGAACACGGCGATGTTTTTCCGAGGTATCGGAGAGTCGCCACTCCCCACTAGTCCTCGTTGGAGCACCCGCGCAAGGGTGTAGCTCCCCCTTGATCCACGCAAGGATCAAGTGCTCTCTACGGGTTGATTCTTCGACACTCCGTCGCGGTGAATCACCCAAAACCGCTCACAAGATGAGTTGGGTCATCCACAAGCTCCGCCGGATGATCACCAAACTCCCAATCACCACCACGCCGTCTAGGTGATGGCGATCACCAAGAGTAACAAGCTAAAACTCTCACTTGACCACTACGAGCCCAAATGAGAAGGTGGATGCACACTTGCTACTCTCTAATCGCTAGTGAGGAACTCTCAAGCTTTGATTCTCAAATCTCTATCCTCACTAGTGCTCTTGCACTCCCTTGCACTCCAAAGGTGTTTTTCAGTTGATCAAATGAGCAAGAGACCTCTAAAAGAGGTGGTGGGGATGTATTTATACACCCCACAGACAAAACGAACCGTTACCCGCTGACTCAGCAAAACACGAGCTGACCGGACGCGCCGGTTGAACTGACCGGACGCGCCGGTCGCTCGTAACGGTCGAAATCCAAAAAACAACTGAGTGACCGGACGCACCGGTCAGAGGTGACCGGACGCGTCCGATCGTGCAGGGAGTATACTGTACTCGCACCGGACGCGCGACCGCGTCCGATCGGTAATGACCGGACGCGTCCGGTCGTCTCTGGACCTTACTGGACTGTGACCGGACGCGCCGATCACAACCAGGACGCGTCCGATCGGGTGTTTCCCTCAAGTGACACGTGTCGACTTCTGACCACCGCGTCCGGTCCTCGCGAGGACCGCGTCCGGTCGTCAGAGCTGAAACCCTAGCCGCGGAACTGTACTGACCGGACGCGTCCGGTCATGCCGAGGACCGCGTCCGGTCATGGGAAAACGACCCGAAACTCTCCGAAACGCGTCACAACTTGAACCAAGTTGCTTCCAACTGAACTTTGAGCTATTCTAGAGCTGCCTAGTGCCAAGTTTAACAAGTGTGCACCACACCTAAACGTTGGACTCGCCTAGGTCAAGCTACCCGCTCATGCCCCCCTTTATAGTACGGCCAAAAGAGAAAAACGAAGATCCTAACGACTATTCCAAATGTATCTCAACACCTCGACATCCGGAACTAACCGTCCTTAATCTTGACGTCACTCTTTTAAAAACCGAAACGATTTCCATCAAGGGGCATGAATACCATGGTGCCCAAAGCAGTTAAAACCTCCATGACCTAACTTACCAAAGTTTCTGCAAAACACACGTTAGTCATGGTAATAAAGCGTTGTCATCAATTGCCGAAACCAAACCTCGGGGCCTAGATGCTTTCAATCTCCCACTTTTTGGTGATTGATGACAACACTAAGATATAAAAGATTTGAGTTGAGGTTTTCGAGCATGCATGGTTCACATAAGCAAAAAGCAATAAGCACAAGGGGTTAGGAATTGCTTATGTGCCCCAAGCCAAAAGAGTGTACTCATAAGATAAGACAAAGAACGTTAGTACACATCCAGATATAGCTCATAAGAAATCGGAGTAAGGCACGGAAGCACAACCTTAGAGCTATAATTAAAAAACGGTGACATGTGTTAATCCTGCGACTGGATAAAACATTAAGACTCAAGGTTTATCACACGACGACATGTCACACGAGTGCAATGACTGAAAAGTAAACATGATGCATGAATGTAGCACACAAGAAAAAATGAAAACCCTCTCTCAAAACTCCCCCTGAAACTACTCTCTCTCCCCCTTTGGCATCAAGCGCTAAAAAACTAATCTAAGGATCTGACGGGGGGACAGACGGAGTCGTGTCGGGTGCTGAGGTGCGCGGAGTAATCATGAAGTGTAGAGAATCTCCCTCGGAATCTGAGCTATCTAGCTGACCCTCTGAAGAAACACGTGGCTGTGAAGCGGTCTGGGTCTGAGCGGCAGGAACAGGTACTGACGTAGTAGCAATAAGAGGATCCGTCTGAGTGACCTGAGCCTGTAGCAAGCCAATAGCAGGAGGATCTGTCGAGGCAACTGACGAAGGAAGAGTCTCTATAGTACCGGTCCCTGTCACTGGAGGAATAGCTGCCTCTGAAGCTGACAACCCTGAAGAAGTAGCAAAGGTAGTGTGCGAGGGCGTCGGCTGACCAGTCAACTCGCTGTAGGTAGCACTGTAATCATCGAAGGGTGTGCCTATCAGGAGATGAGGGCGAGGCTGGTCTGAAGGTGTAAACCCCGTGTGAATAGGCGTGAAGCTCGGGGACTAGAATGACTGGGGAACCTGCTGCTGTGGAGATGTGAACTGAAAACCCGGCTGTCCCTGACTCGATGGATCACTGGATTGTAAAGCAGAAGTCAGGACATAAGCAGGCGGAGGAACCCCAACAGTGACTAGGTGGCGCAGGAGATCCAAGTACTGCTGCTGACTAGCTGCACTCTGTCGCTGAATCTCGTACTGCTGTCGCTGCATTTCAACCTGCTGCCTCTGGATCTCAAGCTGCTGACGCTGAAACTCGTCCTGACGAGCCTGAATCTGTGCAAGTGCTACAGCTGTGTCCTGAGCCTGTCGCTGTATCTGCTGTTGCTGCTGCTCCTGTGCCTGGGTCAACCTCTCAAGTATAGCTACCATGGCTGGGTCTGTGCGGGAGGCTGAACCAGAGCCACCGGCCTCGTGGTCATGAGACCGAGGAGACCGGTACCTGGGGATGGGCTGGTAGTCCTCATCGGTGCTGTCAGATGTCACATCCTCAGGAAGATCAGCAGGCTGAGCGTCAAGATCGGCAAGCTCTGCCTCTGCAAGCTCATCAACTGTGGCGTCCTGCTCAGCCGCTGTCTCAGGAACCTCAGGTCGCACACGCTGTCCTGGCACTAGGGCCTGATCTCTAGTGACTGAAGCCCAAAGCTAACGGATATCATACTCAGGGAAAGCAGTAGTAGTATCTGATATCTCAGCTCGGATCTCTGCTGGTAGCTGAATGGATGATCTAATGATGAAGTAGATCCAGTGTGCATAGGGCAGCTGACGATTACCCTTGAAGCCCTCAGCTATGGTGTCCTCCATCTCACTAAGTATGAGATCCCAAATGTCAAACTGTGTCTGTGAGAGGAGGTGGTGAACAACCCATAGCTGCATCCGAGTCAGTCCCTCTCTGTAGCCAAGTCTGGGAAGTAGAGTGCGTCTGACTATAGCATCCAGAACTCTGGCAAGTGGTGTCAAACTGGCAGGCGTGCGACGAGACCCTTCGCCAAAAGGCTCACGGAAGCAGGGTCGAATCAAGTCTGTAGGTGGCACTGCCCCGCCGTGAGGGCGTCTCGGTGGAGGAGTCTGACCAAAACACAGCTGATGTATCTTCGTGTTGGAAGCTGGGAGTCTGAGAATCTCCCGCACTCTGGTGCTGTATAGACGGTGATCACGGCCTCGGAATGCAAAGTGAATGAAATCATGGGCAGGATCAATCCATAGTGAAGCATAAAACTCTCTGACCCATGTGCCGCAATATGCACCTGTCCGTCCAAGAAGATCTGACAAGCCTGGCAGAAAGGACAGGTGTGGACGTAGCTGTTCTCCCACAACCTCAACCAGTGACTCAAGTCGACAGACCCTCTGTGGTCGGAAAGCAATACCGCTGTCAACTAGAGCCCTGTAGAAATCCTCCTGAAGTGGGGTATAGAAGCCTTCTGAAGCTCTGGGATCCCTCACAGGCAGAAACCACCGACTGACCTCCACGAACCTCAACCCCTGCACCTGACGTGCTGTAGCACCCCTCAAGTCAAAGTGCTCGACCGGGGGTGAACCTCTAGCTCTAGGAGGAGGACGTGCTCCACGACGCTGGCCCTCTGGCCTAGGAGTCACCTGAGTACGTGCGCGTGTGGAGCGGCGACGTGGTGGAGACTGAGCTGGCTCCTCCCCTGTGTCCTCTGTAGCTTCTGGAACCTCTGTGGCCTCTGGAGCCTCTGTGGCCTCTGGAGGTGCATCAACTGACATACCCTCTGTAGCTCCAGTATCCTCAGTACCCTCAGTGGCCTCTGTGCCGAGCTGTCGACCTTCAAGATGAAAGCGATGCTCGCCTATGCGTATGCCACTGCTCCTGCCACCTCTCTCTGCCTGCTCTGCTGCATCTGCCATGGCCTGAGCAATCTCTGCCTCTGTAAGTGTCTTCTTCTTCTTTCTGGCCAAGATCTTGATACGCTTCCCACGTGCAATCTCAGACCGACGAGGAGGACTGTCGTCCCCGTCACCAGGAGCACCTCCGGCGTTCTTGCAACGCACCATGCTGACAAACTGACCGAAAACCTCTGAAAGATGGTGAACTGTCACTCGAGAGGCTTGGCCTCAATCCGTATCCGCAGGCTTGGCCTCGGATTCAGCAAACTGATTTCACCCTGACACACGGACAGACTCGCTGCAACGACGGAATAGAGAGATCTACTATAAGCACATATATAACTAAAAGATACGAAACCCTAGAGATAGCAAGCATATGAGATACGATGTGAATCGAGACGCGAAGCTACCTCGGATCGACGAGACGACGGTGACAAGATGAGGTGACCTAGATTGCGAGATTCCCCGAAATCGCCGGACGAGCTCTGATTTGCCGAAACATGATGCAATTAGGATTAAAAGAATGAATTACGGCAAACCCTAGCGAGGAGGTCAAGGTGACGCGAAACAACCTCGCGAAGAAGACGACGCGCGACAAAACCTCGACGACGAACGATCGAACGACGTTACGCGAACCCTAGGGTTAGGGTTAGGGCAACACGACGAAGAACGATCGGAGGCGAGCGTGAGGCAGTCCACTGCCGGAGGTGAAGCTGGCAAAGGGAGCGCGGCTCACCGGCGGCAAGGTCGCGGCTCACCGGCGGCGGCGGTGCGAGCGGGCGGCGGTGGCGCGACTGCGCGACTGGCGTGGGCGTGGCTGCGGGCAGAGGCGCGGCTGCGGGCAGGGCGGCAGCGAGCGCGCGAGCGAGGCTAGCGCGGGCGAGGAGACGCGACAGGGCTTGCCGGAGGCGAGGAAGACGGCAAGGACGCGGCGTCTCCAGCGAAATTCGCGAGTTAGGGCAGGCGGCGGTGGAAGAAGCTCGGGCGGATGAAAAACACGGCCGAGGACGAACCGTTATATGAAGGGGTTAGATCCGCTCGACGCGTGATGACCGGACGCGGTGGTCGTTATGACCGGACGCGGTGGTGCAGCGTCCGGTCACACTCCAGTAAGCTCCTGGAGTGACCGGACGCGTCCGGTGAGGACTGACCGGACGCGGTCAGAGTCCGGTCGAGGGGAGCTCGGGAATTCATCGCGAATGACCGGACGCGGTGGTGGTAACCGGGACCGGACGCTGTGGTCAGCAGCGGCGCGTCCGGTGCAGCGTCCGGTCACTAGATCTGGAGTTGGTCTTCTGGATGACCGGACGCGCTGGTGGACGCCGGGACCGGACGCGGTGGTGAAGCATCACTGCGTCCGGTGCAGCGTTCGGTCCAGCGTCCGGTCACTGTTCTTCGCCCTTCTTCGTTCCGAACTATGACGCGACTTCTCCCAATCAGGTTCCAATTCAAAAAGACACAAATAAACACCAATTGGAACTCGATATGAGTGACCTCACTCAAACCCTCAAATTTTTCAAAATAGATTGCCTTAGGCTAGTATTATTTTTAAGAAAATAGGCAATAAACACCCAAGGAGCAACGTATGGCCATGCAATAGAGTTTTTGAACCTTTAGGAGCGTCAAAATGCTCTCTCTATCCATGGACGAACACAGAGGTTGCTCAAAGCTTAACCGAAAAGAAATGACAAGAACAACAACCATGCATATGCAATGCAATACAAGAAGGTAAAGCTAGGATGCTTGTCAAGTTTGATCCACGGTTAGGCTTCTTCACTCCTCCAAAGAAGGGTTATCGTAACCGTGTTAGCCAAGCCCTAAAAGCATTGCGATAAAATAAACATGGCATATTATACAATGCAATGCAAGGGACAACACACGCTCATTTTTTAAAGTTGCTAGAATCAAGCACATTGAGTTCACTTCTTAACCTACAAAAGGTTGCCTCATCCAAAGGTTTAGTGAAGATATCCGCTAATTGATTTTCACTTCTTACACCTTCTAGTGATATGTCATTTTTAGCAACGTGATCTCTTAGAAAGTGATGGCGGATATCAATGTGCTTGGTGCGAGAGTGTTGTACCGGATTGTTAGCAATTTTAACGGCACTTTTATTATCACATAAAAGTGGCACCTTTTCAAGAACAATTCCATAGTCTAGGAGGGTTTGTTTCATATATAAGATTTGTGCACAACAAGCCCCCGCGGCAATGTATTCCGCCTCGGCGGTGGACAAAGCCACACTATTTTGCTTTTTAGATGACCAAGATACTAAAGATCTTCCAAGCAAATGGCACCCTCCAGATGTGCTTTTTCTATCAATTTTGCAACCGGCATAGTCCGAATCGGAATAGCCAACTAGTTGGAATCTAGCTCCTTTGGGATACCAAAGACCAATGCTTGGGGTGAGCTTAAGATATCTTAGGATTCTTTTTACGGCACTTAAGTGAGGTTCTTTGGGGCACGCTTGAAAGCGGGCACACATGCACACACTAAACATGATATCGGGCCTAGATGCGGTAAGGTACAACAAGCTACCAATCATAGAACGGTAGAGAGTTTGATCAACCGGTTTACCTCCCTCATCTAGGTCGAGATGTCCATTTGATGGCATTGGGGTCTTGATTGGTTTGCATTCTTCCATCTTGAATCTTTTGAGAAGATCCTTGGTGTACTTTTCTTGAGAGATGAAAATCCCTTCTCTCATTTGCTTTACTTGAAATCCAAGGAAGAATGTGAGCTCACCAATCATTGACATCTCGAACTCCTTCAACATCAATTCACCAAATTCCTTGCAATAATCTTCATTTGTTGATCCGAAGATGATATCATCAACATATACTTAACAAATAAAGATCTCCCCATTAAACTTCTTGGTGAATAGTGTGGTGTCGACCTTCCCAATGGTGAAGCCCTTCTCAATGAGGAAGTCCCGGAGGCGCTCATACCATGCTCTAGGGGCTTGCTTGAGCCCATATAACGCCTTGGACAACCTATAAACATGATTAGGATACCTAGGGTCTTCAAACCCGGGAGGTTGATTAACATAGACTAGTTCATTTATAAAGCCATTTAAGAATGCACTTTTCACATCCATTTGATATAGTTTCATATCATGATGTGATGCATATGCAAGGAGGATACGAATGGCTTCAAGTCTTGCAACGGGTGCAAAGGTCTCTCCAAAATCAAAACCTTCAACTTGAGAGAACCCCTTTGCAACTAGTCTTGCCTTGTTCCTCACCACTATGCCTTGGTCATCTTGCTTGTTTCGGAACACCCACTTGGTTCCAATAACTCTTGCACCTTTAGGATGCTCTTCAAGTGTCCATACTTGATTGCGGGTGAAGTTGTTCAATTCTTCATGCATTGCATTCACCCAATCCGGATCTTGAAGAGCTTCTACATTCTTAGGTTCAACGCAAGAGACAAAAGAGTGATGTTCAACAAAAGAAGCTAGCTTTTGAGATCGAGTCATTAGTCCCTTTGTAGGACTCCCTATGATGAGATCTTGTGGATGTGCTTGAAGTAGTGGTGAGTTTCTTCTATCAACCACTTGAGGAGGTGGATGGGGAGCATCAACATCTTGAGCTTGTGCCTCGGCTTGTTCATGAGAGACATAAGTGTCTTCATTTTCAACTCTCTCATTCTTGTCATCATCTTGAGGCACACGTGATGAAGATGGTGGATCAACAATTTGTACATCGTCATCATCATCTTTTGGCTTGATGTCTCCCACCGGCATGTTCTTCATGGCCTCCCTCAAGGGTTCATCACCTACATCATCACAATTCTCAATTGCTCCTTGGGAGCCGTTAGATTCATCAAATTCCACATCATATGTTTCTTCAACCAAACCGGTGGCATGGTTAAATACTCTATATGCTTTGGACTTTGATGAGTAACCAACAAGAAAACCAATATCACAACGTCTTTGAAACTTCCCTAGGTGTTGATGCTTCTTGTAGATGTAACATTTGCAACCAAACACCCGGAAGAAAGAGACGTCCGGCTTCTTTCCATTAAGCAACTCATAGGGGGTCTTGCCAAGAAACTTTTGTAGGAAGAGGCGATTTGAAGCATAGCATGCGGTGTTGATTGCCTCGGCCCACAACTTCTCCGGAGTGTTGTACTCATCTAGCATTGTTCTTGCAAGGGTGATCAAAGTTCGGTTCTTTCTCTCAACTACACCATTTTGTTGAGGAGTGTAGGTTGAAGAGACATCATGCTTGATTCCAATTTCATCACAATAAGCTTCAATGTTGGTGTTGTCAAACTCTTTGCCATTGTCACTTCTAATCTTCTTTATCTTGACTTTAAATTCATTTTGAGCTCTCTTTGCAAACTTCTTGAAGCAATTTGCCACTTCGGATTTGTCATGAAGGAAGAAAGTCCATGTGTACCTTGAGTAGTCATCCACTATCACAAGACAATAGAGATTACCACCCAAGCTCTTGTATGTTGTAGGCCCAAACAAATCCATGTGTAGAAGTTCTAGCACTCTTGAAGTTGACATGAAAGCTTTGGTTGGATGAGTGTTTGCAACTTGTTTGCCCGCTTGACATGCACTACAAGGTTTGTCCTTTTCAAACTTCACATCCTTCAATCCTCTCACTAGTTCTTTCTTCAATAGCTTGTTGAGAGTGTTCATTCCAACATGAGCAAGCCTCCTATGCCAAAGCCAACCAAGTGAGGTCTTGGTGAACAAACATGTCATCAAATTTGCATCTTCGGAGGTGAAGTCAACAAGATAAATATTGTTGTATCTAAAGCCTTTGAATATCACTTGCTTGTCATCTATCTTTGAAACTTCCACTTCATTTGGTGTGAACAAGCATTGGAAGCCAAGGTCACAAAGTTGCCCAACGGATAACAAGTTGAAACTCAATGAAGCAACATAGAGCACATTTGAGAGTGAGTGATCATGTGATATTGCAATCTTGCCTATACCCTTGACTTTGCTCTTTGAATTATCCCCAAATGTGATCTTCTCTTGACATATTCCATTTTCTTCAATGGTGGTGAACATACGAGGATCACCGGTCATATGTTGAGTGCAACCACTATCAATAACCCAATGAGATCCACCGGTCTTGTAGTTCACCTACACACAAGAGATCAAGCTTTTTGTTTAGGGACCCAAACTTGAGAGGGGCCCTTGACTTTCTCCACTAGTGACTTGGCAACCCATATTTTCTTTGGCCTATTCTTGTTTGGGGGACCCAAAAACATGACTTTCATCTTTCCATTTGAATCTTTTCTTAGCATATAATAAGCATTGAAGGCAAAAGGTCTAGCATGCTTGGGCAAGGGTTGTGGTGGTGGAGTTTTGCATTCATGAGCAAAGTGACCTTCTTGACCACACTCAACACATCTCTTTGGCTTGGGCTTTGATTTGCTTTGTTGTTGTTGAGCTTTTGCTTTCTTCTCTTGATTTGCCAAGTACCCAATACCACTTCTATCCATCTTCATTACGGTGTTCATGAGGAGCTCACTTTGCAAATGTTGGCCTCTTGTGAACTTGCTTAGGCCGGTCTTGAGATGCTCTTTTTCTTGCTTGAGCTTTTTGTTTTCTTCAATGAGTGACTCATTTGTTGGTTGCTTCTCAAGAGCCATCAAACCTTTTAGCTTCTTGTTCTCATTTGCAAGCTTCTCATTCTCACACTTAATCTTAGCATAATCATCATAGTTGCTTGACTCAACCACACTCTTGCCTTTGCTACTAGAACCTTGCTCAATGCTTTCAATGATCAAGTCATCACATGATGTAGCTATATCACACTTGACAACATAGTTAGTAGCATCATGTGTCTCAAGAGCAAGTTCATTAGCAACCACAAGACTATCATAGTCAATTTTTAATATGGTGTATTTTTCTTTTAGAGAATTATGTCTAGTGATGAGCTCATCATGCTTCTTCTCAAGTTTATCATGTTGATCTTTAAGCTCTTTATAAGAGGTTTTGAGCTCCTTGAGAGTGGAAGACATCACTTCATTTTGAACTCTAAGCTCACCACTAGTCTTTTGAATATTTTCAAGCTTGGATGAGAGTGATTCATTTTCATTTTGAAGATCATCATTTTCATTTCTAGTCCTTCTTATGATTTTAGTGTATTTGTTTAGCAATTTTACAAGTTCATCATAAGAAGGTGAGTCATATTCATCATCACTATCACTATCATCATTATCATCACTATCATGGTTTTGTACCTTTCGTTCACCCTTGGCCATAAGGCATAGGTGAGTAGTGGATGATGATGGTGAAGGAGGCGGTGAAGGTGGTGATGAAGATATCGGTGAAGATGATGGCCCCATCACAAATGCGGCAACCTTCTCTTTCTCATCATTGCTCTCATCTTCGGAGGACTCACAAGATGATTCAATGTCGATGAGCCAATCACCAACAATGTATGCCTTTCCTCCCTTCTTCTTCTTGTGGAACTCCTTCTTCTTGCCATCCTTCTTCTTGTATGGCTTGTTCTTCTTCTTCTCTTCTTCTTCATCACTTGAATCATTTTTCTTGCCCTTGTTCTTATACTTGTCTTTTGGTGGTCTAGGGCATTGATGAGCTAGGTGGCCAAGTTCACCACAATTGTAGCAATCCATCTCCGAGATTGGCTTTCTCTTGCTACTTGTGAAGAATTTCTTCTTCTTGCCATCGAACTTGATACCACTCTTGTTGAGCTTCTTTAGCATCTTGGTGGTCTTTCTCACCATGAGTGCAAGTGATTCATCATCAACATCACTTTCACTTGAGCTTTCTTGCACCATCATGGCTTGGCCCTTCTTCTTCTTCTTGTCATGACTAGCTTTGAAGGCCAAATCTTTCTTCTTGGAAGATGATGAGCCCTCTTCCGGAGTGATATGCATGTACATCTCATGAGCATTGATTTTCCCCAATACTTGAGTCGGTGTTGCGGTGGAAAGATCACTTTGGTGAAGCACCGTGACAATGTGACCATATTTCTCAACGGGAAGCACACTCAAGATCTTCCTTGCAACATCCGATTGGCTCATTTTAGTGAGCCCAAGAGCATTGAGGTCCTCTACAAGAACATTCAAGCGAGTGTACATGTCATTAGCACTTTCTTTGGGAAACATCTCAAAAGAATTAATTTTCTTTAAAGCTATGTGATAGCGTTCCTCACGCTCACTCTTAGTTCCCTCATGGAGAGCACAAAGATTTTCCCACAATTCATGAGCGTTCTTAGCATTACGCACACGATTGAAGATATCTTTGCCTAAGCCCCGGTAGAGTGCATTTTTGGCCTTTGCATTCCACCGGTCGTACTTCTCCTCGTCACCAATGGGGTTTGCGGGATCCTTGATAGCGGGAAGCCCTTCGGTTGCGGCTCTAAGACATCCAACATCTATGGCTTCGAGATACGCCTCCATGCGGATTTTCTAATATGGAAAGTCATCCCCCTCAAAGGTGGGAGGTGGTCCTTTCCCGTTAGACATCTTGCTCTAGGCGGTAAAGCCTAAAAGATGAGCAACACGGCTCCGATACCAATTGAAAGGATCAAGATGCCCAAGAGGGGGGGTGAATTGGGCTTTTCTAAAAAATTAAATGCAAGAATTAAATCCTACAAGCTAGAATTCACCCCTAGTGTCTACTTGTGTTCCTAGAGAGTCTATCGATACAAAGTTTTGCACCCTAGTTTCCAATCCTAGTCTAGCATGGCAAGTCTAGGAAGTAAAACAAGCAATGAAAGTAAAAATGAGAAAGTAAATGCTTGAATGTAAAGGGGCAAGGAACACGGCGATGTTTTTCCGAGGTATCGGAGAGTCATCACTCCCCACTAGTCCTCGTTGGAGCACCCGCGCAAGGGTGTAGCTCCCCCTTGATCCGCGCAAGGATCAAGTGCTCTCTACGGGTTGATTCTTCGACACTCCGTCGCGGTGAATCACCCAAAACCGCTCACAAGATGAGTTGGGTCATCCACAAGCTCCGCCGGATGATCACCAAACTCCCAATCACCACCACGCCGTCTAGGTGATGGCGATCACCAAGAGTAACAAGCTAGAACTCTCACTTGACCACTACGAGCCCAAATAAGAAGGTGGATGCACACTTGCTACTCTCTAATCGCTAGTGAGGAACTCTCAAGCTTTGATTCTCAAATCTCTATCCTCACTAGTGCTCTTGCACTCCCTTGCACTCCAAAGGTGTTTTTCAGTTGATCAAATGAGCAAGAGACCTCTAAAAGAGGTGGTGGGGATGTATTTATACACCCCACAGACAAAACGAACCGTTACCCGCTGACTCAGCAAAACACGAGCTGACCGGACGCGCCGGTTGAACTGACCGGACGCGCCGGTCGCTCGTAACGGTCGAAATCCGAAAAACAACTGAGTGACCAGACGCACCGGTCAGAGGTGACCAGACGCGTCCGATCGTGCAGGGAGTATACTGTACTCGCACCGGACGCGCGACCGCGTCCGATCGGTAATGACCGAACGCGTCCGGTCGTCTCTGGACCTTACTGGACTGTGACCGGACGCGCCGATCACAACCAGGACGCGTCCGATTGGGTGTTTCCCTCAAGTGACACGTGTCGACTTCTGACCACCGCGTCCGGTCCTCGCGAGGACCACGTCCGGTCGTCAGAGCTGAAACCCTAGCCGCGGAACTGTACTGACCGGACGCGTCCGGTCATGGGAAAACGACCCGAAACTCTCCGAAACGCGTCACAACTTGAACCAAGTTGCTTCCAACTGAACTTTGAGCTATTCTAGAGCTGCCTAGCGCCAAGTTTAACAAGTGTGCACCACACCTAAACGTTGGACTCGCCTAGGTCAAGCTACCCGCTCATGCCCCCCTTTATAGTACGGCCAAAAGAGAAAAACGAAGATCCTAACGACTATTCCAAATGTATCTCAACACCTCGACATCCGGAACTAACCGTCCTTAATCTTGACGTCACTCTTTTGAAAACCGAAACGATTTCCATCAAGGGGCATGAATACCATGGTGCCCAAAGCAGTTAAAACCTCCATGACCTAACTTACCAAAGTTTCTGCAAAACACACGTTAGTCATGGTAATAAAGCGTTGTCATCAATTGCCGAAACCAAACCTCGGGGCCTAGATGCTTTCAGCTATCATTCAGTAAAAAAAGACAGAATGCTGGGAGACAGTGGAATTGCAATGACACTAAACAAATGTGGTGTGTGCAGTGCCACAATGCACATATTAATGGAGGTAAAAAGAAATATTGCAGCTAAATAGAGGCAAAGCACAGCAACAATGCACATATTAATGGACCTATACTGAATTGACGTCTGCATAGCCCATAGGCAGTAACAAACTATTTGGGCATCACCAGCCTCTGCTATGCCACAACCTTAATAATTCTCTACCACAATCACTTAATAATCACCTAACAATCCTCTACCATAATCCCCCATGCGCCAAAAAAAAAGTACCGCATTAATGCTAATTACATAACAAAGCAGATCTGATACTATACGTTACTACTACTTGTTGCATACATATACATCTCCCTCCTGCCTACACATAGCTACTCCTATTCATCTGATATCATATCTTCTACTAGAAGCAGCTCTGACAAACTGATAAAGCAATTTAGTACTTTTGCAAAAACAAATCAGTTGTTTTGCATAAGCAATTCAGTATTATTGCCTAACTGGACAAGGGAAACTACCTGAAAAGTGACTACCACGGTGCAATGCTAGTGTGACATTAACAAATCGAACAAAAAATACAATAGTAACCCTAACCCTGGATCCCAAAATTATGACACCCAAACAAAAAAACATGCATGAAACCGTCAGGGTGGGAGCTCACCACTGCTATGCATGCCGGATCTGGAAGGACAAGAGGCAGAGGGCACATGGCTGCGGTGCTGTAGCACCAAACCGGACTCAGGGTTGGTCACCTAACCGCCATGCTGCCAGGGTCACACAGCAGGAAGGAGGGTGGGGACAGGAGGTCCAGCAGCGTAGCGGAGGCGCAGATCTGACGGGATAAAATAGGAAAATAGCTTAGGTTAGGGTTAGAGAGCTCGGTTCCGCACAACAGTAAGGCAGAGGGAGGCGTGCGCGTGGACAAACCTGGTGGGTGCTCGTCGACAGAGAGCGGTAGGAATGGAGTCATTAGCCCTTGGTGGCAGTGTCGACCTCGGTCTAGAGCCTCGGGTTTGGTCATGAGGATGAGGAAGTCGACATGGCAATGGGTGAGAACTAGCGAACCCGGTCGAACCTCTACGAAATGAAGAAAAAATCCCCAACGGGGAATGGTGAGTGGAACCTAAGCAAAGTCTTTGTAATCATGGATCAAAATCCTCCGCTACGAGCAGGAGATGTACGACGCGGAGGAACCCTACTGCAGGTCGCTGGAACCCTAACACAAAGGAGGAGGAGGAGGAGGAGGAGGAGGAGGAGGAGGAGGAGAAGAAGGCCTACCTCGCCCGATCCGGGATGGATGGGGCTGGATCCACCGGATCCGCCATGGCCGCGGCTGGATCTATCGAATCCACCATGGCTGGCTCCGAGGAGGCGGTGGGAAGCGGGCATGGGGAGGCAGTGAGCCGTGACTCGGCACGCTCCACCCTGGGCAGGAACCCATGCGGCGTCTCCGGCAATGCCAGGTCCGGCGGGTCGGCTGCGACGAGGTTGGACCCACCCCCATCGAACTCCATCGACTTCTAGGAGGAGCAGTTGGTGGTGAGGGAGGCGGCGCCCGAGGCCGATGCGGAGGAGGAGGAGCGCACGTCAAGGAGTGGCCCGGCAGTGTGGGCGTGGCCCTAGGCAGTGGCGTTCCCGGCGGTGGGCGGCGGCGGGATTCACCCTGGAGTCTGGCGACAAGGGTGAGCGGGGAGGGGGAGAAATGAATGGGGAATGGACAGGGATGAGAGGATAAGGCTGAGAGGTCGTGTGGGACTGGAGCGCGCGGTGGATGGCGAAGACGCGTATGGGGAGTTTCTGTGTGCGTGTGTTTGGATCGACGGCGGAGGGAGCGTGCGTGCGGCTAGACTAAAGGACGCACGTCCGTAAAGAAGTCTTTACCATAATTAAAACTTCTTTAATTTTGACATTTGCAACATCAAATTCACCCTGAACAACTGTAGTCACATTCACAATGTCTTTATAGTGTCTATTGTACTTTTTATAAATTTGGTCAAACATAAAACTAACTTAAAACAAAAACAATGCACCTTACATATATATTGTAATGGATAGAGTAGTACGGATCTCGTCCACCAACTGTGATTAAATCGATCATCCATACAATTAATCTTGAGCAGCTAAGTCTTTGTTGTCGTCGCTAAGAAAAGAATAGTCTGTATAGCCAACGACAGGGTCTTGTGTGTAAAAGGTGGAGCGATCATACTTGTTCAGGGTCGCATCTAACTCAAACCTCTTAGCTAGGTCCGGATTGGCCAAGAAGTGCCTTCCGTATGCGACGAGGTCCGCGTAGCCCTCGGCAACCACCTTGTTTCCTTCCTCCCTGTCATAACCACCAACGACGATGAAGGTTCCACTGAACACCGTCTTGAATGGTAGGAGTCTATGCGGAATCTGCCTACGGTCATCGACGATGGACATCCGAGGCTCTACCATGTGGCAATAGAGAAACCCCTCATGCTTGTTGAGCTGCCGCACCATGTAGTCGCCCAGTGCCGAGGGGTCAGAATCCGCACAGTCCAGGTAATCCGCGAAAGGGGAAAGCCTAATGCCAACCCGATTCGCGCCGACTTCATGGACCAGAGCGTCGATGATCTCAACCACGAAGCGGCACCGGTTCTCCACGCTGCCACCATACTCGTCGGTGCGGTCGTTGGCGCCATCCTTCAAGAACTGCTCCAGGAGGAATCCATGTGCTCCATGGATCTCCATGCCGTCGAACCCGGCCTCAATCGCATTCCGTGCGGCACGTCTGAAGTCATCGACGATCCCTGGGATCTCGTCGGTCCGCAGCCGGCGTGGCTTGGAGAACACCGTGCCAGACTCGGCGTCAGGGGGGAGCTGCTTGTCCGTGCTCGAGATCGGCGCTTGACCGTCTGGCTGAAAATCTGCCAGTGGTTCACAAAGGGATTAGCAAGGGATCACTCAAACGAGCTGATACTAAACTTGCGCTCGATCACGTACCGTTGGTTGAGGCCCTTCCGGCGTGCGCAATCTGGCAAAAGAAGAGCGCGCCCTTGCGGTGGACGGCGTCGACAATGGGCTTCCACGCCGCGACCTGCTCGTGCGTCCAGATGCCAGGGGACCCCGGGAAGCCCTGCGCGGTGGCAGACACACTCGTGCCCTCGGTGATGAGCAGGCCGCCCCTGGTGGCGCGCTGCGACTAGTACACGGCGGCGTGCGGCCGCGGCACGCCCCCGTAGGCCCTGCACCGCGTCATCGGCGCGAGCACCACACGGTGGGAGAGCTCGAGCTGCCCCATCTTGTACGGCGTCATCAGCGGGATCACTTCTTGTTCTCGGTGCCCCATCTTAACTTGTACGTACTCAAACTTCTACTACCTTACTTTTGCTTGGCCTCTGCTGCTTGCTTGCGTCAAAGCTATTCCTGTTTGGTTTTGCTCTGCCCCTGCCTCATCTTTCGACGGGAATTTATACGTTGCTCCAACCAATAGCTCATTGCCTCTGGCGGCTAGCAGCCATATTTCTTTTACTCGGCTTCCTGTGCTCCAACGGCGACCCGTCGTCGAAAGTCGTCACCACTTCCGTCATCCACTAGTTCGTTATTTGTTTTTTTTGTGACAAAAACTAGTTCGTTATTTGTTATGCCCGTTGACGGACAAATGGATGGTGGATGCAGTGCGGACTGCTGACTCTGAAGGGCCGGTCATCAGGAGACCGAGCAGAGATGAGCGAGACAGCTTATCTAGCAGTACTAGTGTACTACGTAATGCTACACGCACCGATCTTTCTTGGCGGATCATCTGTGCGGACCGTGCGGCTAAGACAACACCGGATGTCCAATGACCCCAACTAAAACAAACCAGGTGTAATAACTTCTATTTCCTATGTTTACGAGTTGAATTATCCACACAAATCACACCATTATACTTGGACATCCGAAGATTACTTAAATTTCCACTAAAAGAATCCCTAAATTTTCAACACACAATCGATCTAACCAGACCAGTCTTAAGTTTTCTGGGCTTAAGCTAGCCACACTTATTTGATTGGTGACCACAACTTGTCATGCTACATGTTACTCATGCAACAATTATTTTCGGGTGCCACACTTTCTGAACACTATGTTCCATATGTCATAGACTCATTTTTTGCAAAATTTTGTCACAAGTATGGTTTAATATATTTTGCTCGCCACACATTCTATGGGAGCCATAGTTTGCTGAAGGTTGGGCATGGTAAGCGATAACACCACCAAACAAGCCCTAACACACTTAGGATCCCTTGGTTTAAGAACAAGTCACAACCGCACCTTGTAATAACAAACAAATAGACCGAGAATTAGTGTTTAGGCTAATGGAGAACAATATATTAAGCAATTCACATAAATCACAATTTAGATCAATCGTGCAAGGCTATGCGGTTTGTTCCCTGGCTCTGACCTCGCTAGGTTGGAAGGGCCACGACCCACCTCGGCTTCCCTAGCTTCCTCCCTCCCTCACCTGCCCAAGGCCGCTTGCGCCCTCTCTCCTTTTCACCTGGGCTGAAAGACCAAAAGCCCACCCGGCCTTTGACACCTCCCTCCTCCCTCTGGCACTAAGTTGAGATGCATTTTTCGTGACATGCATTTACTTATGTCATTAAGTTCAGATGCCTCTAGAAAAAATGTCATAAATCGATTGATTTCGTGACATTTTGACCTGATGTCATGACATAAGTGTCATAGAGTGACACATTTCTTGTAGTGATAATATGATATCGATTCCCCTTGCCGAAGCCCGTGTTCCCGTATGAACTCATCAATTAGCTCTCCATTGACTCTGATCTTGTATTTCACCGATGTGACACACTTCATCACGAGCTCGACCGTCAATGCCCAATTTCTACATCATATCTCGGTGGAAACCCCATCCAACTCTGTCATACGCCTTGCTCATATAGAATTTTATAGCTGCATACCTTCCTTTTCTTTCTTTCTCTTCTTTAGATAGCGCGTAATCTCATATGCTATGAGTATATTATCCAAAATGAGTCTTTCCGGGACAAAGGAACTTTGTTATGGTGCTATGATATCTGGGAAAATTCGCTTCAATCTATTCGATAACCTTGAAGACCAGTTTATATCACGTTACGCAGACTAATAGGTCTCAAATCCTTTATATTTTCTGGGCACTGGACTTTAGGAATCAGAACAATGGTAGTTTCATTCCATCTCTCTAGCATCAGCTCACCCCGCAAAACATTGAGGACATTTGTGACCACCTCCTCCCCTACTCTCTCTCTCTCTCAAAACTCCTTGTAGAAGAGAGCCGGTAGCCCGTCCGGCCCTGGTGCCTTCAAGTTTCTGATTGCCTTCAGGGCCTCCACCACCTCCTCACGTGTAAAATCCTTCATCAGTGTCCCATTCATTTCAAATGTAACTTTGGTCTCAACATAATCCAGTAACCATGTGTATTTTGGTTACCAGATGACCTAAGCTCAGAAAAATAGTTAGTGATAAGACCCCTCTTCTCTCCTTCTTCCTCTACCAAACCCCCATTCTCCTTTCTAAGCTTTCCTTTTTTATTACTTCTCTTCCTCTCTGTACCCGAAGCAATGGAAAAACGCAGTATTCCGAACACCAAACTCCATCCATTTTGCATGTGCACACTGTCTCCAGTAAGTGTCCACCTGCTCTTCCACCTTCTCCAGTCTATACCGCAACAAACCTTCCCCATTGATTTGGTCTTTTCTCATCACACCTCTCCTACATTTCTCCAAGTCCCCTTTAGATGTTCTCTCCTTCTCTCAAGATCTCAAAGAACGTCTGTACTCCAACTCGCCAAGGCACCAACCACTTCCTCTAAAGCCATATCCAGTTACGATGGATATAGATAGAGTCAAAGTCGTTTAGCAATATGCTAGCCACTGTGTGCCTAATATCTAGACCCAAAATGTCATCAAAATACCTATCGCATATGAACAATTAAACTTAATCGATGTTAAGGGACATGTCAAAAAAATCAATATAATGATATGGTTTACACTTCAAAGTTATCTGAGAGAATACTTTTGTCAAGATTAAAGATTGGACCTGAATAATGTAGGGTTTGCCAAAATTCACTTGGCAAATATCGTGATTTGGCAACTTGCTAAAATATGTGGCAAGTGAAAAAATAGACTCTCTCCTAGAGTTTGCCATTTGGACTTGATAAAATAAGAAGAGGCCCGCTAAGCGAATGAAGAGCCCCGCTAAGAAACGAAGAGCCCCGCTTAAATATGCACGCGAAGCCGGATGCGCGAGCGATGCGCGCTCGCGCTCAGCGCACAAATATGCGCGTGGAGGGGGAAGATTTGCCAAGTTGCTAAAAATTGTCAAGTTGGATGCCAAACTGTTAGAGCACAATTTTTCCTATTTTACCAAAAATAGATGGATGTCAAGTTAATTTGGCAAACTCTTGGAGATGCTCTTATATATGGGTGTCCGCTAACTTTGAACTAATTTAGACAACTGCTCGGACGACTCCACGACTATATTTAATAAGTGTGCTATTATACTAATATATACATGTCAGTGGTTGGACGAACTCAAAAATTAACCCCTAGAATTCGCAGTCGACCGCCGCGTATCCGGCCGGCCACGTCGCCCCAAATCTTCTGGTTGGTCCACCTCGGCGACGCGTCACCGTTCCTTCGCGTCATTGGTCCATGTCAGCGCGGGCGCTTTCGTGCGTGTGCCTGTGCTTCCGGGGTGCCTTTGGTCGGCTGCGCCGCCTGGACCGGGTGGGTCAAAAAAAAGGGCCACCCAGCCTTATCTACTTCCGTGTTCTCTTCGTCATCTCCGCCCGTCCCTTTCTCTTCTCCTTTTTCTCGGCGGTGTCGGTGTCCGTGGCTTCTCCTCTCGCCGCTGTCGCCATCGCCGGTGTGGCCCGCCCCTCCGTGGTGCCGGCTGAGTTGGCCCGCTCGCAGCGGTCGTCTGGTTCGTCCCCTTCAGGTGCGCCTCCCCATCTGCCTTTTATCTCTTCTCCGTTGTCTGCTGCGCACCTGTTCCGCCGCTAGGCCTGCCGGCCCGGAGGTGGGGGCGCAGTCGGTGCCCTGCCTGGTTGGCCGCGGCCTCCCGCGGGCTATGTGCCGCTGCCTGGGCCCAGCGTGGCGGCCGGGGTCATTCTTGCAGCTGACGGCGGGTACGCGCCCAGGGGTTTTCGGCCAGATGTCGCCCCGTGGTTGCCGTCGCTTTGTGCTGTGTGTGCATTGCGCCTGTGCCGCCGCCAGGGGCGCCGCCGCTAGGGCTGCCGAGCCGGGTCTGGGGGCGCAATCGATGCCGTCGCTGGTTGCCCGTGGCGTCCCAGGGGATACGCGCCCAGCGGTTTCCCCGTGGTTGCCGTCGCTTTGTGGTGTCTGTGCATTGCGCCGTTTCTCCTTGAACCAGGTTCGCAAGAATGTCAGTGCGTTCCGTCGATGGCCCGCCATTTTGTCCCGTGTCGATTTGTTGCCCATCTTGTGCTTTATTTTCCGCAGCCAATTTTACATCTCTATCTGTGACGTCCTTCTTCGCTGAATTAGCCCTCACCGTTGCTTCCGTTATGCTGTGCTCGCAGATTTCCTGTTCGGATTGCTGCGGATTGCTGCGCTCAGTCTGGAAATCGATCCGGGTAAGTCTCGGCATCATTTTTTTGGTCTGTTTTCCCTGCGACATGTTCCGTGCCCATGTATGCTTGCGCTGATGGATGTGGCTCTTTTTTTGGGGGCTCGCCTGATTTCTTCACACCTCCTCAGTCCAGGTTGCTGCCTTTGTTTGGCCAATCCATTTAGGTATGTTCCCCTTTATTTTTGGTGTCTATTTTGGTTGCCGCAGGTTCCATGTTCCATATATGCCTGTGCTCATGCATGTGCCTCTTTTTTTCAGGCCTCACACGATTCCTTCGGCGATATTGGCTCTGCTATTGTTGGCGGCGGCCCTCTGATTCTCCGGAAACAAGCCTATGTTCTAGCTGCACTATCCGCAGGTGCCTGCTCTCCCTATTTTTACTGAATCTTTTGCTCATTGTTTCGGGTCCGTTCATGTTGTGGCTGCAGATGTTACGGTTCTATTTATATGTGATCGTGTTTTTTCGTGGCCTTCCATGTGTGCTGTATCCATTCTGACCATGTCATATTCTTGCAGTTTTTTACTTTTTTGTAACTAAAAAAACTGGGGTTGGGGGGGGCAGTCAGAGATTGTACAGTTCTCGGTGCGTCTCCGCACAGACAGAGGCCTGTTCGTGGATTGTGGTGCTTGTCATATCCAAAGGCAAAAAAAATCAGAGGGAGGTTCAGTTCCGTCTTTTTTTTTTACATTTGATCCTCATTATTTCTGTGTTGTGGGAAGATTTGTGTTACACAGAAATCTATGACGAAATAATGTCTCCACTTTAACTATCACTCTTTACCGACAATATTGTGCACCCTAAGATTTACGTTACTAAACAATGTCTCCACCTTATTTTCCTATAAAATAGGCTGAGTAAAGACCCTGTGCTTATATGCCACCCTCCAGCAACACAAACAGCTGTGCAGGGACCGCCTCTGTTAGCTATGGCGGAGCATACAACTTTAGCCGAAATTAATCCAAAGGACCCATTCCATTTGGCCGTAAGTTCTGCCTCTGCATGAAACTTCTTCTGTTCAGCATATATGCTTAATTTCCGAAGCAGACTGATGTGTGGTTTCCTATGACGCTCCATTTCATGCAGAAACAAGGCTATAAATGCACTGTCAAAGTGACAGGTTTTCCTGAAGATCGCACATGTTGGTATATTGGTTGTCGAACCTGTAAAACAGCTGTTAAAGGGGACATCGCCACATTTCAGTGCAACTTATGCGAGCGCTCAGAGACTAAAACATTGTATGCCCCCGCCCTACTCAGCAAACTCTACTTCTACACCATATTGCTTGCACACGAAATCCCTTGTTCTTTTCTTTTTTCTTTACTAAAATACTTACATATCTCTTACATCAACAGTTACAAGCTCTCATTCACTGCTGAAGATGAGACAGCTGAAGCAAAATTCTTTGCATACGATGCACAGGCCCGTGCTATTATCAAGCGCGATGTCGTGGCTGTGGCCAAACAGCAAGCAAAAGAGCCTGGTTTTCCCAGATTTCTGGCTGAAGCAATTTCTAGAAAGTTCACATTCCATATTTTGCTGACTGAAGACTCCTACAGCGATGTAGATGACAAAACTTGGCTTGTGAAATCAGTGCTGGTAGACCATGAATTCGAAGCTTTTAGAGCAGCACATCGCCTCCAGATCCAGGAAGCCAATATGCCTTCTTCAGGGCCGGCACCTGCAGTGTCAGCTACAGATACAGTCCAGGCACCACCAGATGTTGTTCAACCATTGCTTGCTCAAGACATCATCACCAGTCAGCCTGGATCGGTAGGTCAAAAGCTTCCTATGTATTTGCGCTTTCTAATTTATAACCATTAGATTGCGGTTTTTATCCACTGCATATTACGCTGAAAATAGCTACCTTCATCCCCAGCAAACACCGCCACCCAGTATTGCCACCGACAATGCGCTACATTCTTCTACACATGCGCCGTCTACACACAGAGTTGAGTGTACTCCATGCTTCCAGCTATATTTTCCTGCTACATTTTTATTGCTACCCTTACTGATTTATTTATTTCATTTGCCATCCCTTTTGACCAGGACACACCTCCGCTGAATATAGACCCTGCACAAACAGAAGATCATGCAGACGTAGAGAGGTCAGTGCTTTTCGCCTAAACATCTGCAGCACTCATTGCATTCTAAAAATACTCTATTATGACCTGACCAAAAAAATTAAACGCTTTTTTGTGCCAAGTATCTGCAAAGCTCATTCCATTTTAAAAATGCTCTGTCCTCATCTCACCAAAACATGGCATCTGCTCCTTCAACTATCAGAAACAAAGATGTCGCACCGCGCAACAATGAGCCTACAGCGCGCCGGGCATTGTTCCAGCACGACTGCGACATACATAAGGTACAACTCTACCTCACTTCCAGAATAGCTGTGGTAAAACCGCCACATAAGCGCTACAATATGATACCTACATCCAATTGCACCACCAGGCACAGGCAACCATAACTGATGTCCTTCAAGCTACGCCCACAGATTCTACACATGCTTCTGCAGGGTAATTAGCCCACCATCATGAAACTGACATGTCTATTGTTGTATCATACAAATTACTGCTGTTTGCTCTTAACTGTGCCAACGCTCACTAATCTGCATGCACTTTACAACAAACTAGATGTCCAGCCAAAGCTCCAGCTCTGCATATTACAGAACCAGCTATCCATCCTGACAAAGACAAGGTTCCTTCTAAGCAGAATCACTATTATTGCTCAACTATCTCAACCGCAATGTGTGCCGAATATTTACTCATTTAGCCTCAGCTTACAAAATACTAAACAACCGCAATGTGCTGCTCTAAATACTAAACTACCAGATAGCACGGTGATCGCAGTGAGATTGCCGATGCGCATGCGCGTCAAAATGAAGCTCCATCTCATTCCGTCTCAGAGCATCAGCCTAAAAGGTTATCTCACATCTTTATAGGCTCCGCTCATACTCAATCCATTTAGCCGTAATATGTAACCATTCTAATATAACGCCATAATATATTGCCGCATTCATTCAGAATCAGGACTGACAGTCACCTCCTGCACTCAAAGAACAGCAGCGACACATCTGGCTCATCAAAAACCACCGAATAGGTACGTGGCCATCCTCGCCTGCTGGCACTATTTATTCTGCCATTGCTTGTGCCCTCTAAACTACAGAACTGTGTTTGGCTCTACATCTTGCTGATAATTTGTCCCTCATCTAACAGGCCACATTACTGCTACGACTACTTCGCCTCTCTATATGTGAATATTGTGTTAGCTAAATGCATGGTTCCATCAGGCTCTTTATATATTAACATATGTGCTCACCAATTCTCCAACCTATATGATGTGCCAGCGTGACTAACTTAGCTGCCCCCATAGCACTGTGATGCACAGAGCCAATCCATCTTTTGTACTATCATAAGATCATGCCTTATGAACAGCACGATCTCTTTTGCCTCACCATGCTGACCCGCATGCATATGTAAAGTTATGTCGTTACTATATATTGGTGTTGGTCTGTAAAACTACACTGTGCTATACTGTATTTATGTCCTTCTATATTGCCAGATTTCATAAACGTTCCGCTTACACATTGTGCCACTTTAATGTTTCTGCTTATTGTTTTGCAAACGTTGCTCATTGTAAGTTTCAGCCAGGCGCGCGGGGCGCGCCCTTTCTACTAGTGTACTACATAGGGATGATCGACGAAGAAAATCCTACGTGTAAAATGTCACACGTCCTAGTTGGGTCATCTCTCGTTGCAGATGACATGCACTTCTCGTGCGGTTATTGTGCCGAACAACCGGTTACATGGAACCTGCGTGAGAATTGAGAAATCATTGTGCTGCTGCCGGCTGCCGCAGACCTGAACCTGAACGCGTGGATGACGGAAAGGGTGACACAACGGGAACAATCTACACAGTTAGAAACAAACGGCCGGCTGGCCGTAAGCATGGCCCTTGCTTACGAGTAGTTCCTAAAAACTTTTTCAAAAAGTTCTATCGAATCTTTGGACGTATACATAGAGCATTAAATGTAGGTAAAAAAATAACTAATTGTACAGTTTATTTGTAAATGTCGAAACGAATCTTTTAAGCCTAGTTAGTCCATGGTTAGATAAATTTTGTCAAATAACAACGAAAATGCTACATAAATTTTTCCAAAAAAAAATCACAATCTAAACACGGCCAGCACGCCTGGAGCGCCAACTCCCGACACGTATAAATATACAGCGACACCCCTGCCAGGAGACGCAGGAGACGCAGATTAGAAGCAAAGCGAGAAACAGAGCAAGCGAATCAGCAAGCAAGCTAGAGCAGAGAGCTAGCAAGTTGGCCATGTTTAGTTCTCAAAAATTTTCAAGATTTCTCGTCACATTAAATGTTTAGACACATGCATAAAGTATTAAATGTAGACGAAAAAAAACTAATTACACAGTTTGGTAGAAAACCACAAGACGAATCTTTTGAGCCTAATTAGTTCATGATTGGACACTAATTGACAAATACAAACGAAAGTGCTGCAGTAGCCAAAGCCAAAAATTTTTATGAACCAAACACACCCTTACTGCAGTGTTGCATCTCGTCTGCAGCAGCAGCACGCAGGCGACCGAGACCGACCAGGCAGGCAAGATGGTGCAGCAAGCAGCGAAGGAGGTGATCCCGTTGATGACGCCGTACAAGATGGGCCAGTTCCAGCTCTCCCACCGGGTGGTCCTCTGGAACTGGCCCATCTTGTACGGCGTCATCAACGGGATCACCTCCTTCGCTGCTTGCTGCACCATCTTGCCTGCCTGTTCGCTCTCGGTGGTCGCCGGCGTTCTAGCTTTCCTCTGTTTCTCGCTCTGCTTCTGCTCTGCTGCTTCTGTGTCTGCTGGCAGGGGTGTCATCTCTGTTTCTCGCCGGCCGTTTATTTCTGACTGTGGCTGTGTTTAGTTCCCAAAGTTGGGAGTGTGAAATTTACTGTAGCGCAACTGTAGCATTCGTTTGTATTTGGTAATAATTGTCCAACCATTGACTAATTAGGATCAAAACATTCGTCTCATAAAGTACAACCAAACTGTGTAATTAGTTTTTGATTTCATCTACATTTAGTACTACCGCAAGTTTGATGTGACGGGAAATATTCTTTTTGCATAGTGTCAATTTCAGAAAGTTAGGAGGAACTAAACACAGCCTGTGTTGATTGTTGAGGCTTTTACATGAATGCTATTATAAAAGTTGGTAATTACAATGAGCCATTAAAAAAGTTGAGTTCTCCCAAGTGCCACTGCTCTAAACTTTTTTTTTTTTGCTCTCCATGCCACTTCCGTCAGATTTGGCTCTGACGGTGTCAAACTACGGGCGTGAAAAGTCGAAAATACACTCAGGTGTAAATATGCAATTAATTTTTTTGAGCATCTTAACGATCTCAAATGAAAAAACTCAAAACTAGAAAGTTGTAGATCTCGTCGAGATCTATAATATTTATATAAAAATTATTTTTATTTGATTCCGTATAAAAAATATGATTTGATATTATTAATATGTCTTAGAAAAATCACATTTTTATACGAAATAAAATAAAAATAATTTTTATATAAATATTGTATATCTCGACTAGATCTATAACTTTCTAGTTTTTAGTTTTTTCATTTGAGATCGTTAAGATGCTCAAAAAATTAATTGCATATTTACACCTGAGGGTATTTTCGACTTTTCACACCCGCAGTTTGACACCGTCGGAGCCAAATCTGACGGAAGTGGCGTGGAGGGCAAAAAAGTTCAGAGCAGTGGCACCCGGAAGAACTCAACTTTTTTTAATGGCTCATATGTAATTATCAACTTTTATAATGGCATTCATGTAAAAGCCTCTCGATTGTTCCCGTGCCGCAATGCAACGGTTGCGTCACCCTTTCCGTCATCCACTTGGCGTTCAGGTCTGTGGCAGGCTGGCAGCAGCAGCTGACACGCACGCGCCCTTGTGATTCTCATTTCTCGCGCAGGTTCGTCGAGGTTCGGCTGCACAGCAACCGAAGTGATGTTCACACCGTGGCTGTTTGACTTGCCGTGCGACTAGGACGTCATCTGCAATAAGAGATGACGTGACTAGGACGTGTGACATTTTGCACGTAGGATCTTCTTCGCCGATCATCCCTATATGCATTTTCGAGGCTCGTTTAGTTTTCACCTCAAAATTTTACGTCCTATCACATCGGATGTTTAGACACATGGAGTATTAAATATAGATTAAAAAATAACTAATTATATAGATTGCATGTAATTTGCGAGACGAATCTTTTAAGCCTAATTAGTCCACGATTTGACAATAAAAGTGCTACAATAACACATGTGCTAATAATGGATTAATTAGGCTTAATAAATTTGTCTCACAGTTTACTGACGGATTCTGTAATTTATTTTTTATTAGTATTCGAACACCCCATACGACACTCCTATGTAACATCTGATGTGACACTCTAAAACTTTACGAAACTAAACGAGACGTGAGTATTCGTCCAACCATTGTCGTACAAGTAGAATAGCACTCTTATTACGTTCACATAAACATACTGGTAGATTCGTCGGACAGTACTCTAAACTAGTTGAAACTTGAAAGGTACCGGACACCCTTATAAAGATATTCCCTCCGTTCTCAATTATAAGTCGTTTTGACATTTTTGTTTCATCCATTTTGCTACATATCTAGACATATTATTATATCTAGATGCATAATAAAATAGATGTATCAAAAAAGTCAAAGTGACTTACAATTTGGAACGGAGGAAGTACATTATTCAGGTTGAGTATTTAATCTTGAGAAATGTATTCTCTCATGTAACTGTAAACTATATCATTGATTTTATTTTTTCACAAATCCCTTAACATTGATTAAGTTCAATTGTTCTTATGCCATAGGTATTTTGATGACATTTTGGGTCTAGATATTTGTACACACTAATTAGCATATTGCTGAACGACTTTGATTCCATCTATATCGGTCGTAATTGGATATGTCCTTTTCGTTGTATTTGGATCATCCTTTAGGAGCACATAAATTGATTTTGAGCCAAGACAATTATTCAAACGGTAATGCCCTGATGAGGGCATTCGGGCGGACGGACACAACTCCTGCACTCGCTATCGGGCCATGCTCCCGTCCACGCCCTTTCCAAAAAAAATAATCTCTATACTACACTTTGCATCCACCGCGTTGCCCAACATCCCCACTCCGCGCTCCACCGCGCCACTGGCCTGTACCGTGGCTTCTGCCCGCTGCGGCCGCCTCCACCGTGCTACTCGCTCGCCGCGGCCGCCTCCACCATGCTGGCGAACCTCCTTGCCACTCCCAGGGTCTGGCCGCTCGTCGGTGCCGCTGGTTGGCCGGGCCCACCCAGCCGCAGCAGCGTAGCGTGCGGCCGCCGTATGTGACCAGACGGCCAGGAGAGGTGCCATCGCTTGCCGGGCCTAGGCTAGGCGCGGGCACAACTGGCTACTGCTAGGCCACGCCACCGTCCTTGGCCGCCGGCTGGCTAGAACCAGCCGTTCCTTGCTTTGCTCTACGTCGTACAGAAGAAGAAGGGTGAAAACGCATGTTGCAAGCGTATGTTTCTTTTTTCTCTCGAATACGAAGGAGAGCTTCGTACTTTGCATTATAAAGAGAAAGAACTAGCCCCTTACAATCACCACCACCTCACTCCGAGCTGAGCCATGAGGGGTTGAGTTTTATATGAATAGGACTTACTCTAAAGAAACATGGGAGAGATGAGACCTAACCCAGAAAGAGAAAGAAAACAAACTAAGACAACCCTAGCTCGTCTCCGTGACCTTGACCAGCGCTCTCAGACTTTGATGCAAGTGTATGTTTCAAGTGTTTCAAATGTTTCAGAGGTATGTTGCAAGTGTTTCGTATGGATGGGGTGATACATATGTTGCAATAGCTATACACTTATATTGTAAGTGTCTATTCCAATGCCTCATCTATTTTTAGGCGTATTTTGCATGTGTGTTTATTTGAATGTTACATATGATTCACACATGTGTTACAAGTGTTTTATCTGGATGTTGCATATGTTTTGCAATGGATTTTCAAGCGTTTTCAGGTGTTTTAACAAGTGTTTCAGACTCATATTTCAAGTGTTTCATCTGTTTTCAGAAGCATGTTGCAAATGTTCTATGTGGATGTTTCAAATTTAGATCAGGTGTTGCACATGTTGCAAGGGCGCGAGTGGCTGGAAATAGTGTCCTGCTGCTGGGCTTCGGCTCCTACATCGCGCCTTCCTCACGCGGCGTGCATCCGGACATGGGTGTCCGTCCGAACGTCCGGGCGCTAGCACTTCCGTTATTCAAAAGCATATAAAACAAGTTTGATATATTTTGCATGTTCAAGATCATGATCCACAAAAATTAATTTGCCGTCAACATATTGTAAGATAGGTAGGCCCTCATCTATGGAACCACTCCCACCCACAAACTGGTAGTATTCTCTTTTGCTCCAGCAATTCAAATTGCCAATATATTAGCAATTAAGTTGTATAAAATTGAAAAAATGATCACCATGCCCAAGGCATTTTGTGTGTGGGAAAGAAGTCTCCAACATCACCATTTATCTTGACACCCACACACCCTTTTCAAAAATTAGTAATGGAGGAACTAGAATTGCCAACGTATCAACAATTTAGTTGAATAAAAGTGGGATGATGGGGTGGTCCTAGCTCTGACCCGCCAAAGGTTCTAGGTAGTTGTGGTTAACTACTTAGGGGGTGTTTGGATCCAGGGACATCGGATATTCAGATGCTAACTAGGAGGACTAAACAAGAGCTAATTATAAAACCAATTGCACAGATGGAGACTAATTTGCGAGATGAATTTATCAAGCCTAACCGAGGCAGGAAAAAGGCTTAACCGAGGCCGTTTTTGCAACCGCCTCGGTCGAAAGGTCACGGTTAATCGTGGCCTTAACCGAGGCGGTTGCCCTGCCCGCCTCGATAAATCAAATTAAAAAAACAAAAAAAGGAAAGCTCGTGGATAAGCCCGTTGAGCCCATCCACGGGCCCGCCGAGCCCATCCACGCACCGCTGCCGTCACTCGCCAGATCCGCGCACCCACCGTCGAATCAGGGCACCCGGTCACTGGATCTGAGCACCGGCCACCGGATCCGGGCACCCGCTCACTGGATCTGAGCACCGACTCAGCAGGGCCGCTGCTCCTCGCTGTAGCGTCGCCGGAGGAGAGGGAGAGAGCAGAGGCGCCGCTGGAGGAGCTCGAGGAAGAGGGAAGGTCGGATCCCGGTGAGGAACCGCCGCTGTAGGCCCTCGCCGTCGGGGCGCTGGTCCTCCCGGACCACTTCTCCTCGCCGAAGCTCTGCCTTCGGGACCGCTGCTCGATGGAAAGGAAGGGCTGGAGTGCGCCACCGCCACCGCCTCCGCGCCAGAGCGCCTCCTACTAGCTGGATCTGGGCTTGCCGGCCGGCTGCCTCGCCGGATCTGGGCGCCGGGAGATGGAAAGGAGCTAGTGGTAGCGAGCAGCTGCCGTCCTCATCAGATCTGGGAGCCTCCTCGCCGACCTCCTGCAAAGGGAGGGCTGAAAGCGCGCCGCATCCTCGTCGAAGGAGGCACTGCACCGCGCCATCGCCGAAGGAGGGACCGCACACCCCTCGCCGCGCCGTGCAATCGTTGGAGTGGAGAGGGAGAGGGAGGGGAAGGCTTGCGGCCGGTGAGGGGAGGGGAAGGGCGTGGCTGTCTACGCGCCGTAGAGGAGGGGCGCACCGTAGAGGAGGGAAGGGGAAGGGTGCGGCTGGGAGAGAGCCCTGGGGAGAGTGAGCTACTAAGCCTAGTCTTGGTTATATATGAGCTTGGTAGAATAATGGATATGGGCTTTGTCTATGCTGGGACCTGGGCCACTATTTACCGAGGCAGGCCTTATAATGTGACCACCTCGGTTAATGTATTAATCAAGGCGGTTGCGTTAGGAAAATCACCTCGGTTAATAAATATTAACTGAGGCGATCGCGTTAGGTTGCCCACCTCGGTAAATCGATTTTGTGAGGCGGTTAACTGTGACCGCCTCGGTTAATAAAAAGTAACCACCTCAGTTAATACCCGTCATTAACCGAGGCGGTTTAAAAGCCCGCCCGCCTCCGAGCCCAATTTCAAAACGCCTCGTAAAATCTTTTGTGTAGTAGTGTAGCACAGGATCTAGTGCGCATAGGCGTTTGAGAGAGCAGGCCTCCGGAACCGCGTCTGTCTACGACATCTACTCAGGTGTGTACAAGCGATCAGGTTTTTGTAGAGCACATGTTTGCACGTCTGCTCACTCACTCCATGCTTGTGGCATATGGTGCCCTCCTGTTCCTGGCAAGAAAAGGCTGCTCTAGGCACGCTTTTATAGTAACGCAAACTAAAAGTGTCTCTACATGGTCATGTAAAGATGCTTTTTGACATGATTTTTTGAACGTCTCAACACGATATTAGACACGTTTTTGTGTTGAAAGGCATCTAAAGACACTTTTACGATGATTTTGTAAGCGTCTCAAAACTGACACGGTGCTAGACACGCTTTTAATCATCAATAGCTTCTAGACACATTACAAAGCATATCAGAGAACGCTCCACAACTAAATAAAGATGTTTTTTTTGATACAATACTAAAGTCGTCTCAAAATAACACGAAGTTAGACACGCTTTAAATCATCGAGTTTATATAATATGGCCAGCAACCAAACATCGAGTTTACATAATATGATGAAACAAACAACAAAAAACATAGTACATGCTTCAGGTTCAAATCATGAACCTTTGTTATGGGCTAAGGCCTATGGTTTGAACATCCACTATGGAATTTATTAATACAATGAAAAAGATAAAAATATATATTGAACCAGCCTATGGTTTGAACCTTGAACCTGATTTATCTCAATTGGCAAGCATGACCACTTGGGCTACAAGGAAAATTCAGTTGTAATCCGTCTAGAATTTTATGTGTAGCAGATGCAACGGAATTTAAATCCTACGTCATTCCCCTGTATTGTGGGACGTGTGCTGTTTTAATTCATATGAACATGGATGGGGGATTTAACAACACTCAATACGAATAATGTTATGGAAGATGCTACGCATGGGAAATACAGTCACACAACTGTGTTTGCTTAATACTCCACCTCCTCCTTAGAAATAATACAATTTTAGTGAAAAATACGGTTTTAACCAGTGTTATTCTAAATACTAAACTAATCAGTCACGTGTTGTTTAGCCATTATTCGGACTACTAGGGGCGGCTCATAAGCATTTGGGTGGTTTGGCCAGCCGCTCCTACGAAAGCGTGGCTAAAAATCGTATTTTTGTAGGGGCGGTTCGCTATTTGTAGTGGTGACCGGATATGAAGCCGCCCCCACAAATCTATTTTCCAAAAATCATGAATTTGGACTAAAAAATAGCAAAAAATGTTTAAATCCGGGGAGGCCCCCACCGGAAAAAAATAGCAAAACAAAAGTCACAAGTTGTGACATTTTTCGCGCAAAAATCACATGATTTGTGGCAGGCGGGATTCAAACCCACGACCCCCCCTCGCGCGATACTCCTCTAACCACTGCATCTCATACTCGTGTTTATAATAGCTTTTCTTTCTCATATTATCCTCAATAATATTTAAATTGATTGTCTGAGACCTTAAATGAATTCAAATGAAAAAGTTGTCAACTACAAAGTTGTATAACTTTACGAGATCTACAACTTTTGTTGTTATTGTTTGTCCATCTGAGTTCGTTTACAAAATTTGAATTTCAAATATGAGAAATTCAAACATAGTTTTCTTTGACAACATGATTCCAAATCAAAAAGTTGTCAACTACAAAGTTGTATAACTTTTCGAGATCTACAACTTTTGTTTTGGCTGTTTCTCCATCCGAGATCATTTGAAAAATTTAAATTTTAAATTTGAGAAATTCAAATGTAGTTTTCCTTCACAAAATGATTTCAAATGAAAAAGTTGTCATCTACAAAGTTCTATAACTTTTCATATCCATAACTTTCATTTTGGTCATCTTTTCATGTGACCTTTTTGATCAATTCAAAATTTAAATTTTAAAAAATGACTATTTCAAACAACATTTTGAAAGAGTAAATAATTTCAACCGAAAAAGTCATAAGCATAAAAGTTGTACAACTCATCAAGATCTAAAACTTTTTATTCTGGAAATTTGTTCATCCGACAAAGTGGTAGTATACATTATTCACAAATTTACATATCTCTCTTATAGTTTATTAAACTATATGAGAGAGATGTAAATTTGTGAATAATTTTACCATCACTTTGTCGGATGAAGAAATGACCGAAATAAAAGTTGTAGATCTTGATCGGTTCTATAACTTTTATGTTGATGACTTTTTCATTTGAAATCATTTAATATTTCAAAATATTGTTTAAAGTTGTCATTCATTGAAATTCAAATTTTGAATTAATACAACAAAGTCGCATGAAAAGATGACCAAAATAATAGCAATAAGAACACAATAAATTAATAGAGCATGATTTTAGAAAATTTTAGAAAAAAAAATCATCAAATTTGAAGTTAGTACGAGAGAGAAAGACTAGTTACACGTTTTAACTAGTGATTAAAAAGAGAAATCAGAGTTCTTCAACAATTTAAAAATTAAATTTTCAACATCATTTTGAAATAGTAAATGATTTCAAATGAGAAAGTTATAAACAGTAAAGTTTTATAACTTTTTGAGATTTACAATTTTTATTTTGCTCATTTCTCCCTCCGAGGTCATTTAAGAAAAATTCAAATTTCGGATGAACAACTTTTTTACCGCCTAAGAGCATCTCCAAGAGTTGCTAATCTTTTTTCCTAAAATCATGTTGTTTTTCAACTCCCAAAACAGAATCGGGAGAAATAAACGAGGTCATCTCCGACGGTTTCCAAAAAATTAACTCCTAAAATATTGTTTAGTGGCATTTTCGTAATTGCTCCATCTTCTTCCTCCTCCCCGTACGGAGATGCATCGTGACTTCCATGGCTGGCTTCCTGAGTACGGCTTCATCCTCGTCCTTTCGCTCAGCCGCTCAGGAGCAAATCACCAGCATTCTCTCTCATCCTCATCACTCGCTCCAGCAGCCAGTGCGTGAGGGTGTGACACAGCGCCAGCAGCAAGCGCGGCTTCGCAGGACGGCGGCTCGACGGTGTGCGAGGCGAGCGGATCCTGCAAGCCGCCGACGTGAGCGATGTGACGCAGCAGGCCGTAGACCAGGCCCGCAGGTACTGCCGTACTGCGCCTCGCCACCCGCTCGCTCACCTCCGCAGATGCCGGCGCACGCCTCCGCCAGCACGAGCCATCGACGTTCTCTGTGTGGGGAAACGGAGATGCGCGCGGCTAGGATGCGCCCATTTTTACGCGCAGAGGTGGCTGGCTTGTCAAGTGCTAAAAGACGAGCAAGGGATATGGGTTATCTTGGAGATTCCTTTAGAATTTCTTTGAATGTCTTATATGCAAAGAGAGTCTTACAAAATCTAGTTTTGACTGAATTTTTTTATAACTGGAAGAATATATTGAGTCAATGAGGATTCAATGTTATATGCTCACACGGTACAATGAAACGCTACAGGAGGATTCCATTGTTGTCTTCCAAACAAGGGAATTACGAAAAGGCACAGATGACAAAAATTCTTCTTGAACAAGTCTCCAAATCAGATGATCTAGAAAATAGTAGATATTTTTTCTAATAATTCCAGCAAGTACATTTATTTCACCTCACACTTGTACAGAATGAAACAACATGATATAATGACTCTCCCACAATGTCAATAAAGAATGGTGGAAATAATGATGAACTCATACTTGACGAACCATGGACATTATTAGTTGTGATCAGATTGATTATCCGCACGATTAAGCTTGAGAACTTGACTATCATTATCGCTGCCGTCTTCAAGGAAAGGGTAATCCGTGTAGCCAACAACAGGATCTTGCGTGTAGAAGGTAGAGCGGTCATACTTGTTCAGTGGCGCATTCAGCTCGAACCTCTTAGGCAGGTCCGGATTAGCCAAGAAGAGCCTTCCATATGCGACAAGGTCAGCATAGCCTTCTGCCACTACCTTGTTGCCTTCCTCCCTATCGTATCCACCAGCCGCGATAAACGTGCTGTTAAAAGCCTTTCGGAACGGCAGGAGCCTGTGAGGGATCTGCCTGCGGCTGTCGACGATAGCCCTTCTAGGTTCCACCATGTGGCAGTAGAGGAAGCCTTCGTGCTTGTTGAGCTGCTGAATCATGTAGTGGCCAAGCGCCACCGGATCGGAATCCACGCAGTCCGTGAAGTCAACGAAGGGTGAAAGCCTGATGCCCACGCGGTGCGCGCCCACCTCGCGGACAATGGCGTCGATGACCTCCACGGCGAAGCGGCACCGATTCTCTAGGCTGCCGCCGTACTCGTCGGTGCGGTCATTAGAACTGTCCTTCATGAATTGCTCGAGGAGATATCCGTGCGCACCGTGGATCTCAACACCATCGAAGCCGGCTTCAATGGCGTTCCGCGCAGCCCGCCTGAAATCATCGACGATGCCGGGGATCTCCTCGGTACGCAACCGGCGCGGCTTTGAATACACCATTCCGGATTCGGCGTCCGGAGAAATCTGCTTGTCCGTGCTCGAGATAGGCGCCTGCCCGTCGGGCTGAAAATCTGCGAATTGGGTTGACGGAAAAATCAGTAACCAACTAGAAAACCAGCTCCTAATCAAGCAATAGAGTATAATCAGAGCTGACAAAGATACGCTCGTACTAGATGGGAGCATACCATTGGTCGAGACCCTGCCGACATGCCAAATCTGGCAGAAGAAGATACCACCCTTTCGGTGGACGGCGTCGACGATGGGCTTCCACGCCTCGACCTGCTCCTGCGTCCAGATGCCAGGAGCCTCCGGGTACCCCTGCGCGGTGGCCGACACCCCCGTGGCCTCCGCGATGAGCAGGCCACCCTTGGTGGCGCGCTGCGCGTAGTACACGGCGGCGTGCGGCTGCGGCACGTTGCCGTAGGAGCGGCACCTCGTCAGCGGCGCGAGCACCACCCGGTGGGAGAGCTGGAATTGGCCCATCTTGTACGGGGTCATCAGCGGGATCACCTCCTTCGCAGCTTGCTGCACCATCTTTGCCTGCCTGGTCGCTCTCTGCTCTAGCTTGCTTGCTGCTTCGCTTGCTCTGTTTCTCGCTCTGCTTCGCTTGCTTTGTTTCTCGCTGTGCTTTTGCCAGGCCCTGGGGTGTCGCTGTATATATAGGTGTTGGTGTGCCCGCCAGCCGTTTGTTCCTGTGCCTCATCGCGTCACCCTTTGCGTCATCCACTTGTTCAGGCCTGCGGCAGCAGCAGCGTGCAGCGGCCATACGCCCAAGATTTCTCCTGTTCTCACGCAGGTTCGTTGTAACCGGTCATGTTTCAGGCTCCAACCACAGGTGAAGTTCAGACAGCGGCCTCTTTGACTTGTGCACTTGTGCGAAAAGTGCACGTCACCTACAATAAGTGATGACGCTACTACCACGTGTGACATTTTACAGTTAGGATCTTCTTCGCTGATCATTTCTGTGGAAAACTTTGTGTTCGTCCAACCACTGATATTTTACACAGTGATTTACTTGTAGATGCATCCGAGCACTTTGTCTAAGTTAGTTGGTTAGCAGACACCAATATAAAGATCGGTAATGCTCTCCTCAGGTTGTCCGACCGTCGGGACGCCGCGCTTCCCATTCCACGCCACTCGCTCCTGCTCGTCGTGCGCCCTGACCACGATGCTCGCTCCTGTCTGCGCCCGCGATGCAGCGCCCCGTCCGTGACGCTCACTCCTGTCGGCGACTCCTTGTCCCCTTCCTTTGCGGCCGTTCTCTAGCGTAGGGGCGCCGCGCCGCGGCCAACGCACCTACCCGTCCGCCGTGGCCTTCTCTAGCGTGCGGAGTCGATCACCGCGGGCACTGCACCCGCCCACCCCGCTGCACCCCCCCACTCTGCACCAGCGTCGATCTCTGCACCGGCATCGTGCTATGCGAGCCGACGAGCCTCAATTCGTTCAAGCAGCAAGGTGACATTACGTTGAAAGTGCATGTTGCAAGCGTTTGTTTCAAAAGTTTCAGACGTATGTTTCAAGTGTTTTATATCGATTTTGCAAAAGTAGATCGGGATGTTGCACATGTTGCAATGGTTATACACGTATGTTTCAAGTTCCAAATGTTGCATCTATTTCAGACGTATGTTGCAAGTGTTTTATTTGGATGTTGCAAAAGTAGATCTGGATTTGCATATATATATATATATGCAAGTGTTTCAGGTGTTTTCATGTATATGTTGCAAGTGTTTCATCTGGATTTTGCAATGGCTACATATGTGTTTTCAATTTTTTCTGGTGTTTTTGCAAGTGTTTCAATTGTTTCGGACAAATGTTGCAAGTGTTTCATCCGGACGTTGCAAAAGTAGATCGTGAGTAGCATATGTTGCAATGGAACCCACCTGTTGCAGCCGCTGTGGCACCACCTTGGGTCATTGTGCGGGTGCCTGAGGCGGCAGACGCATCTGCGGCGCGGCATCCATAGGCGGAGGCAGATGACTGGGATCCACGTGTGCGGGCCGGTGATCAGACGAAATAGCAGCATGGGGTCCACGCGGTGGGGTGCGCAAAAACAGACGTCGTGGGCTTCTTTTTCGCATGTGGCGCGACCTTCCACACGAAATACCGGAGGCGTCCGATTTTTTGGATGGCTCCAGACGTCCGGGCGCCAGTAACACCCTATAAAGATTCGTTAGAGCATCTCGAGATGTTTCATATAATTTACTTGCTAAACAATGGGTTTAGTAAGTTGACAAAATAAGTAGCAACCTTTGTCGTCAAGCACTTCCGAGCGCCACCCTTATTTTTTGTCCATCTTCAAGTGTTTCCTATCCTAGATTTCTAAATGATCTTGAATTGGGAACCACAAACTATTTCTAAAACAATCGAGCATTTTTATGCTTTGTTTGTTTTTACCCTTTTCTCACCTAGAATATTTTCTCCGATCCATCTTTCTTCTTCTTCTTCACGAGCACGCACGCAATGGCCAGCCGCAGCCAGCCCCCATCGTCATCCTCACCATTCATCATGCCAGTCTAAAAACTTGAATACTCCATCATTTATATTACAGAAAACAAAATGATTGATGAATACATGTCAAAAATCTATTCATAAGACGAGAAATTTAAGTTGCAATATAAAATCAACATGTCACTCAACATATTAATTTGTTGTTCATCAAATAAAAAAGAAGAAGAAGAAAGTCCAAATTACTTGCATGTTTGGCATATTCCAAATAACCCCCAAGTCTTCCAATTATATATTTTATTTATCGAACTATCTATGGTTTAGTATAATTCACAGGAAATAGTATAAATATATATTATACATAATACATATATATGAAAATATTTATCATGACAAGTCAATGATACTTACGTAGTATTATAAATATTTATTTTAATTTTTAGAAAAGGAGGTTCCTCTGCTTTTGTATTCAAAAGTGAACAGACGTTTAAGTTCGGCATTTTAGGCGTGCCCGCCTTACAAGTTTTAGTCTGACGTCGACATCACCGCACTACTTAAAGCAATACTGCCAGCAACCACATCAAACTCCTGCTGACTTCGAATTGCAGTGCTGGAGGCCATAGGCCGAGCATCCAATGGTGCCGCCCCTGATAATGAGCTCTCCTGGTTGTACCACATCAGTTAAGCGGCGATGATTCTTTTAGCTCCAGTTGAATGATCACCTCCTCGATACGTGCTCCCGTCTCTTGTAGCATCATAGGCATCCATCTCCTTAACATCCCGCACATCCTTCGGGCCCATCCACTTGCGTCCCTGAAAACAAATTTCATTTCGGAATTTCCAAGACAACAGCTAAAATAGTATTTGTAACTTTAAGCCTCTTATTAGCTAGCCAAAAACGGGCAACAGACTCAAAGTCTTGTCCTATCCTCGTACCAAGCAACTCAGAAATACAATCCCAAATCAACTTAGCAGTGCAACAGCCAAAGAATAAATGAGTAACGGATTCATTATCAGAACACAGAAGACAAGCAGTATCACTTATCTTTTTCCTTTTTGCTAGATTGTCCTAGGTTAAGAGCTTATTTTTAGACAAGAGCCACACGAAAAGTTAAACTCTTGGTGGGATAAGCAACTTCCAAACGGAACTAAAGGGGTGTTTAGTTCCTCCCAAAAAAATTTCACCCCATCATATTGGATGTTTGGACATATACATGGAGTATTAAATGTAGACGAAAAAATAACTAATTACACAAATTGCGATAAATTTGCGAGACGAATTTTTTAGCCTAATTAATCCATGATTTGACAATTATGTGCTACAGTAAACATGTGCTAATAACGGATTAATTAGGCTTAATAAATTCATCTTGCGGTTTCCAGGCGAGTTATGTAATTAATTTTTTATTAGTATTTGAACACCCCTTCCGACATCTTATTAAACATCTGACATGACATCCTAAAATTTTTCACCCCAGGAATTAAACACGCCCTAACAAAAACTGGGATAATCCTCCTGAAATTTACAACAACATACAAAGATTGCACTGTGTATTTTCCTGATGAACTATAAGCCAAAATTATTTGATCATCCTCTTCAGAGAGGGTAATATTTATATTTATCAAATTTAAAATAGTAATTTGGGATAATATTAAGACTTTTATGATTGTGTGAGTATGTACCAAAAGATGCGGACCCACCACGCCAGCCACATGGTCAAATGGCTGATGGTACCCCACCAGATAGCGGAGATTTTTTTTCTTTGGCTAGATATCCTGAGATGCATCTGCCGACGTCAAGCCCCAGTTTTTTACAATTTAGCCCTTTTTTTGAAGAAAATTTACGTTTGGCCCCCTAGGGGACGTAAACTGATTTTTGGACTCTAGGGGTCGGCCCCAGAAGCCATGGCTCCGAGATAACACGTCTCGGCGCCATAGATCTTGGCGCCGAGGTGACTGGCCGCGCACAGCAGGGCATCTGAGGTGGCGTTGACGTGGCCAATAGCTCGGAGCCACAGATCTTGGCGCCGAGCTCGGGGCCAAGATCTGCGGCTCCAACCTTGGAGCCGTGGATCTTGGCGCCGAGCTTCGATATAAAAACCACAGCCAAGTTTCCCTGCCTGAGCCTGCTTTAATTTGTTCCTCCTCCCTCTCGGGTTCTTGCCCTCCCCCACCCGCCCAATCTCTTCAATCGACGAATTTGACCTTAGAAACCTGGATTTAATCCATACATCTTCGCTAGGAAGGTAATCTCTCTCCCCTCCTCATTTTTTACGCATTGATTTGGTATATATTACTTGTATTTTGCCACCCTAAATATGTTATTACTTAGTGTTCAAAGTGATTATTAATTATTGTATTATGTAATGGTAGGATGCCAAGGCGTGGTAAAGCTAGTAAGCCAAGGTAATCTCTTATCATCGTGTTATATTATGTTTTCATTAATGTGTAGGGTTTAATGTTATTTGCTTCCGGTTATTAGAATGAAAATTGTTTCAATTGTAGCTATGGCCGAACGACCGAAAGTCCCTACGACTCAAAGCCTCTCCCTAACGGTGTTCCAAGACCTATGTGCTTGTGTGGTGATCCTTGCAAGGTAGACATTTCTGAAGATAAACAAATCTATAGGCAGAGGTATTGGATGTGTCCCAATTTTGCATGGGAGCCTACCGAGTGTCAGCGCCGCAGTAAATTTATCGTGAGAAAATTTTATTGTGCATTAATTTTTTTGGTCATATGAAGTCTTACTTATTTTTTTTGTTTTGTAACAATTGTCTTTGTTGCAGACCCCTCCACCGCTCTGTGATTTTGAGCCATGGATCGACACTGAGATCAAGAAGTCGGACAAGCAGCTTCTACAAGGCCTGGAGGAGTGGGATGCAGATCGTGCGGAGATATTGGAGAAGCGACGCAGAGAGGAGGCTCTACAAAAGGAGCACAAGGAAGAGGAGGAAAGGGGGCGTGTTGCTGCGTATAGGGAGGAGAGGGAGAAGAAGCTTGAGCGTGTGCGCTGAGCGAAGGCAGCAATGGAGGAGAATCCCGATGCCCAGAGGAAGGGAAAGTGGTCTCGTTGCACTGAATAGTCTGCATGACCTGCTAGTTCTATGGTTTATTCATGAATAATATTGTCTAGTTTTGGACTTTGCAATGTGTTATGCATTATTTAGTTTGTCGTCATGTAGTTCAAACATTATTGTGTTGTTTAATGTGTCTTATTATTGGAACTTTCATAGTGTTGTTGGTTTCATTATTTGTGATCATAATATTAATCAATATTGCGGAGGTAGTGCAAATAAAACATAACGAAGTAGTGCATTACATAATTTAACACGCACATCACATGAAATGGCATGTGAGAACATGTACCAAACTAGGGTACAGTGGTCCCACACTAAACCTAACATGCCTTAGGTAATTAAAGCGATACAAATCATCTTAGGAGCATCCACATTTATGCCCGTACATCACGGTCGTATTTGCAATCAAATCATCTTATTCGCTTGTGTACTATAATAAATAATTCATGGAAAAGAGTTTTTCTTGTTTTAGGAGCATCCACATTTATAACATGATATCACAATACGGTACAAACATTGACTCAACCAAATACTACATCACAAGAGCATACAATAGTACCATAGTCCATTCATCGAACGGAACATGTCAGGCATTGTCCAAATAGTCCATAATGTCCATACAGTCCATAGAAGCAAATAATAACCACAGTCTATGTACTCCAATAGTCCATAGAAGTAACCACATACTTTCCAAATCTCCAGACATACAAAATAACCAAAGTCCAGGCAGCCCACATAGTCTTAACCTACAAGTCGTCGTCACTACCTTCTAGTCTTACCCTTACCCTTGTAGCCAAGAGCACCGATGCCTGGAGTGTACTTGCAAGGCAGACGGCGTCGCCTCGTTCCTGCAACCTGCGTAGGCTGAGTCGAAGGAGCATCCTGGAGCTGAGAGTCACTAAGCTCATCATAGCCATGCTCGTCGGCCTCCTCATCTTCTTCCTCGTCGTCCTCGTCTCCGTTGCCTTGGAAAGTGTCCACAGTTGCCCGGGACAAGCTCTGTCCTCTAGAACCTGTAGATAGGGGTTAAATGATGTGTGCACATAAGTAATCATATTATATCATGATTGTATCATTTAACTCCGTTCAACTAAAGAAAATATGTAATGAAAATATACCTCCGTGAGAAGAAGTACCGATAGGCCATGGCTGCCAGTGTTGTTCCTGTGGCCCGTGTACGTCCATCGCAGCCTACGTGCTAGCCTCTGTTATGCAAAGATGCAATTAGTATAAGAAGAATAAACGACAGAAACATGATTAGCCATAACTTGTTGCCTGCTGTTTACAGATTTGTTACAAAGGCATAACATAATCTAAAAGACCTTACCTATTTCTGTGATATTTTTAGTAGGGACTCATAGTCTATTTGGTTCTACAAGACTACCAAGAACACATCATCCTAAAAAAGCAGAGGTAACTTTTTTTTGTTTTTGTTCCTTACTTCTATAAAATTGGCAATTACCTCTGAGTTTTGTGCAATCAGTACTGCTGCTTCGGTTTGGCATGCAGGTTTCATCCTTACTTTAAATTCCATTCACCCATGCTTTAGATTTGTGCTTATTTCCTCCCTATCATCTTGCTAATCAAGTTATTATATATCTATTCATTTTACTGATTCATGAACCATAGACAAAAAAAAACGCAGCCTAAGTTCTACTCACGCATTACTGCATCAGTTTGGTATGAAGGTTTCATCCTTACTTCTAATTAAATTCCAGTCATGTCAAATGTTGTTCTTCACTACAAGGTCTTTACCTATTACCTTTCTCTGCAGCACATATGCAACTGGACCTGCTGGTCATGCACGTAAGAAACGAAATGCACCTGTAACTTTTACAAGAAGAGGTAGCTATTCATGTTCTAGGTAAAAGACATAGCTGAGCTGACATTATTGTTATCGTTAACACCGAGTCTACTCATATGTCAATTTATCATCGTTATGCGGATTTATATGTTCACCTGCAAACATGATATGATTTTAGATGCACTTACATGTGGTTCCATTGCGTGAAAAAAAAATCTTACCACCCAGTGTATTGACTGATTAATTTCGTGCATATTGCCGACATAGATATACCATACATTAAATGGATTACCTAGATGAATCACACAGCCCTGACATGCATGGCATACCAAAAAAAGGAATAGGATAAATATTTTTCATTCTCGAATCAGATATCACAACAATGCTTTTTTTCTGGTAACCTTTCCCTTCAATAGATATGTACCCAACAGGAACTGTTGCTGCCAAGAATCGAAAGGCAGCTGTAGCTTTGGAACAGGAGGCGCACATTCATGTTGCAAGTAAAAAGCATAAGTAATTAGTTCCCACCATGTCATTGACATTCCCCTTTCTGCTAAGTAGCTCTAGAGATTATTATCATTTTCACCTATGCACAGAGTTCAGAAAATCCAACACCCCTCTTACGCATACTTACCACCGCCGTAAGTTCTTAACCTCTATAATGTTGATTTTCTGTTCTTTCAGTTCGTTCCCATTTGCTTCCTTCTATTCATTGCACATGTGACAACCTGCCTATATATATCTCGACGAATTATTCCCTTAAAAGGACACCCACATCTATCAATTACCACTAAAATCAGAGAGCAATATACGTAAACGCCTCATTTTATTTAAACACACTTATATAGAGGTGTTTTTTGTGAGCTAAAGGTACTAGGTTTCTGCTTTCTGAATCGATTTTGTGCTTCTGAATCATCTCTTCCTCGACATTTGTGCTTCTGAATCGATTTTGTCCATATGAAATCTATTAAATATTATGAATTCATATATACTAATACTAATATTTTCCTTGCCAATAGTTTTCAATATGTGTTTCTGCTTTGGTTTTGTGCATGTATATAATATTTTTCTTTAAATATAGTGAACTATGTCCAGTACTGCCTCTGCCTAATGAAAGTCGACGTAAATATATAGTACTAAAATTTGTTGTGAACACTAGACATACAGAATATGATCCATTGATCATACTTGCAAGAATGAGTCTCTTACTTGAAGTTCGCTACAAATTGCCATAGATTTCTACATTCACTTAAGGCTCACTGTTTTGTTATGCAGATTTTTATGCAAACGCATTTCATGTGTGCTATAGTCCAGGACTAAATCTGATGACAAACAAGAAAGTTGCATATCCCTGATGTACGTAAAAATTTTAATCTGTATGTCTCGGTAATATATTTCAATAGCTCTATTATGAAAGTTAAGACACATATGCTCCTTTTGACTGTATGATTTGTCTTTAATGCAGTTCATAAACATGGACTTAACACGGAGAAGCTAAAAGAGGAAAAGAAGAAAGAGAAAAACAAATAATTCAGCACCAGATATGCATTAGCAAAAATGCTTGGCTGCACTGTAATTTATGAATATTTAAGCAAACATCACAGCAGGAAGTAAACACAGCAGTTAGGTATCAAAAACTTTAGATAAACATGTCAAGCCACCATTTTATGCTAGATGTCATGCTTGAGCAGTGAGATATTAAGTAGACTTACTCCAAGAAAGCTGTCTAGTGTGTGCTCGTCCACGACTGTCCTTGGAAACCGTTCGGTCTTAACCACAGATTGCTTCAGCGCGTTGCCCTGCAAAATTTATAAATAGGTGATGCAACAGTAGCACGCAACCATAGGTCATGAAACATTTCACCACTAAGAGCACTTAAGCACCAGCATACTGCTTATATTTAACCAAATCAGTGTCATGGTTAGCAATTCCCAGTTCACCAATACACTAATGCTCACAAAGTTTTGTGATCTGTGCAGTTTAGCTGAATTTAGAATACCTAAAAGAGACTAAGAGTCGCTTGATATAGTTAGCAATTTAAAGTGAACAAAAAGATAGTCATCAGGTGGCACAAATACAATATGCAGAGACTATGGAGAATGGGAAGCCAAAGGCTGTCGACTTATGCAGCTTCTGATTTCACAAAGTTTAGATTTAGCTGTTGTCACATGTTCAGATTTAGCTTCTGTATTAATTCACCACCAGATGTGCACCAAATATTTGAACTTGTAATTCTTAATCAACTAACTCCAAATATTGACACCTGGTATTAACCACTAGGTTCTGAAGCTCTATAAATTTAGCTACCATAGTATTTAAATGATAGTGTTATTGATGACATTACCACTCGATCTAGGATCGGTGCAGACTCCACCTGTGTCCATGCCCTCGTCGCAAGGTCGTAAGCCGTTTGTTCATCGTCGGAGGACTCAATGTCGACGTAGTCTGCTTGGGTCCATTGTTGCTTAAGCTTTGTCCTTGTTGCCCGTCTGTACCAAGTCAGATACGCTCTGAAGTTCTCGTTCGTGTGGGGCTGGTCATTCTCATACAAGTTCTCATGAAAGTTTTCCCACCGGTCGATGTAGTCACGGTGCAAGGTCTCAAAGTCCGTCTCCTTCTTTTGCTTTTGACGATCGATCCTGTAGGTTAACAGAAATGAATATGCAAACTTATAGGCTACAACAGGATATCATAACAAAATTGGAGAGGATTGTATTTAAAACTTGTATGCAAGAATAATGATCTAACTATTTTGAAGCAAAAGGATCTGATGTTTTCTACCCTTTTCTCTTTATTCTCACTTTGGCTGAACTGGATCTTAGTCTTGAGTGCTCGCTCAGCAGCTAGGTTCTCCTTATGCAAGGTTGAACACTCCTCTATATAATAATAGATGTGAAATACACAATCTGAACAACAATCTGACCCAGTTTTAAGAGCCTAGCTGACAACAATCTGAACACTTTGTTTCCAAGATATTTGTTTATTTATTGAGTAGGGGTTTGCCATTCCTGTTATTTTTTTTCTCTTAAAAGGAACCTAACTGATTCCATAGGCATTGACTGGCTGATGCTGGGCTATCACTGAAACATGAAATCAGGTATTGTAGGTGTGTAAGCTTACTTGTGTAAGTCTATTGACGTCGAGAACGGCTCCACGGGCCACACCTACCTCAAACCAAATTGGCATACAACCCGGTGTGGCAGGTGCCACTCAACCGCGTAGAAACAGATCAACGGGCAACGCATCAGGTACAGGTCTGAGTCAATCTTGCACATGATGCTAAGCCCAATGTGCGCATAGTGTTCGTCGTCGTACAGCTCCCAAGTAACCTGCGTTTGATTCATTAGTCAAGTAGTGCTTACATCGGAAAAACAAATTAGTATGTCAAATGTAGCTAACTCACCAGCCCTGGCGTGAGTGTGTCAAGCTCGTTCGCAAACTCGATGTAGGCACGTTTACTCCGGGCGAAGGGACCCTTTACCTGGTCCCAAAGGTAGGCATACGTCGGCCGACATCGAAGGCCAGGCACCTCGAACCATGGACGAGGATCAAGAACTTTGGGCCGACCGACTGGTAGACGAGACCACATCGAAAGCTGAAGCAGGTAAACACATCCTCCTAATGTAGCGTTCTGTGAACTCCGGCGACACGCCTCGCAAAGTTGCCGGTACAAGAACCCCAACACTGCAGAACCCCGGTTGTAGCCCCCCGCCGTGTGCCAGTCATTAAGACAGGGCAGGTACATCCATGACGCGGTGTCTCCTATGCCGTCGGGGAACAGAACACAACCAAAAAGGTGCATGACCCATGCCCTGCAGCAGTAGGTTATTGTCTGCTCGTCTGCATGATTAGGACACTGACCAAAGTTCTATCTCAACCAACTGATGAGTACTCCAGAGGAGCGGGTACTCGGTGTCTCTGGAGGAAGCTCTCTTCCAAGGAAGACCTCCACTCTATCTCTCCAACCAGCGCATTGCAGTGGCCGATAACTGGGCGGCCACTTATATGGACACCAAGGAACTTTTGCGTGTCTTGAAGAGTAACGGTAATCTCACCGCAAGGTAGGTGGAAGCTGTGAGTCTCCGGCCTCCATCTACAAAACAAAAAAGAAGTACTACGGTTAACACATGATACTGATGAAAAGATTTTGAGCAAATTTAATAAGTTTGACATATCTAGTACTATTCATACTATTTCAAAGGAAAACAAAGAACCTTGTCTATTGGTTAGGCTGCCGTGAAGCTAAAGGTATTGTCTTTTCATTTTTACTGTTAGCCGCCTTTTGCCATATCTGAAATATCTAGGTTCAAATTGCATATACCCTGGTGATCAAATCCCACTTACAAGAAGACCCTTATTCTTGGTTATTGACAGTACCACCCGCTATGCTTTCAAGGTAGGTTTGATATTTTATTTCCCTCCCTATATCTTCTGGCCTACCTCAACTTTGCTAGGGACTAAGAGCTAGTCGCTGCTATTCACTGTCTAATGCTTTGTACTGAATTGTGTGGTTTTTAGGCAAAGCAAAAGTTAACTTGTCATATGCAAATAAGCCATACTAGCGTTCACCTCTAGGCTGCTGCTGCAGCTGTGTGGCTGCCAGCAGCTTGCTTTACCAGCCTGCTGTACAATAAAAAAACAGCCGCAACTTAAAACATTTAACTGCTTAGTGTAATTTTGTTACCTATTGACTAGAGCTGAGATCACCGCGGGGTTGAAGGCGGGCAACCCACAGCGAACCTGGAACGATGCAACGTCAAGTCCAGCCCTCTCAAGGAGAGGAGTATACCTGTCGTCATACCGCACATCCTCGAACTTATCGTGGGTTCAAGGACGAATAGGGTGCAGTTCCTGCAAAGAATGGAAATTATTAGATTAATTCATGAACACAAGAACATATGCAGAGAACAAATGACAAGCAGAAACTTGATGTGTTCAACTGTCCATTCATGTGAGGCTACAAATTTGGGACAGCAAGGGTGGAGCTGGAATGGGTACTCAACTAGACTACATGTGAGGCTACAATGCTGTTAATTATCTTTATAATATTTGATAGTTTCTTGTTGCAAAGCAAAGAAAAAAAATTTATATGCATTGGCTCTACTGTATTACGGTTAGGGAAGGAAGTATAAAGAGCAAATTATGTACTAGTAGGAGACCCAAATGGACTCTATATTGGTACGAGTATAAACAGCAATGCAGTTCTAGTGAACACGCTATTCTTCATTAGATCTACAAAAATTGGTGTTACAATCTTCAATTTTGATTGGAATCACAATACTAAACTTTAATCCATGAATAGTAATTTAATATAGCCTGCTCCTAAGACCTACAGTAAATTCTGATGGATATTTAGACTTACAGAATCATAGTTCAATTATTTGTACTCATGAATGACGGCCCTTAGGGAAGTACGCATACAAAGTATGCATTGGCTCTACTGCCCCATTTGCTTGCCTTAAACCTGGACTGATTCATTTTGACGTGTTTTGGTCGACCAACAAAGGAAAAGCAGACAGTTTAAAAAACAAAGGAAAGCAGACCTGCATTCCATATTGTATATGGATCTTATGCTATTTTCATTTTGACGATGTGTTTTTGGTTAGCCCACAAGTAGAAGTAAAGTCGTTACCTCCCCCTCCGCGGTGAGTCATCCTCGGTGCATCTCCTCGTAGTACGGCTCCAGCAGGTGGAATAGCTCCATCCTAGAAAATATAATGACAAATGCCAGATTAGTTTCATATGAGCAAATAAATAACTTTTAGGTACTAGTAAACATGCAAGTCAAACTTTGGTTATTTTCACCTAAGGAGCCAATGGCATGTACGTGAGTTATGCCCAAGTCTACCACATTTCCCACATTGGTTCTGCTCGGGGTCAGTAAGAAAGGGAGTTGCTCTCCCTCGCCTCGTTCTACCAGAAACCTGGTCCATGACCATCTTGTGCCTCGTCCTCTTTCTGGTTCCACGTTTGTCCCAACGTGCTCCTGGATCTGCAATATATTTCGGCCCAGTGTAAGGTGGCCACTGACCCTCGTCTAGGAAAGGCTCAAAACGGGGAGACCAAGTCAGTACAAGGCTGTCAACACTGAACTCCCACGGTATCTGGGTCTCGTAGGCAAAGTTGCGATGTTGAGATGCTGCAACATAATGAGAACAAGGAAAGTGATACTGCCTGGTTTTGCCACGTCTGCATGAGAAATTAGTAAGTACCACAATATAACTCCTTGATGGCCGGACCTCACCATCAGACGTTGTACCACCCCTATCTGTGACCTGGTACTTGCCGGTGTTGTGGTCAAAGCAATCGACATCATGTGTGGTAGCCCTTTCATTTGCCTTGTCAAGATGCTTCTTAGGTTTAGGTGCCCATTTCTGATTATTACTCTGTAGTGCCATTGCCTGAGCGTGTCTCTCGTTAAACCATGCAACTAGCCTATAAAAGGTGAATGATATAATGGCATTGACCGGCATGGCACATATACCCTTGAGCACACTATTAAATGACTCGGCCATGTTGCTAGTCTGAAACTCGTACCTCCATCCACCATCATCATAGGTTCTTGTCTATTTCTCTGGTCTCTCATCAATCCTCTCAGCCACTGCCTACCTTCTGCGTTTGTTGCAGTTTTTAGCTGCTCCAACTTCTCCTTGAAGAACGGGACCTCAAGCATGCGAGCAACTTCCTCGAATAGAGGAAAGTTGTCCTTCGTACCATCCTTCCGAAGTAAATTATCGGCAAGGTGCCGAGTGCACCAATGGTGGTGCAAAGGTGTATACCCCGGAATCTGCTCCTACACGACACTGAGTATGTCCTGGTGTCTATCATATATGACACCAACCTCCCTATGAGAGCCAATGACATGTATCCGAACAAGCCGCAAGAACCATCCCCAACTGTCTTTGTTCTCCCTCTCCACCAAAGCGAAAGCCAAAGGAACTAATGTGTTGTCTGCGTCACATGAAATGGCTACCAAAAGTGTGCCCATGTACTTGCTATTAACGGTGGATAACGTCAACATTTTATATATGAATAAACAAGAGAAATGGTTAAAGTACAAGAATATGCATAGGTCTAGGGTTTAAACTAACAAATTCCATGAGTTTTGGTGAATCTCTATTTTCCGTAGGGTTATTCCAGAAAACGTAGGAAGGGGGACCTAATTGAGAAAAAAGGACAAAACTTGATCGTGACGAAGGATACGCTAGAAGACTATAGAAGACACCAGAAGGCACGGGAACAAACGAGAGGACAAGAAGCTGCCAGGTGGGGCTGGTCGGTCCCACCACCATGCCACCCGGCCCCCTATGGGATTTCTCCATGAGCTTCTGGAGTATTCCTCCACCGCCTCCAAGGATCCATCTTCACCCTTCGTCCAAGTCAGTTTGATCCAAGGGCTTACGTTCATCCCACCGGGCTATATAAGGACCCTGCATCCCTCCTGAAGCATCAAGTCATTCAAGATATTCAGTTAAAGATCAACTCATCCAGAGCCAACCCTAGTTCCTCAAAGTTCCTTTAAATTAGAGCTTAGGAAAGTTAGATTAGGTCTAGAGGGAAATCAAGCAACGCTTGAATTCCTGACGTTGGCAAGAGCGTGGTTCGGTATATCTCTTGTACTTTACTCTATTTCTTTATTTCATTTGAGATTGTATCATTGCTACTATGTTTATGTCAACATTAAGCTTTATATTGTTTATGTTCATGAAGGCAATGTCTATTGTTTGTTCTAGTTTGATATTTGGTGTAGCTAGATTATGGAAACCATGCATATGTTCGTATAGCGCTCATCCTATTGGATCATGGGTGAATGATAGACATTATGTGAGCGTGGTGCTTAGATATTTATTTATCTGCAGATGCCCTTATATGCTGGGAGGTGATAGATCACGTAGGTGACAGCTGCGTTGAGTCCTTTGCAGTCCATCCCCATATATATTGATGTTGGTAGAACCCGGTCGCGAAGGTTAGGAGGACTATGTTTTCGAATTTCCCTAGATGATGTTCCTTATGTGGCATAGTTGTGCCGATGATCACCAGATATAGTTAATTAAAACTGCAGTGACTTGTTAGTAAGACTACCTAGGAATTATCTTTCTAATATTCTAATTGGACTAAAACCTATTGCTTAACTAGAGTGCTCTGAGTTACTATTTATTCATTATGATGATTGATCAAGTACTTATTATTTATATCTTTATTATTATCTTGTGACTTATCCCTGTTTTCAATAGAGTATATGATATTGGTTCATTCTCTCATGCATATTCATAAATTATCAATACTAGTGCATTGCATAGAATAGTCATACATTTCCAGTGGTAAAATTATAAATCGATAACCCTGGAATACTCTTGGATAAAATATTATAATGGTATAATTATCTGTCCGCTTGCAAAATTATTCTTCTCATTCTTATCTTTGTATTCTTTTTAGTCATATGAAATAATATATTCATGTTTAGTGTTATTTTTGTAGTAATGCTAGATAGAACCAACAATATTTCTAAGTTCATCACTGGGATGACAACTTAGTTAAATATTAGAGAAGAAGGTTAATTGATAGGTGGTTACTATAACAGTGATAAGTTAATAATTACCATATCATTTCTGGCGCCGTTGCTATTAGTAGGAGTAATTCTATTTTTAGTAATAGAGTTAAGAAATGCCAACACTTGCCGAGCAGAAAAGTACCATCAATGGATACACACTAGACGACAGTGTCTGAAGGCCTCGACGCACTGGGGAAAGCACTAAAATGCACGGAAGAATATCTACCTCCCGTCCTTCCATTCATTCGGCTTCGGGATATACTCGTAATGCATGCGTGGATTTGCTGCTTTCATTGCATTGAACATTGCAGGCAACTACTCGTACCCCTCCTCCCAGTCTCCATATATCATCTTCCAGACCCATTGCTTTGCCGCCATGCTTTACCATACTTTATGTCATACTTAAATATTTTGAGTCATCTCCATAATTATCCTGACCTTTAAGTTGGGCTGACCCTTCAAAGTTGTGTACAACGTTCTGGCAATGAAGGTAGAGGTCAATTGTCGATGCTTCTATTTTAGATCTGTTTAGGCACAAGTGTGTGGAACTACAATTTTGGTGATCTTGAACTTCCCTGTGGCCTTCTGTTTGCGAGCACAGACCCTCCAATCGCAATCTGACATCTCGCACACCACTGTGTAACGGTGCTCCACATAGGAGTGCCTCACCTTGAATGGTCTTTTATGTCTCACAGATTATTCCTGTAACCACCTCCTTAAGGTGGGCAAGTCCTTGAAGACCATACCCTTCTGAATTTCCACGCTGTCACCGGCCTCAGGAGCCTTTAGCAACTCGTCATCTCTTCCTTCTGCATAAGCTTGTTGACAATGACTGACGTCGCTGAATTCATGAACCAGTGGATCACGATCGGGACACAAGCTTCTGATGAGCTCTATTTCTTGTTTGCTCAAACCTGTAACTGGGTGGTCGTCATCAGAATCAACGGCCCTTGTTGTGCCATAAGGCTCCTCATCATCCACAATATCAACATCCACAATGTAAGAGGCTATGAACCCTGGGTCCACATTGGTTGATGGAGGAACAGGAGCACAACCATCATTATCAAGATTGTCTCCTGCATTTAAAGCACAAATATGGATACCATTGAGATAAAGGAATGGAATGAACGAAAAATAAGGAAAGCCAAATCGTTACTAAATCACTTACTAGGATGATTCTGGGTCAAAGGGATCTCCTGAGGGGTAGCAACAACATCATCAGTCCCACATGGTGCACGGACACCAGGACATACACCAACCTCATTCGGGGCGGATTGAGCATCGGCCACCACAACCACATCTTCCACATCCACCTTGCGGTTGGGTAACGGAGGCTCAGAGGGTGCCAGATTCTCCGCTTCTGGCGACAACATCATCAGTCCTTGAAGACCATACCCTTGTTGGACAACTTTCGCACAACCAAATCCAAACATTGAAATTCATTCTTCATGACAATTTTGATATATTTGTCCCATTGAGCCTATGATGCAATTGGGACCAACCGCCTCAAAATTGTCCCTGACCTGCCATGGTGAAGCACCCCCTCAACTAAGATGGCATCTTCATTTGAATTGCATTTAAGCTCATCACAAGCCCTACCAAACAACTCAGAAAACAATGGCCGGTCATCGAATATCACTGGCACCCTTTGCATTCCAACAAAACTAACATTCCCAAACTCATCTTCCTCCACACTTCCTCCATGATACAGGGTGGCTACGTTGTCTATCTAGTTGGTATGCACAACAATTATAACTCATACAAAAATTAGTATCTAAGTGTTTATCAAAATAAATAAGTACCTAATAACTATCTATCTAAGTATATAACTAAATTTGATAACTACATTTCCTACAAATAATACCTATCTAACTAAATCGTCACACTAACTAACTAAATTAACTAAGTAAATTATATCACTAACTAACTAAATTAGCTAACTAAATTATATAATAACTAAATTGTCACACTAACTTACTAAATTAACTAACTAAATTATATCACTATATAACTAAATTAGCTAACTGTATGACTATATAACTAAATATAAATTGTCAAACTAACTAACTAAATATAACTAAATATAATAATTAGCTAAATGATCTAAACTAAATAAACTATAAAACAAAATTAATTAAACAAAAAAAATTACCCGGGCACCTGCTCTCAGGGATGGCTGAGGAGATTGGGGGAGGCGCTAGGCGCGGCGCCAGCCACGCGGGCCGCCGGCGGCCCGCCGGCCGGCGAGGACGCCGGGGAGAAGCGGGGGCCGCCCTCGCCGCCGGTGCACGCGGAGGTTGAAGATGGGGCGATGAGGGCGGCCAGGGACCGGACGGGGGCGTGAGGGATCGTAGAGGAGGGCGGGCGACGACGTCCTTCGGGCTCCTACGGTGGTGCTGGCCGGCGGGAGGCAGCTTTGACGGTGGCGGCGGTGGGGCTAACGGTGGGGAGAGAGAGAAGGAGAGAGAGAACCGACTGCGAGAGTGAGAGGGAGAGTTCGGTGCGGCGGCTCGGTTATTTTAAAACCTCGACGCCATAGATCTTGGCTCCGAGCTCGGCGCCAAGATCTGTGGCTCCGACCTCGGAGCCTTGCTCCGAGGTACCGGTCACATCAGCGCCAAGATCTGTGGCGCCGAGATGTGTTACCTCAGAGGCATGACTTCTGACGCCGACCCCCAGGGTCCAAAAAAATCAGTTTACGTCCCCCAAGGGCCCAAACGTAAATTTTCTTTAAAAAAAGGTCAAATAGTAAAAAATAGGGACGCCGACGCGCGGGTTGCGGGGGGTAGCGACTAGCGTCACGAGATGTCTGTTACGTGCGTGTTTGCTTACATCCTGCTGACATCAGTGCAAACGGGTTCCTAACGGTCCTGCACTGGTTACATGGATAGGGTTCCAGCCTTCAAGGAAGGAATTCCTTCCACGAAATATGCGTCACAGTCTCAGAATTCAGAAATCAGCCCAGACCAAACGTTTTTCAACCTTCGTCACGGCCTGCTGGGCTTCTAGTTCTAGGTCGAAACAAATAGCGACTGTGGACCGAAGACGAAGCCTCACCACCGGCCCCTAAGCAAAGGCGGCTTTTCATAAAGAAGTGAAACCTTTTCCTCAAAAAAAAAAATAAAGAAGTGAAACCTGAGCCACCGGCTTTTCTTCTAAGGGAGCCAGGCCAAGCACCTGCTGGACTTTTGTTACATACAAACAAAAGGAAAAAAAGTGCTGGTGGGTGGTAGTTCAGTCGCTTTTACACTGTATTTCTTTTTTGAAAGGGTACACTGTATTTTTCTCTGTTCTATCTGTTGCAAATTAGTACATGTTACAGCTACCAACTGTATGAACGCAGAAAGCATGACGGATGCACGGGGGCGCAAAATCTTCGGTGTGGCGATAGAAACTCAATTATGGGCGGCGACGTTAATGTTCTACAGCAAAAACGAAGACATTTTGTTGTCATAAGAATTTCAATATTTCTCAACAAATTTTTGGTTTGCCTACCTTCCCCAACCGCGCTAGGCCACTACTACCACCGATCTATCAACCATCTAATAAAAAAATCGCAATTCGCACCGCCGGCGATGTCAGTGCGGGCCTGCGCTTCGGTTCACCGTGGCGCCACCGACACGGAGAATTCGGTGGGCACTTGAAGCTTCTGCTGCCACACCCGAGACTCCAGATACACCTTGGACACCTTCCCCGCGACCCACGTCATGTCCGGTCGATCCTCCCCCGCTGCGCACCGGAGCGCCACCTCCACCAGCCTCTCCGCGGCCGACACTGGGAACGAGTCCCCAAGCCTCCTGTCCACCCAATTCCTCACGCCGCCTTCCGCCGCAGCCGCAGCGGCCGTCTCGAGGACCGACACCCGCTGGAACTCCTTGGTGCCCCTGTCGAAGCGGTACCTCGCCGGCTCCTCCCCGGAGAGCAACTCCAGCAGCAGCACCCCGAAGGCGTATACGTCCGCCTCACGCGAGGGCTCGCTCGTGCCCGGGGCCGCGTAGGGGGACTCGCCGACCTCACGGGCGTCGGCGGGGGCCGCGAGTTCGGCCGCGCCGAAGTGGGTGAGCCGCGCGCGGAGGCCCGGGTCGGACACGATCACGGCGGAGGCCGAGACGCGGCCGTGGACGGCGCCTGCGTGGTGGTGGACGTACTCGAGCCCCTGCGCGACGTCGGCGGCGACCTGGACGCGGGAGACCCAGGTGCGGAGGGCCGTGAAGCTGGGGTTGCGCGGGCTGCGGAGGCACGCCGCCAGCGTGGCGGCGCCCGGCGGGAGCTCGTAGGCGAGGTAGAGGTGGGCGCCCGCGGGACAGGCGCCCAGCAGCCGTGCGAGGCTGGTGTGGTGGTACCTGCCGATCCTGGCTAGCGCGGCGGCGTCCACGGCCGCGGCGCCGGGGCGGCGCTGGAGCTGGAAAAGGGCCGCGTCGCGGCCGCGGAGGGAGCAGCGCCAGTAGGCGGAGGAGGAGGCGGCACCCCCTGCGCGCTTGGCGAGGAAGCTGTTGGTAGCGGCGGCGAGCTCCTGGAACGGGTAGATGACAGGCGGGTCCGGGAGCGAGGCGCGCGCCGCGGCGAGGGAGGCGCGGCCGGAGGACGCGGAGGAGGTGGAGGACGACGAGGTGGCGCCGCGCCGCTGCGCGCTGGCCGTGCCCGTGCCGGCGCCGGACGGGGACGGCCCTGCCCCCGAGTACGACGTGGACGGGGTCGGGGAGGAAGAGGAGACCCCAGTCGCGGCGGGGCGGCGCTTGGCGGAGGCGGACGAGGAGGAGCGGCGGTGAGAAGGTGACGCCACAGGCCGCGACGCCAACGCGTCGGAGCCGGCCCTGGGCTTGCACATCGCCGCCCGTGGCGACGGTGACCAGGTGCGGCTGCGAGTTGCCACCGCGCCGGGGCAGAGCATACCCGCGGAATCTCAATCTCAATCCCAAAACGTGTGCACAGCTGGCAGGCTGCTAAGGATGTGGGTTAGTAGCAACAAAACGCGACCCCCGCAGTGTGTGCACAGCATTAAGCCATCTCATGGCCGGGGTTGAACCCTATTAGATTTTTTTTTACAGGTTCGCAGTTCACACTTGTTGTGTACGTACTAGCGTCATGTGCTTGGGTCTGTGGGAACCTGATGCCGTGGTACTGCTGCAACGGGTTGCTTCCTGCTCTCTACGGCCATCATCCAATGACCCATCACAGATCACAGTTCACAGCCAGCCAAACATGACCAAGCAGTGAGGACAAGTACCCTGCAATATAAAGTGAGTACATCACCTGCCTATGCCTTGGCCTACGAGAACGGATGTGCGCTAGTCAACTGAGTCAAGATAAGATGGCCTTTCTGGTGAAGTGGTGATCCGGCCACCGGGTTTGTCTTGTCCAACTAGCGTTATCCTGTATAGGAGTGTCTCAAGCGTGCAATAAGCTAGGCACGCCTGCTGCCTGCTTGTGTTGCTCAAGTTGATTGGTGGCGCACATTCAAACAAGAAACGCGCTTTACATTGCGTGACAGGGGATCCGGCCAGCCAGTGACGACATTTGGTTTTTGAGATACTGGTAAGGCACAGACACTCCATCGATCATACTGAGCCGACTCTACCTACTGATCTGGTCAATATTTGCATGCTGATTTTGCCTTGCTTACTCCCAATCGAACAAAGGACACGACCGGGCCTGCATGCGGTGCGGTACAGTCCAACGATCTCCCGGCTTCCAAGTCAGTTTTGAAGTCACTCGACTGAAATTTACAACTTTAAACGACAAGTCACTCGACTGAATTTTACAACTTTGCCTGCTGGCGCCGGCCGCCGCCGTTCTGCAATTCTGTTCTTGTACAGTTTATGCAGGACAGCTGGAGATAGCCAGATCATAACAAGCCCGGCCAGACCGCTTGCCGCGCGGGGCGCCCTTGGCGTGTCTCACGGCCGCCCTCACTTGCCTCCTGTGCTCCTCGACGCGATCCCATCTCTGCAGAGACGCGTACACGTTGGACAGACCGTACGCCGCGCCGTCGTGGAGGTCCAGCTTCGATATCCGCCGCGCCGCCCACTCGCTCAGCCTCACACCGCCCTCCTGCCACCGCTCCGCGACACGGGCATCGAGCAGGAGGCTTCCGAGCACCTTGGCGTTGGGGCGGCCGGGCATCGTCTGCACGAGCCGCGCGGCCTCGTCGATGTGACCCGCGCGGCACAGGAGGTCCACCATGCAGCCGTAGTGCTCGGACTGGGGCGGTAGGCCGTACAGCGGTAACATCTGGGAGAAGAACTTTCTGGCCTCCAGCACCAGGCCGGAGTGGCTGCACGCCGACAGGAGCGCCACGAACGTCACCCCGTCCGGCCTGACGCTGTTTCCGTCCAGCCTTCCCTCGACCATGTCGTGAAACGCAGCTATGGCGTCCTCGCCACGGCCGTTCACTCCGAGCCCTGAGATCACCGTGTTCCAACAAAAGAGGTTGGGGCTGCGGGGCATGGCGCGGAAGACGTCGAGAGCGCAGTCCACGCTCCCGCTCTTGAAGTACATGTCCATCAGGGTGTTGCTCAGCACGGTGTCCATCCCAATCCCCTTCTGCTGGATGAGGTGATGGGTCTGCCGGCCCAGTGCCAAGTCCCCCACCTGCGCGCACGCGGCCACCACGGTAGCCATGGTGCCACTGGTGGGTCTCAACCTCTGCTCCCGCTCCTGCTGCCTGCGCATCAGAAGGTGGAACATCGCGATGGCAGAGGCCGGATCCCCTCCGCGCAAGTACCCGGCCATCATCGTGTTCCAGGTGATGACATCCGGCAGCGAGGAGCCCATACGGTCGAACAGCTCTCGCGCTGCGTCCATCCGCCCGGCCTTGCAGTATCCGTCGATCATCGCGTTCCACGACACGATGCTGCTGCTCATCGCGCGGAGGCTGGCCTCGAAGACATCCCTAGCCGAGGTGAGATCGCCGGCCCTGCAGTAGCATGTGACCATGGTGTTCCACGAGGCTGGCGTCCTGTCCGATATTCTGCCGAACAGCGCTCGGGCGTCCGTGACCCTCCCGGCGGCGCCAAGGGCGGCTAGCATGGCGTTGATGGCGACCACGTCCCTCCGCGGCATTTCGTCGAACAGTCTCTGGGCGCGAGCCACGAGGCCCCGCTTCGCGTAGCTGGTCAGCAAGGCGGTGCTAATGACCATGTCGGAGGCGAGGCCCAGCTTGCAGGCGAGTGAGTGTAGGGCTTGCGCTTCCCGACAGCCGGTGCATGCAGTGATCGCTCGGAGCAGGGCGGCCGGGGCATGGGATTGTGAAAGAATCCGCATGAGTGCATGACCGCATAGAAAGGGAGCCAGGCGAAGCACCTGCGCCTACTGGCGTGGAACGATAAAACCCCGTAAACTGACAGGCGACCAGGCTGGCCTTCTCTCTTTGTAGCCTATTTTAGATTTCACACACGACATGTCTAGGTTCTTTTTTAATTTTTGCAACTATTTTAAAATCATAATTTAAAAATAACTCTACCTAATTTTTATTTTCTAACTTTTTTTTTGACACCGCGCCCGCGCCAGGTCGTGTGTCGTGGCAAAATGACTATGTCTAATCATGCATTAGCATGGCATAGATTGTGTAGAAGCCAATGTATACTCTACGTGGAAGCTTGGTAACTCTATTTTTCCATGTCACACAGACATGTGTGACAAAACTAATCTTCTACCTTTAAAAAATCATATACTTTTCATATGGCATGAAACACTACCGCATAAAACTTAACCAAGGCGGGCCTTTTGGATTAACCGAGGCGGACAACGCAACCACCTAGACCGAAAAGGTCACAGTTAATAAAGGAACTACCGAGGTAGTTGTATGCCTGCCTCGGTTAATCAAATAAAAAACAAAAAAAGAAAAATCCATGAACAGGCCCACTGAGCCTATCCACGGGCCCGTCGAGCCCATCCACGGGTCGCCGCTGCCGCCGCTCGCTGGGATATGCCGTAGCCGCACCGCTGGAATCCGGCCCGCCTGCCGCCGGATCTAGAGGTGGAGAGGGAGAGGAAGCGGCCCACCACCTAGATCTGGCCGTCCGCCACCGCAATCGCCGCATCTGGAGGTGGAGGGCGAGGGGGAGCGGTTGTCGGCCCACCACCGCATTTGGATCTCGCCACCGCCACTGCAACCACCGCAACCACCATGCCCTCACCGCATCTGGATCCCGCCACCGCAACCACCATGCCCATCGTCGCATATGGATCCTGCCACCGCAACCGCCATGCCCCTGCGCCGTTGCCCCCACGCCGGCCACCGGGAGGCGCCCCGCCTAGCGCTGCCGCAGGGCGGCCCCGCGCTTGCCGCCCCGAGCGCGCGTGGAGAGGGGATGGAGGAGCACGGGGGAGAGGGGAGGGAGGGAGGAGCAGGGAGGAGAGGGGTGGGAGGGAGGAGTGGGGAGGGAGGAGTGCGTGGAGGAGAGGGGAGGGAGGGAGGAGCGCGCTCGGTGCCCCCGCGGTCGCGTGGAGGTAAAGATGGCAACAGGTATAAACCCGCTGGGTTTGATGAACCCAAAACCATACCCGCGAACATAAAACATGTCCGCTAAAAAACCCACGACCCGGGATCAATTTTGTGCCCAAATCCATGCCCACGCGGGTCTCGGGTACCCATCGGGTCGGCCGTGCCCACTATAACTCTGCAGGCGCAAGTAGTCCCATCTCGCCAAGTCATTCCGCACTGGCCATCTTGGTGAGCTATAAAATAGGCCAAGGGTTTGGCGTTGTGGTGTGGGCTGTGGAATCACCTGAGCCTCCGAGCGCTACACAAGCAAACACAGAATACTCGCTGTCGCTGGCCATGCACATGGGCCACGGCCTGCTAATGCCCAGGTACACATCGTATGCCCTTTGAGACCAATCAAATTGAGTGCATGCAATTAACCATGGCCCACTAGCTAGTTGTAGTATATTCACGTAACGAGTGTGTTCTTTATTTCCTTTGTTGTTTCTAGCATGTCTACCTTTTGTTTTCTAATTATTTTGTGATAATTACAAGTATATAATTGCTGTCATAGACCAGGTTTAAAAAAACTCGTGGGTTTGCGGGTTTGGGTACTACACCCCCAGACCCACGCCCAAGAACCCATTGGGTCTGCCTTTTTTCCCACTAACAAACCCATATGTAGAGAAATTGACCCATGCCTTTACCCTAATAGAGTAAAAACACATCGGGTTTCAAGTTTCGGATACCCGTTGCTATCTTTATGTGGAGGAGCTCGGGGCTGCGGCTGAGGGGGTGATGGAGAGACTGAGAGAGTGTTTTTAGGGTTTTCTCATTTCATGGGCTGGTGTGTGCTAGTGGGTTGGGCCTGATTTACCGAGGCGGTTGCATTAGATTGCCCGCCTCGGTTAATGATTTATCGAGGCGGTTGTATTAGGATGACCGCCTCGGTTAATGATTAACAGAGGCAGTTGCTGAGCCGGCTACTGAAAGCCCAAGTTTGGTTTTGGTAATCAATGACACCAAGTTGCTAATGCCATGTGTTAAGTGTTTTGAGTTAGGCATAAGCAACACATGTGATGAAGGTGTATGTGGCAAGGAGTGATGGCCACAAGATCACAAAGAGATGGTGCATGGACATGAAATGATGATCATGGTGGAGATGCACATAATATGATGAACATGATGATCAAGTGAAAGAAAAGGATCTAAGAGCGCAAGGCAAAGGTATAATCATAGGGTTTTCCTTTTGCCGGTCTAAGATGAGTAGAGAAGTGATTGACCGGATTTAGGATACATAGCCGACTATCAAGAGGGGCAATCACGGTTAGCTCGGAAATCAAGTGCCACTAGATCAATGTCTTGAGCATATGCATTAGGATCTAGTAAAGAGCTAACATAACGCCTTGGAAAATGATTGTGAAATGCTAACACACATGCACATGGTGGTGTACACTTGGTGGTGATAGCACAGTTTGTGAAGGCGGTGGAGTTTAAGCGGTAGAGAGGGGTTTGGGTTCCTCTCTCCCTCCCGCCGAGCTTGCGAGGCGGGATTCGGCGCTTTTTGGAGAAGTGAAACGCCTATTTTCTATTGCGCCGGAAGTCGGAAAAGAAACGGAGGCGAAAGGAGGTCACTGCGTTGACCGGACGCTGCACCGGACGCGGTCACGGTTTGACCGGACGCGTCCGGTCAGTTCATCGTGGCGCGAGCGCTAGGGTTTGTGACCGGACGCTGGTCTGGCCTGACCAGCGCGTCCGGTCAGTTCAATTGGGCGTAAAAGAAAAGCGCACGACCGGCGCGTCCGGTCCTTCACGGGACCGGAGCGTCCGGTCAAGCGTCCAGAGAGGCCGAGCGCAGCGTAGCACCGATCGGACGCGTCCGGTCGCAGCTGGAGCTTACTGGAACGCGACCGGACGCTGACACTGTCGCGTCCGGTCACTCGGTTGAGCGCGTCCGGTCAGGGCAACGTCTAGTTCTGACGCGCACCATTCACGTTTGTCGTGTAGTGACCGGACGCGTCCGGTCACCCTGACCGGAGCGTCCGGTCAGCGCGTTTTTGCTGCGTCGTCTGTAACGGCTAGTTGCGTACCCCTTCGTTATAAATAGACGTTGGACGGGGTTTGAGGGGAACTCTTGCACATTCTAAGATATAGAGACATACTTTGAGCTAGAGAACAACCCCTCCACTCATCTCTTTGATTAGTTGCACATCTTGAGTGAGATTCAAGTGCATTGCTTGAGAGTTGCATTCTAGAGGCACTTGATCTTCGAGTTGCTGCGGATTTCTTGTTACTCTTCCGTGTTTCCCGACACGGTAGACGGCTTGGAGCAGCGGAGGTGATTGAGCTCGCAATTGGAGATTGTTGGAGCCTTCACCAAGTGTTGTAAGGGGTTCTTGATCCTTCCCCGCGGGAGTTCGCTAATTGGATACTCTAGTAAAGCTCGTGGCTTGGAGGATCCCCATCTTGTGTGCGGTTGTGCGGCGCCCGCTGAGGGCTCGACTCTTGATAGTCGATTAGCTCGCGAACCGACAAGTGGGTGTATCGCCACAACGGGGAGTAGCTTGCCGGGAAGCAAGTGAACCTCGGGATAAATTCTTGTGTCATTCTCTTCCCGAGGATTTCTCTTGTGTGATTGATTGATTGGTACATCTCATCTCTACACGGCGGTATAATCAATCAAAGCTCTTCTCTCGTATTACTTCTTGTTTCTAGATTGTAGTTGTTGTTGTGTTTAGTGAATAGCCTTGTACTAGACTTGTGTAGGTGGCTTGCTTAATTAGTTAGAGCTAGTGCTTTTGCTTCGCCACCTTTCGTACTAACTCGTGATTAAGTAATTCTTGTAGAAGTTTTAATTAGGCTATTCACCCCCCCCCTCTAGCCTATTTGGACCTTACAAGTGGTATCGGAGCCAAGGCACCGTTTATTTGAGGCTTAACAACCTACGGTGAAAAAGAAATGGCTCAATTAAGCTTGCACATCAACAACACCAAGAAGGCACCTCACTTTGATGGCACAAATTATGCATATTGGAAGGTTAAGATGACCGCACACCTAAAGTCAATCAATAGAGAAGTGTGGAAGGTCACCGAAACAAAATTTGAGGTTGCTAATCCGGAAGCACCTACACCGGTGGAAGAGAAGAAGCTCCAATGCAATGACATTGCCATTAGTGCTCTTCATGAGGCATTAGATGACAAGACATTTGAGCAAGTGAAAAACATAGAAGTTGCACATGATGCTTGGGCCAAGCTAGAAGAAATATTTGAGGGCACCGAAGGCACAAAGACCGCTAAAGCATATATCTTGCAAGAAAAATTTTCAAGCTTCAAGATGCAAGATAATGAGAGTGTACCGGAGATGTTTTATAGATTGCAAGTCATTGTCAATGAGCTCAAGGCACTTGGTGAGGAGGTCAAGAACAATCAATTCTCTATGAAGTTCTTGAGAAGCTTGCCCAAGAGATTTGATACATTGATCACCGTGCTAGTGAGGACTACATTGAAGGATTCAACTCCTCAACAAATATTTCAAGAGGTGATGACCGATGATTCATATAGAGAAGATGATGAGAAGGATGAGTTGGTCAAGAAGAAGAAGAAGGAAAATGAAAAGAAAGATGATGAAAAGAAGAAGAGTGTGGCATTCAAAGCCACCACATCCAAGGGCAAGTCCAAGATTGAATCATCAAGTGATGAAGACTCAAGCTCTTGTGATAGTGATGACATTGATGAGAAGATGGCTCTCTTTGTCAAGCAATTTGGCAAATTCATGAAGAAGAAGGGCTATCGTGCAAGGAGGAGGAAGAACTCATCTAAGAAGAATGAGCATAACATGAGGTGCTTTAGATGCCATAGCAAGGATCATCTTATTGCAAAGTGTCCTTATGATAGTGATGATGAAGATGCTATCAAGAAGGAGAGGAATGTAACAGAACCGCCCAATTATACGAGATTAAGTAAGAAAATCATCCAACGGACGGACAATTTACCAAACTTAAGCCCGTATAACCCGGTAGTCCGTGAAATCTCGACGGATTTCAAACCATTTCACATCACAGCCAAGATCGTAATAAGTTCAGCGATTACCTTCATAAGTTACACAGCAGTTTGCGGCACAAAATACATCGGAGTTTAAACATAGTTATTACAAACCAGTTTCAAATAAAGTAGCGGAAGCATTAGTTCAAGGCACACACACACACACACACATCTTTTCCAAAATACAGTGCCAGCTCGCGATCATCTCCCACAAAAGCATCAGGAGAGGAGTAGTGAGTGACCATTGCCCATGGTCCTAGGCTTCGCCCATCGCAGGGTAGAGACAGTTGATACAATAACCATAGTACATCTGTCCATCTGCAACAAGTGGGAACAAAGCCCTGAGTACGAGAAGGTACTCAGCTAGACTTACCCGACAAAACCAAAACAAAAAGACTCCAAGGATCATGATAGGCTTTTTTTTTGGTGGGGTAGCTGACTCATTTGCAAGAAAAGCATTTTTAGCTTACCAAATCATTTACAAAAGCATGTCATCTTTTAATTCTTTATTCTCCTGTCAACTATGTTTGCACTTAAGCTAAAGTAACCATGTAATTGAGCAAGCAAGGATTACCATTGATATTTGACAATAATTACCATGTCATTTTCTCATAACTATCCAAGTGTTGTATCCATATTACTACGATGAAGTAACTCAAGTCAAGTGCTCACTATCCAGTGAACGATGGCGATTCGAATCGATTATTGACCAGCTGGTAATTTATTCCTCACACAAACCTCACTCACCCGCTAAAGTGAGGTATTGGTCACCGAGTCAACCATTCAGGTAAAGTCGCGAGCTTGCCAGGAACCACATGTACCCGGGGGCCGCCCGACTGCTCTTTGGCCTTATCATCGCGCCCCCGTTTCCTGCCACTACTGCTCCGGTACAGTGCGTTGCGGGCAATCCACTCGGCCCGAATAATCTCCCGGCTTCGCGGTCGAAAGGTACTTTATCCGGCCAGCTAAATGGGAGGCATGCGTTCAACATGACCCGAGGCCCGACATCGGACGGTCCTTAATCGACACAGACGGAAGACACTACAGTCCAGAACCCTGCAAGCTTCCGCCCGGTCTCACATTCATTCCACACTGAGTTATTCTCACATGACATTTCTTTCACAAAACCAGGTAATCCCCTATAGCTCGCGGATGACAGGCAATCACCCGACTTCTACCGGTCTAAGCAAACTAAGCAAGTATTGACCGTGGACACCAGGGTGACAAGGATCGGGTAAAACAAGGTGGAACAAGGTATAATGCAGCAACGTTTGCAAACAACTCCTAAACTTAATGCATCAGATTAAGTAAAATTAATAAATAATTATTTGCAAACCGGGGGAGAAATGCTCCGGGGCTTGCCTCGCTCGAAGGTACTGGGATGATGGTCGGGGCACTCCGGAAGCTCTTCACCGGACTCCTCTTCTATTTCTGCTGGCTCCGGCTCCTCGGGCTGCTCCTCTGCGTCCTCGGGAACTACTGCCGGAACCACTTCCTGCGATCCTGTATGATGCAGAAGTATGAGTGCAACATGCATAGGTGAAATGTAGAAGTGACATGAGATGATGAAGATGCGGAATGCATACGGTGTAATGCATGTATTATGTCATCGGATTATGTGGAACTTATGACTCTTCTACAAGGTAGTCAACATCATCCAAGAACATGTACTCAGAAACTACCACCACTATTTTCCACCATGCAAGAGTACTTGAACACCCAAGGTGCTTCAAAGATACACCAAAGTATAGTTTACTAACTATTTTTGCATTAAAGAATAAATAGAAACCCTAATTAGTGCTAAGGTTGAACAGCAACACATATTTTAGTAGCTCAGAAAAATCTCATAAAATTACAGTGGGTTACTACTATCAAGAATAGCTTGACATAAAATTTTTACTGCATTTGGATAATTAGAACTTACTATACAAAAATAACAAAATATGGCCTCAAATAGATATTTAAAATACTTTACATTATGAAAAGTATCAAACAACAGATTTAGGAATTTTTCTACTATCTACTACCTAAACAAACACTATGGAAAAATTATCACTTGCATGTTTTATTCAAATTTATTTAATTAACAAAAATAACAAATATTGGTAACAAAAAGCATTTGAACTGCAACTACAAATTTTTATACAGAACACCCAAGATATAAAATTTCCCTAGAAAGTACATGACACAAAAAGATTAATAAACTTGGAATCATATTTTTCTGATTTTTTTTCTAGGATTTATTAAGCAATTAACAAGAAAACAGCCATTTCAATAGTTAATTAAAAACTCTACAGAAAAGTATCTCAAATTTGACATGCAATAATTTTAGATCATAGATCTGGTTCCATTGCATCTAAAGAAATTTATTTCATAATTTTTGGAGCTAAAATGACCAAGAAATCATTTTCCAAGTGCTTTTTCATCAAGAATAATAAAAAAGAAAATGGAAATGGATTTCTTTTTAAGACGCTGGGCCGGCCCGGGAAAAACAAGCGGCCCACGGCTGCCGCGGCCCAGCTTGCGCGCGCGGGGGAGAAGACCGAGCCGGCCTGCTCGGGGCTCGGCCCGCAGGCGCGGTCCAGCCCACCGAGAGGGGGGGGACCCGAGCGCGTCGCGTCGCCGGCGTCCACAGGCCCGACGCCGCGGCGGCGGTCGCGGCCAACGGCCGGCTCCGGCCAAACCACGACCAGCGAGCCCGCGCACCACGTTCGCAAGGAGCTAGCGGACTCGAGAGGGAGGCTTGGGAAGAGGGAGAAGGAACGAGCGAGGCGGTGGGCGGAGCACGGCTCGGCGGCACCGTCGCGGTGGCGCGGCGAGGCGGCCGGAAATTGAACCCTACCGTGGCTAAGGAGGGGATGGCGACGCTTGTTCGGAGAAGGAGAGGATGGGGCGGAGCTCGGTGCAAGATGGATTTGGCGGTGGTGGATGGCCGACGTCGGAACGGGGGAGCGAAGTCGGAGCTCGCGGCGGTGAGCCGTTCGCCCGCTCGGTTTGGGAGAGAAGGAGCGGCTGGCGAGCGAGGGTGGGAGTGAGGGAGCGAGGAGGGCTCGGGCAGGCGGTTTTGAGCGCGCTCGAGCTGGCGGGAGATCAGGGCGAGGACGACGCGCGGCGAGCGGCGACAGCGCATGGCCGACACGCGGCGAGCGCGCTCTGTCGCGGCGGCCAGCGAGGTGCGCGGCGCGCGGGAGGAGGAGGGAGGCCGGGTGGTCGCGGGCCGGGCCGCCTGCGTCGCGCGGGCGCGCGCGCGCGGAGAGCTGCGCGGGCCGATTCGGCCAGCGGGCCGAATCCGGGGCGGCGGCCTGCTAAGGCGAAATTCGGTTTTTTTTTTATTTTCCAAATTCAAATTTAAATGCAATTCAAACTTCAAACTACATTTTGAACAAGAAGAAGACATTTTCTGGAATTGACCCAAAAATAAAAGTTGCTCAGAAATAAATTCTCTACAACTTTGATTAAGGGGCCAACTGAAAATTCTTAATAGATTTTGAATGGCAGAATAAAAGCTAAAATAGGAGATATTTTTGAATATTTTTAATAAATATTTTTGAACAAGTTTTTGACAAAATTTGAGTCATCTAGTTGCTCCAAAGATTGAACTAGGGTTCCAAGTGATGTAAAATTATAGTTGCAAGATTTTTGGTGTAATGTGATTATCATATTAATATATTTCATCACCTAAATCATTTTCAAGCTTTTATTTGATTTAAATTGTAACATTATCACACATGATTATGATGACATGAAATGCCATGCAATATGATTGCCATGCAAAAATGCATTGCGCAACACCGGAGTGTTACAGCCCTCCCCCCTTATAAAAATCTCGTCCCGAGATTTGGGTTACGAACCATTTATAATAAAAATCTTCATAAGCGTTCTTTAAGTATTCACCCGTTTCCCAAGATGCATCCCCTTCATCGTGATGACTCCATTGTATCTTATACGTTTTCACCACACTGTTTCGAGTAGCCCTTTCCTTGGTATCCAATACTCGAACTGGTTGCTCACGATACACCAAATCTGACTTTAGTTTTATGCCTCGAGGTTCAATCCTTTCCTCTGGAACGCGCAAACACTTCTTGAGATGTGATACATGAAAAACTGGGAATATAGCACCCATTGACTCTGGTAAATCCAATTTGTAAGCCACAGGACCCTTCCGTTCCAGGATTTTATAAGGTCCCACAAATCTGGCGGCCAGCTTTCTGCGCACACCAAATCTTTTCTTTTTCATTGGCGTAACTTTTAGATAGACATAGTCACCAACTTCGAACACAAGCGGTCTCCTTCTCTTATCTGCATAACTTTTCTGACGTGACTGGGCTGCTCTCATATTCTGTTGGATGATATGAACTTTCCTTTCGGCTTCTTCTACGAAGTCAATACCATAATACCTTCTTTCTCCGGGCTCAATCCAGTTTAACGGTGTTCTACACTTTCGGCCATACAGAGCCTCAAAAGGTGCCATCTTGATACTCTCTTGATAGCTGTTATTGTATGAGAACTCTGCTAATGGTAACCATGACTCCCATGAACCTCTGGAAGACAACACACAGGCTCTTAACATATCTTCTAGAACAGCATTAACTCTCTCAGTTTGACCATCTGTTTGAGGATGATAGGCAGTGCTACGAATCAGACTAGTCCCCAAACCTTTGTGCAAGTGCTCCCAAAAGTAAGCAGTGAACTGTGACCCTCTGTCAGACACTATAGTCTTTGGTATGCCATGCAACCTCACAATCTCCGCAATATACTTCTCAGCATATTGAGGTGGTCTATATTCCGTTTTGACAGGCAAAAAGTGGGCTGTCTTAGTAAGACGATCCACAATTACCCAAATGGAATCGTGACCTTTTTGAGTAGTGGGTAGACCCGTGATAAAATCCATACTTATGTCATCCCACTTCCAACTCGGTACTGACAAAGGTTGTAGCATTCCGGCAGGCTTCATGTGAATTGCTTTTACTCTACAACATGTGTCACATCTGGCTACATACGCTGCAATTTCCTTCTTCATCTTGGTCCACCAATAACGAGGTCTTAGTTCTTGATACATTTTACTGCTGCCAGGATGAATAGACAACTTAGAGAGATGAGCTTCATCCAAAATTTTATTCTTAAGCTCTCTATCCTTTGGAACAACAAGACGGTTGTCGAACCACAACACATCCTGCTCATCCACCCTGAAGTGTTTCGAGGGTTCTCCTTGAATCTTCTTTTTGATGTGGAATATCCCCTTGTCTGTTTTCTGACCGTCTATAATCTTACTCTCCAAGGAACAACTGACCTGAATACTTTGTAGCACGGCAGGGTGCATTAGATCGAAACCATCTTCAAGCAAGGGTTGCACATTCAGACAATGTGACTTTCTGCTTAAAGCATCAGCTACCACATTGGCTTTCCCAGGGTGATACTGTACATTCAAGTTGTAGTCTTTGATCAGTTCTAACCATCTCCGCTGTCTCATGTTCAATTCTGGTTGGGTGAAAATGTACTTGAGACTCTTATGATCGGTGAAAATATTGCACACATTACCCAGTAGATAGTGTCTCCAAATCTTTAAGGCATGCACAACAGCGGCAAGCTCAAGATCATGTGTCGGATAATTGATTTCATGTTTTCTCAACTGCCGGGAGGCATAAGCAATTACTCTTCCTTCTTGCATTAGCACACACCCTAATCCTGTTTTTGATGCGTCGCAGAACACATCAAAAGGTTTCTCGATGTCGGGTTGTGCAAGAACTGGAGCAGTGGTCAACAGTTTCCGCAAGGTATGGAAAGCTGTCTCACACTCCTCTGTCCACGCAAACTTGTGATCTTTCTGTAACAGACTTGTCATAGGCTTGGCAATCTTCGAGAAGTCTGGGATAAAACGGCGATAGTAACCTGCTAACCCTAGGAAACTCCTGACTTCTGACACTGTGGTTGGAGTCTTCCAATCCATAACCTCTTGCACTTTACTCGGATCTACAGAAACTCCATTCTCAGATAGGATATGACCGAGGAAAGGAACTTTCTTCAACCAAAATTCACATTTGCTGAACTTAGCATATAACTTATGATCCCTCAACCTGGTCAAGACAATTCTCAGATGCTCTTCATGCTCTTTCTCGTTTTCAGAGTATACTAGAATGTCATCAATGAAGACAACTACAAACTTGTCCAACTCTGGCATGAAAACCGTATTCATCAGATACATAAAATATGCAGGAGCATTTGTTAGTCCAAATGACATAACAAGATACTCGTACAACCCGTATCTGGTAGAAAAGGCGGTTTTCGGAACATCTTGAGGTCTAATCTTTATCTGATGATACCCAGACCTTAAGTCTATCTTGGAGAACACTCTGGCTTTAGCTAACTGATCAAACAGAACATCAATATGAGGCAAGGGATATTTATTCTTGATAGTTACAGCGTTAAGAGGTCGATAATCCACACACATCCTGAGAGTACCCTCTTTCTTTTTCTTTACAAACAAGGCAGGACATCCCCATTCAGACTTACTTGGGCGAATAAACCCCTTTTTTAACAACTCTTCCAACTGTTTCTTCAACTCAGCTAACTCATCCGGAGGCATCCGATAAGGTCTCCTCGAAATTGGAGCTGTCCCGGGGATCAACTCGATTCCAAACTCAACATCTCTGTCTGGAGGAAGGCCAGGCAACTCGTCTGGAAACACATCCGGGAACTCACATACTACTGGGATCTGATGGATAGGAGCAACTTCCATGGCACAGGTCACACTCACAAGATCTGTTCTTTTAGGCAATGGTACCTGAAAAGTACCCTCTGCCTGGGGATCTTTAAGGGTAAGCATCCGACTGCTTGTATCTATGACTGCTTCCCAGTCTTTCATCCAGTTCATTCCTATTATTACATCCAAAACTAGTCCAGGCATAACTACCAGGTTCACTCGAAACTTCCGACTACCTAACTCAAGGGTTGCCCCTCTAACCATCTTATTGGTTAACACATCAGCTCCTGCTGAACTTATGCGATAACCATAACTCAATTCTGTGCATAGCTGTTCATGCTTCCGTGCAAATGCTTGACTCATAAAAGAATGCGAAGATCCAGAATCAAAAAGAACAACTGCAGGGTGATGGTTCACAAGAAACTTACCAGCAGTTACGGGCTCTCCCTCAGGAACTTCATCAATGGCGGTGTGGTGTACACGAGCATTGTAAGTCTGTTGCTTCTTTTTAGGCGGATAAGGGCAGAACTTTGAAAAGTGGCCTGGCTGACCACAGTTGTAGCAGGGCCCTTTCACTGTACCAGCAGACCCTATAGCTCCCTTGGAGTTGCTCTGTTCTGCAGCTGCGCTGGTCTTTGTTGGCGGCACTGCGATCTTGTACGGTTTCTGTGGCCCCTTGTAATTCTGGGTTTTATGCTGCGGCGGCCTGAACCTCGCACCAGGTGCGGACGGACGATAAGATGAACGGTTGGCAGGGACAACTCTGGACTGGGATGGTCCTGACTCAAACACTCTCTTGCGGTTCTTGGATGCGGTGTAAGCATTATTGTTCTTCTCTTGCTTCAAACAGTCACTGATAAAGTCGTTGAATCTGTTGCGGGTATTGGTACCCACATGCTTCATCATCTTCGGACTCAACCCTCTCTTGAAACTAGCAATCTTCTTTGCATCTGTGTCAACCATGTCTGGGGCATAGCGGCACAAGTTATTAAAGGCATGCAGATACTGTGTCACCGTCTTGGTACCCTGATTCAAGGCTAAAAACTCTCCAAGCTTCATCTCAACCAACCTTGGGGGAATATAAACTCCCTTAAAAGCTTCAGTGAAATCCCTCCAAGAGATCTGGGCATTAGGAGGAAAAGTACTGCGGTGATGCTTCCACCACATTCCTGCTGGTCCTTGTAACTGATGTGCAGCATACTCTACTTTCAGAACTTCGGTCATCCTTAACACACGGAACTTATCTTCCATAGTGTTAATCCATTCTTCGGCATCAAGTGGCTCTGCTGCTTCTTTGAAAATAGGTGGCCTCGTATCCATGAAATCCTTGAAACTGCTGTACTGGTTCACTCCCTGGCCACCACCTTGATTATTTCCTCTTTGAACATTTTCCGCGATGGTACGCAGAAAGTCTTCCATATTCCTCTGTGATTGTTCAGTACTGCGTTGACTTCCAAGAAACTGTGTGAAGAACATTTCTGCGGTAAGCGGCGGAGGAGGGGGCAAATGTGGTTCTGGACGTGGTTCCTGGTGGTTGACATTGTTGGCACCACTTCCACCAGCTCCTGCACCGTTGCCACCAGTCTCAGCGGCTTCGTACGTAGCACGACGAGTGTTGGCCATCTGCATATTTCAGCAACAAGCACCATTGAGTGAAGTTGTAAAATTATGTCCGAAGGAACAATCATGCCATACTGAATTCATTGGAGAGAACAAGTCATACAAGAAAACAGAGGCGCAATAATTCATTCCAATTGAACAACAGCACCAATTAAGTTACTTAAAAGCAACATCGCGTTCCATACAACCATGTTGCCAGCATACATACACTGGACTTTTATACGTTCGGGTATCGCATACACAACCAAACTCCAAAGATCATCAGTCTCAAGGTCGAACAGGATACATCATGATACATGGAACCCAAAAGAAGGCCATCGCGTCACGCCTAGCTACTAACGCATGACACTATCCTACTCCTCGGGGCCATCGTCGATGTCGGAGGCGTCGCCATCGCTACCCTCAGCTGCAGCGTCGTCGTCGAGGTCCATCTGAGCGGCGTTCGGAGGAGCATACGGGCCCATCCCGTTGTAGAGGGCATGGAACTCTTCATGCAAGTTGGCATTGTACTCTTCTAGCTCCTCGACCCTCTGCCTCAGAAGGTCTCTCTCGTTCCAGGCTTCATTCCTTTCTTGTACTAGCTGCTCCAACAAGCGATCTGCATTCCTGTTGGCCTGAGTCAGCCTCTGTACTTGCTGCATGGAACTCTCGCCTCTCTCGAGAGCTCGGTCCCGCTGCAAGCTCATGTCAGCCAACTGCTCCTGCAAGCTAGCTATGGCACGCGCTTGCTTTTTCTTCTGCTTCCTTGCTTCAAGCCGATCATCACCACGTAGGCCAGTCAAGGTCCAATAGGTATTCTCCAGACCTTGGTATGCTCTGATGGCTGCATACATGGCACTCATGGTGTGATTGTCGCTAGCCAGTCCTTCACTGGGGCCTCTAACCAGGGCACTTCCTTGCGGCTGTACCCAAATGGCGTCGCGAGGATCATCTCTCGGGAAGGTACCGGCCAAAGCTGCTGCTAACTCATTGGGAAATCTGCTCATGATGTCTCGGATGACGCGAAAAGCTGCGCCCTCTGCACCCTCGACTGGAGTGCGTCCTTCGAACTCCAAATGCCAACCATCCCATTCTGGCGCATCACCAAGAGCAGGGACGGTGATCTCTACCACAGCAAGTCCATTTTCAGCTAGCTGGCTCTCGTTCCAAGAGTAAACTGGCTCTTGTCCCTCCGGGTACCCCACATCATGGAGCACTCTCCAAAGCAAGGTGGGCATGCCAAACTCGCTTAGAAAAGTGTCCGTGTTGCGGTGCTCCCGCGGGGCTAGCTGACGACGGGGTGCTCTTCCTCCAGTGGACTTGCGGGCAGTCTGCTTCGTGCGGGCCATCTGTAGCACAAGTTTTAAATTACCCGGTGAGAACATATTTTAGTTGAGGTCACTTTTATCGAAATGGGATAATCCTTTTATAAGGGGAGGAATGCATGCCATGAATGGAATGCACAAACAATATGATGCATGCACGAGTCTTACGTTCTCACAAACTTAGGGAAAAAAAAACATCTAACGGTGAATTCGGTGGCATACAACGATCTCTCATATACGTAACTAATTCGGTCTACACGATACGCTGTTATGTACCTGCAGAAAACTCATTTCAGCCCATTCCCCATGAATGCATGAAAGCAGTAAATCTATCTACACGCTCTACACGAATCCCCAGATGCGTGTACAACGGTAGTGACTACCCAAACACATCGTCCTATTGACGGCATCGCCTCAACGGACGGAACACCCACACATGCGACACTTTTATAAAAACATGTGTAAAACATGTAATTATCCAAGTATCATATAAGCACTTTCCCTAGATCGGCGGTGTATCCGATCATGCTCTCACAACTCACACTTACCGAAGCGTAGAGGTAACTGATCCATACATTACCACTCAATTAAGTGGCACTCATACAATAGCACGCCGTATGAGCAACGAAAAAGAAATATGGTGCAGAACCCCAAGTTAGTACTTAAATAGCCACCTAGAGTCCTTAACTGGGCATACAGGATATGACCACTGGCACACTTTTTTTTGTTTAGTTTCAAAATCACACTTTTTAAGCAGGGTTTTGGTTTAAATACACTTATGAACAGTAATTACGCTAAACCATGCTCCGATGCCAGCTGTAACAGAACCGCCCAATTATACGAGATTAAGTAAGAAAATCATCCAACGGACGGACAATTTACCAAACTTAAGCCCGTATAACCCGGTAGTCCGTGAAATCTCGACGGATTTCAAACCATTTCACATCACAGCCAAGATCGTAATAAGTTCAGCGATTACCTTCATAAGTTACACAGCAGTTTGCGGCACAAAATACATCGGAGTTTAAACATAGTTATTACAAACCAGTTTCAAATAAAGTAGCGGAAGCATTAGTTCAAGGCACACACACACACACACATCTTTTCCAAAATACAGTGCCAGCTCGCGATCATCTCCCACAAAAGCATCAGGAGAGGAGTAGTGAGTGACCATTGCCCATGGTCCTAGGCTTCGCCCATCGCAGGGTAGAGACAGTTGATACAATAACCATAGTACATCTGTCCATCTGCAACAAGTGGGAACAAAGCCCTGAGTACGAGAAGGTACTCAGCTAGACTTACCCGACAGAACCAAAACAAAAAGACTCCAAGGATCATGATAGGCTTTTTTTTTGGTGGGGTAGCTGACTCATTTGCAAGAAAAGCATTTTTAGCTTACCAAATCATTTACAAAAGCATGTCATCTTTTAATTCTTTATTCTCCTGTCAACTATGTTTGCACTTAAGCTAAAGTAACCATGTAATTGAGCAAGCAAGGATTACCATTGATATTTGACAATAATTACCATGTCATTTTCTCATAACTATCCAAGTGTTGTATCCATATTACTACGATGAAGTAACTCAAGTCAAGTGCTCACTATCCAGTGAACGATGGCGATTCGAATCGATTATTGACCAGCTGGTAATTTATTCCTCACACAAACCTCACTCACCCGCTAAAGTGAGGTATTGGTCACCGAGTCAACCATTCAGGTAAAGTCGCGAGCTTGCCAGGAACCACATGTACCCGGGGGCCGCCCGACTGCTCTTTGGCCTTATCATCGCGCCCCCGTTTCCTGCCACTACTGCTCCGGTACAGTGCGTTGCGGGCAATCCACTCGGCCCGAATAATCTCCCGGCTTCGCGGTCGAAAGGTACTTTATCCGGCCAGCTAAATGGGAGGCATGCGTTCAACATGACCCGAGGCCTGACATCGGACGGTCCTTAATCGACACAGACGGAAGACACTACAGTCCAGAACCCTGCAAGCTTCCGCCCGGTCTCACATTCATTCCACACTGAGTTATTCTCACATGACATTTCTTTCACAAAACCAGGTAATCCCCTATAGCTCGCGGATGACAGGCAATCACCCGACTTCTACCGGTCTAAGCAAACTAAGCAAGTATTGACCGTGGACACCAGGGTGACAAGGATCGGGTAAAACAAGGTGGAACAAGGTATAATGCAGCAACGTTTGCAAACAACTCCTAAACTTAATGCATCAGATTAAGTAAAATTAATAAATAATTATTTGCAAACCGGGGGAGAAATGCTCCGGGGCTTGCCTCGCTCGAAGGTACTGGGATGATGGTCGGGGCACTCCGGAAGCTCTTCACCGGACTCCTCTTCTATTTCTGCTGGCTCCGGCTCCTCGGGCTGCTCCTCTGCGTCCTCGGGAACTACTGCCGGAACCACTTCCTGCGATCCTGTATGATGCAGAAGTATGAGTGCAACATGCATAGGTGAAATGCAGAAGTGACATGAGATGATGAAGATGCGGAATGCATACGGTGTAATGCATGTATTATGTCATCGGATTATGTGGAACTTATGACTCTTCTACAAGGTAGTCAACATCATCCAAGAACATGTACTCGGAAACTACCACCACTATTTTCCACCATGCAAGAGTACTTGAACACCCAAGGTGCTTCAAAGATACACCAAAGTATAGTTTACTAACTATTTTTGCATTAAAGAATAAATAGAAACCCTAATTAGTGCTAAGGTTGAACAGCAACACATATTTTAGTAGCTCAGAAAAATCTCATAAAATTACAGTGGGTTACTACTATCAAGAATAGCTTGACATAAAATTTTTACTGCATTTGGATAATTAGAACTTACTATACAAAAATAACAAAATATGGCCTCAAATAGATATTTAAAATACTTTACATTATGAAAAGTATCAAACAACAGATTTAGGAATTTTTCTACTATCTACTACCTAAACAAACACTATGGAAAAATTATCACTTGCATGTTTTATTCAAATTTATTTAATTAACAAAAATAACAAATATTGGTAACAAAAAGCATTTGAACTGCAACTACAAATTTTTATACAGAACACCCAAGATATAAAATTTCCCTAGAAAGTACATGACACAAAAAGATTAATAAACTTGGAATCATATTTTTCTGATTTTTTTTCTAGGATTTATTAAGCAATTAACAAGAAAACAGCCATTTCAATAGTTAATTAAAAACTCTACAGAAAAGTATCTCAAATTTGACATGCAATAATTTTAGATCATAGATCTGGTTCCATTGCATCTAAAGAAATTTATTTCATAATTTTTGGAGCTAAAATGACCAAGAAATCATTTTCCAAGTGCTTTTTCATCAAGAATAATAAAAAAGAAAATGGAAATGGATTTCTTTTTAAGACGCTGGGCCGGCCCGGGAAAAACAAGCGGCCCACGGCTGCCGCGGCCCAGCTTGCGCGCGCGGGGGAGAAGACCGAGCCGGCCTGCTCGGGGCTCGGCCCGCAGGCGCGGTCCAGCCCACCGAGAGGGGGGGGACCCGAGCGCGTCGCGTCGCCGGCGTCCACAGGCCCGACGCCGCGGCGGCGGTCGCGGCCAACGGCCGGCTCCGGCCAAACCACGACCAGCGAGCCCGCGCACCACGTTCGCAAGGAGCTAGCGGACTCGAGAGGGAGGCTTGGGAAGAGGGAGAAGGAATGAGCGAGGCGGTGGGCGGAGCACGGCTCGGCGGCACCGTCGCGGTGGCGCGGCGAGGCGGCCGGAAATTGAACCCTACCGTGGCTAAGGAGGGGATGGCGACGCTTGTTCGGAGAAGGAGAGGATGGGGCGGAGCTCGGTGCAAGATGGATTTGGCGGTGGTGGATGGCCGACGTCGGAACGGGGGAGCGAAGTCGGAGCTCGCGGCGGTGAGCCGTTCGCCCGCTCGGTTTGGGAGAGAAGGAGCGGCTGGCGAGCGAGGGTGGGAGTGAGGGAGCGAGGAGGGCTCGGGCAGGCGGTTTTGAGCGCGCTCGAGCTGGCGGGAGATCAGGGCGAGGACGACGCGCGGCGAGCGGCGACAGCGCATGGCCGACACGCGGCGAGCGCGCTCTGTCGCGGCGGCCAGCGAGGTGCGCGGCACGCGGGAGGAGGAGGGAGGCCGGGTGGTCGCGGGCCGGGCCGCCTGCGTCGCGCGGGCGCGCGCGCGCGGAGAGCTGCGCGGGCCGATTCGGCCAGCGGGCCGAATCCGGGGCGGCGGCCTGCTAAGGCGAAATTCGGTTTTTTTTTTATTTTCCAAATTCAAATTTAAATGCAATTCAAACTTCAAACTACATTTTGAACAAGAAGAAGACATTTTCTGGAATTGACCCAAAAATAAAAGTTGCTCAGAAATAAATTCTCTACAACTTTGATTAAGGGGCCAACTGAAAATTCTTAATAGATTTTGAATGGTAGAATAAAAGCTAAAATAGGAGATATTTTTGAATATTTTTAATAAATATTTTTGAACAAGTTTTTGACAAAATTTGAGTCATCTAGTTGCTCCAAAGATTGAACTAGGGTTCCAAGTGATGTAAAATTATAGTTGCAAGATTTTTGGTGTAATGTGATTATCATATTAATATATTTCATCACCTAAATCATTTTCAAGCTTTTATTTGATTTAAATTGTAACATTATCACACATGATTATGATGACATGAAATGCCATGCAATATGATTGCCATGCAAAAATGCATTGCGCAACACCGGAGTGTTACAAGGAAGAAGCAAAAGAAGAAGCAAGAAAAGAAGGAGAGCTCTCATAAAAGGAAGAATGATTCTCATGTTGCTACATGGGATAGTGATGATTCCTCAAGTGATGATGATGATGACTACAAGAGCAAGAAGAAGGGACATGCTAGCATTGCCATCCAAAAGAAAGTCTCCCTCTTCGACACTCCATCATGCTTTATGGCTAAGGCCGCTAAGGTATCATCCGATGATGAGAGTGATCATGATAATGCTAGTGATAGTGATAGTGATGAAGAGGAATTCACTAAAGATGAACTAATCACTATGCTAGAAGATTGCACTCAACATTTTAAAGAATCTAGAAAGGAGTGCAAGGGCTTGCTTAAGGAAAAGAAAAACCTTATGCAAGAACTTGATGAGCTTAGGGCATCTTATGAGAGTCTAAAGGAGGACCATAAGAAGCTTCAAAAGTCTCACACTAAGCTTGAAGAAGCTCATTCCTCTCTAGTTGAAAAATGTGAAAACATGCCAACTAATGTTGAGAAAGCTAAAACTTGCAACATAGGCATATCTTGTGATATAATTGATGAATCTTGTCATAAGCCTATTGTTGTTGTTCCCACTAACCCTTCATGTAGCGCATCTACATCATCCTCATCTAGTAGTGATGGTTTCACTTGTGACTCCACACTTATAGTTGAGAATGAAAATCTCAAGAAGGAGGTAAAAGAGCTCAATCACACATTAGCTAAGGCTTATGGTGGTGAGGACCGCTTGCTTATGTGCTTGGGTAGCCAAAGAGCTTCTCTCTACAAAGAGGGATTGGGCTATAACCCCAAGAAAGGCAAGGCCGTTTTTGCTCCTCACAAGACTCGTTTTGTGAAGAACAATGGTAGCTATTGCAAAAGTTGCAAGCAAGTTGGTCACATAGAGCAACATTGCATAAACAAGAAATCCAATGCAAATGTATCCTCAATCAAGTTTAATTCTTTCTATATGCTTACTAAGGGTACAAATGGTGTTCATGCTAAGTTTATTGGTGCACCATGGATGGGCTCAAAGAAGAAAGCCATTTGGGTACCAAAGAGCTTAGTCTCTAACCTTGGAGGACCCAAACAAGTTTGGGTACCTAAAAAGAATTGATCTTGTCTTGTAGGTCAATTACAAAGCCGGAGGAAGGCATTGGGTGCTTGATAGTGGGTGCACTCAACATATGACCGGAGACTCTTGTATGTTCAATTCAATTGATACAAGTCAAAATGGTGGTTTTGATGCTATCACTTTTGGCAACAACAAGAAAGGCAAGGTCAAGGGGCTTGGTAAAATTGCTATCTCAAATGACATGAGCATATCAAATGTGTTGCTAGTTGAGAGCTTAGATTTCAATCTTTTGTCGGTGGCACAACTTTGTGATCTTGGCTTCAAGTGCATCTTTGGTAGTGATGATGTTGAAGTCATAAGTGTTGATGGATCAAACTTGATATTCAAAGGATTTAGACATGGTAGCTTATACTTGGTTGACTTCAATGATAGTGAGACACAATTGACATCATGCTTGCTTAGTAAATCTAGTATGGGTTGGTTATGGCATAGAAGGCTTGGTCATGTTGGAATGAAACAATTGAACAAACTTTTGAAGCATGACTTAGTTAGAGGATTGAAAGATGTCACTTTTGAAAAGGATAAACTATGTAGTGCTTGTCAAGCCGGCAAACAAGTTGGAAATTCACATCCTAGTAAAAGTGAAATGAGCACATCAAAAGCATTTGAGCTATTGCACATGGACTTGTTTGGGCCAACAACATACACTAGCATTGGTGGCAACAAGTATGGTTTTGTGATTGTGGATGACTACACTAGATACACTTGGGTGCTCTTTCTCTATGACAAGAGTGATGTTTATGATCTATTCAAATCTTTTGTCAAGAGGGTGCAAAATGAGTTTGAGACTACCATCAAGAAGATTAGAAGTGACAATGGTAGTGAGTTCAAGAACACAAGAATTGAAGATTTGTGTGATGATTATGGTATTGGGCATCAATTCTCACCAACATACACTCCTCAATCCAATGGTGTAGTTGAAAGGAAAAATAGAACCTTGATTGATATGGCTAGATCAATGCTTAGTGAATATAATGTTAGTCATTCATTTTGGAGTGAAGCTATCAATACGGCTTGCTATTGTAGCAACCGTCTCTATTGCCATGGAAAGCTTGGAAAAACACCATATGAGCTATTGAATGGAAGAAAGCCCAACATTGCATACTTTAGAGTGTTTGGTTGTAAATGCTATATTCTCAAGAAAGGCACTAGATTGAGCAAGTTTGAAAAGAAATGTGATGAAGGGTTCTTACTTGGTTATTCTACCACAAGCAAAGCATATAGAGTTTGGAATCTCACAAATGGCACCTTGGAAGAAGTTTATGATGTTGAGTTTGATGAAACCCAAGGGTCTCAAAATGAAGCTCAAAACCTTGATGATGTGAGAGGAGATCAATTATCAAATGCAATGAAGAACATGGACATTGGTGATATAAGGCCGATGCAAGTTGATGATGATGATATTCATGTGATCAACCAAAGTGTGCAAATTAATACAAATCAAGCAAGCTCTAGTGGTTCTCATGATGAAGTGCAAGTTCAAGGTCAAACAAGTGAAAGCAATCAACTCCCAATACTCCAACCTACTAGCATTGCAAGAGATCATCCGTTGGACCAAATCATTGGTGGAATTCAAAGTGGTGTTCAAACTAGATCAAGGCTAGCATCCTTTTGTGAGCATTACTCATTTGTCTCATTAGAAGAACCAAAGAAGATAGAAGATGCATTGAAAGATTCCGATTGGGTAAATGCCATGAAGAACTAAACAACTTTGCTAGAAATCAAGTTTGGGAACTTATTGAAAGGCCAAAGAAATACAATGTGATTGGTACTAAGTGGGTCTTTAGAAACAAGCAAGATCAAGATGGCATGGTTGTGAGAAACAAAGCAAGATTAGTAGCACAAGGATACACTCAAGTTGAGGGTCTTGACTTTGGAGAGACATATGCACCGGTTGCAAGATTGGAGGCAATTAGAATCTTATTAGCATATGCTTGTGCACACAATATCAAGCTCTATCAAATGGATGTCAAGAGTGCATTTCTCAATGGCTACATCAATGAAGAAGTTTTTGTTGAGCAACCTCCCGGTTTTGAAAATGACAAGAAGCCCGACCATGTTTACAAGCTAAAGAAGGCATTGTATGGTTTGAAGCAAGCACCTAGAGCATGGTATGAGAGGTTGAGGGACTTTCTCCTCTCTAAAGGGTTCAAGATGGGAAAGGTTGACACCACGCTCTTCACCAAGAAGCTTGGAAATGACTTGTTTGTGTTGCAAATCTATGTGGATGACATTATCTTTGGATCAACTAACCAAGACTTTTGTGAAGAGTTTGGAAATATGATGGCTAATGAGTTTGAGATGTCTATGATTGGAGAGCTTAGTTACTTCCTTGGACTTCAAATCAAGCAAATGAAGAATGGCACTTTTGTAAGTCAAGGCAAGTACATCAAAGACATGATCAAGAAGTTTGGATTGCAAGAAGCTAAGCCAATGAGCACACCAATGGGCACTAATGATCAATTGGGTATTGATGCTAGTGGCAACATGGTAGATCAAAAACAATACCGATCCGTGATTGGAAGTTTGCTCTATGTCACCGCTTCTAGGCCGGATGTGATGTTTAATGTATGCAAGTGTGCAAGATATCAAGCTTCACCTAGAGAAAGTCACTTGAAAGCAACCAAGAGGATATTGAGATATCTAAAGGGCACTCATGATGTTGGATTATGGTATCCCAAGGGGTCTAATTTTGAGTTGATTGGATATTCGGACTCCGACTATGGTGGATGCAAGATTGATAGAATGAGCACAAGTGGCACTTGTCAATTGCTTGGAAGGTCTCTTGTTTCATGGTCATCAAAGAAACAAAATAGTGTTGCACTATCTACCGCCGAGGCCGAATACATTAGTGCCGGTAGTTGTTGTGCACAATTGCTTTGGATGAAAGCCACCTTGAATGACTTTGGAATTAAATTCAGGAATGTGCCTTTGTTTTGTGATAATGAGAGTGCTATAAAGATGACACAAAATCCGGTTCAACATTCAAGAACAAAGCACATTGACATAAGGCACCACTTCATAAGAGACCATCAACAAAAGGGTGATATTAGCATTGAGAGCATTGGCACCGAAGATCAACTAGCCGACATCTTTACAAAGCCACTTGATGAAAAGAGATTTTACAAGTTGAAGAATGAATTGAACATACTTGACTTCTCCAACTTGAAATGAGTGTACCCCTACATTCTTATATGACATGCCTCTCCTCCAACATAGCAAGGTAAAGTTGTTTGGCATATCATTCATACTTTGCTAAGGACATGATTAGAACATATAGACATATTTGCATGACAAATAGGCTCATTCATGAAAATCAAATAATTTTGATGTATATATGGTACCACTATTGCTTCTATGTTTGATTGATCTAGTGGTAGCATATGACATGTTTGTGGGCTTGCAAACCTAGTGTTGAATCTAGAAAATGAGCTCATGATGTGTAATTCAACATGGTCAAGATAACCCTTATACTTTATGAGGTGTGAAAAAGCTTGTCCTTGGATCAAACCGAATTACATATTCTAGGCAAGTAATCTAGATTGAACCATAATTTAGACTCCCTCATAATTGATTGACTTATCTCTCACTAAAATTGGCACCTTTTTGGTGATTGTTGACAAAGGGGGAGAGAAAAGTCACAAAGATAAAAGGTTAAGTTACTAAGGGGGAGAGAATAGTCAAAGGGGGAGAGAATAGTCACAAAGAGGGAGAAAGATATAGTAAGGGGGAGAGAAATTAAAATTGAGCACACAAGTAGGGGAGCAAGCTCATGGATTATTTGTTGCATTTGTATGTGCATTAACATGATGAAATGTTGCATTACAAAAGTTTAATTTCGATATTCATGATTGAATGGTGTATGCTAGATATAGAACTTGAATGATGTTTTGTTAAGAGTAGCTTTACATGTGGTATCTAGACACCTTTGCTTTTAATGTTGATCTCACGAAGTACTTTAGTGTTTATGATCTTTACAAGCGATGTATTACAAATGGTGTCTAGCTACGTCGATGCTAAGGATGGTATATAAAGGCAACTCCGATTGGTATCACGCTTCAAAGGTCCATTCTATATACCTTAGCATCAATTTGATAGTAGTAACTCTCTCAAATTTCAAATCCATACATATGTGCATAATTGAACCAAACTCATGGAAGCACATATGTAGGGGGAGCTAATACTATCGAAATTGAAAATTGATTTCATTTCATATCTTTGTGATGGTTGTCATCAATTACCAAAAAGAGGGAGATTGAAAGCCCAAGTTTGGTTTTGGTAATCAATGACACCAAGTTGCTAATGCCATGTGTTAAGTGTTTTGAGTTAGGCATAAGCAACACATGTGATGAAGGTGTATGTGGCAAGGAGTGATGGCCACAAGATCACAAAGAGATGGTGCATGGACATGAAATGATGATCATGGTGGAGATGCACATAATATGATGAACATGATGATCAAGTGAAAGAAAAGGATCTAAGAGCGCAAGGCAAAGGTATAATCATAGGGTTTTCCTTTTGCCGGTCTAAGATGAGTAGAGAAGTGATTGACCGGATTTAGGATACATAGCCGACTATCAAGAGGGGCAATCACGGTTAGCTCGGAAATCAAGTGCCACTAGATCAATGTCTTGAGCATATGCATTAGGATCTAGTAAAGAGCTAACATAACGCCTTGGAAAATGATTGTGAAATGCTAACACACATGCACATGGTGGTGTACACTTGGTGGTGATAGCACAGTTTGTGAAGGCGGTGGAGTTTAAGCGGTAGAGAGGGGTTTGGGTTCCTCTCTCCCTCCCGCCGAGCTTGCGAGGCGGGATTCGGCGCTTTTTGGAGAAGTGAAACGCCTATTTTCTATTGCGCCGGAAGTCGGAAAAGAAACGGAGGCGAAAGGAGGTCACTGCGTTGACCGGACGCTGCACCGGACGCGGTCACGGTTTGACCGGACGCGTCCGGTCAGTTCATCGTGGCGCGAGCGCTAGGGTTTGTGACCGGACGCTGGTCTGGCCTGACCAGCGCGTCCGGTCAGTTCAATTGGGCGTAAAAGAAAAGCGCACGACCGGCGCGTCCGGTCCTTCACGGGACCGGAGCGTCCGGTCAAGCGTCCAGAGAGGCCGAGCGCAGCGTAGCACCGATCGGACGCGCGGCGCGTCCGGTCACGTACGATCGGACGCGTCCGGTCACAGCTGGAGCTTACTGGAACGCGACCGGACGCTGACACTGTCGCGTCCGGTCACTCGGTTGAGCGCGTCCGGTCAGGGCAACGACTAGTTCTGACGCGCACCATTCACGTTTGTCGTGTAGTGACCGGACGCGTCCGGTCAGCGCGTTTTTGCTGCGTCGTCTGTAACGGCTAGTTGCGTACCCCTTCGTTATAAATAGACGTTGGACGGGGTTTGAGGGGAACTCTTGCACATTCTAAGATATAGAGACATACTTTGAGCTAGAGAACAACCCCTCCACTCATCTCTTTGATTAGTTGCACATCTTGAGTGAGATTCAAGTGCATTGCTTGAGAGTTGCATTCTAGAGGCACTTGATCTTCGAGTTGCTGCGGATTTCTTGTTACTCTTCCGTGTTTCCCGACACGGTAGACGGCTTGGAGCAGCGGAGGTGATTGAGCTCGCAATTGGAGATTGTTGGAGCCTTCACCAAGTGTTGTAAGGGGTTCTTGATCCTTCCCCGCGGGAGTTCGCTAATTGGATACTCTAGTAAAGCTCGTGGCTTGGAGGATCCCCATCTTGTGTGCGGTTGTGCGGCGCCCGCTGAGGGCTCGACTCTTGATAGTCGATTAGCTCGCGAACCGACAAGTGGGTGTATCGCCACAACGGGGAGTAGCTTGCCGGGAAGCAAGTGAACCTCGGGATAAATTCTTGTGTCATTCTCTTCCCGAGGATTTCTCTTGTGTGATTGATTGATTGGTACATCTCATCTCTACACGGCGGTATAATCAATCAAAGCTCTTCTCTCGTATTACTTCTTGTTTCTAGATTGTAGTTGTTGTTGTGTTTAGTGAATAGCCTTGTACTAGACTTGTATAGGTGGCTTGCTTAATTAGTTAGAGCTAGTGCTTTTGCTTCGCCACCTTTCATACTAACTCATGATTAAGTAATTCTTGTAGAAGTTTTAATTAGGCTATTCACCCCCCCCCTCTAGCCTATTTGGACCTTACAGCTACTCAGAGTGGGCGCTCGGTTTAAACCGACCAATCGGTTCGGTCTGTTCGGTTTGAAAGAAAATCGGTTTCCAGACTATGCCAACCGATCGGTTTGTGGCAGAAATGCAAACCGACGAATTCGGCTTCGGGTTTTTGGCTCGGTTTTTTGGTTCAACCGAACTAACCTGCACACCATGTACGCTGGTCGCCATCGCTCTAGGTCCTGGCCGCACCACGCCTTGCCCTGGCCTCGCAATCGCTCCTAGCCCGCTGCTCTTTGGCCGCCGCCGCTGCTAGCTGGACGAAGAGACGACGACGCTCGCTGCTCGCCGCCGCAGCTTGGTGGATGCGCCGCTCCCCGCCGGTCGTCCCCGAGCAGATGCGCCGCTCCCTGCACCCGTGCTGCCATGCAGAGGAGCCGCTCCACGCTCCCCATCGCCACAGACCACGGTGTTGCGCTGCCGCCGCCACCGCTAGGGTTAGGAGCCACCGCGTGCAGGTGCTAGGGCTTCACCCGTGCCGCGTGCGGGAGGGTGCAGGCGTGCCCTGCCCCATGCGTAGGGATTGGAAGGGGCCGATTGGGGATAGAGTTTAGTGGGCTATGGGCCAAAGGTCTTGGAATGGGCGTATATGAGGAAATGACAGGGAGCGCTACTAATTCGGTTTATACGGTGTTTCGGTTTCACGTGGCCTACAAACCGACTACGGCACCGAACACCGATCTTCGTAGAATCAGAAACCGAAGCTGAACCGAGAAACTGAAAAACCAATATTTCGGTTCGGTTCGGTCCGGTTTTCGGTTAGATTGTGCCCAGGCAGACCAGCTACTCTGCCACGAATAATCGAGGCGGGCAACCGACCCAACCGCCTTGGAGGCCTATTTTGAAACGCCTCCTAAAAGATTTTATGTAGTAGTGAAAGGGTTATGATTTTTCTAAGATGAACACTACTGCAAAATTGGACATCACTGCCGGCCTCATCACTGCCGGATTTGTGAGAACTGCCATTGATGTATCTTCACTGTCGTTCTAAGTTCAAAAATGAGAAAATGATTGGGGCTGGGCTAAAACCGGCACTGAAGTACCACATCACTGCCGGTTTGTGGCTTGCACCGGCAGTGAGTTGGCGGCCACTTATCACTGCTGGTTCTTTTCGACAAAATATGGTTGGCAGTCCACCGAGGGGTATATCCATGATGGTAGATTGATCGGTAGAGGGGCGCGTAATCAGGAACCAGATGGTAACAGAGACACAAGATTTATACAGGTTCAGGCCACGAGCATGATGTAAAACCCTACGTCCTGTGTTCTATTATTTTGTATTGATTGGGTATGAGATCTAGTCCTCTGTCTAGGGGACCCCTGTCTCTCCTTTTATACTCTGGAGAGACAGGGTTACATGGAAAATATCCGATGTGGTACAATATCTAATACATCATAGCGGCGCACGCCGAGCTGAGCCGTGCGACATACGCCTCGATCTTATGGGCTAGGCCACCTCTGATGGTGTGGCCCACGTACAGCCCTATGGGTATATGGGGTTATACCCCCACAGCTAGTCCCCGAGCGTCTTGTATCCGATGAGCAATGCCGTCTTGAGCTTGTCCGGACTGTCCAACGTGCGTACGAGCTGTTGACCACAAAGTCTGAGCTGTTGAACACGAAGTCTGAGCTATTGAAGCAGATGTTCGAGCAGTTCAACAGGTCGCTGAATCCGGACTTGCTCGAGGCCGAGGTTTGTCAGAAGGATGAAAGGGGCTCAAGATAAAATTTGAAAAATCTTGATCGGTGAAGTGTATACACTGAAGTGACAACTGCGATGGCGCCGACAATGTAGTCATCAGAAAAGAACCGGTACATGCACCACGAGGTGCAGTGTACACATTGTAGTCCCCGAGCCTGTTAGAAGACGAAGAATGAATCTTTTAGCAGGGTCAAAGGAAATAAGCCTAAAATATACTTATCAAGGCTTCGATGTGCTGTCCAAGATCAGCACCCTGATCCGAACAGCATAGAACGTCTTGATAGTACACCAGCTTAATCGGAGTGAAGCGAAGACGTTGCAAAAATCTAATCACTAAGGGAATTCCCAGCTCAGCTGGAAACTCTTGTACGAAGAAGACGAACACCAAGGAGTCCCTAGCTCAGCTAGCGACGTTTGCACGAAGAAGACGAACTTCATGGAGCCCCCAACTCAACTGGCGAGCACCCAGCGTAGTTGACGATGAAGTCCGAACGATGAATAGCTGGAATGACTGGTCGGCGAGCACCGAGCATTCCAACCAACTGGTCGGCAGTAGAGTGAACTTCGAGCAGGAGTGAGCGCCGAACGCTCCGACTAGTTGGTTGAAGCGAAGATATAGCAAAACCCGACCACCAAGGTAGTCCCCGGCTCAGCTGACGACTCTTGCACAGAGAAGACAAATGCCGAGGAGTCCCTAGCTTAGCTGACGACAGTTACATGAAGAATCTGAACGTCGAGAAGTCCCCAGCTCAGCTAGCGAGCACCCAGCGTAGCTGACGATGAAGTCAAAGCGACGAATAGCTGGAATGACCGGTCGGCAAGCACCGAGCAGTCCTACCAACTGGTCGGCAGTAGAGTGAACGCCAAACGCTCCGACCAGTTGGTTGATGATGAAGTCCGTCTGCGAGGTGGTGCGACAACCCATCTTTTTGTCCTTTCCAAGTAATCTAGTCCCCGAGCGTAAGCTCAGCAACCAAACCTTGCTCCTGAAAAATAAATATGGATAATAGGTAGTACATGATACAGAAATAAAGTATAAGAGCTTATGTTCTTTTTGCAGTGCTTATATTCAGTATAAACATGCTCCGACCAGTTGCTATAAACACTCAGTGTTTATTTGGTTATGCATTATACTCAGTATAATTCGTTACACCAAAAACTCAGTTTTAGTCCTTAGGTCGTTTAGATTTGTGCGAGTAATTAGTCGGTCCTCGAGATTCGTCAGCTCTGGTCTGACCAGCGACCCCGGAGCGTGAGGCGCGGAGCCCAGGCACGCGTGAGAGTACTGACCTCGCCAAAAAGCTACTGCTGACCACCCGGAATGTAGAGAGCGGATCTTATGCACGTGTGGGGAGAAGTCAGCGACAGCGCCGGCTCTGAGAAACTCAAGTAGGAGACATAACCGGTCGGCTAACCGTTATAAAATATATACATCTTTAAGATTGTATGTACGAAGAAAACTTGACGCTGAGCGCACCGTCAGGATGATCGATGCAGATATATATATGGTGATAGAAGGAATATTAATTGAAATATTAATACTTAGCTTGTTGTTGGAGACGTGCCGTTGTCGTGGCTGAGTAGATAAATATGGCTCGCTTTATGGCTCGGACGGCCTGCTGACGGCTCGACGTGGCTTGATGACTGGCTTAATTGTCACCGTGTGGAGTAGTCGACGAGGGCCGTCTGGAACGGCGGTGAATCAGCAGAGAGTGGTCGGCAAGGGTCGACGAACACGACGGCGAGTCGGTGGCGTGTGGTCGGCGAGGAGTTTCTCGTAGAACTTGTCGTAGTCGCGCTTAGCGCGCAGTTAGGCTCCTGCCAGAAATAATCACGTACATGCAGAGATCCAATGTATATTCGATAGAATAGTTAATTAAAATAGGAAACATGACTTAGCTTCTATAGGACAGATGCAAACACGCGATGCACATGCACGGATCTTGGTTACTAGGACGATACGCGCGCGTTGCCGCGCGTGCAGTGGCTCTTCGCGCCTGTCTGTGATATTAAGTGGTTTAAATGTACAGTGAACCATTCAATAGTGTGAAGCAGTACTCTATGGCAAGTATTCATAGAAGTAGGATGGTATACATTACACATGCTCTACGGCAACTCAGATGTACATTAGCTGAGCCGTCAGACGTCTACTGAGATTGCCGCACAAGGCACAATGTACATCCTTTTACAGAAGAGAAATCAGTTCGTAAACATCATATACCAAAAGAAGTTCCATGTCAATGCTAAGTATGACCATTTCACTGTGATTGAAATTTACAAACATGTACATAAAAAGTACAGGTACTTGGCATGCTATGGACTGAATAAAAACACCTGCTCAATGCTGGCACCTCATCTCTAAATTAGTGCCGTAGGAATTGAATCACAACCTGTGCTCAGAGTGGTCTTCTGCAAGGTTCTTTGTCCAATTGCATATTTACATACACTTGACCTGAGAAAAGGATTTGAAAACAATCAAACATTCATGGTCAATCGAAGTCTGTTATGAGTCGCTAAAACTCTAGCAATTTCAGCACCGTTGGGGTTGATGATGACAACAGATATATGAAATAATCGCAACATCATTTGGGTTGATTCTACTGTTACATTAAGCTATTTTTAGTAAAGAAGAATAAATCAATGTATCACCTAATAGAGATGAATCATCTACTCATTGTTTACATTTCACATGGGAGTTCATATTGGCAAAAAAAATGATATTAGAACTTTGGCAGCAACTAATTCTCTCTCCCTGATGAAGAGTGATGCATTGAACTCGTGAGTCATGTTAGAACTGTCACATGGCAGTTTTCAGGAAATAAGAATAAATCAATTTCTCATTCAAAGGAGGAGATGTACTATTGTTGCTTTTGGGTACACTTCAGATGGGAGTTCATATTTGCTGAAACAAATAATATCTTATAAAAACTAAAACTACATAGGCAAGAATGGTATTCCAGTGAAATTTGCTTTCAGTTTCCATCCCATTAGGAGCTCATGTAACTCAATTAAGATCGTAAGATTATTTTCATAGTACTTAAATCTGGAAAAGAAAAGTGCAAGCACTACAAATTCTAACCTCAGCCTTCATCATGTTCCAATAAACCTCTTTGGATGAATCAAGCGTTTTGTAACAGTAGATGATGTAAAGGAATCTGCAACTAAGCATCATATGAACTCTAGTTAGGGAGTGCCAAATTATCTTTGAATTTTATAATTTATTTTGTCAGACAAAATCATGCCAAATTTGGCGCTAAGAAAGATATATATATCAGTGGATGGGACTAAGAAAGATATATATCAGTGGATGGGCCAAAAACGGAGAGAAGAAATAAAGATAACCAAAACACTATTTGAATAATATACTTAACCAACAAAAAAGCCCTTCACAAGTCAGAAGTACTCCATTATTTTTCCTACGTTGAAACTAAGTCCAAGATATAGAAGGACTAAGGCTGAACTGATAAATTAAAGTAACCCTCTTAAATATTTACAACTACTCACGTACTGATATTCAGACATCAGACTTCATCCCCATCACAACTAAATATGAAGCTCCATCGAGCATGGCCAACTGAGGCAGCAGTGTGAGGGAAGCAACATAGGCACCAAGATGGCAAGATGGAATATGTTGCTGAGTTGCACGTGCATGAAGAAAATGAGTTGATAATATAGGAATGAAAAACATATTACTGACTCTTACTTTGTTCAAACTAACCCAAAGGAAAAGACTGAAGTCAATCACCTATCGTTCCCAGTTCCAAACCAGCAAAAGCAGTACTCTTAGTAAGGAATATATCACGTTGTTCTCCAATGCTACGTAAGCCTGTAGATAAAAAAGAAACAAATACCTGCAGTGAGTACGTAGTGCAAATATGTGACTGCAGAAAGAAAGGACTGAGTCATCGCGGATTAGGAATTAGATTTTGGCAACAAAAGACAGGTCTGAGGAGGTCTAGGGCGAGGTGGTGGAGGTGGCAAGGGCGGAGACAGGCAGAGAAGGAACATGACTTTTTGTGGAGAGCCAGCGCCATCGTTTCTCATCAAAGAAATCCATTCACCCATGAGATTATCAGTTGTACTAAAAGGATATCTGTTTTCTGCAAAACTTTGAACCAAAGACACCATAAACTTTGCTCAGTGTTACACATGATGATGGAAGTACGGCTAACGCTATGATAATTGTGCAGCTGTTTCCAATCATCCATGGCCACTGTACAAACCAAACACTCCTTGGTCAAACAGCACAAAAGGAAAGGTAAAAGGGGAAATAGTTTTCCTTCTAGATGGTAATAAGTTACATCTTCCTAATTTTCAGTTATAAGGTGTTATAGGGAATTCTGTTCATATGACCTCAATTAGGCATATGCAAATTTTTTTAACTGAAATCATATTCGGATTTGTGTTCATTACATCGAACCAGATATTCTATCTTGATGTCCCTCTAATCTCTAGATCGAGTGAGGCAGAGCTACTGCTTAGGCTGATAGTGTAGATCTGTGAAGATAATTGAAAATCTGCATAGGACATAGTATAGAGAACATAGCATAGAGAAAGGGAAGATAAGGTACCTGTTACTGTTAGTGGTGGAGATGGGGGCGAGGCGCTTGACCGTTCCTACGACAGAGTCCATCACCGGCAGCCGACGGTGCTGCGCTCCATCGGGACATGGGGGCAACAGTGGCAACAGGGCTGCTGATGCTGTGAAGGTCGTCGCTTCTGATGCTGTGAAGGCTCCATCGGGACAGAGCCCGAGAGCCAAGACCTCGTGGACCGCATCTTGGCCATGCTCTGTGCTGCAACGAAGGCAGAGATGGAGGAAGATGAGGTGGGGCGGTCCATCCGTTTCTGCAGCTGCAGTTCGGGATGAGGAAGGCGCCGAACAGCTGGCGGCGCCATCACCGCTGCTGAGCTCTAAGCCTGACGCTGAGGCATTGACGCGGCCGGGCTACCGCGAGATGGGGCCACAGGGTTGAGCCGACCGGCGGCGCGGAAGGAGAGCAGGATAATCAATAATGTGGTATTGGAGTATGACTATGGAGTCCGCGTGAGATGGACGCGACCTGAAGCGGGGATAACGTGGTTCACACGGCGTCCACGGAAACCATGCCAGCACACGGGGGCGAGGAGGTGAAAACGCAGGACGGATCTAGACGTGGCCATCTAGTCTTAACCACGTGGAGACTTAAGATTGGTCGAGACATGCATGAGGCCTTCGGAGGTGAGGGATTCTTTCTCCGATTAGGATGTAGATATTATCTTGCTTGCATCATCTTGCGTGGCCGTCGCGAACCCGATTGGATCTCGCCATCTCGTGGAGACAGGGCGCTACCCTCCTGGCTTTGTTGCAGAATCCTGTCGTAGGCCACCGCGAGATGCCGAGTTGCTGCCGACGCTGTTGATGAAAAATCTCATCTGGCTCGCCATGGGATCAAGCGCACGACCCTACCTGACGTACCACTGTCGATGAAATATGGTCGACAGTTCACTGAGGGATATATCCACGATGATAGATTGATCGGTAGAGGTGCGCGTAATCAGGAACCGGATGGTAACAGAGACATAAGACACAAGATTTATATAGGTTCAGGCCGCTAGTATGACGTAAAACCCTACGTCCTGTATTCTATTATTTTGTATTAATTAGTGGTCCTCTGTCTAGGGGACCCCTGCATCTCCTTATATACTCTGGAGGGACAGGGTTACATGAAAAATATCCGATGTGGTACAATATCTAATACATTATAGTGGCGCACGCTGAGCTGAGCCGTGCGCCATATCCTCGATCTTGTGGGCTGGGTCACCTCTGATGGTGCGGCCCACGTACAACCCTGTAGGTATATGGAGTTATACCTCCACAGCTCTAGCCAAGAGCCGATAGTGATTTGGTGGTATCACAGTTGGTTAGAACCGACGGTGATAAAATAGCGGTACAAAAAGTTGGCGCCATCCTCTCATTCCTCCTCTCTTCCATCCCGAGAACACATGCGCGCGTTTGGGCCGCTCCCTTCATTGTTGCGGCCGCTCTTCACCGTGAAGCTAGCTCTTGGATTTGGAAGAATGGCTTGATCTTTTTCTTTAAGGTTAGTAATAAGCATCCACTCCTTTGATTTCTTGCTTAATTAGCGTTGTTTTGATGGCTATATTGCTTGATTCTCATTCTAGTTCTTTCTTCGTTCGAGAGAGCACTTTTCTAATTGGACTTTGTGCAAGGCTTCCAAGCAAATTGTGGTGAATCCATCATCCAAAAGATTGGTGTCTATGAACATATTTAAATTTCTAGCTAATTATTACATGGTGGTCAAGATTGTCATTGTTAGTATGTGATGCTATAATTAGTTCTTAGAAGTAGAGTATATTCTTTACAATTTTGATGAGCAAATTAATGTTTAGTGTTGATGAACCTTTCATAGCGAATATAAAGCGAAACCCGATTCCATGAAAAAAATAAAATAAATTATAAAACAATAAAACACAAAAAAGAGATCACTGATGGTAAAGAGGGCACTGCCGGCTTGAGACACGAGCCGGTAGTGTTGCTCAAGACATCACTGTCGGCTTGACATACAAACCGGCAATGTTGTTGAAGCCATCACTGCCGGCTTGAGCTACCATCCAGCAGTGTTAGCTTGAGCATCACTGTCGGCTCAGAGCCACAACCAATAGTGTTGTCTTGAGCAACACTGTTGGTTCGAGCCACAAGCCGGCAGTGTTGTCTTCAGCATCACTGTCGCTTGAGCCACAAGCCGCAACGTTCTCTTGAGCATCACTGTCGGCTCGGGCCATAAGCCGGCAATGTTCTCTTGAGCATCACTGTCAGCTCGAGCCACGAGGCGGCAGTGCTGGCTCAACTGGACACTGACATCATTGGCGGTTTTGAGTTACCGGTAGTGATATGAACCCCACATCACTGCCGGTATATCACTGTCGGTTCAAAATCCAGCAATGAAGGAGGATTTTAAACCGACAGTGATGTCCTGGTCTGGGGTAGTGAAAGTGTAGTCTTATTCCACCCATCCGGATAGTATGGCAAAACAGAGCTCTCATGAAATGGAAGTGACACGATGAAGGGTCGAGATGACGGACTAGAGGGGAGTGAATAGTCCTTTCTAAAATTTAAACGCGTTGGCTAACTAAAACAAATACGGAATTAAACTTATCGGTCTAGCCAAGACTACACTCATCTATCTAAGTTCTCTAGCACCTTGTAAAAGATCCTAATTAAGCAACTAAGGTGCTAAGCTTATCAAGAGCTCACCTAATCAATTCTAGAGCAAGGTCACACAAACCTATGCACTAGTACTTTGCCAACCGAGGGAGCTCCTACACAACTAGTGAAACAAAAGCACAAAGCTCATAAGCTCACTAGCAAAGCTCAATAACAAGGCAACCAATGCCAAATTAGAGAGCGCAAATTACTTAGCTATACAAACTAAGCAACGTGACTAACAAGGTTACACAAACCGAATTAGCCACGCAAAGAGGATACTTCTAGCTACACAAGCAAGAAGATATCTAGCTAGCTACACAAGCACAACTAGAACAAGAGCAACTACACAAGCACGATATATATATGAAAGTAAAAACAAGCTTGTGTTGCATGAAGGCAAACCACCGAGAAGAGTAGACAATGTTGACATGGTGATTTTCTCCCGAGGTTCACTTGGTTGCCATCAAGCTATGTCCCCGTTGTGTCGACCAACACTTCATGGTTCGGTGGCTAATCGGTCACACACTGAGCCTCTCAAAAGGCATCGCAAGAACCCACCATCAAGTGTGGTAGCTCAATGACACGCTCAACTAGAGTTGCTCTTCGCGATCCCCGTGGGGTGAGCACAATCCCCCTCACAAAGCTTCTCCGGAGCCTCGCACAATCTTCTTGCGAGCTTCGACGGAGCCACAAGCCACCAAGTCGTCTAGGAGGTGGCAACCTCCAAGAGTAACAAGCAACACCGGCTTGCAACATGATCACCTAGTGCCACTCGATGCAATCCTCACGATGCAACGCACTAGAATCGCTTACTCACTCGATCGGATGATCACTATCAAGCTCAAGTGAGTTAGAGGGCTCCCAAGCACTACCACATAAGCCACCAAGGCCAAAGTATGCTTAGCTGCCGGCCAAGGCCGGCCAACACTTCTATTTATAGCCCCACGAACGAATAGAGCCGTTACCCCTTCACTGGGCGAAATTTCGCATCGACCGGACGCGCTGCACCGCGTCCGATCGCCTTGCGCCGTCCACGTGTCCTCTTGGATTGAACCGCGACCACTCAATCCTCCAACGATTACTATGCGCCAACGGTCAAACGTACAGACCGGACGCGCCGCTCAACCGACCGGACGCGCCGATCGCACAGTGTCACGCGCCCGCGAAGCATCGACCGGACGCGCTCCATGCAGCGACCGGATGCGATAGTGCCAGCGTCCGGTCGTGGTCCAGAGAGCACCCATCGCGACCGGACGCGTCCGATCGTATGTGACCGAACGCGCTACTCCTCTGGGTGCCCGACCGGACGCTTCGGTTTCCTGAGAGACCGGACGCTCCGGTTGCAAACCCTAGTTCTCGCGCCATGTTGAACTGACCAGACACGTCCGGTCAAATCGTGATCGCGCCCGGTTCAGTGTTCGGTCACCCCAGTGACCTCCGTTCACCTCTGTTTCTTCTCTGACTTCCGGCGTAGTGGAAAATAGGTATTTCAACTCCTTGAAACGCCTGAATCCCGCCTCGCAAGCTCGGCGGGAGGGAGAGAGGGACCCAAACCCTTCTCTACCGCTCAAACTCCATCACCTTCGCAAATGTGCCACACCAACAAGTGATCACCACCTTATGCACGTATGTTAGCATTTTCACAATCATTTTACCGAAAGAGTTAACCACTCAACTTGCCACGCCACTCGATCCTAGCAATGATGCATAATTAGATCACTCGAGTGGCACTAGATGACCGATATGCAAACAAGTTTGCCCCTCTTAATAGTACAGCCATCTATCCTAAACCCAATCATCATCTTCTCTACACACCTATGACCGGTGAAATAGAAAAGCCCTATAGGTTATACCTTTGCCTTGCGCATTCCATTCCATCTCCATTGATGTTGATGCAACACATGCACCAACCAATCACCAAATGATATGATCCACTTCATATCATCACATGACCGTATTGGTTCATCGATCTTGACCTCACTTGCTCTTCACCGTTGCCTCGGTCCTTCGGCGCCAAGACATCACACAACTTGCCCTTCACCCTAGCAACCGGTCCATCAAGCCAAGCCTCATCTTGATCTTCGCCACCTTGGTCACATGACTCCATGTCATGTCTCATATGCAATGAGCTCCTTCATGACACCATCACATGTGGACTAATCTCCTGTGTATCTCACATAACCACATATTAGTCTACCTAAGTTGTCACTCAATTACCAAAACCAAACAAGGACCTTTCACACGACAAGTTTTCACATGGAATATGTGTTGATAGATCTCTCCCATCGCACACCTTGCCACCCTAATATATACCGCACAACGGTGATTTTGCCATGTCATACGGACTGACAACAGTCAAAAGAGTAAGAAACAAATAAAAATTGTGTGGGTTTATTTTTAAAAATATGATTTAAGAAAAAAGGTTTAAAATAAAAAAGCCCATGTTCGGTTTCTTATTGAACGTCGTTGAAGCGTGATATAGTTTCTTATAGGCTATAGTTTGATTCACCACCTCGGTGAAAGGATCAAGATGCCCAAGAGGGGGGGTGAATTGGGCTTCTCTAAAAATTAAATGCAAGAATTAAAACCTACAAGCCGGAATTCACCCCTAGTGTCTACTTGTGTTCCTAGAGAGTCTACCGATACAAAGTTTTGCACCCTAGTTTCTAATCCTAGTCTAGCATGGCAAGTCTAGGAATGTAAAACAAGCAATGAAAGTAAATACGAGAAAGTAAATGCTTGAATGTAAAGGGGCAAGGAACACGGCGATGTTTTTCCGAGGTATCGGAGAGTCGCCACTCCCCACTAGTCCTTGTTGGAGCACCCACGCAAGGGTGTAGCTCCCCCTTGATCCGCGCAAGGATCAAGTGCTCTCTATGGGTTGATTCTTTGACACTCCGTCGCGGTGAATCACCCACAACCGCTCACAAGATGAGTTGGGTCATCCACAAGCTCCGCCGGATGATCACCGAACTCCCAATCACCACCAAACCGTCTAGGTGATGGCGATCACCAAGAGTAACAAGCTAGAACTCTCACTTGACCACTACGAGCCCAAATGAGAAGGTGGATGCACACTTGCTACTCTCTAATCGCTAGTGAGGAACTCTCAAGCTTTGATTCTCAAATCTCTATCCTCACTAGTGCTCTTGCACTCCCTTGCACTCCAAAGGTGTTTATCAGCTGATCAAATGAGCAAGAGACCTCTAAAAGAGGTGGTGGGGATGTATTTATATACCCCACAGACAAAACGAACCGTTACCCGCTGACTCAGCAAAACACGAGCTGACCGGACGCGCCGGTTGAACTGACCGGACGCGCCGGTCGCTCGTAACGGTCGAAAACCAAAAAACAACTGAGTGACCGAACGCACCGGTCAGGGGTGACCGGACACGTCCGATCGTGCAGGGAGCATACTGTACTCGCACCGGACGCGCGACCGCGTCCGATCGGTGATGACCGGACGCGTCCGGTCGTCTCTAGACCTTACTGGACTGTGACCGGACGCGCCGATCACACCCAGGTCGCGTCCGATCAGGTGTTCCCTCAAGTGACACGTGTCGACTTCTGACCACCGCGTCCGGTCCTCGCGAGGACCGCGTCCGATGTTCAGAGCTGAAACCCTAGCCGCGGAACTGTACTGACCGGACGCGTCCGGTCATGCCGAGGACCGCGTCCGGTCATGGGAAAACGACCCGAAACTCTCCGAAACGCGTCACAACTTGAACCAAGTTGCTTCCAACTGAACTTTGAGCTATTCTAGAGCTGCCTAGCGCCAAGTTTAACAAGTGTGCACCACACCTAAACATAGGACTCGCCTAGGTCAAGCTACCCGCTCATGCCCCCCTTTATAGTACGGCCAAAAGAGAAAAATGAAGATCCTAACGACTATTCCAAATGTCTCTCAACACCTCGACATCCGGAACTAACCGTCCTTAATCTTGACGTCACTCTTTTGAAAACCGAAACGATTTCCATCAAGGGGCATGAATACCATGGTGCCCAAAGCAGTTAAAACCTCCATGACCTAACTTACCAAGGTTTCTGCAAAACACACGTTAGTCATGGTAATAAAGCGTTGTCATCAATTGCCGAAACCAAACCTCGGGGCCTAGATGCTTTCAATCTCCCCCTTTTTGGTGATTGATGACAACACTAAGATATATAAGATTTGAGTTGAGGTTTTTGAGCATGCATGGTTCACATAAGCAAAAAGCAATAAGCACAAAAGGGTTAGGAATTGCTTATGTGCCCCAAGCCAAAAGAATGTACTCATAAGATAAGACAAAGAACATTAGTACACAAACAGATATAGCTCATAAGAAATCGGAGTAAGGCACGGAAGCACAACCTTAGAGCTATAATTAAAAACGGTGACAAGCGTTAACACTACGACTGGATAAAACATTAAGACTCAAGGTTTATCACATGACGACATGTCACATGAATGCAATGACTGAAAAGTAAACATGATGCATGAATGTAGCACACAAGAAAAACGAAAACCCTCTCACAAAACTCCCCCTGAAACTACTCTCTCTCTCCCCCTTTGGCATCAAGCGCCAAAAAACTAATCTAAGGATCTGACGGGGGGACAGACGGAGTCGTGTCGGGTGCCGAGGTGCGCGGAGTAATCATGAAGTGTAGAGAATCTCCCTCGGAATCTGAGCTATCTGGCTAACCCTCTGAAGAAGCATGTGGCTGTGTAACTGTCTGGGTCTGTGCGGCAGGAACAGGTACTGTCGTAGTAGCAATAAGAGGATCCGTCTGAGTGACCTGAGCCTGTAGCGAGCCAATAGCAGGAGGATCTGTCGAGGCAACTGATGAAGGTAGAGTCTTTGTAGTACCAGTCCCTGTCACTGGAGGAATAGCTACCTCTGAAGCTGACAACCCTGAAGAAGTAGCAAAGGTAGTGTGCGAGGGCGTCGACTGACCAGTCAACTCGCTGTAGGTAGCACTGTAATCACCGAAGGGTGTGCCTGTCAGGAGGTGAGGGCGAGGCTGGTCTGAAGGTGTAAACCCCGTGTGAATAGGCGTGAAGCTCGGGGACTGGAAAGACTGGGGAACCTGCTGCTATGGAGATGTGAACTAGAAACCCGGCTGTCCCTGACTCGATGGATCACTGGATTGTAAAGCAAAAGTCAGGACAGAAGCAGGCGGAGGAACCCCAACAGTGACTAGGTGGCGCAGGAGATCCAAGTATTGCTGCTGACTAGCTGCACTCTGTCGCTGAATCTCGTACTGCTGTCGCTGCATTTCAACCTGCTGCCTCTGGATCTCAAGCTGCTGACGCTGAAACTCGTCCTAACGAGCCTGAATCTGTGCAAGTGCTGCAGCTGTGTCCTGAGCATGTCGATGTATCTGTTGTTGCTGCTGCTCTTGTGCCTGGGTCAACCTCTCAAGTATGGCCACCATGGCTGGGTCTGTGCGGGAGGCTAAACCAGAGCCACCGGCCTCGTGGTCGTGAGAGCGAGGAGACCGGTACCTGGGGATGGGCTGGTAGTCCTCATCAGTGCTGTCAGATGTCACATCCTCAGGAAGATCAGCAGGCTAAGCATCAAGATCGGCAAGCTCTGCCTCTGCAAGCTCATCAATTGTGGCGTCCTGCTCAGCTGCTGTCTCAGGAACCTCAGGTCGCACACGCTGTCCTAGCACTGGGGCCTGATCTCTAGTGACTGAAGCCCAAAGCTGACGGATATCATACTCAGGGAAAGCAGTAGTCGTATCTGATATCTCAGCTCGGATCTCTGCTGGTAACTGGATGGATGATCTAATGATGAAGCAGATCCAGTGTGCATAGGGCAGCTGACGATTACCCTTAAAGCCCTCAGCTATGGTGTCCTCCATCTCACTAAGTATGAGATCCCAAATGTCAAACTGTGTCTGTGAGAGGAGGTGGTGAACAATCCATAGCTGCATCCGAGTCAGTCCCTCTCTGTAGCCAAGTCTAGGAAGTAGAGTGCGTCTGACTATAGCATCCAGAACTCTGGCAAGAGGTGTTAAACTGGCAGGCGTGCGACGAGACCCTTCGCCAAAAGGCTCACGGAAGCAGGGTCGAACCAAGTCTGTAGGTGGCACTGCCCCGCCATGAGGGCGTCTCGGTGGAGGAGTCTGACCAAAACACAGCTGATGTATCTTCGTGTTGGATGCTGGGAGTCTGAGAATCTCCCGCACTCTGGTGCTGTATAAACGGTGATCGCGGCCTCGAAATGCAAAGTGAATGAAATCATGGGCAGGATCAATCCATAGTGAAGCATAAAACTCTCTGACCCATGTGCCGCAGTATGCACCTATCCGTCCAAGAAGATCTGACAAGCCTGGCAGAAAGGACAGGTGCGGACGTAGCTGTTCTCCCACAACCTCAACTAGTGACTCAAGTCGACAGACCCTCTGTGGTCGGAAAGCAATACCGCTATCAACTAGAGCCCTGTAGAAATCCTCCTGAAGTGGGGTATAGAAGCCTTCTGAAGCTCTGGGATCCCTCACAGGCGGAAACCACCGACTGACCTCCACGAACCTCAACCCCTGCACCTGACGTGCTGTAGCACCCCTCAAGTCAAAGTGCTCGACCGGGGGTGAACCTCTAGCTCTGGGAGGAGGACGTGCTCCACGACGCTGGCCCTCTGGCCTAGGAGTCACCTGAGTACGTGCGCGTGTGGAGCGGCGACGTGGTGGAGACTGAGCTGGCTGCTCCTCTGTGTCCTCTGTAGCCTCTGGAGCCTCTGTGGCCTCTGGAGCCTCTGTGGCCTCTGGAGGTGGATCAACTGACATACCCTCTGTAGCTCCAGTATCCTCAGTACCCTCAGTGGCCTCTGTGCCGAGCTGTCGACCTTCTAGATGAAAGCGACGCTCACCTATACGTATGCCACTGCTCCTGCCACCTCTCTCTGCCTGCTCTGCTGCATCTGCCATGGCCTGAGCAATCTCTGCCTCTGTAAGTGTCTTCTTCTTCTTTCTGGCCAAGATCTTGATACGCTTTCCACGTGCAATCTCAGACCGACGAGAAGGACTGTCGTCCCTATCACCAGGAGCACCACCGGTGTTCTTGCAACGCACCATGCTGACAAACTGACCGAAAACCTCTGAAAGATGGTGAACTGTCACTCGAGAGGCTTGGCCTCAGTTCGTATCCGCAGGCTTGGCCTCGGATTCAGCAAACTGATCTCACCCTGACACACGGACAGACTCGCTGCAACGACGGAATAGATGGATCTACTATAAGCAACATATATAACTAAAAAGGTACGAAACCCTAGAGATAGCAAGCATATGAGATACGATGTGAATCGAAAAAGCGAAGCTACCTCGGATCGACGAGCCGACGGTGACAAGAAGAGATGACCTAGATTGCGAAATTCCCCGAAATCGCCGGACGAGCTCTGATTTGCCGAAACATGATGCAATTAGGATTAAAAGAAAGAATTACGGCAAACCCTAGCGAGGAGGTCAAGGTGACGCGAAACAACCTTGCGAAGAAGACGACGCAAAACCTCGACGACGAACGATCGAACGGCGTTACGCGAACCCTAGGGTTAGGGTTAGGGCAACTTGACGAAGACCGATCGGAGGCAAGCGTGAGGCCGTCCACTGTCGAAGGAGATGCTGGCAAGCAGGAGCGCGGCTCACCGGCGGCAGTGGCGCGTGCGGGCGGCGGTGGCGCGGTGGCTAGCGGGCGTCAGTGGCGCGTGTGGGCGGCGGTGGCGCGGTGGCTAGCGGGCGTCAGTGGCGCGTGCGGGCGGCGGTGGCGTGGGCAGGCACTGGCAGGGCTGGCGCGCGCGTGAGCGAGGGCCGGCGCGGGGCAGGAGACTCGGCTTGCCGGAGGCGAGGAAAACGGCGATGGCGCGGCGGCTCCGGCGGATTTGCGAGATTTGCAGGCGGCGGGGGGAAGAGTCTCGGGTTGAGGAAGAAACACGGCCGAGGACGAACCGGTATATGAAGGGTCAGATCCGCTTGATGCGTGATGACCGGACGCGGTGGTCGATATGACCGGACGCGGTGGTGCAGCGTCCGGTCACACTCTAGTAAGCTCCTGGAGTGACCGGACGCGTCCGATGAGGACTGGCCGGACGCGGTCAGAGTCCGGTCGAGGGGAGCTCAGGAAATCATCGCGAATGACCGGACGCGGTGGTGGTAACCGGGACCGGACGCGGTGGTCAACAGAGGCGCGTCCGGTGCAGCGTCCGATCAGTAGATCTGGAGTTGGTCTTCTGGATGACCGGACGCGCTGGTGGACGCCGGGACCGGACGCGGTGGTGAAGCATCACTGCGTCCGGTGCAGCGTCCGGTCCAGCGTCCGGTCACTGTTCTTCGCCCTTCTTCGTTCCGAACTACGACGCGACTTCTCCCAATCAGGTTCCAATTCAAAAAGACACAAATAAACACCAATTGGAACACGATATGAGTGACCTCACTCAAACCCTCAAATTTTTTAAAATAGATTGCCTTAGGCTAGTATTATTTTAAGAAAATAGGCAATAAACACCCAAGGAGCAGCGTATGGCCATGCAATAGAGTTTTTGAACCTTTAGGAGCGTCAAAATGCTCTCTCTATCCATGGACGAACACAGAGGTTGCTCAAAGCTTAACCGAAAAGAAACGATAAGAACAACAACCATGCATATGCAATGCAATACAAGAAGGTAAAACTAGAATGCTTGTCAAGTTTGATCCACGGTTAGGCTTCTTCACTCCTCCAAAGAAGGGTTATCGTAACCGTGTTAGCCAAGCCCTTAGAACATTGCGATAAAATAAACATGGCATATCATACAATGCAATGCAAGGGACAACACACGCTCATTTTTTAAAATTACTAGAATCAAGCACATTGAGTTCACTTCTTAACCTACAAAAAGTTGCCTCATCCAAAGGTTTAGTGAAGATATCCGCTAATTGATTTTCACTTCTTACACCTTCTAGTGATATGTCATTTTTAGCAACGTGATCTCTTAGAAAGTGATGGCGGATATCAATGTGCTTGGTGCGAGAGTGTTGTACCGGATTGTTAGCAATTTTAACGACACTTTCATTATCACATAAAAGTGGCACCTTTTCAAGAACAATTCCATAGTCTAGGAGGGTTTGTTTCATATATAAGATTTGTGCACAACAAGCCCCCGCGGCAATGTATTCCGCCTCAGCGGTGGACAAAGCCACACTATTTTGCTTTTTAGATGACCAAGATACTAAAGATCTTCCAAGTAAATGGCACCCTCCGGATGTGCTTTTTCTATCAATTTTGCAACCGGCATAGTCCGAATCGGAATAGCCAACTAGTTGGAATCTAGCTCCTTTGGGATACCAAAGACCAATGCTTGGGGTGAGCTTAAGATATCTTAGGATTCTTTTTACGGCACTTAGGTGAGGTTCTTTAGGGCACGCTTGAAAGCGGGCACACATGCACACACTAAACATGATATCGGGCCTAGATGCGGTAAGGTACAACAAGCTACCAATCATAGAACGGTAGAGAGCTTGATCAACCGGTTTACCTCCCTCATCTAGGTCGAGATGTCCATTTGATGGCATTGGGGTCTTGATTGGTTTGCATTCTTCCATCTTGAATCTTTTGAGAAGATCCTTGGTATACTTTTCTTGAGAGATGAAAATCCCTTCTCTCATTTGCTTTACTTGAAATCCAAGGAAGAATGTGAGCTCACCAATCATTGACATCTCGAACTCCTTCGACATCAATTCACCAAATTCCTTGCAATAATCTTCATTTGTTGATCCGAAGATGATATCATCAACATATACTTGACAAATAAAGATCTCCCCATTAAACTTCTTGGTGAATAGTGTGGTGTCGACCTTCCCGATGGTGAAGCCCTTCTCAATGAGGAAGTCCCGAAGGCGCTCATACCACGCTCTAGGGGCTTGCTTGAGCCCATATAACGCCTTGGACAACCTATAAACATGATTAGGATATCTAGGGTCTTCAAACCTGGGAGGTTGATTAACATAGACTAGTTCATTTATAAAGCCATTTAAGAATGCACTTTTCACATCCATTTGATATAGTTTCATATCATGATGTGATGCATATGCAAGGAGGATACGAATGGCTTCAAGTCTTGCAACGGGTGCAAAGGTCTCTCCAAAATCAAGACCTTCAACTTGAGAGAACCCCTTTGCAACTAGTCTTGCCTTGTTCCTCACCACTATGCCTTGGTCATCTTGCTTGTTTCGGAATACCCACTTGGTTTCAATGACTCTTGCACCTTTAGGATGCTCTTCAAGTGTCCATACTTGATTTCGGGTGAAGTTGTTCAATTCTTCATGCATTGCATTCACCCAATCCGGATCTTGAAGAGCTTCTTCTACATTCTTAGGTTCAACGCAAGAGACAAAAGAGTGATGTTCAACAAAAGAAGCTAGCTTTTGGGATCGAGTCATTACTCCCTTTGTAGGACTCCCTATGATGAGATCTTGTGGATGTGCTTGAAGTAGTGGTGAGTTTCTTCTATCAACCACTTGAGGAGGTGGATGGGGGGCATCAACATCTTGAGCTTGTGCCTCGGCTTGTTCATGAGAGACATAAGTGTCTTTATTTTCAACTCTCTCATTCTTGTCATCATCTTGAGGCACACGTGATAAAGATGGTGGATCAACAATTTGTACATCGTCATCATCATCTTTTGGCTTGATGTCTCCCACCGGCATGTTCTTCATGGCCTCCCTCAAGGGTTCATCACCTACATCATCACAATTCTCAATTGCTCCTTGGGAGCCGTTAGATTCATCAAATTCCACATCATATGTTTCTTCAACCAAACCGGTGGCATGGTTAAATACTCTATATGCTTTGGACTTTGATGAGTAACCAACAAGAAAACCAATATCACAACGTCTTTGAAACTTCCCTAGGTGTTGACGCTTCTTGTAGATGTAACATTTGCAACCAAACACCCGGAAGAAAGAGACGTCCGGCTTCTTCCCATTAAGCAACTCATAGGGGGTCTTGCCAAGAAACTTTTGTAGGAAGAGGCGATTTGAAGCATAGCATGCGGTGTTGATTGCCTCGGCCCACAACTTCTCCGGAGTGTTGTACTCATCTAGCATTGTTCTTGCAATGGTGATCAATGTTCGGTTCTTTCTCTCAACTACACCATTTTGTTGAGGAGTATAGGTTGAAGAGACCTCATGCTTGATTCCAATTTCATCACAATAAGCTTCAATGTTGGTGTTGTCAAACTCTTTGCCATTGTCACTTCTAATCTTCTTTATCTTGACTTGAAATTCATTTTGAGCTCTCTTTGCAAACTTCTTGAAGCAATTTGCCACTTCGGATTTGTCATGAAGGAAGAAAGTCCATGTATACCTTGAGTAGTCATCCACTATCACAAGACAATAGAGATTACCACCCAAGCTCTTGTATGTTGTAGGCCCAAACAAATCCATGTGTAGAAGTTCTAGCACTCTTGAAGTTGACATGAAAGCTTTGGTTGGATGAGTGTTTGCAACTTGTTTGCCCGCTTGACATGCACTACAAGGTTTGTCCTTTTCAAACTTCACATCCTTCAATCCTCTCACTAGTTCTTTCTTCAATAGCTTGTTGAGAGTGTTCATTCCAACATGAGCAAGCCTCCTATGCCAAAGCCAACCAAGTGAGGTCTTGGTGAACAAACATGTCATCAAATTTGCATCTTCGGAGGTGAAGTCAACAAGATAAAGATTGTTGTATCTAAAGCCTTTGAATATCACTTGCTTGTCATCTATCTTTGAAACTTCCACTTCATTTGGTGTGAACAAGCATTGGAAGCCAAGGTCACAAAGTTGCCCAACAGATAACAAGTTAAAACTCAATGAAGCAACATAGAGCACATTTGAGAGTGAGTGATCATGTGATATTGCAATCTTGCCTATACCCTTGACTTTGCTCTTTGAATTATCCCCAAATGTGATCTTCTCTTGACATATTCCATTTTCTTCAATGGTGGTGAACATACGAGGATCACCGGTCATATGTTGAGTGCAACCACTATCAATAACCCAATGAGATCCACCGGTCTTGTAGTTCACCTACACACAAGAGATCAAGCTTTTTGTTTAGGGACCCAAACTTGAGAGGGGCCCTTGACTTTATCCACTAGTGACTTGGCAACCCATATTTTCTTTGGCCTATTCTTGTTTGGGGGACCCAAAAACATGACTTTCATCTTTCCATTTGAATTTTTTCTTAGCATATAATGAGCATTGAAGGCGAAGGGTCTAGCATGCTTGGGCAAGGGTTGTGGTGGTGGAGTTTTGCATTCATGAGCAAAGTGACCTTCTTGACCACACTCAACACATCTCTTGGGCTTGGGCTTTGACTTGCTTTGTTGTTGTTGAGCTTTTGCTTTCTTCTCTTGATTTGCCAAGTACCCAATACCACTTCTATCCATCTTCATTACAGTGTTCATGAGGAGCTCACTTTGCAAATGTTGGCCTCTTGTGAACTTGCTTAGGCCGGTCTTGAGATGCTCTTTTTCTTGCTTGAGTTTTTTGTTTTCTTCAATGAGTGACTCATTTGTTGGTTGCTTCTCAAGAGCCATCAAACCTTTTAGCTTCTTGTTCTCATTTGCAAGCTTCTCATTCTCACTCTTAATCTTGGCATAATCATCATGGTTGCTTGACTCAACCACACTCTTGCCTTTGCTACTAGAACCTTGCTCAATGCTTTCAATGATCAAGTCATCACATGATGTAGCTATATCACACTTAACAACATAGTTAGTAGCATCATGTGTATCAAGAGCAAGTTCATTAGCAACCACAAGACTATCATAGTCAATTTTTAATGTGGTGTATTTGTCCTTTAGAGAATTATGTCTAGTGATGAGCTCATCATGCTTCTTCTCAAGTTTATCATGTTGATCTTTAAGCTCTTTATAAGAGGTTTTGAGCTCCTTGAGAGTGGAGGACATCACTTCATTTTGAACTCTAAGCTCATCACTAGTCTTTTGAATATTTTCAAGCTTGGATGAGAGTGATTCATTTTCATTTTGAAGATCATCATTTTCATTTCTAGTCCTTCTTATGATTTTAGTGTATTTGTTTAGCAATTTTACAAGTTCATCATAAGAAGGTGAGTCATATTCATCATCACTATCACTATCATCATCATCATCACTATCATGGTTTTGTACCTTTCGTTCACCCTTGGCCATAAGGCATAGATGAGTAGTGGACGATGATGATGAAGGAGGCGGTGAAGGTGGTGATGAAGATGTTGGTGAAGATGATGGCCCCATCACAAATGCGGCAACCTTCTCTTTCTCATCATCGCTCTCATCTTCGGAGGACTCACAAGATGATTCAATGTCGGTGAGCCAATCACCAACAATGTATGCCTTTCCTCCCTTCTTCTTCTTGTGGAACTCCTTCTTCTTGCCATCCTTCTTCTTGTATGGCTTGTTCTTCTTCTTCTCTTCTTCTTCATCACTTGAATCATTTTTCTTGCCCTTGTTCTTGTTCTTATACTTGTCTTTTGGTGGTCTAGGGCATTGATGAGCTAGGTGGCCAAGTTCACCACAATTGTAGCAATCCATCTCCGAGATTGACTTTCTCTTGCTACTTGTGAAGAATTTCTTCTTCTTGCCATCGAACTTGATGTCACTCTTGTTGAGCTTCTTTAGCATCTTGGTGGTCTTTCTCACCATGAGTGCAAGTGATTCATCATCAACATCACTTTCACTTGAGCTTTCTTGCACCATCATGGCTTGTCCCTTCTTCTTCTTCTTCTTCTTGTCATGACTAGCTTTGAAGGCCAAGTCTTTCTTCTTGGAAGATGATGAGCCCTCTTCCGGAGTGATATGCATGTACATCTCATGAGCATTGATTTTCCCTAATACTTGAGTCGGTGTTGCGGTGGAAAGATCACTTTGGTGAAGCACGGTGACAATGTGACCATACTTCTCAACGGGAAGCACACTCAAGATCTTCCTTGCAACATCCGATTGGCTCATTTTGGTGAGCCCAAGAGCATTGAGGTCCTCTACAAGAACATTCAAGCGAGTGTACATGTCATTAGCACTTTCTTTGGGAAGCATCTCAAAAGAATTAATTTTCTTTAAAGCTATGTGATAGCGTTCCTCACGCTCACTCTTAGTTCCCTCATGGAGAGCACAAAGATTTTCCCACAATTCATGAGCGTTCTTTGCATTACGCACGTGATTGAAGATATCTTTGCCTAAACCCTGGTAGAGTGCATTTTTGGCCTTTGCATTCCACCGGTCGTACTTCTCGTCACCACTTGGGTTAGCGGGATCCCTTATGGGGGGAAGCCCTTCGGTTGCGGCTCTAAGGCACCCAACATCTATGGCTTCGAGGTACGCCTCCATACGAATTTTCTAATATGGAAAATCGTCTCCCTCAAAAGTGGGAGGTGGTCCTTCCCCATTAGACATCTTGCTCTAGGCGGTAAAGCCTAAAAATTGAGCAACACTGCTCTGATATCAATTGAAAGGATCAAGATGCCCAAGAGGGGGGGTGAATTGGGCTTCTCTAAAAATTAAATGCAAGAATTAAAACCTACAAGCCGAAATTCACCCCTAGTGTCTACTTGTGTTCCTAGAGAGTCTACCGATACAAAGTTTTGCACCCTAGTTTCCAATCCTAGTCTAGCATGGCAAGTCTAGGAATGTAAAACAAGCAATGAAAGTAAATACGAGAAAGTAAATGCTTGAATGTAAAGGGGCAAGGAACACAGCGATGTTTTTCCGAGGTATCGGAGAGTCGCCACTCCCCACTAGTTCTCGTTGGAGCACCCGCGCAAGGGTGTAGCTCCCCCTTGATCCGCACAAGGATCAAGTGCTCTCTACGGGTTGATTCTTTGACACTCCGTCGGGGTGAATCACCCACAACCGCTCACAAGATGAGTTGGGTCATCCACAAGCTCCGCCGGATGATCACCGAACTCCCAATCACCACCAAACCGTCTAGGTGATGGCGATCACCAAGAGTAACAAGCTAGAACTCTCACTTGACCACTACGAGCCCAAATGAGAAGGTGGATGCACACTTGCTACTCTCTAATCGCTAGTGAGGAACTCTCAAGCTTTGATTCTCAAATCTCTATCCTCACTAGTGCTCTTGCACTCCCTTGCACTCCAAAGGTGTTTATCAGCTGATCAAATGAGCAAGAGACCTCTAAAAGAGGTGGTGGGGATGTATTTATACACCCCACAGACAAAACGAACCGTTACCCACTGACTTAGCAAAACACGAGCTGACCGGACGCGCCGGTTGAACTGACCAGACGCGCCGGTCGCTCGTAACGGTCGAAAACCGAAAAACAACTGAGTGACCGGACGCACCGGTCAGGGGTGACCGGACGCGTCCGATCGTGCAGGGAGCATACTGTACTCGCACCGGACGCGCGACTGTGTCCGATCGGTGATGACCGGACGCGTCCGGTCGTCTCTGGACCTTACTGGACTGTGACCGGACGCGCCGATCACACCCAGGTCACGTCCGATCGGGTGTTCCCTCAAGTGACACGTGTCGACTTCTGACCACCGCGTCCGGTCCTCGCGAGGACCGCGTCCGGTGTTCAGAGCTGAAACCCTAGCCGCGGAACTGTACTGACCGGACGCGTCCGGTCATGCCGAGCACCGCGTCCGGTCATGGGAAAACGACCCGAAACTCTCCGAAACGCGTCACAACTTGAACCAAGTTGCTTCCAACTGAACTTTGAGCTATTCTAGAGCTGCCTAGCGCCAAGTTTAACAAGTGTGCACCACACCTAAACATAGGACTCGCCTAGGTCAAGCTACCCGCTCATGCCCCCCTTTATAGTACGGTCAAAAGAGAAAAACGAAGATCCTAACGACTATTCCAAATGTCTCTCAACACCTCGACATCCGGAACTAACCGTCCTTAATCTTGACGTCACTCTTTTGAAAACCGAAACGATTTCCATCAAGGGGCATGAATACTATGGTGCCCAAAGCAGTTAAAACCTCCATGACCTAACTTACCAAGGTTTCTGCAAAACACACGTTAGTCATGGTAATAAAGCGTTGTCATCAATTGCCGAAATCAAACCTCGGGGCCTAGATGCTTTCACTCGGTTATAGCTTGCCACAAACTGTAAGCTCACAATGTGTCAAACTTTGCCATAGTTGTACTTAAATTTTGTTTGTCACACTTTATATGGCAAGCATAGTCTGCCTAAGGTTAGGTGAACCCAAGATTAGAACATCTCCAATAATACCTAGCGTTTCACATACGACCAAACCCTATTTTGGAATGAACCTATTTCTCTCTTAAACACGTCCAACAAGAACAAATTTACTCTTTGACTTGGTCCCCTTCCTATGCTATAGTAGTGACAAGTTTATTTTGAGGCGACAAAGAGTTTGGGTTGACTAGGTTCTCCTGCTTGTGAGGTCTCTAGTCCTTCCTGCCTTTGATGGCCATCTTGGCTTGCGAGGGACGGTATACCATGGCTCTTTGTTCGGTTGCGAAGGATGGCAAACCATGTATTCATGTATGTATTGGATGCACTCCTGTGGGTTGGTTTTTGGTAGTTGTGTGCTTGTTAATTCAGTTTCATAGGGCTATGAACCCATGTGAGGCTCACCTAAACCCTTGTATCAAACCGACATCGATCCAATGTCCTAGATCAACATGGAGTGTCCCCCCCTATATGTGTACGAAATTAAGCTAAAACGTGAAGGGAAGGGTCGGCCAATATGAAAGGATCTTTGGATGAATTGATGGGGTGAATAGCCTAATTTAAAATTCTATAAACTCACAAACACTAGACAAATGTGTTAGAACAAAATGTGACCCTAATAGCTATACGCCTAGCTACGATTTTACAAGCCTAGGGTGAGAACAACCTAAATAATTCTAGTCTAGCAGATGTAAAATATACTATGTGTCGTTGATGAATGAGACGACGAGGCTCTCCTCTCTTTTCATTGATGGCCGTAAACGAAGAATCTATCTGCAAAATTGCCACTAAATAGAGGGCTCAATCAAAGGCATTGTACATGTAAACGAAGAATCTATCGGCAAAATTGCCACTAAATAGAAGGCTCAATCAAAAGGAGTTGTACGTGCCCTAGTATATCGGGAAAAAACCTAACACGAGTCGTTCCACCGGTAGCCAGTACTCTGGATTACACGAGTATAAATTTGTCAACACGTTTCATTTATTACAGTTTCTCTGGTTTGTCGAGAGGGGTATAAATAACGTCACGTTTATAGTTATACGATTAGCAGCGAAACGCGGGTACGCCCAACAGTTACTCCCTTCACGACTTCACTCTTCTGTTCCCTGCCCGTGGGCCCGTCGATTTCAAACCGATGCCAAAAAGCTTTCCACGGTTCCACCACGAGCCCATCAGCCGAGGTGGTCCAACGGAACAAGGAGAAGCAACAAACCGAAATGCGAAAGCGGAAAAATTTCTGGCCCCTGTCCTCCGCCCTCTCCTTCTCGAAGCGATAGATAGAATAGAGGCGCCGGCGGGCGGCTCCCTCCGTTCACCACCACCGCCGCCCACCTGCTCCCTCCGCCTCTCCTCCTTGCAAAACCCCGGCTGCTTTTCCTGTCGCGATCTAGGGTTTCCGGTCGCCGCGGCGCCAATGGCGGGCTCGCGTGGCAGCTGGTCCTGGGACGTGTCGGGGTTCGAGCCGCCGCAGCCGGTGACGACGACAGCGGCGGCGGCGGCGGCACCGACCGCGATGCCGCGGGCTCCGCCGACGGCCATGGTGCTCTGCCCCTCCGCCGGGGCCGGCGCGGTGCCCGTCGCCGACCGACTGGACCAGCTCGCGGACAGCGTCCAGGTGCTCGTCTCGCCTCTTGAGTTCTGGTTCGGTAATGGTTGATGCTTTTGTTGTGTCTGGTTTTAGCTCGATTTGTCCGCGGGGGTGCCGCAAGCTGGTATTGTAGCTTGTATGGTGCTGGAATGCCGCCATTGATGAAGCATTTTGCATAGGTTGAGCGGGAAAATTGGGACGACTTTGTATAGCTCCCTCCACAGGTTTATGAATTAGCAAATTGTATGGCTTAATTGTGGCCGTGGTGGTTTGATTGGATATGTCCGACGGAGGCCTCCTGAGGCGCCGGTGCGTAGTGGGGTTCTAAAGCGGGCCGATAATGTAAAGAGTGGTAGAGATCGACCTAAACTAACTTGGGACGAGTCCGTTAAGAGAGACCTTAAGGAGTGGAATATCTCAAAGGATTTAGCTATAGACAGGAATGCTTGGAGACTTACGATCAACGTGCCTGAACCGTGACCTCTTTCTGTCCGGTGCCCTTTATGTCTCTTTACGTGTCTCTCTGTTTCTCGTCTCTTTTGGGTTTCATCTCTAGCCTACCCTAACTTGCTTGGGACAAAAGGCTATGTTATTGTTGTTGGTGTTGTTGTTGTTGGTGGTTTGATTGGATAACATTTTGCTCGATCTGTTTGGGCGTGGTGGTTCTGTTGCAGACAGATGCTGAGAGTTTTGAAATTTGTTGGATGTGAAAACCAAAACTAGGATGTGTTAAATTGGCACAAATTCAGGTGATTAAGGGATGTGTTCACCAGGCCCATGTGCTTTAGTTTCGTGTGGTTGGACAGATGCTGCTGTTATAGCCTGATGGGCCTTAATATGTTCTACTTGTTGAATTAGTGCAAGTGTCAGAAGTAATATACTAGCTGATCACTGGGAACGAAGGAGTGCAAATGAGTTATGGAGCCCCCCAAAAGTGCCTGGCCCACCCTTTTATCCATTTTTAGTATGTTTATATAGCCACGGTTTGGCATGATATTATCACATCAAATCAGATTTGTTGTCCATGATAGTTTATTTACCCACTTCATGCTTCTTGTCTCCCTTTGTTGCCATCCACTCAGTTATTGCCAACTGACATTTTTAAACTCCTTCTGTAGCTTGCTAGAGAGGACTGCTTGGAGCTTAGACAGGAAGCTAGTGACCTTCTTGAGTATTCTAATGCAAAATTGGGCCGTGTCACCCGCTATCTTGGATTTCTTGCCGATAGAACTCGAAAATTAGGTAAGCTCGGCATCTCTTCCTCATGTCTTTCAGTAAATTGAAGCATTCCTTGTTCTGCTACCCTTGGATCATTAAGGGAGCACCCTTGATCATCTTTGAACTCAATTTTGTTTTTTTTCTTCTATGCCTTGCTTTGGTTGATCTTGATAATGTTAATCAGCATAGTGTTTTCTTTCTTCGGATCAGTAACAATGAGCTTGTATGTTTCTTAAAATAAGTTGCATGCTCTGGTGGTGTTTAGTTGATCAGCACACCATATGGTTGCTGGTGTCTGTGATACCTTGTTCTCTTCTCCCTATTTGTGTACCAATCAATTGTAGAAGTGCCAAGGGTGTTTGCTGGCAAATGTCAACTCGTGTTCTCAAATCCATGTTCTCATTGATCTATCATCCTTATGTTTCATTATTTAATCTTTTCATTGTCCTCTGAGATTTCTGTCCTTTTTCTGCTATAGATCAAGCTGCCCTTGAGACTGAAGCTAGAATCACCCCTTTGATTCATGAGAAGAAAAGGCTTTTCAATGACCTATTGACCTTGAAAGGTACCCCGCACAATGTTCTTGTACTTTCTGGCTTGCAAATATCTTTTATGTATGACATATTTTAATTGCCCATAATAATTCAATAAATTTCACCATCTTGCAGGCAATGTCAAAGTGTTTTGTCGTAGTAGACCACTATTTGAAGACGAGGGTCCATCAGTAGTAGAGTTTCCAGATGATTTTAGTATTCGTGTAAACACAGGAGATGAATCTTTAACCAATCCTAAGAAGGATTATGAGTTTGATAGGGTATATGGACCCCACATTGGTCAAGGTAAGACTGGTGGAGTGGGGTTCTAAACATACTTTCTTGTGAATGTTAGGTGTACAGCAATGTAGGATGTGATTTAAAGGAGGTAGATTGTGCAGAATCTTGATTGAATACTGTGTTGTCCTATATTGTTCTTACACTTTTTAGTCATCCAATTTTCGTTTCAGGTGAACTTTTCCTTGATGTTCAACCATTCGTGCAATCTGCCCTGGATGGGTACAATATTTCCATATTTGCATATGGTCAAAGCTGTTCTGGCAAAACACATACACTGGTACACATCAAGTCTTTGACACTCTCGCGTGTGCCACTGTTTCACTTACAATTTTAGATGAAGTCATGTGCAAATTGTCTCTTTAACACCATATTAATTTCTTCATATGATAAATACTATCTTGAATACCACTTCATAGCATAGGGCTGCACAGCGCTGAAACCACAATTGGGGCCCAACTGAGCTTTAATGAAAGAACAAGAATTATGGAATCTGATGCAATCAGACACTTCGCTATCATAAACAAATACAATTGGTCAAAGTATATTTTCTTGTGTTCAAACAATCACATACTATATGTTGGTTGGTTGTGTAATCCATATTTTCGCAAAAGAAACATAAAATGCATCAAGGATGGGACAGATCGACTTCTGGTGAAGGATGAGGAGATCAAGGACAAATGGAGAGAGTACTTCGACAAACTGTTTAATGGGGAGAATGAGGGTCCTACCCTTGAGTTGGACAACTCATTTGACGATACCAACAGACGCTTTGTGAGGAGAATTCAGGAGGCAGAGATCGGAGAGGCTTTGAAGAGGATGAAGGGAGGTAAAGCGATGGGCCCTGATGGTATCCCCATTGAGGTGTGGAGATACCTAGGCGCCAGAGCGATAGTATGGTTAACTAAGCTTTTTAACCTTATTTTTCGGTCTAACAAGATGCCTGAAGAATGGAGAAGTATATTAGTACGTATCTTCAAGAACAAGGGAGATGTTCAAAGTTGTACTAACTACCGTGGGATTAAGTTGATGAGCCATACGATGAAGCTCTGGGAGAGGGTTATCGGGCATCGCTTAAGGAGAGTGACACATGTGACCCAAAATCAGTTTGGGTTCATGCCTGATAGGTCGACCATGGAGGCGATTTTCTTATTACGACAATTGATAGAGAGATATAGGGAGCAGAAGGACTTGCACATGGTCTTTATTGACCTCGAGAAGGCATATGACAAAGTACCGGAAAATGTCATGTGGTGGGCCTTGGAAAAGCACAAAGTCCCAACTAAGTACGTTACCCTCATCAAGGATATGTACAAGGATGTGGTGACGTTTGTCCGAACATGTGATTGCGACACCAGTGACTTTTCAATTAAAATAGGACTGCATCAGGGGTCAGCTTTGAGCCCTTATTTATTTGCTTTGGTGATGGATGAGGTCACAAGGGACATAGAAGGTGATATCCCTTGGTGTATGCTCTTTGCTGATGATGTGGTGCTAGTTGACGACAGTAGGGCAGGGGTTAATAGGAAGTTAGAACTATGGAGGCACACGTTAGAGTCGAAAGGGTTCAGACTTAGTAGGACTAAGACCGAGTACATGAGATGCGATTTCAGCGCAACTAGGCATGAGGAGGGAGACGTTAGCCTCGATGGGCAAGCGGTGGCCAAGAAGGATACTTTTCGGTATTTAGGGTCGATGCTACAAAAGGATGGAGACATTAATGAAGATGTTAGGCATAGAATTTCAGCCGGCTGGTTGAAATGGCGTCAAGCTTCTGGCGTCCTCTGTGACAAAAGGGTGCTTCAGAAGCTGAAAGGTAAGTTCTATAAGACGGCGATTCGTCCGGCGATGTTATACGGTGCTGAGTGTTGGCCTACAAAAAGGCGACATGTCCAGCAATTGAGTGTAACAGAGATGTGTATGTTGCGTTGGTGTTGTGGGCACACAAGGAGGGATAGAGTCCGGAACGACGTATTCGGGATAGGGTTGGGGTGGCACCAATTGAGGAGAAATTGATTCAACATCGGTTGAGATGGTTTGGACATGTCCAGCGGAGGCCTCCTGAGGCGCCGGTGCGTAGTGGAGTTCTAAAGCGGGCCGATAATGTAAAGAGCGGTAGAGGTCGACCTAAACTAACTTGGGACGAGTCCGTTAAGAGAGATATTAATGAGTGGAATATCTCCAAGGATTTAGCTATGGACAGGAGCGCTTGGAGATTGGCAATCAACGTGCCTGAACCGTGACCTCTTTTTGTCTTGTGCCCTTTATGTCCCTTTATGTGTCTCCCTGTTTCTCGTCTCTTTTGGGTTTCATCTCTAGCCTACCCCAACTTGCTTGGGACAAAAGGCTATGTTGTTGTTGTTGTTGTTGAAACATACTTTAGAGTTTAGAAAGCTATAAGAATGAAACATGAGTGTCGATAGCTTACACTAAGAAACATAGTAATGTTTGTGACATGGCATTCTTATATCGGTTTGGTGGGTACATGTAGTATGTCATATTGCTTTCATAAGTGATGCTAACATTTTTATTTTTTTTAATTTCATGATGCTAATGTTTTAGAGTTACTTTGCTTGGTAAAATCTGATTTTTACTCCTTGGTTATCACTATCATCTTGAAGCCAGTCAGCATTTACATAAAGTACTGATATTCTTACATGATATCTGAGCTCTTTGCTGGCATGTTTCTTAATACATGTCTGCAACATCTTGTTTTTTTTAATCATGTGCTCTTTCCAGGAAGGATCTAGTCACGATCGTGGTTTATATCTGCGGAGCTTTGAAGAACTGTTTGATCTTTCAAACTCAGATACTACTTCTACAGCACATTTTAACTTCTATTTTACTGCCTGTGAGCTCTACAATGATCAGGTGCCTTTGAGCTCTATAACCATTTGTCAGTGATTTTCTTTATGCTGTTAAGAAAACATGTTGCTCCATGTTACCTTACCCTGTATATGGTATAATAAGGAGATAAAGTTGTGTGTTCTTTGTAACACAGGTTAGGGATTTGCTATCAGAATCTAGCAGCACCGTCCCAAAAGTTCGAATGGGTGTGCAAGAATCCTTTGTGGAGCTTGTCCAAGAGAAGGTTGAAAATCCACTAGAGTTTTCTGCGGCACTAAAGATGGCACTTCAAAACCGATCAGTAAATTCGCCAAAGGCCATGGTTTCTCACCTGTATGTGAAACATTTCCTGTTTTGTTTCTGTAGAATACTATATTTTTTTTTACCGGAACTACAGTGGGCAAAGATGCCAGTCTGAACATTTGTATTAGCATGCAAAAGGTGTAGCATATACAGGTTTCGTGAACGTGATGGGGGAGAGTATACAACATGGGTTTAGTTTACATGGTCAAATAACTCAGTCAATGTCGCAGCAGTGCCCTATGCGTTGTCTCTGTAGCCTCAAAACCTGGTGGCATTGTGTAGAGTTTGTCTAGCAGACACCTCTCGGTCATTGTTTCTCAAACACTATCACTGTTTAAAAAGCATCCCTATATTTTGGAGTTTAGTTGTTCAACTCTTCGTATAATTGTTTTTAGAATGTTATGATTCATGTAAGTCAGGTGCAGACTACCAGCTCCATCTTTCTTTCTTGAGCATAGACTGCCAGTTCCATTTGATTGCTGGTTAATTTAAAATGGCACACTTTCTCTTTTGCGAATAAAAATGGCGCTCTTTACTGCTTCCTTGTTAAAATCACTAATCACTTCTTTTTTTGTTCTCAGCATCTGATTATAGGCTATTAATGCTTGGTTTTGTAATGCTCTGTTTCGTCCACCATCACCTTTCTATTTAAATTTGAATCAGTTGTTCTTTTTCAGGATCATTACCATTCACATACACTACAGAAACTACGTAACAGGAGAGCATCTATACAGTAAGCTTTCTCTAGTGGATTTGCCAGCAAGTGAATGCTTGCTTGAAGAAGATGCCAACAGGGACAATGTAACAGATTTCTTGCATGTCTCAAAGTCACTTTCTGCGTAAGTAGCTTGATTTGAGACCATATTTCTACCTTTTCTGCTTGTTATGATCATTGCCTATTTGATTCCCAGTAAAATGGGCCCTTGTTATGTGGCACACTACCTTCAATGGTTCCTTTTTAATGTCCTTATGGCTTATGTGTAAAGTTGCTCTCATTTATTGTCTGCATAGGCTGGGTGATGCATTTGCCTCTTTAAGCGCAAAGAAGGAGCCTGTTCTATCTGGGAATTCAAGAATCACGCAAATCTTAGCAGATTCTCTAGGTAACACCATTCGAGGCTAATACTTTGTTTGATGCGTTTCTGCTGTTAATATGTTAGAAATTTTTGTTTAATGAATTGGAGGCGCACCACCTGAACAATGGGAAGGAACAAAATGAATGCTAAGTACTAGAGGTTTAGTTATTTAACAATGTATCTTAGCTCCTTAGGAAATGCACCTGTGTCATAGAAAACAGAGTCTTCTTTTGCCTACGGGAAGGTAACGTGCTCTCTGGGAAGCAGAGGCATAACATAAACTTTCAGCCTGTGGTAGTGACTCTGTTTTAACATACCTTCATTGGTGCAGGAAGTAGCTCAAAGATCTTGCTGATCGTGCATGTAAGTCCAAGTGCTTCAAATTTGTCAAGAACTTTATCCACACTCAGTTTTTCTGCAAGAGCAAGAAATGCTGAGCTGAGCCTTGGAAATCGTGACACAATAAAGAAATGGAAAGATGTGGTATGATTTGAATCTTTTGACTGTTCTCTACATCGTTCCAGGTGTTTTTCTTGTGCATCTATGCATGCTAGATGTAGTTGGATTTGTGTCACATTTTGTTGTAGGGTTCTCATATTGTTGTGCTATAGTAAGAGTTGGTAGTGTTGAGGAAGAAGGTAGGGGAGATGGGAAAGAGAGCCATTGGGAGTTATGGTGAGAGATGCACTGTTGAAGAAAATCTCATTGTGCTTTTTACCCATTTCTTTTCTCTTTTCTTGGGAGCAGATGGTGCGCCCTATACAGTTCATTGATGCTTATAACTATTTGTGGCTGTGTTTTGCTAGTTTCAGTGCTACATACACATCCATTCTAGTGGGTAGAATTGTTAAAATAATTTGTACTAACATAAATATATATTTTAGGCAGCTCAATCTTTTGGTCCTATTTGTTTGCTGAACTTGGCATCCACATGCAAGTTGGCACCAAGCCAGCATTGTAGTAAAACTACCTGTAACCACTTTTCTGGTTTATTTACAGGCAAATGATTCACGCAAAGAATTGCATGACAAAGAAAAGGAGGTTCTAGACCTGCGGCAAGAAGTTATTGGGTTAAAACATTCTCTAAAAGAGGCAAACGACCAGTGCACACTGCTGTTCAACGAAGTTCAGAAAGCCTGGAGAGTTTCGTCTACACTCCAAGCTGATCTCAAGGTTGATTTTAATTATCTGCAGTGTTTGCTTCTGATCTTGTTAAGCCCTGTTTGTTTTAGCTTGCATATTGTGGATCACAGCTTGCAGGTTGTTACAATCTGCAAGCTGAAACAAACAGGTCCTAGACTGTAACAATCCATTGGCCAAATTGTTACAATCAAACAAGCAGAGCTTAAATTAGGACCCAGGACAGATAGGTTATTGTTTATTCTGAACTCGAAGGTTCTTTTAGGGTGTGATTGGTTGCCTGCAGGCCTGTTTGTTTGGGCTTCCTGGGAGCTTTTGGACCTCAGCTTTTGAACCTTCCAAAAGCCAAAAAGCTCCCGGAAGCCAAAAGCCAAAAGCTCACTATAATGAGCTCACTATAATGAGCTTTTTGGAAAGTCCAAGAAAAAAAGGGAAAAGGCTTCTCTTTCAGAAGACAGGACCTTTATCTATCATCCACAACTGCAATCGAACACTATACGTGGATAGAAAGAAAGGAGCTGGTTGATCCAAGAAAGCTCAACCTGCTTGTCGAGTGGGTGGTGGAAGTCGTCGGCGTCGAGGCCCGACCTCGACCTGCAACCGAGAAGGGGCAGAGACAGGGACTCCCGCCGGGGTGACCAGTAGGGCGATGAGGATGGGGACGGCGCCGGAGAGGATGGGGACGGCGACGGAGAGGACCGGCCGCCGCCAAACCCTAGCTCTGCCTGGGCGTCGCCACCTGCGGACGGACGAGTCGTCTCGCGCGGACGGGAAGAAGAGGAAATGATCGAAGCGTTTTCTTTGTAACCGGTGGCAGTGCGGGTAATTTCCATCCTCCACAGCCGGTGAAAGCAGCCCTCCCCCTGCTGTGAAAAATGAACTACCCAAAAGCTAGCTTTTGTACAATCTATTGGGCCAAGTAAGGGCCTTTGGTTAGCTTCTTGACTTCTACAAAAGCTACAGCAGGTTGGAAGCCAAACCAAAGAGGGCCTAAAAGTGGCCAAAAGCTCAAACAAACAGGGTGATGCGCAACAATATGAGAACCCTAGAAGAAAATGTGAACCCCTACCTTCTGCAGCATAGTCTAAGCCAGCATAAATACAATGTAATGTGCTCGTGTTTCGTTGCTCTGTTTAGGTAAATTGCATATTTTACGTTTTTGTTTGGTTGCCTGATTTGTATTGTATATGGCCGCCTCTTTGCGGACCTGGCCACTGGTGCAAGCTAGCATGGCCGATTTTGGCGTACTCCAAAATGCAGTGGTGGAGACCTCTTTTGCACTCTGTAAGCCTGCATAAGACCCAATACGGGCAACCAAACACCAGAAGCTTGCATTGGACAACTCTGGATACGCCTTAATGCAGGCAACCAATCACATCCATGTTGAACTGCTTTGTTATTGAGGAACACGAGGAAGATTTTTAAGGGAAAGCTTTAAACAAGCCATTCTTCTTTTTTGTTGCCTTTTTGTTGAATCCTGTGGACTTACCGTAATGTTATTGTCAAGTATATTTAACTAGGTTGCTTGCCTTCTATTCCCTTACAAAAAGGCCTAGTTTGCTTAAGTGAATAGTCACAATTTGTTTCATCTTCCCTCTTTAGTCTTACACCTGTTGTGTACATCTATTAAGTCTGTAATTTGATGCTTTGGCTCTTGGTTGCAGTTAACTGTAGCTGTAGAACTTGATATAGTATTCCATCCATTTCTTGTGAGTTCTTAAAAATTGAAAATACTTGACATTTTTGTTGTATTGTTATTGGTTGCAGTCTGAAAATTTAATGCTTGCCGAGAAGCACAAGATTGAGAAAGAGCAGAATAACCAGCTAAGGGATCAGATTTCTCATCTCTTGAAAGTTGAACAAGAGCAAAAACTAAAAATGCAAGAACAAGATTTAACAATTCAGTCACTACAGGTTAAATGTTAATCCATCTCTATATTTTTCCTAACAAGCATATTCATTGAGTCATGTTGGGATGCACCTACTTTTTTTACTACTGTCTTACCGTCTTTTGTCCTGTCACTTATTTATGAGAAAATTGTACGCTTTTGCTATTATTTTTCTTCATGATGATGTTGTGAACATGCACTATGGTTCTTAGTTTCTCCACTGTACTGTCAGTCTATTTTACACGATAATGTGAAAGCTAGGCTAATGTTAGTTTTGTGGTTTATATGTGGGCTGCTCAATTTATTGTTAATGTACATGTTAGGTAATCCACGAGATAGCAACCACTGTTTACACAAATCAACCTATTAATTAATGGTGGCCGCAGTTTAGTTACAATTTAGTAAGGTTGGCTCTGTAGTGACAACCATGGGATGGGATCAAATCATGTCCTGATGAGGGTTTTTCCGGATGGAGCCATAAAATATATACCCCCCTTTTCAAGAAATCTATGCAGTGTACCACATTTAATAATGCTGTGAGAGCCTCTTCGAAATTATTGGTTTTCACCATGGCAAAGTCGCCTATTTGTAAGTTAACTTACTGTGTCCAATCACACAGATTCGAACTCTGCTAAGATTATGTTTTGCTCAAGCAATCTTGCATACATTTACTTGGGCAATAAACCATTGAAATTTGAACATGATATCTTTATAATGGTTCTTTGTTCATTGGAGACAGTAACTAGTGAGACTATTGTCATTATTAGCCCCTTCCCCATCATGTTTACTTATCATGAACTGCTAGTCAAGTTCAGTTTTTGATAGGGAAATGGCATTATGATCTAGCAATCGAGATTGCACCCTTAATGCTACACACTTCTGGTCTTTGGAATTGGTTTAGTATGGTGTAGCTCCCTATTTTATATTCTTTGTCATTCTGCTCGAGTGGTTGTGGTTCTGCTAATTGTTGTACTATGTCTGAAGCATATATCTTTTACCATGCCATGATATTCCCTTATGCTTTCCATTTTTTTTCTTTTATATAATTTGCAGACAAAACTCAAGTCCATTGAGTCTCAGCTTAATGAGGCCCTCAATGCTAGTGATGCTAGATCAACTATTGGTTCTGAATCTGCTTCAGTAATTTCTTCCCCAAAGATAACAGAATCAACTGCTGACTCATCTTCAGTGACTAAAAGGCTTGAGGAGGAATTGGCAAAAAGGGATGCCCTTATTGAGGTAGATACACAATGGATCCTTTCATCGCTATAAGTATCACCGGTTCCCCATGAAATGCATGTACTATAGTAAGTTAGCTGAAAGTTTAAACAATGGACATTCAGATTCCAGTGAATTTAAACCCATAGAGTGACCTAAATTTGTTCATCTTCAGTTGTTTGAAATGACAGTTGAATAGTAGAACTTGCATATGGGATGTGTTCACTGATTGGAGCAATTTTCATTGAACTTATGGGTACCCACTTACCAGGAAACATCGCAAGTTCAGTAGTACAACAAGTTTCAATGTTATGGATGTTCTTTTTCATGGAATCATGATACCATCCTAAATAAAATATACTCCTGATATATAAATTGAGCAAGTGTGACCTGCCTGTTAAATTCTGACTGCTCCGTTTTTAACTTTTGTTTTGCTATCTTCAACTACAAGTTTAGAGATCTTCTCACACTGCAGTTTTATTCTAAAACCTTTGAATTGGTACCTGATTAGAAGTTGAATTTTTGCTACCTATACTGCCACTATTCTTGTGAAGATTCTTGCCATCCTTGTGTGCTCCACCATGACTGTTGATGCATGATCTGTCTTTTCTTTAAGTTAACACAATTCAAGTTTTCTGTTGACTTCCTGTTGAAACATTGTTTTCTTACAGTTTGATCTAAATATCTTTTGTAGTTCATTTGTTTGATCTCATTTTCACAAACCTTTCCTTTCTTTGCTACACAAACAAATACAGAAATTACATGAAGAGAACGAGAAGCTTTTTGACAGACTTACAGAGAAGTCAGGATTGGGAAGTGCTCCACAGGTTGCCCCCAAAGTATTCTTTTTCCTTTTTTTCGTTGTGCTCTGTGTTATGAACTAATTCCTTTTCAATTATTTTGTTGTTTTGTGCGACTGCCTTTCTGCATGTGGAAAGGACCAAAGATTCATGTCACATTTTGCTGTGTCTAGTGTCTACAATGTTTGTAGGACATCTTGTGGCAACTTTCACTGTTAATTATGGGAAACAACAAAAATTCAACTAAAATCTACAGTTGAGACTTTACAAAAAAGTGATTTGATCCATATCATCCATTGCTTAGGGTGTCTAGTATCTACCCAAATTGAGTTTATGATGAATAGGTGTCTGTCATGTTCTTTGTTCATTTAACCTGATGGATTTAGTAAACACCTGTGCATATATTTGAAAAATGCTCCTAGTTTGCCTATGGCTGCTTGTTAATTTCTGACAAAACTTTATTGAGCAAAGCCTATTAGAGTGTACTCCCTGCCTCCCTCCGTTCCAAAATGTAGGTTGTTTTAGTTTTGTCCTAAGTTAAACTTATCTTGGACCAAGTCTATAGAAAAATATATTAATATGTACTCCCTCCGTCCAAATTATAAGAGATTTTGGCTTTTCTAGATACATTGCTTTTGCTATGTATCTAGACATAGTTTATATCTAAGTGTATAGCAAAAGTTATGTATCTTGAAAAGCCAAAACGTCTTATAATTTGGAATGGAGGGAGTACAATACAATTAAATACACGATCAAGACATATTTCTTACTAGTTTAGTTGTGGATTTCATTAAACTAATTTGATGTTATAGATGTTGGTGCATTTTTTTATAAACTTGGTCAAAGTTAGAGAAGTTTGACTAAGGACAAAGCTGTAACAATCTACATCTTGGAACGGAGGGAGTGGATATATATCATTGGCTTCGGAGCTTTAGTTACTGCCTTCTTTTTCTCCCACTCCCAAATCTCGTCTTGTATGTCAAAGTAGACAATACGTTTTGATTGATAAAATTTCTTACCATATGTAATTATGTGAACTGTTAGTAAATTTGTCCCTAAAAAATTCCCACGAGGTTTTCATGGGTAACTACTAACTGCTTTCATAGGTTTCAAGCCCTTCAGCAAACAAGCCAGCTAATGGTCAGGGAAGGGAGATAGGCGGGTAAAAGTGGCTACACCTACAATTAGTCAATAATACTTGGTGTAAACAACATTGAGACATAAGTCCAAATTTACCACTCTATCTGCAGGAGTGGCAGCAGCAAAAGTCGATCACCAGATGTGTTTGCATCACCGGTGTCTCAGGATAAAACTGGAAACAGTGGAGCTATTGTGAAATCAAGCAATGAGCTAGCAAAAACTACACCTGCTGGGGAGTACCTTACGTCTGCACTCATGGATTTTGATCCTGACCAGTTTGAGGGATTTGCTGCAATAGCTGATGGTGCTAATAAGCTTTTGATGCTGGTAATTAATACCACCCCAACATATATAATACTATTACTGGATTTACTATACCTTTTGTTTGTGGCAACTAAGCTAGTTTTGCTCCTTCCCTTATATTGTCCTTGCCTGCCCTTGTACATTTTTTTTTCTCAGATACAGGAGAGCTACGTATCATTGCACCAAAACTCAAATGCACCCACAACCTCAGAACAGTACAGCAATTACATTTGTGCCTGGCACAGAAAGCGGCTTAACCAAGCTGCTAACCCACTACTTAATTGGCAGCCACCTCACCGAGCTAAGCCCCTACTGCTAGACGCCAGACGTGAGCCTCTATAATCTGCCTGAGGGCAAGCTCTATACTAGGCTTAGCTCCATTGAACACACTATTGTTGCAGTGCTTCCACACGGTTCATGCACCCAGAGTGATCAGTGAGTTCAAACCCCGTTCAAGTTTCCCAGGTTCAGAGTGACCATCGAGTTCAAACCCTGCTTCCAGTTTCCCAGACGTGACCTCCTCTAAAATCTACCTGAGGACAAGCTCTACACTAGGCTTAGCTCCATTAAGCATAATATTGTTGCAGTGCTTCCACACGGTCCAGCGTGATCAGCGAGTTCAAACCCTGCTTCTAGTTTCCCAGGATCATAGCATTGATTCTCAACCACAACTCTGTTACTCCCAGAAAGCCAGGACACCATGTCATCGAGCTGTGGTGAGAACTCAGGCAGTCCATAACAGAGGAAGAGGAGTGACCACACCTGGCTGAAGAAGACGCAACTCAAAAGGACATGTTGGATGGTCTCATCCCCATGATCATCCAAAGGGCATTGATTTGGATGAGTTAATCCTCTAAGGGGCAGCCTATCCTCTGTCCAACATCTATTGTGTGCACAACTAAAGGAAAAACTGTCACTTCTGGCACCCAAAATTTCAGAATCTGTGTGCATTAGGCTGGAGCTGAATATCGGAGGCCCTCTTGCATCCCTGAGTACATATGTACCATTGAACCTTTTCTTCTGCGCACTTTTATATTGTATGGGACTGCTGTGAGCAGTCCGGTCCAGCAAGGCATAAACTCACTCATCATTTTGGGTGCTTGGACTTTGTGGAAATACAGGAACTACTGTGTTTTTAATGACTCTATCCAAGCTTATTTACGGTCTTGTCTCTTGCTGGGGAGGAATCACAGCTTTGGGGTGTGGCATGAGCTAAGGGGTTCTTCTTCTTATCTCCTCTACCTTGGGTAGTTGATTTTCTAGGTCGAATCGTTCTTTCTCCTTACAATACACACGTATGTAATTGCTATATCAGTGGGGTGTGTGTGTTTTGCAACTCTCTTCTATTAATGCAATGATACACAGCTTTCCTGCATGTTTGAGAAAAAAATATTATATGGAACTTGTACATGTTATTTTTACATTTTTCATGATTTCCATGCACAAGCAATAGTGGAAATGTTTTGCATGCAGGTCTTGGCTGCAGTTATCAAAGCTGGTGCAGCTAGGGAGCATGAGATACTTGCTGAGATCCGCGATGCTGTGTTTTCATTCATTCGAAAGATGGAACCAAGAAAAGTTATGGATACTATGTTAGTTTCAAGAGTCAGAATATTATACATTAGATCTTTGCTTGCTAAATCACCAGAACTACAGTCCATCAAGGTATCATGATTTCTCTGTTTTGTTTATATTTATTTATTTTAAGGGAAAATATAAGCAGTCATCTTATCATTTTGCATTAAGCCTAACAGTATACTCTCTGACCTTGCTTCATAAAGGTCTCTCCAGTTGAGCGTTTCTTGGAGAAATCAAATACTGGTCGAAGTAGAAGTTCTAGTAGGGGAAGTAGTCCTGGCAGATCTCCTGTTTACCACCATGGTCATGGTTCCCGAACTGCGCTTGTTGATGAACATGTGCATGGTTTCAAGGTGAACATTAAACAGGAAAAGAAATCAAAATTCTCCTCGATCGTTCTGAAGCTTCGTGGTATTGAGGAGGTAAATTTTTGTTCTTTTGTAGTACATATATGTTCCAATGTGATCCTGTGCTTAATTGTTTCCAGGTAACCATGTAGTATATGGATTGTAGGTAGTTGTAGTGAAGTTAATGTGTTGAGTTTGGACATGGTATGCTCTATGCTGATCTATTGATAGCACCATCTCATATGAATGACCTGGCGTTTATTTTGTTTCTGAACCATTCTGGTGCTAATTTCACAATAATTGGGCAGGAGACATGGAGACAACATGTGACTGGAGGGAAGCTCCGGGAAATTACTGAGGAAGCTAAGGCCTTTTCAATTGGAAACAAGGCTTTAGCTGCTCTCTTTGTTCACACGCCAGCTGGTGAATTACAGTGCCAAATTCGTGCATGGCTTGCTGAAAACTTTGAGTTTCTGTCTGTAACTGGTGTGGATGCTGCTGGAGGAGCTGCAGGACAGCTTGAACTGCTGTCAACTGCTATTATGGATGGATGGATGGCTGGTCTTGGTACAGCGCAGCCCCCTACCACTGATGCTTTAGGCCAGCTTTTATCAGAATACACAAAGCGTGTTTACACATCACAACTACAACACTTGAAGGTTTCATTTCCCAGACTCATCATCCGGTCGACCAAATTTATTAAAGCTCTTTGCCTTATTCTTCACAATTTTGCAGGACATAGCTGGCACATTGGCAACGGAGGAGGCTGATGATCCTGCACATGTCAGTAAACTCCGTTCTGCTCTGGAGTCTGTGGATCACAAAAGGAGAAAGGTGCTTACCTGAATCACTGCATGATACTGTCCATTTTTCATTGTGTGTTTTGGTGAATCAAATGATTCTTACTACATGTTAAGTTTCTGTAGTTTGTATGCTTTCTTTTCTTGTAACATCTGTACTTGAGTGATCCCAATCATGCCATGCTATTATCAGATCATGCAACAATTGCGAACTGACACTGCCTTGTTAACAAAAGAAGAAGGTGGTTCACCAATTCGAAATCCTCCTACTGCTGCCGAGGATGCACGATTAGCATCTCTCATATCTCTAGATAACATCTTGAAGCAAGTCAAGGTCTGATGCTTTGCCAATGCAGACATAGTTATCTAGCTCTTATAATATGTTTACTAACTTGAGGTGCTTGTTCATTCTTTGACATCAGGAAGTAATGAGACAAAGCTCTTCAAGACCTATGAGAAAATCAAAAAGGAAAGCTTTGCTGGAGTCATTGGATGACCTCTTGACACAGATGCCCTCTCTTCTTGATATAGATCATCCATGTGCTCAGAAGCAGATCATGGAGGCACGGAAAGTTGTCGAGGTATGTAGATAGGACCTTGGAATCATTGCTCTGGATTAATAAGAAATACCAGTGTTTAGGTAGAGTTAGTGCCACCTAATTTTATTAAGAAAGCTACAAAAGTATTTTGATGACATGATGAAAGGATTATTCCCTCATGAGCTTGTTTTTCCTACATCTTTGCCATTATCGTCTCATTTGTAAGTAGAGCTTAAGCATTCCTATCTCTCTTTGACTTTTCATTTAACCTATTATTCTCTTCTGCCCAACTTCGGACATACAATGTCCATCGCGATGGCAGCGGGACCGGTTCTAGGCGTTTACTGTTTTCAGGCGGTCACTGTAGCGCGTGAATAGTACCGTGGATTATATTGTATTTGTTGGTTTGTTAGGAAAGAGATAGGTTTGACTCGGTTAGAATATTTTCTTAGGGGTAAGTTGTCTCTATAACCTTGTTCAGTTCAGATCAAGCAAGCAGAACCCTAAAAAGTAGCTAGAACCTTCCGAAGATGGAAACTAACTGGTTCTTTCTGTTATCCCAACCAAATCAACTTCAACAATAACTATCTTTTTTAACTGTAACATATACTAGTATTTGACATTACCTATGTATTCTGCATTTCTGCTACTTATCTTATGCACTAAATTTGGCAGTCATGCCTTCTGTATACCTTAATACATCACAATTTGCTAGATTTTTTGGTTATTTGGCAGCACGTTAGCAAATGCATAGCCCTAGCAACTAGCATACTGATTCCTTCTACTCCCTTCACTCCAAATTATAAGTGCTTTTCTAGATACATAACTTTTATTATGTATCTAGACATAGCCTATATCTAGGTGCATAGCAAAAAGCCAAAAACAATGTATCTAAAAAAGCCACAATGACTTATAATTTAGGTAGCCGTGTCCAGTTTGAAATTACATTCGAGAATCTGGAAGTTTGAGAAATGAATTTTTGTGAGAGAGAGGATCTTGCAGCAAGTACTCTATTCATTGTTTGTCGCATCATGCAATAGTTATTTTTGTTACAATTGCGGAACTGTGAAATCTCTAGTCTGTGAAAGTAGAATACAAGAGATGGCACAAGGGATTGCCTCATTTCCACGTCTTGTGAGCACCTGAGATCCAAGGAACATCATTACACCTAAAGAAACAGTCACATACATCATACAGACTACAGTTATAACTGGCTAAAGATTTATAATGAATATTAGATTAAGCAACACCTTCTCTTTATCTCCCATTGTGAAATGCTGTATATGTGGTGCACAAGCTTTATTCCGAGGCTTCAAGCATTTATATTGCGAAGTCTACATACTTTCTTTTCTTAAACTGCGTGCAGTTCAACCTTATTTTGACACAATGCTGCCATGAATTGGTGCAGTCACTGGAAGAAGACCCTGATGATCCTGCCCCACAGTCTAATGCATTGGGAGACAGCGAGGTTTCACAGTGGAATGTACTGCAGTTCAACACAGGAACGACTGCGCCTTTCATCATAAAGTGTGGAGCAAATTCGAGCAGTGAGCTGGTGATTAAGGCTGATCTGCGAGTCCAGGAGCCTAAAGGTGGCGAGGTGATCCGCGTTGTTCCAAGACCAACAGTTCTTGCGGACTTGAGTTTTGAGGAAATAAAAGGTGTGTTTGAGCAATTGCCAGAGGCAGTCAGCTTGCTTGCCTTGGCACGAACAGCAGATGGTACAAGGGCCAGGTATTCAAGATTGTACAGAACCTTAGCCAGCAAAGTGACGGCCTTGAAAGAGATTGTAGCAGAGATGGAAAGAGGTGGTGTTTTCAAAGATGTACGATCATCGTAGTGTTACTGTGCTGGTGTAGAGTTATATATGATGTTGATGTTGTATATGGATGCCATTTGACGGCATCCCCTGTAACTGTCTTTGTTTTTACTATGAGGAAACCTATGTTGTAACACTATTCTTTGGCAAGAGATGGTCCTTGCCTGCCTCAACCCGTAATGCTATGGTTGTGCAAGGCGTCAATGTAAATTGTAGCTGCAGCTGATAAATGTCTGCAGTGCTGCAAGTTTGATGAACTTTCCAGGTTAAGAAAGTAATCATGCATTTCACTGTTCATTGTATATTTGTATTAAGCTTTTAAGATGTTGAACTTGTGCTAGTTTTGCTAGGTACTCCCTCCATTCTAAATTATAAGACGATTTTGTTTTTTTACATACATTAATTTTATGTGTCTAGATATAGTGTATATCTAAATACATAATAAAACCTATGTATTTAGAAAACTCAAAACGTCTCATAATTTGGAACGGAGGGAGTATATATTTTTTGGACAAACTTTAAAGGTTAAAATGCTCATACCTTCTGATCAATAATATGGATATACTGGTGAACAATATGAAAGAACATATAAAACTGGAGCAGATGTGGCGTGCTAGGGATGCACACGTGCAATGATCTACTCAGAAATAAGATTACAGTCATTTTCATGTAGCATTCTTTCCTAGATCAGGTGCTTGTACCCGTTATGCTAATTGAGCTAATTTATGAGTTATTGTTTTCTCGAATAAGCAGGAAAAATTGTGTATCATTTCATTAAAAAGATAAAAAGGAAACGAAGGGGAAGAAATCCTTACACTCATACTCGACAACACAATTCATGAGTCATTCGCATCTAGCCAGCTAATTAAGCTACTTCAATGCAATCTCTTTTGAGCCTAACCACTTTAACCTCGAGAAGAAATACGTGATTGTCTTTGGTTCCTTCAAATTACAGCATCGTGATCAGCCCTCATCATCTGATGTGATGAAATTAGACTATAAAGAATCTAACTTGCTAGTGTCCGGACGTCCGATCCGGGGCGCTACGTCCGGACGGTGCCGCACAGCGAACAAGCGAGTGCCCTAGTGCGTCGGGTCCGCGAGTGAGCGCCCCAGCAGTGGGCCCACACCACCCCGGACGTCGTCCGCGCCGCCAGCTGCTTCCCACACGCATTCCATGTGCAACACCCGATCTACTTTTGAAATATTTGGATGCAACCGTTGCAACATACAAAAAGAAGATAAATGAAACAAATTGAAACAAGTGTCTGAAACACTTGCGAAAACCCCTAAAAACATTTGAAAACCATTGCAAAACATATACAACATCCAGATAAAACACTCGCAGCAGACATATGAAACACCTAAAACAAACATACACTTGCAACATGCATGTATATGCAACATCCAGATCAGGGGCGGGCCCAGGCCTAGGGCCAGTAGGGCTATGACCCTAGTCGTGGCCTAAGTTTTCTAGGAATAGGTTTTCAATTTTTGGCTCAACAGCGAACAACCCAACAAGGAGAGTTTTGGAAAGACTTCGCTGTCTCGATGTGTCACTCGAGCCCAACACCTCATCTTCCCCCGTTCTCGCTCAAGCGTGGTGCCTTCTCTTCCTCTTCCCCATTCTTGCTCGTAGCTACGTTGCCGGCACTGGTGCCCATCGGCCGTAAGCCTGCTCGGCCTTGCGGCCCCCGCCGATCGTCGAGGTCCTCGCGGCCTTACCCCCTAGCTGCACGTTTGCGCGCTACGCCTTGGCCCGTCGAGCGTCAGGTGCCGGCCGCCGCCCCGAGCGTCGGAGCCCCGCGCGGCCGAGCACCCGAGCTGCCCAAGCAGGAACTCTGGAACACGAAGAGTGAAGTGATTTCTTCTCTTTATTTCTATTCTTTGCTCATTTTGATTCTAACATCTAGGTTTACAATTTCAATTTTATCATTTCAATGTAGAGTTTTGAACTTTTGGTTCTAGTTAAAATATAATTTTATAGATTTCCTAATTGGTTTATAAGATGAAGAGCACTTGGACTTTAGCATCATGTTTCTCTAGACCAGGCAGGAACAATTATTTTTTTTTTCTGACACACGTATATATAGTCATATAGACTATGGTGTAGCGATCGGTATTCCACCTTTGAAATTTGGCCCTAGTATTCATTGAATCCTGGGTCCGCCACTAATCAAGATCTATTTTTACAACATCCAAATGAAAACACTTGCAACATATGTCTGATATAGAAACATTTGAAACATACACTTGAAACATACGTGCATAGCCATTGCAACATATGCAACATTCCGATATAATTTTGCAACATCCCGATCTACTTTTGCAACACCGATACGAAAAAAAATGCAACATACTTCTGAAACACCTGAAACATATGTTGCAACACGTGTTTTGAGCGCAACATCTCCTTGCTGCTTGGGAATGGAGGCTCGTCGGTGTGTGGAGTCCATCGGTGTAGAGCTTGCTGATGGAGCAGAGCGATCGGCCAGGGGGTGCGATAGCCGTCGAGCGCGGAAGTTGGAGTAGAGCCGCCCTCCGTTTCTTCGTGCCCGGCGATGGAGCTTTGCATTGTCGGCAGACGGGCCAAGGGACACATTCTGCGGTGTTCTACACATTCTGTAGCAAGCTGCAACCCTTCTTGTTTGGGCTGTGATTCTTACGGTTGTTTGGGCTGCAGTTGCTGTGGACTGGTCCAAGTAGCTTCGGTACCTTGTGCGGCAGCTACAGCACTGCCTGTACCACAGCCGATCAGGCTGAAAAGGTCACCCCTATTTTATATATTTCAAAAGGCAAATCATCGAGTTCAAATAGCGTTTAGGTGCGCCCGCTACCAGTAAAGTACTGACTTAAGGACGTGTTTGGTTAGGGGTGTTAAAGGTTAATAAACACTGTAGTACTTTTGTTTTATTTGACAAAAAGTTTCTAATTTTAGACTAATTAGGCTTAATAGATTCGTCTCATAAATTACCCCTAATCTGTGCCGACATGTGTGTAATTAGTCTACATTTAGTAGACCATGCATTTACCGCAACATTGATGTGATGTGAGTTAAACTTTAACATTCATGAACCAAACAGGGCCTAAGTATATTTTTGGGGCTCATTACAATCCACAAAAGCATGAACATTATTACTTCTGGCAGCGCTGAAGGCTAGTGACTGAGTACCCAATTGATGTGATGAACTCCTTGCGTTTTCCGGCAGTTGCACCCTTCTCTTGTACTACAAGTCATTGCTTCAACTTCCCGGCCCAGCGCACACACCTATGTGTTCATTTTCAAACTAGACATCATATATTGAAACACAGAGAGAGTAGTTTCTTTAAAAGCACCGTGCAGGCGTGCACATTCACCTTCATCCACTCAACTAGTGCTTGAATCCAAGAGCACACCTCCTTTTGGTTGCTGTGATCAAAATATTTATTATCAACTAGATGACTCTTTATATATTTCTTCAGTTTTTTTACATGTCATATTATGTTTATCTTAAGTCAATCATTTCTAACTTTGATCATCAATTTCAGGAAGCTGAACTAGCTCAGTCGGTTGGTGGTGTGATGTATATCCAGACCATTTAGGTTTAAGTCCTTGTCGAGGCAAATTTAGGTGCCTATTTTCTTTTTAAATTAATAATTTAATAATAGTAATTAATAATAAAATGCTACCTAGTTCCTCCAAGGTTAGTCTAGTTTCTTTTAACTTTGACCATCAATTTTAAAAATCCAAGTACTTTCACAATATTTATGAACTATGTATTACGAAAATATTTTCTTATAGTGAATTCAAAACATAAATCTTATATTGTTGACCTAGTTCCTTCTAGGTTGGTCTAGTTTTTTTTTAACTTTGACCATTAATTTTAAAAAAAATCCAAATGGTTTAACAACATGTGTGAACTATATATCATGAAAGTATTTTCTTATACAACAACAACAACATAGCTTTTTGTCCCAAGCAAGTTGGGGTAGGCTAGAGATGAAACCCAAAAGAGACGAGAAACAGGGAGACACATAAAGGGACATAAAAAATAGGTTAACAATATAATATTTATATTTTGAATTCACTATAAGAAAATACTAAAAAAACTATTTTCTTATAGTGAATTCAAAATATAAATCTTATATTGTTAACCTATTTTTTTTAAATTAATACTTAAAGTTAAAAATATTTATAACTTAGAACAAATCTAATACAACATGTATAAAAGAGATGTAATGTTGCGCTGTGCTGCACAAACTAAGCAGGCAATAGCTGCATGAAGAAATTTCAGGCCATTCCAATAATTATATAACAAAGAGATCGAGGAAAGCAAATTGGAAGCAGTAGTCCACAAACCATCTTTTTGGTGATGCACTGTAAAGGACGTGCAACATCAGTCAGTTCCACGGGTAGATCACCCAAGGAAAATCTTACCACAATGCAACCAAAATGGACAAAACAATGTCAAACTTCAACTAACTGACCACTCAAGGAAGGACCTTTAACATCGACCAGCAAGCAACAATTGTCCGCACCAAACTCGCCTTCTTCTCGACCACAGCCAGAGCCATCCAATATCTCGCCTAAGCTCTTCCCACTGCTCCTCGTTTACATGGTTGTGCACAAAGAGAATAAAAGCATTGAACAATCATTAAAAACAACATAGAAAATGTACTCATATTTTTTTCTCAAACATTTGATTCCTGTTTATTTGTTCTTATATTCATGGTTGACCGATAGTTCTGTGAATTCTTCAAGATTCACCATGTAAGAATTTGGGGAAGAGGAATCGAGGCGGGTGAAGGCAACTAGGAGCCTAGGAGGGGGAACTCACCATTGCCAGTGCCGTGGCCTCGTCCTCCGCTGCTGTCACTGCTGCGGCAGGGGCGTCCTTAGATCTGGCCCGCGATGCGTCCTCGGCGAGAGCGGCAAAAGCGATCCCCACAATCACCGACGGCAACGGGCCCCCCTCTGCAGGCGCCTTGGCGGCAACATAGTCCTCTCCCCTTCGGCAGGAGCGGCGAAAGATCCCCGCGATCACTGCCAGCGGCAGATGCGAGGGCTAGCGAGGGCGGGCACTAGGGCGAGGGCCGTGGGATTTGGAGGGGAGGAGAGGATTCTTCTTTGCTTTTCCCTAGTCCTCGTGTGCGGGCGTCGGTTCCGTGGAGCGGCGGAGGCCGTGCGAGAGATTAGAGCAGGGCGGGGCGAGGCTATTAGGAGTGGGGTGAAGTAATTAGTAGTAATCAGACGATAACCTCCAGATCTTTTTAGCTGTATATAAAGATATAGAAATATAGATAGAGCTTGCCCGTTGAGAGCCAGAATCAACCAGCCATCCCGCGGTGTTTTAGATTGCTCGCACCGGGTCCGCTACCTACGTCTGGTAACAGACATGCGAGCGAATAGCGGACCAAACATGCTGCACTGGGTCCTCTATTGTGGCATGTAAACAAACTCCATCCGGCATATTTGGCGTGAGAGAGGACACGTAGCGTAGCTCCGCTATCCAGTTCTGTGGGCTCGCGACGCTGCTGCCATGCGCGCGCGTGAGAGAGCATGAGAGAGAGGAGTATCCAACGCGGGCCTCACTTGTTGAACGATGAAAAAAATGTTATAGCTCACAAATCAAGAAACCAAATTAAATTCCGATTGCACCATTAAATTCGTTTCAATAAATTCTTCAAAACTAGATCTCACATGGATATATTTAGATAAAGTGACAAGTAAGCCCTATAGTGAATAAAGGATGATATAGAGGATGAATGGATACAAAAGAATTAGGTATAGAGGAGAGAATCTTGATGATTAGGATATACAGAGGATAAATTTAGAGTATCGGGACTGCAGATAACCACTAAGGTATAGAGATAGCCGGATAGGGATCTATTTCTCTTCCCCGTCGCTCGCATCTCGCGGGATCGGACCCCGGCGCTGCCGTCCTCACTCCTGGCCCCCCACGCCGCCACACGAACCACCTCAGCTTGCCGCGCCACTGCCCTCGGCCTGCCGCCGCACACCTCCCGCGCTGTCGCCCTCAGCCCTCGGCCCCGCGCGCCGCCGCCCTCGGCTCTCTACCCCCTGCGACGCCGCACGGACCTGCGATCTACCCCAGCACCCCCGCCCGCAGCCACTGTTCGGATTCGCCGCCGGTTGCCACCACCTTCCCGGTGCTCGTCACGCGCGCACGGAGCAGCGCTCGTCCAAGGTGGGACGAGCTAGTCCGTGAAAATTTTGGGGGCAGGGTGAGCTAGCACCATATCAAAGTGGGATATCCCACCTTGTCCCAAGTCCCAATCCATCCCTGGAACCAAACACTACCTCGCCGTTTCGGCAGCGCCGCCTCCGTCCCACTCTTCCGTTCGATTTGGTGGGCCGAGGTCACTCGCTCGTAGAGTCATAGTACAGCGCTTCCCGCACGGCGATGTCGGCGACGCCGCTGCCCCCGCCGGGCCCCGACGGCTCGGTGGCGCTCCCGCCCCCGCCGGGCACGGACATGACGGGGATCTGCTTCCGCGACCAGCTGTGGCTCGACACCTACCCGCTCGACCGCAACCTCGTCTTCGACTACTTCGCGCTCTCCCCCTTCTACGACATCACCTGCAACAACGAGTCCCTCCGTTCGCGCCAAATCCACCCCCTCGACATGTCTCACCTGACGTACAGCACTAGCTTGGCTCCTCATCTCCCACCAATTCGTCTGAATTTTTGGTTTGGTATTGGTATTCGATCCGTGTGGTGTTGCTGGTCGCAGGAAGATGACCGGGATGGAGTACCTTCTGAGCGAAGTGATGGAGCCGCACCTGTTTGTGATCCGGAAGCAGAAGCGGGAGAGCCCCGAGAAATCAAGCCCCATGCTCGCCTACTACATCCTTGATGGCTCCATCTACCAGGCGCCACAGCTCTGCAACGTCTTCGCCTCACGCATAGTATATGCTCACTTCTTTTTCTTATATTTTGCAATGGGATTCTAGGCTTTACATTTTTCTGATTGTCAATGCAATGAAAATCTTCTGCGCACATTTTTGTTTGTTAGTTTAGCCTTTCATTCTTTGGACATATTAATTGGGCTATACAATGTGATTGTGTATTTTTTGTCGTAATGACTAGCGAGTTTTACTTGAACTGTTCTTGTAACATTGCAGAGTAGGGCTATGCATCATATATCAAAAGCCTTTACCATAGCATGTTCAAAGTTGGAGAAGATTGGGAACGGTATGATCCTTGCTTACTACCTGTTTTGTACATTTAATTTCTGTTTACCTGTTCCTCACATGATTGATTGTAAGGTGTCTTATCCCCATGGTGTTACATGAGTCCTGATTAAAAATTCCTTGTCTTAAATTCCATTGAGATTAAATATTTGGCCAAACTTTGTGTTGAATTTCTAGTGAGATACTCCTGTGGAACAGTCAACTAGTCTAATTCTTCATGGCTTGCTATAGTACCTGTTGAATCAAACATGCACCACCAACCTGTGACGGAATTATCAAGTGGAAGACTGTATAAACTTTATGAATAGGAACATGTGACTCTATCTTTAAAGCATAGGATATTCTAATTTATAGAATAACTCGCTAAAATTGCAAAATCCTTAGACTGCTTACAAAAGAATTGTCATTCTCAATTCATTTTTGAAGAAAGTAGTGTTAGACTTAGATTAGTTACAGATGCCCAAATTTAAACCCCTTATCTAAGTCTCTTTGTAATAATGCCTTACAATCTCGTTTCCCAACCAAAAAATAGGTTACATATCACCTGTCAGTTCTTTTTTTTCCAACAGGGGGCATGCCCGAATTTTATTCCTAAATCACAACAAAATTACAGAGTTCCACCTGTTTACCACCACAGCATACCACATGAAAACTCCAGCAGGGGCTGTGCGAGATCGCCGTAGGTAACATTTAGACTTGAACTACAAGACTTTAAAAGGCCACAGGATCTGAAACAAAAGAACAGCGTCAGCTAACTTGCTAGCATGACTAGAGCAGGACTCACTGTGTTGTCGCCACTAACTAGAATGACACCAGCTAACTCGCCGTAGCAACCTGTGAACTCCTTGTTACTGAGTCAAGTGTGTTTTCTTTTCATTTTCCTTGATTTTTTGGCTGTTAACCTTCTAATCGTGTATTGATTTCTCTGTTTGATTTTACAATACCACTTAAACTCCCTAAACTCGTCAACTTTAGACAATCTGGTACATGAATCAGGAGTTCTGTATTTCTTGTTATCACTGGATAGAATAATGGGGCACAACACAGTGAATGCTGGCAGTATGCATCTACTGGTCGTGAACACTTAGATAGGAGTGGCTATAGTTGTTCCATTCTTTTCTTTTGGTGGTGTGCTTAGAAACTAGCAGCAACTTATGCATATATTAGCAGCACACGGATCATGGGTTCATGGCAGAGCCTGCCCTAAATTACTTGGGGCTAAAGGTTTTGTTGCTGTCCTTTTATGTGTCGTGGTATAATGTTTCATTTGACGTTAAGGCGGATAACGTATTGTACTTTTTTGTTGGCGTGAAAAAGAGTATTTTTATTTTGATAGTTTCATACAGGTTTTTGAATCTGTGGTAGTAGAGTGTGCTATACTTGACCTCTGTTGGTACAAAAGTGCACATATAATTTATGGTTTTCCAAGATTGTGTTTAGTTGCCTGATTATTGCTTAGCTTATCCATTTTTTAATAATTCCTCGTGGCTTGGCCACTGGAGCTCAGAACAGAAACAAAATAGTAGATGCAACTTAGTTTTGATGGAAAGTTTCCTTTATTTTGAGCCTTTGGTAATGCTTGATGGTGATAGTTGCATAAAAGATCACATGCATGAAAATAGTTGCTGTGTGTATTCACAAGTCACATGTTGCTTCAGCTTTGAGGTAGCTGCATCTGTGTTCTCTGTTGAACTTCTTCGTACTCAGAAAAAACAAAGGTGACACTAGGAATGTCTGTCTGTACATTGCAGTGGAAACTGAGTCTGATGCAGTAGCCTCTGAATCAAAGACTCAAAAGGAAGCAATCGACCTGAAGGAACTCAAACGAATTGATCATATCCTGTCATCCTTGAAACGGAAGGTAATATGATCTTTTTCCTCTGCGCTGAATAACTAAACATGTTATGTGGATCAGGGGCTAAATTCATCCTCCGCTAACTTGTGACTGTTGATCCCGTTGACCTGCAGTGTGTCTTCCTTTGTTGGTTAATTATATTTTTAAAACTAACACATTTTCTTTTTCAGATAGGGGCTGCTCCTCCCCCTCCACCTTATCCTGAAGGCTATGTCCCACCATCAGCAGAACAAGAGAAAGCACCGGATGATGTGGCAGCATCAGAGGCACCGCCTCAACTTGACCCTATCATTGATCAAGGTCCTTCTAAAAGACCAAGATTCCAATGAAAGATTTGTAGCTTAAAATCTGCTGACTCGACAACTGTTTGTATGTTTTAAAGTTGCAGACGTGGACTTTATAAATTCATTCTTGCTGGTTATTTACGGGCCAAAGACAGAACTAACCTCGTGGCATGATATTTCTGTCTCTGAGTTACTAGGTCTTGTAGATTGGCCAGTGTTATTTGCTCTGGGCTTGTAATCTTGTAGATTGGCACTAGGAAGTTTGTTGGCTGTGTAATAACTTGTATAGAAGAAGTCTAGGCCTAAGAGGGATATGTATGGGCCTGTTTGGAATCCTGGTTTTGCCAAGCACGGCTCCCATGGGTACGACCTCCTCAGTTTGTTTCACTGAACCAAAATGAGCCGAGCCAAATAGAGGGGTTTGTTTCACTTAACCAAAATGAGCCGAGCCAAATAGAGATTGGCTCTGTTCATTTGGCTTATAATCCGTTTTATTCAGCTTGTTTTTTCAGCTGGAACATTATTTTTCTCTCATAAAAAATCAGCCAACAATGTTTTTCAGCCGGCTTATAATTCTAGCCGAATGGCTCCATTGTGTTTGTTTGGCTGTATAGATGGATATAGCTACCTCATCTTCTCCCTTCTCTTCTAACTGGCATTCATTGAACTCTCTACTGGCGTGAGCAGCTCCACCGGCACGAGCGTGCACACCCACCTCGCGTGGTGGCGGCGGCACCTGCGCGCGCGCACGTGCTTTGGCTGCTGCAGCGGCGGTCGCACGCCTGCAAGCACCAATCTTGGCGCAGTGATGGCGCCACGCGCGCGCATGCAGCTCGGTGCGGTGGCGGCATGCGCGTGCACACCCACCCGGCGAACCGGCGGCGGCACGCGCGAGCTCGCACCAAGGTGGCCAGGTCGGCGTCGGCATGAGCGCGCGAACATAGCTCGGTTGCAGCCGCTCACGCGCCTCCCGCTCACGCTCCGCCACCGGGGCCCGTGACTCCGCGAGCCCCGTTGCTCGCCGACCTTCCACTGCTGCACAACGGGCCTTTAGTCCCGGTCCAAAAAGACCTATTGTCCCAGGCTACGAGCCGGGACTAAGGTTTCGGGACTAAATGTCCCACTTTTAGTCCCGGTTCTCAGACTTAGTCCCGGTTGGTATTACCAATCGGGACTAAAGGTGCTGCCAGGCATCGATGTGGCGCAACACATTTTACCAACCGGGACTAAAGGTTTTTTTTTCCTTTTTCATTTTTCTTTCCAATTCATTATTGATTTTGGTTTTCAATTATATTGTTTTCCAATTTATTCTTCGCTGCTATTATCCGTATACGTTGCACCTATACGAGAGCGTTATTATTGCCCACAAATATATATATATATATATATATATATATATATATATATATATATATATATATATATATATATATATATATTATAGAGCTATACATATACGTACATACACATTACATTTACAATAATATACAAGTAATCAAGTGTTCGGCCGCCGGTTAATGAGTTACATAAATGTTTGCCCGCCACTCAAAGCTCATACAAGTGTTCGTTCTTGTTTGGACTCTTCAAATTCAACCTAGGGTTGTGGTGGAACTCGCCGTCTTCCGGGATGACATGATCGTTGATGAAACCTGCGATCGTCTCCTGAATTGCGACGAGTATTGTGTGCTTGAACACTTGTTCTTTCAATTTTCACTCCTTCCATTTGCATTAATTAAAGAAAAAGATATTAATATACATAAGATTTATTTAGTTTCAACAAATAAATAAGATATGAGTTTACTGTATACACATGTTACTTACTTTTAGCATCTGTTTAGCAGGTGTAAATTTGCTACACCGCATGTACTCGCAAACGTAGTATCCACATAAATTGGTTCCGTACGGTTGTCTGGACACCCACTTATGTAGAATAGGAGGGGGGAGTGGCACTTTCAGATCCGTATGATATCTTTGTTGTAGCCAAGCTCAAGCCCTGCCTAATAAGTCGGTTGTTGATTAGGTATAGCATAGTAAATTAAAGGAGCAGACAACGATAATTAACGAATGATAGAACTTACCTCTGGATCATGTCTATCATGTCTTGGTACATTGCCAGCTCTTTTCTTATTGAGTTCCACACATTTATAGTTTGTTCCTTGATCTTAATCTCAATGAGTATCCAGTGATCCCTGCATTTGTTTATAGAGTCAACTTATATATATATATTAATGTTGGATTCACAAAGACATGATATAACACAACACTTTACCCCATATTGTAAGGGAAGAGTATCAACTCCTTATGCCTTTGGTTATAAAAGAACCTCCGGAGGTTTTTCTCCATTTCCTTGATCTCCAGATTGAATGGATCTTTAGTCTTTGTGTCCTTGTACACGACATATGGATCGATAAAACCAATTCGATCGTCTTGTTTTAATCTGAGTTCTCTCATCATGTGTCTGCACATCGTGAGCATAGTTATTACGAATACGTACATATGCTAGAGTGGGATTATTGATTAAAAGGAAGAATCACTTACAGACAGTAGCAACTTATGAGAGATTTGTCAAGAGCATCTATATAGAGAAGCTGGTGTACTTCACTAAACTATACCCAGATGACGTCATCTCTACGGAAGTAGTGACGGTCTCTGACTTGGACGCCCAGATATTGTTCACTTTGATGTTGTGCACATAATCTCAAGTAGTACTCGTGCAGCTTGTACATTTGTGTACCAAGATTTTTTTACCTTTGCAGGGTCGCATAGACTCCTGCCATATATGACTTCCTCCACCATTCATCAACAACTTTAGCCTCTTTAACAGTTGTCAGTTTCTCCCGACCGAGAAGTTGTTCTAAGGAAAGCCCAGTCACATTCATCCACTTGGCGAGTTCATCTAAGTCCACATCATCAGGTACCGACATTTGCATCAAGTTCATGTTGGAACCATATTGATTCTCAACCACTAGTGGCGGCACTGATTGCTGCGCTTGTTGGCCGAGCTGTGCAACATCTTTCTTGGCCGCCTTCTGTTTCCTTTTGTCCTCTTTGATTTTCTTTGTGATAGTACGCTCATAGTCTGATAGTGGCGGCGCTGGTTTTTTACTAGCGGCACGCTTCTCGTCTTGCATAGCCTGCACCACTTGACGTAGCTTTACACGAGGATATATTAGGTATGGGTTCTCTTGCTTTGCTCGTGCGTCAGCTTTGGTCTTTTCGAAGAACGCTTTCACTTCTGCCTTGACTGAAGCATTAAGTTCTTCATCAGTCTTCTCGTATGAAAGTTTGGTCATCTTTGGGATCTTCATGACCACAACTTGTTTCTTCGGCGGAGGTGGTGGGACCGATCTCTGTGAGCCAGTGGGCCTCTTGTTCCTCGATGGACCAGCCGGTGCCGATGAGGCGGTCGTTGTCGGCATTGGCGGAGGCGGCGTGGTTGGAGCTTGCTGTTGTGGAGGAGATTGGGCCGCTAGCGGCGTTGGAGTATGTCATGGAGGAGATACGGCCAGTGGTGGGGATGCAGCCTTGTCTTGTATGAAATCGTTGTCATCGTCGTGTCCCACGACACTGTGGTCATGTGGTGAATGGATAGACGGACTTGGGGAGGTCCTTGATTTAGAAAAAATGAACAAGGTATATACATGAGTGAACCGTAATTAGATACAGTACACAATTATTGAAAAGCAATTGCATTCACAATCATCCACACCTAGGGTTCGGTTGTGGTGGCGGCGCCCCAGGAATAATGATGTACCGTTTCTTCCAACATATGAATGTCTTCTCCGCTTCACGTAGGGTCTTCTCCCCATCACCACCTTCGATATCTAGAGCCACATTTTCATGGCCTTTGACCACTCTATCCACTGAGACACTAGCATATCCGGGTGGTATTGCGACCGAGTGGATCCTTGGTGTCTTGGTGGGGTCGATAGGAGATATAACACCGGTAGCCACCTTGACTGTGGCATTCCCCTCCGGAATATGCATCTCACAGGACGTCCACGGAGCGGTGACGTCATCCACCGGGAAGCGCATCCCTGCGTCATCATCTTGCCTCACAGGCACCTCCATAGAAGCACAACTGCTTTTCAACTGAGCTGAGCCGGGGCTGATGTTCGTGGCCGGCTATGACAAGCTCTGGAGGCGGGAACTTACAACTTCCTCCACGGTCTTTCTGATTTGCTCATTCATAGTGGCCTTAAGTGCTTTCTCCCGCTCTAGTGCCTTATGAGCCACTTCACTGGTCTTCATAACAGCCTCCTCCAACTGGCATAGCCGTTCCCTGTCCTCTTCCTTCTTTCTCTGGCCGCTTCTATAAGTTTCTCTGTCCTGAGGGAAGGCATGCTCCCACGACATGGAGCCATAGCCTCTCGTCCGTCCACCGTGCTCAGGGTTCCCCAGGGCGTATGTCAACTCATCTTTTATATCTGTTCGGCTGCCACTCTCCACTTTGAGCGATAGAGTGGGCTTGATGAAATCTTTCTGCTACAGCTTGGATGCGTTCCCCATACATGACCTTTCCGGTCTCTAGGTCTAGGCGGCCTCCATGAGCGAAAAACCAGTGCTTGGCGCGCTCAAGCCAGTCGAGGGATTCTGGCACCAACCCCCTATCAATTAGCTCTTGCTTGGCTTTTTTCCACTTAGGAATGCAGTTGGGTTGCCACCTGATCCCATCGTATGGTGGTAGGTCTTGTGTCAGGCATTCTTTTGGTTCCTTCTCGCCCGTTGCTGACCCTCTTTCGACATCTTGAACTGTACAAACTCGTCCTAAAATGGCCGCAGCTTGACAAAGTGCTTACAGTTGAAATCCGGAGTCTTGTTCTTCTTGATATAGTCGTTATATAGATTCTTCTTATAGCACTGGAATTGTGTGGCCATCTTCTTCATAGACCAATCTTGAACTCTTTCCTTTAACTGTTCATCGTTTGTGTCTAGCGTGAAATGTTGTAACACGTCACCCCAAACTAGTTCCTTGTCATGGTCGGAGACAAAACTAATTTCTAGGCGTTGCTTATTTTTATTCCATTCACGGACATTGATCGAGATCCTATCCCG